>CM021106.1:439204188-439808210 GCA_007115665.2 Sequoiadendron giganteum | reverse complement strand
TAGTCTTGTTAATCTTTTCATGGCTGCTGTTGTTGGGTTGTTGGTTTGCTTTGTTTTATCTTTTTGCAGCTTCTTGTTAGACAGAGTTTCAGGTCCCTTCAAAACCTTTTTGTTAGGGGTTTCGGGTCTCCCCAAAACTTTTTTGTTAGGGGTTTCGGGTCCCCCCAAAACTTGTTTTTCCATATAATCAAAACTTGTGGGAAACTCAAAAAATCTTATTATTTTCATTTAAAATTTGGTAATCTTGTGTTTGTCAAAGTGATTATGGATTTAAGGCAGCCATTGCCTCCCTCAGCCAACCTGTGCTTCAATGAGCTTTATATTACTTTTTAGAGAACCAAGGTTTTGCTACATGAATGTAACAATGAAAGCAAGGTCTAGATATTAATGTAGGCAAAATCCATGGTTTATTATTTTGACAAGTTTATGTAGGAGATTGTGATTGCTGTAGGTATTTTTCCAATAAAATTATTAGAATTTTCCAAGGATGTGTGTGAACAAGTGGAGTTTTGCACTAGTAGGTGAAATGAGTTAAGCTCTTCATCAATGTTCCCAAAGAAGAGCTCTAGAAGGTTGTTATTTTGGTTCTGGATGAGTTTGTAATGTCCCCTTTTGGCAAATTCCTAGTTTTAGGCTTGTAAAACAATAATAATCACTAAAATCTGATATTAGTAATAAGAAGTATCAACTCTACGATAACATTCAAATTAATACATAAAATATTATAATATTGAGAGCAATAACCCATAGATAAAACATCGTAATAGTTAGATCTATAACTCATAGCATCATTAACATTTGAATTCAAAATATCTTAGCATCATTAATGATTATTCCAAGGCATATTTTGATAGCCAATCATATTAGGAATCCACTTGAAATGTTTGCAAACTGCAATCTCAAGGATGGTTATCCTTGTATTGTGAGAGCATGGGTGGATCCTCGTCCATCCATCTCGGGTTGGCGTACTTGAGAAGACCCTCAAGCCCATGAGAAATTATCCACCTCCTAGCCCACAAACATGGCAGGATCTCAGGTACACTCCATCCCTCTGTCCACCTTGGAGGTGCTCCATCCTTCTTGATCAAGCCTAGGAGCACTCATTTTCCTTCCAACCCACAAGCATCGCAGGATGCTCCATTCCATGCATCTTGAGGTGGCGTGCTTGATAAGATGCATGAAGATTGGCTTCCTCAACAAGCCTAGGAGCACTCATATGCCTCTCAACCCACGAGCGTTACATCTTGGGGTGGCATGCTTGATGAAGGAAAGGCCGGTACTTCATCTCTCGTGAACTTGGAAGGTTGATCGGCCTCCCTATTTGCAAAATACTTCTATAAATTGAAAATAGATTGCTAAAGGGAATCTTATCTATTAATTGGTAATAAAATATATATATATTCATTCCTAATTTATATTCTCAAACTTAGTTCCCAATAATATTCTTGCTGAAAACAATATTTGAATTTTATTTCCAATAGATATTTTTATATTTCAGTTTCTTGTTTTCCTTTTTACATTCTCATTGCTTGATGATTTCTCCACAAGGAAATGATCTCCTTTTTATATCTTATTATTGAGGGAGTCACAACCTTTCATGTTTGAAAGAGGCGCAACCTTTTACATGAAGAGTCACAAACTTTCACATTAGGAGTCACATCATATTTATTCTTAATTGGTTGATTGAATGATGTTATTGATGCAGAGAAAGACTTCTCCTAAACACACTTGACTGATTTGACACCTTTCAAACAAAGATTCATTTCAAAAAATCATTGAATGCATACTAGTGCACTTGGAAACATTGATTTGAAGGCATAATGGGCACTTATCAAAGGAGAACAGCATCGTATAAGAGTTTTTGGACACTTCAGCCCTTTCATAACATGTCTCCCTAATTCTACACTCAACCATGAACAAACTATGCAAAGATTTGTTCAATCACCAAGCAACATAAGGTTTCTTGACTATTTTCAAGCAAATGAGAGCACACTGTCATTGATTTCTCACATGCAAACTTTTAAAGGCTTGAGCCCAAAAGGGTTTTTAGATGTCCTTAAAAAAAACTTTCTACCAATTTTCATGACTTTTTGACGGTGGAAAACAAAGATACGATTTTTTTAGTGTTTCTGGAAACCCTAGGTAGGATTTGGACCTGCCAATACAAAAATGGCTATAACTTTTGCAAAACTTAATGAAATGACTCTAAAGAAAAAGCAAAAGTTTAAAGTTTTGTATTTCATAGCTTTATCATCCACATGCCTACTCTCGACCTTATCAGGTCGTACAAAACCGTACAAACATGTTTTCTTGCTGCAAAACAGTGAAAATCTGTACATGGCAATCACTAATTTGATCATAACTTTCACAAAACATAATTAAAATCAGTCAAACCAAAAGCATTAGAAAGGTAACAACATTCTCCAACTTTTCCAATAACTTTTAGGGCCATACTATACAGTACAAGGCCGTACAAACCAATTTACAGTCTTTTATACATAGAAAATGCAAAGGAAACCTTGCAAAAATGAAGTATTTTCATTCCAAAACGTTCTCCAACCTTCTCCAACCTTGGTGCTCTTGTGTACATGTCATATTTATGCCATTACATTCATTCCCATCATTCAAAACCGATTCCTAACTTCCTAAACCAAAAATGCAACTTTTGACAACTTTGACATAACAATTTCTGCAACTTGTTGCAACTTTTACAACTTTTTGCTCCTAATCACCAAAATGAATCAAAAGGATCCCAAATGGCCTAAAATGGTCCAAATTGACCCAAAAGAAGTACAAACAACCCAAAATTCAAAGTTTCACGAAATGACAAAAAGTGCATCAAAGGATGCCCTTGCATGATACTCCTAGGGAAGAGAAAATTTGAGTTCCACCTCAAATAGGAATCTTCTTTCTTGTCTTCTAGTTTCTTTGCATGCGTGAATTGTTTTCTTTTTGTTGGATCTCAACTACATTTGTTTCAACTGGTTCACTTGTGCTTTGCGGTCCAACAACATGCTTCTTGAGCCAAGGCGAACTTGGCGTTATATATCCATGGTTTTTTGCTTGTCTCCTCATTCTAACTTGAGCTTTAACTACAATTGGAGTTTTATGTTCTCTTTCATCCACTTTGTCTTCTTTACCTGCACATGAAACAAACATATTAAAGAAATCATATTCTTTGTTTGCATACTTGATTTCTTCATCCACTTCATGTTGTTTGCCATACATTCTTTTCTCTTCATTATTCTCCAAAATCTTTGGCTTCACCTCAACCTTACTTAGCCTTTCATTTTTATTTTTGAATTTCTCATCCATTCTTTTGTTCTCCTTAACATTAATATTCTCATCTCTTGGTTCTTCACTTGAGAACCATGCTATCTCCTTATCCTCCATGACTCTCTTCTCTCTTTGGACTATCCTTGAGTCCTCTACAACTTCTTTTGCTGCTCTTCTTCTTCTTCTCGAACATCACCCACTTCAACATCAACGTCACTATTACTTTCATTAGTTTGAGCAAATTCAAAAGAAAATTCTTCCATTTCTTTTTCAATTGGTTTTTCAAACAACATATTTTCAAAATTTATTACCTCAACCATTACCTCATTTTTCTCCGCTTCATACTTTCGTATGTCTATCTTCTCACTTAACAAGAAGGTTTCAATTTCTGTGCACTCACCCTTCAAGGCTACTAATGCATATTTCATCCCATCTTTGTCCAACTCATATGTGTTGTTTTTCCTGTTATACTTCGTTGCCCTACTATAATGCCACAACCTTCCAAACTCAATGTGACATACATCCAAATGCATAATATCACAAACTATTTCATCCCTATAATTGCCAATATGGAACTCAACTTTGCATTGCTAACATACAGTTACCTGGGTACCTGTTTGAAGCCAACTCACAGAATAAAGCATGGGGTGTTGTATTCTTTTCAAACCCAATTTATCCACCATATATATAGAAACAATATTATCCATGTAGTTATTTGAAATCACAACTTGATAACATTTACCTTTGGACTTGCATGTAGTCTAGAATAATCTTTCCTTTGCCAACTTGCTTTTTTTCTTAGCTGCCATTTCTTCCTCCTGTAGTGTCTCTGCCACTTTGAACAATGTATTTAATAATGATGATGCCCTTTGTCCATCTTTCTTCTTATTAAGAGCCATCCTTAAACATCAAATCTCACTAAACCACATTAGCCAAAATAATAAATCTTTTCCCAGAGAGCTTCCGACTGTGATACCAAAAATGATGCAGAGAAAGAACTTCAACGGAGATTGACTTGACACAATGTATACAATGATTCAACACCCACAATGATTAAAGGCATCCTAGTTCAACTTGGAAGCATTGCTAACATTGCCTAATAGGCATTCAACAAGGAGAAACAACTTTATGTATGAAATGAAATGTTCTCCCTTTTATATCTCAAGTTTGAGGGAGTCACACCTCTTCCCCTCAATAGTTATAACTCTTCATTGTTGCACTTGGAGAATAATAATAATTTTAGTTAAGACAATTTGTTAGTGCTGCTGTCTATTACTTGTAATCAGTCCTAATAATTCCTCACCCTTGCGTTTCCTTCTAGATCTACCTTCCTTATATACCTTATCTTGCTCAAGGGACACAACCTTTCATATGTTGGTTGACCATTCTTAAGAACTTAATCTTTATTTAATGCCAATTTGGTGTAATATTAATTATCTTAATTGATTTCTTTTCAAGCATAGGCTGCAGACATTAGGAATTAAATGGGACATTACAAATTTACTCTAGATTTGGTAAATTGTAGAAGCTTTTTTAGTTCTTGGGGATAAGAGATGGCTGGGATTGCAGAAATGAGATTCAATTGTCGGAGGAAGAGATAAGGAATTAGTGAAAATTTATTTTACAAATTTATGTGAAAAATTTGCCAAGTTACTGATGAGCTTTTTCACAGATTTTTTATTGAGTTTGAGTTTTTACATTTTGTTGGGTAAACCAAGTTATTTTCAAGCCCAAGTTTTTCATCTATGTTTGAAACTGTTAAAAAGTAAAAAATATTGATAACTGAGGAAAGAAAGCCTAAGGCTGCATACTCATTCCCATGATAATTTCAACTTCAAATATAAGGATATGGCAGTTTTAATGGTCAAAGTATCTCAACGATTTCAAGTTGGAGGCACTTAAAACAACAAATCCTATATGTTAACTAATGATGACTTTGGATCATATCAATAAATGATTTGGCATGGAGTGATCTTGAGTTGATGTATCATTAATTTGATGTGTAAATGTATTCACCTATTATCCTATTGTGTTTCAAGGATCAAACTTTTTCAACACATAAGGGCATGTAATGTACGTTATGAATATTTGATAGTCTACTAAAGTCACTATGAAGAGGCCATATACCTACATATCCTTCTTATTGTGAGCTTTTCACACATCGCCACATTCACAATGGGGACCCCCTAAATTTTGCTCCATTTTGGTCTTTTGGCTTTTGTTTTGCGTCTCTCTCTCTTTGATCTTTTTGTCCTTCCGGGGATGTCCCATCATTTTCCCTAAGTTGAGATTCTGGCAAAGACTGTGAAATTAGGGTTTTCATTCTTCAGGCTTATTGAAGGTCAAATTGAGTTATCAAAGTGAAATATGAGCTTAATACTGCGATCACAATGCTTCAGGCAGAGTCCCACTAAATTTTCACTGAGTTCTGACGACTTACTATTTTTAGTAAGCACCTAATCTGGGACCTTTTTATTAGGATTTTGGAACTCTATCTATTCCACCACATTCAAGGTACCTCAAGATGCTTGCACGCAAAATTTGAGCAGAATTGGATAACTTGCTATTTTTAGCAGTTTAGGCTTCAAGAGCCATTTTCAGGGTGCACATGTATGATTTTTCAATGCATGTCTGGAGAATGTTTCTGGGTTTTTCAAGACCTTCGCGATGATATAACATGCAATCCGGGATGATGACTTTCAACAATTCAGCCTTCAAAGGCTATTTTTAGGGTTTGCATGCAAGGTTTTTCAGTGCATGTCTGGATATTCCTTATGGGTTTTTTGAGAGCTTCGCAATGATGTGACATGCAAGCAGAGTGGATCATGTTTCAAGAAATTACTATTTTTAGCCAGTGCACGCATGCAGACCAGTTTACTAGGTTTTTTGAGATCCCTCGGGCAATGTGACATGCAAACTCATCCGGCAGTGGATTGATCACTTTTTCAGACAGTTTCTATAAATAGTAGGTTCACCGCAGCAGCCACCTGACAATTCAGTTCAACAGGCAAAGCAGCATACAACAAAAATCAAGTCAAACGGAGATCATTCGAGGCACATGCAAGTCAGTTTAGGGTTTCCTACCTTGGTGCCTAAAAAGAGGGGTAAAAAGCCAGAATTTCGAAAAACGAAGATATCCCATCACGATCAGCATCCTTCTGGCAATCCACTGGTAAAATTTGGGCGCAATCCGAGCACTTACTATTTATAGTAAGTCACCTCCAGAATAGGGCTATAAATAGCAAGTCGACTCAAAGGGTAGGTGCGAACAGGTTCGCCAAGCAATGAGGACCACTTGGTGAAAAATTCAAGTCAAACAGAGCTGCCAGGGTCAAGAAATCAAAAGCTTACTAAAAATAGAAAGCTAGGGCGAGCCAGCTACAAAATTGACTAAATGTTCAAACATGATCAAGTCATGAAAAAATGGAAGCATCACCTGTTATATGCGCCCTAGGCATCATGGGAACCTGAAAACTTTCTAAGGCATTGAAATTTCCTGAGGACCCCCTCATATGCGCCCTTGATGGAGGAGGCTGGAGAAAGGTTACTAAATCCCAAGAAAACTTCCTAACCTCAACTCAAATGCACCCGTCTAAGAAGGAGTTGATGAAAATATTCTAAGTCATGAAGTTGGCAAAGAAAATTCCTCCACCACCCAGGAAATGCGCCCTCAAAGCAATGTGGAGGAGACTTTATAATTTCTAAGGCATGGGATTTCCTCCTCACACCCCTAAATGCGCCCTCATGAAGGAGGCTTGGAAGAAAATATTCTAAGTGTTGGCAAAGTTCCTCTTCCCTATGTAAAATGCGCCCAAGGCTACAAGGTTGGCATAAAAATTTCTAAGGCACGAGGAATTCCTCCTCACCCCCCTAAATGCGCCCTAAAGAAGACAAGTCATAGAAGAGGCAAGGTAAAAAATTCTAAGTGTGAAATTCCTCCTCCACCTAGGAAATGTGCCCAAGATGAAAGGATGTTAAAAATATTTCTAAGGCATTGCAAATTCCTTGAGACCCCCCAAAATGCGCCCTCAAGAAGAAGAGACTTGGGGAAAAGTTTCTAAGTGTTAAAAGTTCCTCCTCCACCCTCTAAATGCGCCCATCATGAGCAAAAGGTTTGAGAAGGGTATCCAAGTCAGAAAATGGAAGTAGCACCCTTCAAATGCGCCTTAGTAGAGAAGATGACTTGAAAAACTTTCTAAGTGTTGAAGATGAAAGTGCAAGGTGTTAAATGCGCCCAGTTATGATGAGAAGCTAGAAAACTTTCTAAGTGTTTCAAAACAGAAGTGGACACCTCCAAATGCGCCCTTGAAGAAGTTGGATGAAATTTGCTTAAGTCATGAACTCCATTCCTTGAAATGCGCCCTAGGAAGGATAAAGTGGCCTAGAAATATTCTAAGGGTCGAAAATGGATGCTTGGCAAGTGAAATGCGCCCATGGTGGAAATGAGGTTTGAAAATGTTCTAAGTCACAAAAGAAAAGGCACAAAGGGTCATACGTTCCCAAGGTATGAAGATGAATGGCTTGAAGAAATTCTAAGTCGTAAAAATAAAACTAGACACGCCCATATGCGCCTAAGGTAAGACAAGGTGGCTGAATTTTCTAAGGTATAGAAAAAAAAGGTAGAAGGGGTGAAGTGCACCTAAGCTCGAGACAATCTTAATCCTACCTAGGTTATCAAGCTCCTAAGGGAAGGTGGACAAGACAGGTGAGTCAAATTGTTAAGGCAAGAGGATGAAAACATCAAGATGGCATGCGCCTTAGCACACAGATGTTGAAAAGTTATGAAGACTTGCTAGAAAAATGATGAACTCTATCAGATCCAGGGGTCAAGTAGACCTAGGAAGTCAAAACGTGGGAATTAGGTAAGTGAGGTGAATTTATGTTATAAGTGTTCTGATGCTCTTCTTTTTGTTTTGCAGGATGAACATCAAGGCTAAGGCATTAAGAACGTGATGCAGAAGAGGCATATGCACCCAAGGCAGTGGGCTAGAGAAATATGAAGGTTACGAGGAAGAAGTGCGTCCAAGAATTAAAGCAATAGGACTTAACGGAGAAAAATTTTTGCAAGGAGGGTTTGAACTGAGTGTTGTTGTGTGCTTGCCTCCTAGCGCAACAGAATTGGCAGGAAGAACAGTGGGAACACGTTTCTGGATGAGAATCTTTTGATGGTAGTGGGCATTAATTGCTCATAGTCGTTCCTGCAAAGGAGTGGAGAATCTTCTGTGCATTCATTGCCCCACTCCTCTTTGTGGCAGTTTTTAGGGAAAAAACCCTAATTAGGGCATATGTGGCTCGATCTGAGCCCTTCTTTGTAATTGAATCTAAGCCATCCACTGGATTGGGCCAACTATAAAAGGGGCATCCCCCTCATTTGTAAATTATTAGATTAGATTAAGAAATCAGAGAGTAGAGCTTAGAAGTAGCATAACATAGATTGCATAGTTTAGATTGAAGAGGAAAGAAAGTCTTCCCATTTGAAGACTTTGTAAGAAGTTGCTGTGAACACTCTCATAATACAAAGATTTATCATTGCTTGGTGGTTCTATGTTTTGTTGTGAGTAGCTAGCAAGGCTTTTTCGTCTCTCCGATTCACATAGGATCTTAAAGTAGCTTAAAGTAGAGTAGATTTTATTTCATGCAGGTAGTTGGTAGTTGTGGAATGTGGTGTTTAATTTGAGCAAGCTTCGCTTATCCATACCACTAGCGGGCTCACTGATGGTGGGTTCGCCTTGCGTGGTCAACTGGAACATTGTGAACTTAACTTCAATTAAGGTTTATCTGATGATATGCGTCGTTGTGACGGTCTCTACATGTTGAATCGTGGTTTGAATATCTCTTGTTATCCCTTTGAAGATTGCTCTGGTTTTGCGGAAGTTGTCCGAAGTGAGGCAAAACAGAGCTTGGTTTGAAGTTTCCAAGAATTGATCTTCGCGTTACGCATTTAGAGTAGATGGTAGCATCTTTAATCCTTACATCCTTTTACATTCAGCATTATCCGGTTAGTTTAAGAACCCGAGTGTCACTAACAAATTTCCCGAAATTTAAGAATCCTTTTCTTCTGAATGAGCAGCTCACGTAAGTCCCCTTGAAATAACCAGCAAATCACATTGAACCAACTGAGACTATCCCCTGCATAAGGAACCTTGGAGTTGAATGTATGATCTCTCTAGCAATCTTAGCATGCAAAATACTTTGTTCAAGAGAGGATAGAGTATCCGTTGGGAAACTTTATTCTGTGTTGGTGCAGTCATAAAACACCCGTGAACACTTCCCTTGTGCCCTATTTTAATATTCACAATCTCTCCCTCACCTATTCTTGGCTATGAGATAAATTATATTATTTTTTCTGTTTGATAAGTAAAGATTTCACATCTTTGTCCTATCTATACATGTTTGTTTTAATACACAATATACCATAACTTTAGTAAACACCATACTCATCCATTAGTGGTTATTGTTCTTTGTTGTATTGATGCTTTAATGGTTTGTTACTTGTTATTTCTAAGGTCCTAGATTTAACACTGCCACAATCCTAGTTCAAATTCATTCCTTGGAGCTTTTGGTTCTAAAGATCTATCTACTCCCAACTATGGAATCTTAAGCTAGTAGCTTGCGTAAAGAATGCACAAGAGATTTTAAATATACTAGACACATAAATGACTTGAAATATATGAATTTCAACAAATTTGGGTTCAGTATTGAAACATTGTTGACACAATGGTTTTAAATGTACAGTTTGTACTATTCATTTAGAAACCCAAGACACTCAACTTCAAGTATATACTCCACAAATAGTGATGTTGATAGAGTCCAAATGAAATGGAAATCATGGGATTTCATTGCTTCTATATTTGTCAATAATTAATTCATCTTATTTTCCAAGAATTATGTATTTTGTTGTTTGCTAGATATAACAATTAGTGCATTGAGCATTTCTCACAATCTGGTGGATTTCCTTTCTTCTCATTGTGGTTTTACAGGGAAAATGAGGCATCACTAGCTGTTTTACAAGATCTTTTGATGGAACTTGATAGTATGGATGAGGTATTCATGTTGGGTACATTCTTATTATTTGAACAAAATTCTTTATATAGTCCAATGCTGATTACTAGTATTTTCTATAGAAGGTAAATTTGTTTTCCCTTACTTGTAGGATGATTCATTTGAACGTGTCAATGTTGTTCACCAAGTAAATTTCCTAGTATGATAAAATATAAAGTGTTTAAATAATATAAATTTGTGAAAGAAAAATCAGACTTCCTATGCTTCAATTTAGACAAATTTTTTTTAGAAAATTCTTGCATATCTAGAAATATCATATTATCATACTAATATTTTAGAATTGAACCTAACCTTTAGTGTAAGGCTAAGTTGCTGGTTTTGGTATAGAATCGGGTATTGATGTGGGTATTGGGTATTGCCGACACGACAATTTTTTTTCTTGGGTATGTTACGTTTGGTACAGCTGTATATATATATATATATATATATATATATATATATATGCATGTATGCAAAAGATTAAAAAAATATACAACTGTAAATACAATTGATAGTATGATACTTCATCATTGATCAATGGTAGTGATTAAGATAAATGCCAATTGATAGTTCAAAATTTAAATATTATGTCATATATCATGTATATGTAGGGTCACAATTCAAATGAAAGTCATTACAATTACAAAATTGAAATAAATACAATCAAAAGTTTGTATAATTGCCTTCAATCTTCATGAATCATCAAAAGGATCTAGATCGACATCATTTGAACCACAAGTAAATGCATTGCCACTCCCACTAGGTGCATCATGTGCAAGAGTCTCATCATCATCATCATATATAGTGACTCTAGCAAGCTCTACAATAGATGCATCCAAGTTGGCACACTCAAGGGTTATGTCCCAATGCTTCATTGACCCTTGTAGTGATCTTGCTTATGTGATATAAGACACAAGTTGGAATGGATGTAAACAAAATATTCTGCTTTTTTTTGCAACCAGTTGGTTACACTTCACTAAGTGGATAAAGGAATATGTACTCCGATTCTGTTCAGCCAAAGAAAAACTTGCAACTTGTTGAAACTGGAGAGAAAACCAATACAACTTAAAAATAAACAATGCAAAATAAATTAAAGAATGGTAAGTACTAAAGTCTACAATAAAAATGTTAAAACATAAAAATACTTGTGATAGAATCTTGATTGCAAGAGGTTGGAGGAACAAATACTCTTGCCCATGGAGGTACCACCATGTACAAGCATCTACATTGTATTGGTCTTGAAGAGCATAATTACTATGATCTTGTCATGAGATGAATATGCCAAACTCTTTCCTAACATTTTCCACCACTTTTGGATCTGAGAAGAGTCTTTTGAATGCCCGCTTGTACCCATTAGCAACTTCACTATCTCTATATGGTGGAGTTCTCGCTAGCAAAACAAGTATTTGTGCGCTATAGTATTTGGGAGATAATGGATATGCAAGGAGATGCAATGGTGTGTTCATCTTGTTCCAGTGGTGATGAGTGATTTTTTCCACTCTTTGGAAAAATGCTTCTTTGGGGTAATTCTCTTTTTGTGCTATTATGACCTTTATTTTTTCTATCATGGAGTCAATGGCATCATAGATTTACCCCAAACATTGCCAATCTGTATCAGGAAACCTGTTCATACTCATGATAGGCTTGATGAAAGTCAAGACATAGTCCACACGAGCCCACCAATCGTCATCTAGGATTAATGACTTGACCTTTTGGGCCCTATTTGAGTTTGATTGCTTCCAAATACTCCATTGGTTGCTAATAACCATGGCACCCAATGCCTCTTGCACCTTTACAAGATGTCTCAACAACCTAGGATCATGTAAAAAATAAGCTAACACATTAAAATATATTACATAAGTAAACATGGTATAAATAAATCTAAAAACTAAATAAATAATTAAATTAAATTTACCTTCAACACCTCCAAATTCGAGAAAGTCCTGAAAATGCTTTGTGACATATGGTGGTTTGTCACAAACATTTGGATCTCTCGACCCTCTTGGTATATAGCATTCACCCACCCTATTTGAGTGCCAATTGCTTGCATCACCAAGTTAAGGGACTGTATGGTGCATGGTGTCCATAAAATGTGTTCATACCTTTCCTCAACAAAAGCACTTGCAGCCCTGCAATTTTTTCGTTTTGTCTATAATGATTTGAACAACATTTTTAGGACCCACCATCTCTATGGACTCAATGAGGATTTTAGAAATGAATTTTGCATCCTTGATTTGCCCCTCACAATCAACCGCCTTCAAAAACATTGGCCCTTTGGGGGACATTGCAATAACATTTATTAAAGGTCAATTTTTTCAATCTTTCCATCAATTAGAAACAATGGAAACTCCTATTTCAATCCAAGAATCCCTAATTGGTGTGAGTGATTGTAAGAGACTAGGTGTCTCTCAACCCAATCATTGACTGAAACTATTGTGTTTTTGTTTGTTTTCTGAATTTTTTGATGTTTTTGCAGCAAATAAGGATTTGCGATTTTGAGAAATAAATAGAGATAAATTCACAAATAAATAACTGTTAATGTGTGATAGCTTTGGTCAGATATGAATGACAATGATGCAAGTATCATTGTCATTCATAAGTGATCGAAATTATCATACATGTTATGATATTTCTATAAAGATCAATTAAAATTGAAATTATGAACAGTCATATTAAATTCTATCATTCCTGTGATTTTTCTATATTCATGTGAAATCGGAATTCTCTTAAGTTCATACGCCATCATGTAGAAGGGTGTGTATGTTAATACACACTTAACAAATGGTAAATGACTGTTGATGAAGCCCGCGCGCAAAGGGACGTGTCCCTTGAGCGGACGTGTCTCCACACGTGGAGATACGTCCTCTCAAGGGACGCATTCCTTGTAGGCGGGTCTCTCCTCTTACAAATAGAAGTTACTTCTTTGATATGCAAAGAGACACGTCCTCTCAAGGGACGCATTCCTTGTAGGCAGGTCTCTCCTCTTACAAATAGAAGTTACTTCTTTGATATGCAAACATAGAAATCAGATAATGTTCTGCAATCAGCACATTCACAAATCAAAGTTAGAAGGAAATCTAGAAATCGCAGTTAGAAGAAAATTCTGGAAATATCATTCTTATTTATAATTGCCTTACACAGAAATTTGAAACTTAGTTTTGCTCTTAGTTATCAGAATCCCATTCATAGGAAAGATTTGATTACATTTACATGGTATCAGAGCCACGTTGTGCGAATCCAACTCAAATCTAAAATCAGATTGCTCAAAGAAATTCGTATTTTCTAAATCGAATTCACATCACATTCTTCATAATGTCTATTGTGATCAGATTGGAAAAACATCTCACAAGAGCAGATAATCTAGTATCACTTATGAGTGAAACTATTAGGAAACCAGAGGCTGAACCTAAGAAAATTGAGAACCTTGTGTTCTACACAGCCTTTTCTAATCAAGTTTCTGACAACACTCAAAATTGGGTAATTAATAGCGGTTCATCCCGACACATCATAGGGTTCAGAGAACACCTAGACTCCATAACTGAAAAATTTGATGAAGAAGTAACCATCGGAGATGATTCTGCATACCCTGTAAAAGCGGTTGGAACATGCTCTATCAAATTGAAATCTGGAATTTCTCTACAACTCACTGGAGTCCTATTTGTACCTGGAATTAAGAGAAATTTTATATCCATCTCTGCCCTTGAAGACAATGGCTACAGAGTTACATTTATGGATGGTAAAGTTCTAGTGTGGCCTAAAGACTCAACTATCAAAAAAGCTCATACCATAGGCATAAGGCAAGGGTACCTTTACAAACTTTGCACTGAGGTTAAACAAGCCCTTACCCTTGACACTATTGACTCAAATGAAATCTGGCATAGAAGACTAGGTCACCTTCACTTCCGTGCCCTACCTTCTATGGTAGAACTTGGTACTGGCTTACCCAAGCTAAAACTATCTCATGGGGGAACTTGTAAAGGTTGTGCCCTAGGAAAGAATACTAAAGGATCCTTCAAAATAGCCTAAGTAAAACCCTTAATGTATTAGAACTGGTTCACTCTGATCTTTGTGGACCCATGTCTGTACCTTCTAAAGCAGGATTTCTATACTATGTCATATTTGTAGATGACTTCTCTAGGAAAACCTGGATCTATTTCCTTAAATGCAAAGAGTCAATAGAAATCGTCAAAAGGTTCGAAGAGTTTAAAGCCCTCACTGAAAACTTCTCGGGAAAGAAAATAAAAACCCTAAGGACAGACAATGGGAAAGAATATACCTCTGAGATTTTTAAAGAATTCTGCATGAGTGCAGGAATTAAGAGGGAGTTCACTGTTGCCTACAACCCTCAACAAAATGGGGTTGCTGAAAGGAAAAACATAACCATTGTAGAAGCTGCCAAGGCAATGTTACTGGACCAAAACATTGAAACATCTTTCTGGGCAGAAGCCTCTAGGACTGCTGTCTATATACAAAATAGATGTCCTCATTCTCATCTTGATAACAAAACTCCTGAAGAAACCTTTACCGGCTTAAAACCTGACATTAGCCATCTTAGGATTTTTGGCTGCCCTGTCTATATTCATGTACCCAAAGAGAAGAGATCCAAACTAGAACCTTCTGGAAAGAAGGGAGTATTTGTGGGTTATAGTGAAACCTCCAGAGCTTACAGAATATTGATACCCGAGCAGAAACAAATTGAGTTGAGCAGAGATGTCATCTTCGAAGAAGACATTGCTTTCAAGAGGGCAAGAAGTACAAGTGAAATAGAAACCTATTTCCCTAGGATACTTGAAATGGAACCTGCTCTTGAGATTCAGAGGGAGCATCCTAAGGAAATGTCACTTGAACCTCCTACCACTTCAAATGAGGACACAAATGACATTGGCAGAAAGAGACCACTTTGGGCTAGGAAGATGATCAAAGAAGCAGAGGATCTTGCAGCACCTAAAGGAACGTTCAGGGAGAGTAAAAGACCCAAACGATTCTCTAGCTATGTTGCTTTGATGAACATCATAAACTCTGAACCTACCAATGTTACAGAAGCCTTCAGACATCAAGCTTGGAAGGATGCAATGATAGAGGAGTAGCAGTCCATACTAAAGAATGATGTATGGGATATAGTGCCTAGACCAAAAGAGAAATCTGTTGTTTCCTCTAAATGGCTCTTCAAAATCAAGCATGCTGCTGATGGCAGCATAGAAAAACATAAAGCATGTTTCATGGCTAGGGGTTTTTCTCAAAAGGCATTGATTACGAAGAAACATTTGCACCTGTTGCCCGCTATACATCAGTAAGAATAGTGTTAGCCATTGCAACAGCTAAAGGTTGGAAGGTCCACCAAATGGATGTGAAAACTGCCTTCCTGAATGGAACCATTGAAGAGGAAGTCTACCTGGAACAGCCTGAAGGATTTGTGATACATAAATCTAACTCTCATGTGTGTAGGCTCAAGAAAGCTCTCTATGGACTGAAACAGGCTCCCAGGGTCTGGTATGAAAGAATTGACAGCTATCTCTTGGGATTAGGATTTTCCAAGAATGATGCTGACTCCAATCTATACTTCAAGGTAATCAAAGGTGATATGATTATAATTATTTTACATGTTGATGACCTGCTAATAACAGGGGAAGATCACCTCATTACTCAAGGGAAACAAAATCTCATCTCTGAATTTGACATGAAAGACTTGGGTATTCTTCACTACTTCCTCGGTTTGGAAGTATGGCAGAAATCAAAAAGTATTATACTAAATCAAGGGAAGTATACTATTGACATTCTGAAAAGATTTGGAATGTTGGACTGTAGACCAATGTCCACACCCATGGAAACCAACCTTCACAAATTGAAAGAAGCAGCAGCAGAATCCAAATGTGCAGATCCGACCCTTTACAGACAGATGATTGGATCCTTGATGTATCTAGTTAACACCAGACCTGACATTTGCTATGCTATAAATGCCTTCAGCCAGTTCATATGTGAACCCAAAGAAATTCACTTGATGGCTGTAAAACATATCTTTAGATATCTTCAAGGTACCATTGGATATGGGCTTCATTACAAGAATGATCCATTAGATCTACATGGGTACTCAGATTCAGATTGGGCTGGAAGTGTAACTGATCGAAAAAGTACATCAGGATGTTGTTTTAGTTTGGGATCAGCTATGATCTCCTGGATTTGTAGAAAACAATCATCAGTTGCACAGAGCTCAACAGAAGCTGAATATATTGCAGCCTCAATGGGGGCAAGAGAAGCAGTGTGGCTTCGTAAATTGATTGTGGGACTCTTTGGTGAGCCCTTTAATCCTACGATTATTCATCGTGATAATTAGAGTTGTATAAAGCTCTCTGTGAATCCTGTCTTTCATGACAGATCTAAACACATTGAGATCCCCTATCATTATGTGAGAGATATGGTGGACAGGAAAGTGATTCAGTTGGAGTACATTAGTACAAATGATCAAACTGCACACATTCTCACCAAACCTCTCTCCCAGATCAAGGTAGAGCACTTCAGGAAGAAACTTGGTATGGTTGAAATGTAATTTGTTATTTATGTTTGAAATGCAAATTGTTTATAAATTGTACTAATATATAAAGATGTTTAATGTGTAAACTCTTGTGTCATGTGTGTGACTCCATGACTTTATGGGCCTACCCCTCCTGTGTACATTATCGAAAGGTGACGATCTTTCTGATAATGAACACTTGTATTTGACATTGTAAAGTGACGACTCTACAATGATAAAACTATCATAATAGATATCATATGGCTTGATATCTATAGACATGTCATGATAGTATCTCTTAGACACCTTGATGGATATCATGAGACTTGATATCTGAAGGTCATTGTGACCCATAAGAGATGATCATGGTGGATGAGTATATCCGTGGATATGCCATGATCTATGGTAGACATCATGTGGCTTGATGTCAGTGCACATACCATAATGAAGATATGTATGAAGAATGTCATGTGACTTGACACTTTCAGAAGCATATCATATCTTTTGATATCACGAGTTAGGTGATATCACTTTTGGAAGTTATTCTTCCTAGTTAAAGAGGGAGTGGAGAAATGTTAAAATGTGTTATGAAGAATGTCATGTGACTTGACAACTTTGAGAAAACATATCATATCACATGTGAGGGTAATATCTTGACTTATTTGATTTGAAATATCTTCCCTAGCTAAGAGGGAGTGTTAATGTGTGATAGCTTCGGTCAGATATGAATGACAGTGATGCAAGTATCATTGTCATTCATAAGTGATCGAAATTATCATACATGTTATGATATTTCTATAAAGATCAATTAAAAATTGAAATTATGAACAGTCATATTAAATTCTATCATTCCTGTGATTTTTCTGTATCCATGTGAAATCAGAATTCTCTTAAGTTCATACGCCATCATATAGAAGGGTGTGTATGTTAATACACACTTAACAAATGGTAAATGACTGTTGAGGAAGCCTGCGCGCAAAGGGACGCATCCCTTGTAGGCGGGTCTCTCCTCTTACAAATAGAAGTTACTTCTTTGATATGCAAACATAGAAATCAGATAATGTTCTGAAATCAGCACATTCACATTTAATCTAAAATCTGGAAATCAAAGTTAGAAGGAAATCTGGAAATCGCAGTTAGAAGAAAATTCTGGAAATATCATTCTTATTTATAATTGCCTTACACAGAAATTTGAAACTTAGTTTTGCTCTTAGTTATCAGAATCCCATTCATAGGAAAGATTTGATTACATTTACAATAACAAAGCATGAAATGACTCCCAGAACAATGGCAAATGATTTTATTATCATTATTGAGCAACTACAATGTTATTCCGGTGACAAAGAAGTAAACAGATGATATTATTTTAAAGAACCTGATTATTACTTGCAGCCGCCTGGGAGATTGAGTAGAAAGTACGGCCAGCTAGTAGATCCACTTCTCCAACCTCGAAAAGTGTGCAGATGCTTCCAAACCCCTAGGCGCCCAACATGGAGGAACCAACAGGCAAGAAATATAGGCGTTTTCCACTGGAGAAGGAAATGCATCCCTGCTGCAGCAAAGTACGGCCTATCAGCAGCATTAAATGCAGCCGTACATTTCTTGGGAAGTGTGTCAGATGCTAATAATTGATAATCTCTGAGAAGCGATTCTTCCTGATGAATGATAGAACCAAAAATACTGAATAAAAACTCCACTGTATGCTCTGTATGACTTCTGGATAAAGTCATGCTGATGGACAAGCTTCAACTGGTATTTCACAGCCTCAGTATGCCAGATTCTGAAGAAGGAATGTTCTCCAAAATCAAATGTCTGTAGAAACCCTTGTTTCACAAACCCCAATGCTCTCAGAGAGAAATAAGACAAACTAAAATAATCATGAATGAATTCGATTTGTCTTTGAGGAAATATATACCTCTTCTCAAAAGTTCGACCCTTTTTATAAATCATTTAAAATCCATTTAAATGATATAAATTCACCTCTTTTAGACTTAGGCATTTTATTTAATAAAAGGCGTCCCATTTAAATAAGTAATGAATACTCATTTAATTATAATATTTCACCTTTATTATAAAGTATTAATTACTTTATAATTCGCCCTTTAATAAACATTTTAATATTTCATTAAAGTGACTTTATAATATAAAGTCAAATCAATAATCTTTTTCAATAATTATCAAATCCTCCAGTAATCACTGTTTGCTCATCAAATCATCTAACTGGGTCGAAACTGAGTTGACCAACTGAAAAAGGTGCCCTGCCAGAAATAGTAACCCCTGTCTGCCTGACTTACTAAAAATAGTAAGTATCTGAAAAACACTCTGTGAGAGTCTGCAAAGGCCCAAACCTAAATCAATTGATGGAGTAAGGTTCCCGAATGTAGGATACTGCCTCAAGTGATCCTCTATACATGTCTGTCAGCCTATGAGGATCAGAATGATAGGCTAACCTCTGAACCAGTTGCACCATCTAGGAAGGGGACATTACAGTCCGCCCTCCTTGAAATTGCTTTTCCTCAAGCAATCTTAACTCTGGATGCTGTAAAATCTCCTCTGACTCCCATGTAGCATCCTCAACTAGCAAATCTCTCCACTTGATCAGATATTCCCTGATCACCCGCCTCTGAAGATGTCTCTCTCTAACCTCGAGGATGGCCTCAGGTACTAGTATCAACTTCCCCTCATCATCAAGGGGTGGCAGAACTGGAGAGGGTATCACATGCTGACCCAATGCCTTCTTCAGGCATGAAACGTGAAACACGTTGTGAACTCTGCTATCCGCTGGTAAGTCCAACTCATATGCAACCTCACCCACTCGTCTGATGACTCGAAATGGACCATAGTAACGAGGTTTCAATTTCTCTGCACCACTCTTCCGTAGAGTGGACTGTCGGTATGGTTGTAACATGAGATACACCATGTCACCCACTGCAAAAGAACGCTCAACCCTTTTCTGATCAGCATACTGTTTCTGCTGATTCTGTGCCTGCTGAATATTGTCCCTGAGAGACCTCAAAATATCTTGCTGATCCTGTAACATATCCCCTGCGCTAGGCACTCTGCTATCACTCAACACCAAATCCAAAAGGTTGGGCGCCTCATACCTGTATAATGCCATGAAAGGTGTCATCTGTATAGTCATGTGATGGGTGGAGTTATAACAATACTCCCCAAGGTATATCCACCTCACCCAAGCTTTCTGCTGTCCAGCTATATAATTCCGTAAATATCCTTCCACCCACTTATTGACGATCTCCGTCTGCCCATCTGTTTGTGGATGGTAGCTGGTACTAGGTGTCAATTCGGTTCCACAGAGTCTGAACAACTCCTACCAAACGTTGCTCATGAACCGACTGTCCCTATCGCTGACTATAGTCCGAGGCAACCCATGTAATCGTAAAAACCTCTCTGAAGAAGAGCTCTGCTATCTACGATGCTGTGAATGTAGTGGTGATCGGAAAGAAATGCGCATATTTTGTCAGTCGATCAACAACCACATAAATACAATCCTTCCCTTGGGCCTTCGGCAAGCTCGTGATAAAATCCATCGATAAACATTCCCACTTCCTGTCTAGTATTGGAAGTGGCTGAAGCAACCCGGCAGGATATGTGTGTTCTTGTTTGTTCTGCTGGCAAACAGAACACTCTCGTACATACTGAAGCACATCAGTCTTCAGGCCTTTCCAAGTGAACCGCTCCCGTACCAGTTTATATGTTTTAAAATAACCGGGATGGCCCATCATAGGAAGATCATGAAAGGCTTTCAGAACTGTATCCTTCACCTCCGAATCAGGAACTAGAAAAATCCGCCCCTTGTAAATGATCAAGTCATTCACAACGGTATATCTACTATCCTGCTCTGTCCCATCAACTATGCTAGAAGCCCATGGGTTCTTAGCATACTCAACAATAATCCTGTACCTCCAATCCTCGGAAATCTGTGCCATGGCATTCAACTGCGGTCTGCGGGTTAATGCGTCAGGTACAACATTTTGTTTTCCCTTAATGAAGGTGATATCAAAATCATATGATTGCAACTTGCTAACCCATTTCTGCTGTCTCTCATTTAGGTCTCGCTGTCCAAGGAAGTGTTTCAGGCTATTATGGTCTGTCCGCACACTGAATTTGCTGCCTACTAGGTATTGCCTGAATTTAGCCAAAGCATGCATAATGGCTAGCATTTCCTTGTCATAAATGCTATAAAATCTCTCGGGACCTCTAAGCTTCCTACTCTCGAAAGCAATCGGGTGTCTCTCCTGCATCAACACGGCACCAATACCCTCTCCCGAGGCATCACAGAATAAGTCAAAAGACTTCATAAAGTCTGGTAGTGCTAACACTGGACATGAAGTCATGATCACCTTAAATCTGTCAAAGCACTCCTGAGCTTGTGGTGACCAAGCAAAAGCCCCTTTCTTTGTCAAATCAGTAAGGGGTGCTGCGTGTTGCGAGAACCCACTAACAAATCGCTTATAGAAAGGACACAACCCAATTAATCCTCTGAGCTGGGTAAGGTTCTCTGGAACTGGCCACTCGACTATAGCATGAACCTTTGCAGGGTCCATACTGACTCCCTTGGCATTGATGATGTGCCCAAGATACAACAGCTCAGCCATGCCTAGCTCACACTTGGACTCCTTGGCATACATGGACTCCGCCAAGATACCCAATACTGTATCCAAGTGAGCTAAATGCTCCTCCCATGACCTACTATACACCAGAATGTCATCGAAGAAGACCAATACATATCTCTACAGCTGAGAACTGAAAACTTTGTTCATCGTAGCCTGAAAAGTGGCAGGGGCGTTGGTTTAACCGAAAGGCATAACCAAGAACTCAAAATGACCGCAATGGCACCTGAACGCGGTTTTCTCTATGTCCTGCTCCCTCATCCGAATCTGATGGTACTCCGATCTCAAGTCAATCTTCGTGAAGAAGATAGCCCCATGCAACTCATCGATCAACTCATCAATGCGAGGAATAGGATACCTGTTTTTTATAGTCCTCTTATTGAGCTTACGGTAGTCAATACACATTCGTAGTGATCCATCCTTTTTCTTCACCAATACAACCGATGAAGCAAAAGGTGATTTGCTAGGTCTGATGTGCCCCATAGCCAACAACTCACTGATTGTTTTCTCAATCTCATCCTTGAGGCGTTTCAGATGTCTGTATGGTGTGATCATAATGGGCTTTGCACCCTCCTCCAACTCTATAATGTGTTCAGTTCCTTTGTTTGGAGCTCTACCTGGTGGAATACCGTTAAACACTTTAGAGTGTTTAATTCTTATCTCCTGAATGTCGGGATGGTACTCATTCTTTTGTTGTTCTTGTTGTGCGGGCATTGACATACACTCAACAGCCCACTCTACCATATCATGACGAATAAGCCTCTCCATCCGTCTGTGAGAAACAACTCTCAAGTTGTTGTCCCTGATAGCTTTAATCACATGTGGCTTTCCATTAACTTTAAACTTCATTTCCATATCTCGAAGATTGAGTGTGAACTCACCCAATTCGTAAAGCCATGCCATCCCAAGTACCACATCAGTGTCTCCCATATTAACAATGTAGAATTCAATCTTGAACTCATAGTTGTTTAGCTGCATCAGAAGATCTGTTATTTTTCTATCACATTTGAGGGTGTACCCATCAGCTACCTTAACCCGAATACCCTCAAACTCTTCCGTCTGTATGCCACGCTTCTCAACCAAACGTGCATCTATAAAGTTGTGCGTTGCACCTATGTCAAGCAGTGTTATGACTTTTTGACCAGCTAGGAGCCCACGTAGCCTAAAGGAGCCATCTCTCTGAAGACTAGTCAAGTGTGCCTCATGTAGTTACCTTCCTCCATCATGTTCACTATCATTTTCAGACTTTTCATCATCTAAATGTTCTGAATCAGCTTGCTGGTCGGACAGATCAGATTGCTCTTCACCCTCGTAAAACCACTCCATCGGGTTACTTTTGGCTTTAGGACGAAGAGGGCGTATATGTTTTTCATCATAGGGTGCTTTGCACCAAAAACACAACTTCTTTTTGCATAGATCATTCAATGTCTCTCTGTCAAACGGCGGTGCATTGCTTCTTTTAGGGTCAGGTGGATCTCTCTTCCTGTCAAAGGGTCTATCTCTATCAAAAGATCTATTCGGCCTTGAGTTTGGCGTGGAACCCGAAGAGAACCTGCTGCGAGGTGCTGCATGTTCCATACTACGTGCCTTTCTCATTGCCTCCTGAAGGGTGGGAGGATCAAATGCCTTGACCCAACCTCTCATCGGCTCATATAACCCCTCGGTGAAAAGAATGACAAGTCTCCTCTCCGAAATACCTGTCACCATAACTGCAATTTTCTGGAACTCCCCAATGTAAGCATCCAAACTACCTATCTGTCTGAGCTGTGCTAGCTCTCTAAAGTAAAGTTTTGGATCCTTCTTATCAAATCGCTCAATGAGCCTGCCAGTGAAATCCTGGTAAGTAGTAACCCGATGATGACCCAATGTGTACATGCCATGATGCCACCAATCATGCGCCAGTCCATCAAGGTGTAGTGTGGCAAATTTAATGGCCTCATCCTCCTGCATAGGTCTCAAAGATAGGTAATTGTCTAACTTTTGTACCCACGACCTCGCTGAATTTTTATCCGAGCCATCAAAATAAGGCAAGACAATCTTGCTCACTGCATGCTGAAGATCTTTGTTCACCTGTGGTGGTTGCTGGTACTGATGAGCTCTGCGCTCAAATCTACCTCCACCTCTGGGCTTATGGACATCCATAAACTCATGAAATGTCAACGACTGTCTGATCTCAGGAGTCAGAGTAGAATACTCTCCAAACAATCTGGTCACGTCTGCCATTGAAGTACCATGTTGTGGTTGAAACTCTGTATGGTGACCCTGTTGCTCCGCTTCCGGAGTTGGTGGTGCCTCTCTACTGATAAAGGTAGGTTGTCCAAGCCTACGCTCGTGAACAACCGATGACAGCTGCGGTCGTGTAGACATCTGTGGCTGGTCTATGCCTCCCGAACCACTGAATTGCCCTATCTGAATGTAATGCTGGTGAGGCGGAGTATACTGTCTTATGGTACCTATCAGCTGCGACATCATGTCCATCATATTGTCATGTCTACTCCTGTATTCTGCCTCAGTCATCTCACCATTTTCTTTCTCTTTCCCTGAATCTCTAGGAATCTCTTGATCTGCCATGAGTGTAGTCACACTGTTTTCACTGCTGCAAGGGCTAGACCTATGTATACCGAGAATCCTTGATACTGTCTCACCTTTTGGAATAGGTGGACCTGTCCAATCCTCAACTCTGCCTGTTCCTCTACCCTTACTGTAAAATATAATGTCTCTACTCATGAAAAAGCATCTAAAAAGCAAACTTCTGAATGAAAAAGCACAGACTGGCAGGACTTCTGTGCTCTGTTACCACTGTAAGAGACCAGGTGTCTCTCAAACCAATCATTGACTGAAACTACTATGTTTTTGTTTGTTTTCTGAATTTTTTGATGTTTTTGCAGCAAATAAGGATTTGCGATTTTGAGAAATAAATAGAGATAAATTCATAAATAAATAACAAAGCATGAAATGACTCCCAGAACAATGGCAGATGATTTTATTATCATCATTGAGCAACTACAATGTTATTCCAGTGACAAAGAAGTAAACAAATGATATTATTTTAAAAAACCTGATTATTACTTGCAGCCACCTGGGAGATTGAGTAGAAAGTACGGCCAGCTTGTAGATCCACTTCTCCAACCTCGAAAAGTGTGCAGATGCTTCCAAACCCCTAGGCGCCCAACATGGAGGAACGAGCAGGCAAGAAATATAGGCGTTTTCCACTGGAAAAGGAAATGCATCCCTACTGCAGCAAAGTACGGCCTGTCAGCAACATTAAATGCATTCGTACATTTCTTGGGAAGTGCGCCAGATGCTAATAATTGATAATCTCTGAGAAGTGATTCTTCCTTATGAATGATAGAACCAAAAATACTGAATAAAAACTCCACTGTATGCTCTGTATGACTTCTGGATAAAGCCACGTTGATGGACAAGCTTCAACTGGTATTTCATAGCCTCAGTATGCCAGATTCTGAAGAGGGAACGTTCTCCAAAATGAAATGTCTACAGAAACCCTTGTTTCACAAACCCCAATGCTCTCAGAGAGAAATAAGACAAATTAGAATATGAATGAATTCGATTTGTCTTTGAGGAAATATATACCTCTTTTCAAAAGTTCGACTCTTTTTATAAATCATTTAAAATCCATTTAAATGATATAAATTCGCCTCTTTTAGACTTAGGCATTTTATTTAATAAAGGCGTCCCATTTAAATAAGTAATGAATACTTATTTAATTATAATATTTCACCTTTATTATAAAGTATTAAATACTTTATAATGATCTTGAAGATAAATTCTGATTAATAAATCGAATACAATTTAATTGATTTATATCTTTTCTAATGTTCCATCCGGGATCTGCGCCCTTTAATAAACATTTTAATATTTCATTAAAGTGACTTTATAATATAAAGTCAAATTAAGAATCTTTTTAAATAATTATCAAATCCTCCGATAATCACTGTTTGCTCATCAAATCATCCAACTGGGTCGAAACTGAGCTGACCAACTGAAAAAGGTGCCCTGCTAGAAATAGTAACCCCTGTCTGCCTGACTTACTAAAAATAGTAAGTATCTAAAAAACACTCTGTGAGAGTCTGCAAAGGCCCAAACCTAAATCAATTGATGGAGTAAGGTTCCCGAATGTAGGATACTGCCTCAAGTGATCATCTATACATGTCTGTCAGCCTACGAGGATCAGAATGATAGGCTAACCTCTGAACTAGCTGCACTGTTTAGGAAGGGGACATTACAGTGATGTCTCTACAAAACAAATTTCTCTTGCCAATAAGGTGGTACACACCATTTCATACCCAAGACCTATGAAACTAGAAGGTGCACTATTGATTGCTGCCACCATTTCCTGCCAATATGGTGATCTCACCAAGTTGAAAGGGAGACCATTGGCCTAAATGCAACATGCAACTTTTTCCTTTGCAATGTCTCTTGCGTCATTTTGAAATGCCTTATCCAATTGGCCTCTTTTGCGGGAAGGAGTGGGATCTTCTACTTAAATAGAGGGTGCCTCCGTGTCATGTCCCCTGAATAAAAGCATTAAAATATAAATAACCAAACACTGAAATGCAAATAAGTGAAAATGAATAACAAAATACATATTAAAATTAAAAAAGAAAATATAATTGTTTTTAATACTTTTATAATTACAATTATCGTAAGATAATATTGTAATTATAAATATATATAAATATTGTCAATACACAATAAAATCAATAATATCAAAGGTTACATATTATACATATTAACAACTTAAATGATAATAAAATAAATATTAAAGATACGAGAATATAAGACATAAAATAATACTACAATTATCAATTATGAAAATTGTTAATATAATGACAATACAAATTAACATGAGATGATATAATAATAATAATCACAAAGATATTAATATTCTCTGAGATTAAATAAACGAATAGGGAATTATATATTCAGAATTAAGGCAAGAGGCACAATGATGACACAACTCTTCCCTCAGGACCGCCCAAAGACTATAAGAAGGGAGTCGAAATCCATTCAAGGGGGAGGAGAGTTATGCTGATGGAAAAGACAAACACATAAGCGACTAGCTGAATTGTCCAAAGGGAAGTCGCTATAAGATAAAGTCGTGGCTTTCTCCAAATCGTTTAAAGAGGACGCAGGAGGCTCCCATGAATATTGATTGCTATTAGAGAGAAATTCGACTCTGAAGGAGATCAATATTTTGAAGGACGTCTTTGGCAGAAAGGACGAAAGGCAGATACAGACAAGAATAAGGGAAGACAAATTGTGAAAAGGATTGAATAGGTCTTGATACTCTATCGTAGCATTCATATATTATATCGCAGCCTCTATTATATTGCCGTCACTTAAACCCTAGCGCCACTTTGGTTGAGCAATGACTACTAAAATTGAACCACCATGTTGTAACGATATCTAAAGGAAATGTCGTAGAGAATATGGTAAACTTTGAAGAAGTTGATCAATCAAAGAGTTTTCCGTGGGAGTCATCTTTTCTTTAGCATCCGCATTGCTTAATGCCTATGCCAATTCATTAAGGATCCATTGCTATACCAAAGGAATCACTATTATTTAAGGAGGCGTCCTCCCTACTTGCAGCCAGCTTTGTATAATGTGTATCATAGCTAGTGGACAAACATTGTATGTTTATGTGGAGACCAGGTTTGTGTAGAAGAAAGATTCAGCAAAAAGACAATTAAGGGCCGATAACATATCTCAAGGAGTCGAATATACTAATAGAGTGCTTTCCTCAAGAAGGAAGAGAGAAATATGAGTATTTCAGAGGGGGAGTTCGAATTATTCTTGAAGGTGATTCTTGTTCACTGGATAGACGACGACTTCATCAGATTTGTGCTATTTCCAGCATATAGAATTGGAGTTGTAAAATAATTGTAGATTTGCATCTCATATCTGCAATATATAAAGGAGATTGGAGTGAATAAAGATGTGCCAAAACTTTATCATCAAATACAATTCAATCTTTAAGGATGCATGTTAAAGTATTTGCATAAATGCTCATTTCTGTAGATGCACATTAGACTCCATAATTATATTGGAATCAGAGAATTCTTGCATTTGCTCAATACAATCATTAAGTATATTCAACTATAACCTTTAAGGCATTTGAATCATCATAAAAAAAAAAAACTCAAAACAAAGAGGAAATTCAAACAAACAACACCAAACATGCTGATAGCAGTACACAAGCAAAGTGTTTGATGAAATGTCCAAGGCAGAGAATTGAAAATTTACATAAGATATTGCTAGGGACATCACACTCCAAGAAAGGATGTTGAGAGGCCATTATAGAATTTGTAGGTAAACTCATTGATGTTCTCTTTGCTAAAGGATTAGATTCTAATTTTTCTCTTTCACTCATAGCATCAACCACTTCTTGTTCTCTAATGAATGTTATAATTTTTTCTTTTGGCAACCCCTTATTATTTCGCCCTTAACATATTCTAATCCCTTTCCCACTTTGTGCACATAAGTGAGCTTTCACTTGACTATATGAGCTCTTAAATTGGACTCTGCATCAGTGTTACAAGACTCGCCCAAACTCGGCGAGTACTCGCGAGTCCCGAGGCGGGTGACCCTAAACAAGTCCCAGAGACTCGGCTGCCGAGTACTCGCCGGACTCGCCGAGTCTCGTGCCCCAAACTCGGCCATTTTGATTAATTTTTTTTTTTAAAATTGCAATCTATTTTTTTCAAATTTTTTAATTAAATGGTGTGCGCCATGGAGGTTTGTGTGGTTTTGAAGGTCTTCATTTGGGCTTGGTGGCGGGGGCTCCGCCCCTCGACCCCGCGCTGCCCCTCGACCCTGCGAGGGGCGTTGCCCCCAGACCCCACTAGGGGCGCTGCCCCCAGACCCCCGCAAGGGGCGTTGCCCCTTGACCCCCGCAAGGGGCACTGCCCGTTGACCCCGTTGGGGCGTTTCCCTCAAACCCTCATCAAACTATAGGTCTAAGCATGTTATAGGCCAATGATGAATCATGATCATAAAAACCTACAAAATACATATCCCCTGTTGCGAATCTTTGCATCTTTCACAGTCAAAGCCATAATCAAGGATTATCTTGTTTCAAAATTCATACATTAGACAACAAAACATGCAGTCTTGAAGGCTTCAATAAAATTTTAATAATAAAATCCTCACTTGAATATACACACCAATCATTGAGACACAAGCAAATATCATGGCTACATCATCATCTAGGACCTAACTTAGACACTAGCGCATGACTTGTCGTGATATTGGGATGAGTAATGCAAGCTCTTCTAAGCCATAGACTTATTTTTTTAGTTTTGATATTTGTTTTGATGCCATGGATTTCATATTCCATGAGTTTTGTATACATTTGACAATATTTATATATCTGAATGTGTTATTTCCTTCAGCTAAAATTTGCGTTTATACTTATGTGATCGATATATGTTTGTGTATAGGATCATAGTAGTTTCTATTTCATGATGTTATTGTGTATTTGAGGTTTATTCACTAAAGGGTGCATGAAACAAGCTTTAAATCCTTAAAAATCTCTAAATTTCAAGGGTTTTTCTATTTGCCGAGTCTTGGGCAAGTCTAGGCTCCGAGTCCGAGTCCGAGTCAAAAATCAGCTTGCCGAGTCCGAGGCGAGTCCGCGTCTTGTAACTATGCTCTGCATTCACCACAATCCCAAATGGATGCCCCACTTCATGGAAGTTGTTCAAGCATTGTAACATAATTCCATAAAGGAGATGTTTGATCAATTTTAACCTTTTTGTTTGCACCAATATTCACCGAACTTGACCTATTGACCATTCCAAATCGATTGCAATTTGATTTCGTAATTATAAGAAATTATGAAATTTTAAATTTAAAAAATAAAAATAAATGCAACCCTCCAATATGTGTAAATTAATGAAAGGTCAAAACAAATACCGAAAATATTATAACAAATAGTGAAACTTGTTTATTTTTTTTCTAAAAAAAAACTTGAAAAATTCATCAAAAACTTGATTTTTTTGTTAAAAACTGAAGAATCAGTTAAAATGCTTTCCTTAGATGATTAGATCTCCTTTGTGCAAGTTATCTTCGCTCCTTTCGCACTTTGTGATTGATCTCCTTTGAAAAAGCCAGCTACCTTTCAAAATGCAAAAATGAGGAAAAATGGCTGAGCAATGTGTTCTAAGAGAAAATTGAAGCATGATAGAGGCGAAATTTGGCTTTAGGGGGTGTTTTTAAGGTTCACATTGCATTTTTTTAATGTTAAAAAAATGTGTTTTTATTGTTGTTTTCGCCCACAAGGTGTTAGCACCTATGGGAGTGCCTAGGAACACTCAAGAGCACCTAGGAGCATCCAAGGAGCTTCTTGGGTGCTCCCTCGATGCTCTCGAGCATTCTTGAACCCGGATGATCTTGGAGTGGGAACGGGAAACTAAAACGGGGAACCCGGTAACGTAGGTGTTAGGTTGCAAATTTTTATCTTTTAAATGTTGGGCACCTCTTTAAGCAAGTATGCACCTTTGTATTATGTTGCAAATTGTCATCTTTTAAATGTTGGGCACCTCTTTAAGAAAGCATGGGCCTTTATATGGGACTACATTCCGGTTTTCTTAAAAGCATGTCTCTCCTTGATGGAGTGTGTGCCCTTAGATAGGATTGCACTGTTTGATTTTTTAAAATTTGCATCTCTTCATGTAGGAATGCACTCATTCATAGAGTGATGTTTTTCTCCTTTTAACATTTATCTTCCTCTTTGGAGTGTGCATGTCCTTTCGCTGGTTGACATTTTTTGGTTTTAAATGCTACTTTTTGCACTCCAATACATAGGTACACTCTTACACTTTGCAAGTTTTCAAATTTCAAATCTATGCACCTCTTTGATGGAGTGGGAACAGGGAACTAAAACGGGGAACCCGGTAACGTAGGTGTTAGGTTGCAAATTTTTATCTTTTAAATGTTGGGCACCTCTTTAAGCAAGTATGCACCTTTGTATTATGTTGCAAATTGTCATCTTTTAAATGTTGGGCACCTCTTTAAGAAAGCATGGGCCTTTATATGGGACTACATTCCGGTTTTTTTAAAAGCATGTCTCTCCTTGATTGAGTGTGTGCCCTTAGATAGGATTGCACTGTCTGATTTTTTAAAATTTGCATCTGTTCATGTGGGAATGCACTCATTCATAGAGTGATGTTTTTCTCCTTTTAACATTTATCTTTTGTAATGAACCTTACTCAATCTGGTCTTAAAGTGTGCAATTTGCTGATTTGAAATTTTGTCAAACACTTTGTATGCAAAGTGCTTCTTGCTGAGTCTGTGTTTCAGTTTGATGGTTTGCTTGAATGATGAAGAAATAAAGCTTCAAATGCTTGTAAAACAATGCAAGAATAACAATGTTAAGCCCTAGATGCAAGAATAACAATGTTAAGCCCTAGATGCAAGAATGACTTATTTTTGTGCTTTTCTATGCAAATAGATGAATTTAGAAAGCAAATAGATCACCTACAGCCAATGGACATAATGTCAAATAGTTGGCATGCAAACTTAACTAAATACAAATTTCCTTGAATTGCCTAAAGGAAACAATGATTATGCAACTGCTTATTTCTCCTTGATTGCCAAATGAAGGATTATTACAATACTCATATAGAATGGCCAAGACTCTTGGCACTTACAAATTATTCAATGGCTGACATGAAAATGCATCTACAGCTGAAACTAACATTCCACAAATTGCAATGCTTATTGAATGATAAATGAAGGGAACCTGTTTGGAATGAAGTCGCCCATTGATGGAGATGAAATAGCAATCAATTCCCAATCGAATGTGTTAATGAAAGGTAGCTTCGGTCAGATATAAATGATGATTGCTGATTTCATCATCATTTATATGTGATCGAAATTACTCATCAAATAAATATTTCTGGTAAATAAGAAATTCAAATTTATGAGCATGAATAAAATTCAAAATAATAATTAATGTTCAATGTTTGCATTGTGTAAATTGCTGGATGTTAAATGCGGTAATGGTTATGTTAGACACCAATTAGCATCAGTTGTCTATAGGAGACCCGCGCCCTCAAGGGACACGTCCTCTCATAGGGCGCGTCTCTCCTTGGAGGCGCGTATCTTCTTGGAGGTATGTGTCTCTCCCTTCAAGTACATAACATGATAGCAAACCTTGATTGTAGACATTGAAATTAATAAATGTTCTGCAATCAGCACATTCAAAATACAAAAAATAAAATCTGACTTAGAATTCTTACACAAAATTTCAGACTTAGAATTTCCTTAGATTTCTTAGGATCCAAAATTGATAAGATTTGATTACATTTACATGGTATTGTTGTCTTCAATTTTGAATTCTCAAAATTGGACAACCCATATGAAATTTTGCCTAAAATTTCTTCATAAATCTCTATGGCACACATTTCAAGGCACCAAAATTCTTCAATTGAATTGTGCAGCCATTGGTCTCCTTCCTATTTTGCCTTGTGCGAAATTTGGGAACATTTCGACATGTTTTTCCCCTTGTTTTGTCTAATTTCAGAATTTTTGATCAACATTGCAAGTAGGGATCTTTGTATGTTATGGCACGTTTTACGAGGTGTTGAGGTTGTAAAACTTTGGATTTTAATTGATGGTTCCCTTGGGAATCCTTTCATCAACTCCCCTTTCCGTTTTTGTAAATTTCTAAGTCATTTTTCTTGTGTTTTTTGCCAATTTCGGGTTTTTAAGACAACTCAGCAAAATAGGAAGTTTTAAGTCATAGAGCAAAAATTGTCAAAGTCTCAAAAAGTTCCGATTTTGCTTTAAGTGAAATTGTTAAAACTTCAAAAAGGTCCGATTTTTGTTTAAGTTGTAAAAAGTTCCTATTTTGACAAAAGTAAAATTGTTGAAACATCAAAAAGTTCCTATTTTCACTCATTTGACAAAAGCAAAATTGCTAAAGTGTCAAAAAGTTCCTATTTGGCTTAAATGACAAAATAAAAATTGCTAAGTTGTCAAAAAGTTCCTATTTTACCTCTTTGTCAGAAATAAAATTGCTAAGTGAGCCAAAAGTTCCTATTTTTCTCATGAGTAAAAAAGACAAGTTGCTGAAAGCTTTCAAAAACCTGATTTTGGTCTTTTTTGTGTTTTTTTTTTTTACTTGTCTTTGTGCTCAAAATATCCGATTGGAGAAATTCGCCCAAGTTTTGAAGAGGAGTTTGTGTTCAAGTTTGATTGTTTACCTCTTTTGGTGGATCTTTCATAAATTCTTCAGCTAAAATCACTTCTCAGTTTGAATATTAAGGCTCTCATTTTTGCTGAAGTTTGTGCAAAATATCTAGGGCTTTCTCTCCGTTTTTGGGCTTCTCATTTTCAGGTATGGATTTGTTTCCTTTATCTTCTGTCATTTTTTCCTCTTAACCAAGTTGTATCTTCTCTTTGGCAAAAATGTTTGTCTCATTAAAGATTCTAAAACAAACCGGGTTTGCTCTTAAGCTAAATCGCGTTTTTGTTTGGCGTCTTTCCTTTGATTTTTTGTGTCCTTTTTGTCAAAAAACGTTTTAGTGTTTGATAGAAATGCGAAATGCGAAATGCGTTTTTGTACTTGGGGTTGTTTTTCTTCATGCTCGAAATGTCAAAAAATGTGTTATTTCAACCAAAATGTCTGTCTCATAAAAGATTTTTAAGTAAAATGTGTTTTTCTCAATGCTCGAAATGTCAAAAAATGTGTTATTTCAACCAAAACGTCTGTCTCATAAAAGATTTTTAAGTAAAATGTGTTTCTCTACAATAAAATTGCAGTTTCCCTAAGAGGCGTCATCCAATATGGCTTAAAATGAAATTTGTGGAGTCTCACTTCTAGAGAACACGTTTTTGACAAAAAAACGTCTTTTTCAGCTATGGAATGTCATATGCCTTGCATCTCAAATGTCATTATCACAAGAACCATTTCAGCGGGAACATCTTTTCCATTTCCATTAGCCATTTTCTACTTCCATTTGTCTTCACCAAGTTCACCTCACTCATTCACACTCATCTCCGTTTCAGCCTCATTGCCATTTTTACAAAATAGGGCTTTGACCTAATTTCAGGTTTTTATTATCCAATAGCATTTCAGGATTTCAGGTCTTTGGCTGTAGATGCATTTTATTTCCTTAGTACTTCATTTGAATGCATTTAAAATTGAAAGAAAGAATAGTATTTCATTTAGAAGCTTGCATAGTAATTGTAGAAGTTTATTTAGCTTTCAAAATCATTTAGCATTAGTTCTTGCATCAAACAACAAACTGAAAAACAACATATCAGCCTCTTCATATATTGTATACAAAGTGCAAAGTAGATATTGAAGTGTTTTAAGGTCAGATTTGAGCAAGGCTCATTACAGTGGTATCAGAGCGGTTTCCTGCCATCCTTTGGGTTAGAATTTGTCTTCATTTATGCAAGAAAGTGACAGGACCAAGAGATATACAGCTAGAGAAGAAAGGAAACAAACACAGTGGCCACCACACCCTGAACAAGACACCTTATCAGCAGCTATTGCAGCAAGACACCAAGAGATTGGTGACACCATGGAGGAAAGAAGAGAAGGTGATCCTCCTAGAAATGAAAGAAGGAATGGGGATAGAGGTGAAGAATTATTGGAAAGAATGGCCCAAGCATTTGAAGGATTTTCAGCTTCCTTGCAGCAGCAGATTCAACAGAACAGAGTTATTTTGGAAAATAGAACAAGGAATAATAGGGATCAAGATGAGGACAGGAGTGTAGCTGGATCAAGGAGAGGGCAAAGAACCACTTCTTGTACTGCTGATAGGCCATCACGACCTACCTTCTTAAGGGAAGAGCGGGCTGCAGAAGAGAATGTTGAAGATGTTGAGGAGCCTACCTTCGCTGATGCATATATGGCTGCTCATGATGAATGGCAACTATTGACACCAGAAGCCCGAGAGCTCATGCATTTTGATCGTTTTGTACAAACAAGGATGGATTACTACAGGTCTCGACAGGAGAGGAGACCTCGGAATAAGAATAAGGATCTTAAGCAAGCTACTAATAAGCTTACATTGCCCATGTTTGATGGTAGTGGCAAGATTACTGCACAGTCATGGATTCATAAGTTGGATACTTTCTTGGCTCTTTGACCCATGACAGAACAAGAAGCCATCAAGTATGCCACTTTGCATTTGGAGGGTGCAGCACATGAATGGTGGTATCATGGTTTAGTAACATTACAGCATAATCAGATTACATCCTATCAAGAGTTTGTGGACAGACTTGTGGAACGCTTTGATAGGAAAGACCCAGAATCATACTTCAGAGATTTGGCCCAACTCAAGCAAGTTGGAAGTTTGGAGAGTTACATTGGAGATTTCCAGAAATTATTAGTGATGGTTCCTAACATCTCCGAGAGACGATTGGTGGTATTATTTATTGAAGGATTAATGGAGCCCATGAGAGGTTGGATAAAAGCCTTTGATCCTCCTACTCTTCAGGAGGCTATGAAGAAGGCTAGGAGCATGGAGTTGTCAGCACCACCGAATAAGTTTGGATCCAAATGATCTTCTCCATATCAAGATAATACCTCCTTCGCTAAGAAAAAGAACAAACCAGTCTTCAAGGGAAAATCAGCAGCACCTTTGGATCGTGACACACTCAATGATTTGCGGAAGAAGAAGTTGTGTTTCTATTGTAAAGGGCCTTATGATGCAAACCATGATTGTCCCTTGAGACCGAAGGGAAAGGCTAATAGAGTAATGTGGGCATATTATGAGGATTATGAATCAGAGAGATCAGATCAGCAATCTGATTCTGAAGATTCAGGTACCGATCATGAGGAAGAAAAGCATGAAGGTGAAGAGGAACATGAAGGAGCAACAAGGCAACATGATGCACACATCACTAGCATCCAACAGGATGGTTCATTTAGGATGTGTGGGGTTCTAGCAGGGCAAAAGATAATCACTCTTCTTGATACAGGGGCAACTCACAACTTTATTGATGCTCATCTGGTTGATAGGAGAGGCATCAGGACAAAGGAATTTGAGGGGATAAGAGTTAAGGTTGCAGATGGTTATACCCTCAAATGTGATAGGAGAATTCCAGACTTGCCCATACGCTTGAACAACTATGAGTTCAAGACGGACTTCTATGTGGTGAACATGGGTGATACTGACATGGTCCTTGGTATGAGATGGTTACATGATATTGGGAAATTCACCCTTGATCTCAGAGAGATGGAGATGTCTTTCCAGGTTGATGGAAAGACTCATGTTCTTAAGGCAATTCGAGATTCCAGTTTCAGGATGATCTCATTCAGGAGGATGGCGAGGCTAGTGAGACATGATATGGTAGAGTGGGCAGCAAAATGTGTGTTGATGCCTACACAAGGGGAACAACAGAAGCCAGAGGACCATCCAGATATCCAGGAGTTAAGGATTAAGCATACGAAGGTGTTTAGTGAGATTCCTCCAGGTAGACCTCCAGATCGAGGGATTGAGCATATCATCAAATTGGAGGAGGGTGCCAAGCCCGTAATAGTCACTCCATACAAACATCCCAAGCGACTCAAGGATGAAATTGAAAAGACAATTAAGGAGTTGTTGGCCATGGGACATATTAGACCAAGTCTCCTTTTGCATCTTCAGTAGTGCTGGTTAAGAAAAAAGATGGTACATTGCGGATGTGTATTGATTACAGACTCTTGAATAAGAAAACAATTAAGAACAAATATCCCATCCCTAGAATTGATGAGTTAATAGATGAGTTACATGGTGCCCATTTCTTCTCTAAGATTGATCTGAGGTCTGGTTATCATCAAATTCGAGTTAGGGAACAGGACATTGAGAAGATCGCATTTAGGTGCCATTGCGGGCACTTTGAGTTAATGGTTATGCCATTTGGGTTAACCAATGCTCCAACAACATTTTAGTCTACAATGAACAGAGTCTTCCATTCGCAGTTGAGGAGGTATGTGCTGGTATTCTTTGATGATATTTTGGTATATAGTAAAACATGGGATGATCATATAGCACATCTTGATATAGTATTGGGCATTCTGGGGAAAGAGTCCTTGTATGCCAAGGAGTCCAAGTGTGACTTAGGAATGATAGAGTTACTATATCTTGGTCATATCATCAGTTCAGAGGGAGTACGTATGGATCCTGAGAAGATTAAGGCAATTGTTGAATGGCCTAGACCAGAGAATCTTACTCAACTCAGAGGATTTTTGGGGTTGTGTGGATTCTACCGTAGATTTGTTAATGGTTATTCACGCCATGCAGCACCACTCACAGATTTGACTAAGAAAGGGGCTTTTGTTTGGACACCAGAGGCGCAGGATTGCTTTGAGATGTTCAAACTAATTATGACTACATGCCCAGTGCTTGCTTTGCTAGATTTTTCTAAACCCTTCGAGCTACAATGTGATGCTTCAGGCTAGGGGATTGGAGCAGTCCTTATGCAGGACAAACATCCGATTGCTTTTGAGAGTCGGAAGCTTCGCAGTCTAGAGAGGGGATATAGCATATATGATAAGGAAATGTTGGCTATTATGCATGCATTGGCCAAATTTAGACAGTATTTGGTGGGCAGCAAATTTGTAGTGAAGACAGACCACAACAGCTTGAGGCACTTCCTGGGGCAACGGGATCTTAATGATCGTCAGCAAAAATGGGTGAGTAAGTTACAATCATATGACTTTGACATTTCCTTCGTTAAGGGAACACAGAATGTTGTGGCTGATGCTTTATCACGACGTCCACACTTGAGTTCTATGGCTGGGATTGCGGAAGATTGGAGGCACCTGATTGTGGCAGAGTATGTTAAGGACAGTTGGGCTACAGGGATTGTTGATGGATCAGTTCAAGATGACCAGTACACAGTTGTAAATGAACTTATCATTTACAAAGGAAGGATCTATTTGATTCCAGGATCGGAAATGAAGATCATCATTCTGAGGGCCTTTCACGATGCACCTATGGTAGGACATCCCGACTATTTCAAAACTTATAAACAGGTATGGGAGAGGTTTACATGGAAGGGCCTTAAATCAGATGTGCTACAGTATGTTAGAGAATGTCTTGTTTGCCAGCAAAATAAACAGGAGCACACACACCCTGCAAGCTTACTACAGCCACTTCCAATCCCTGAGAGAAAGTGGGAGTGTTTGTCGATGGACTTCATCACTGGCTTGCCTAAAGCCCAGGGGCGGGATTGTATCTATGTGGTTGTAGATCGTTTGACTAAATATGCTCACTTCTTTCCGATCACATCTACATATTCAGCTATTCAGGTAGCAGAGTTGTTCTTCCAAGAGGTATTTAGACTGCATGGGTTTCCTCGGAACATTGTCAGTGATAGAGATAGCCAATTCATGAGTCATTTTTGGCAGGAGCTATTCAGGCTATGTGGGACAGAACTCTCTTCGAGCACCAGTTACCACCCACAGACCGATGGGCAGACGAAGATAGTGAATAAATGGGTGGAAGGGTATCTTAGGAATTACATCGCAGGATAGTAGAAGGGGTGGGTCAAGTGGTTATATCTTTGCGAGTATTGCTACAATACCACTTACCATCTCTCCATTCAGATGACACCATTCATGGCCTTGTATGGATACAATGCGCCTAGTTTCTTGGATCTCTTGTTGAGTGACAGTCGTGTGCCTAGTGCTGGTGATCTCTTACAGGATAATCAGGACATTATGAGGGCTTTACGGGAGAATATTCAAAAGGCACAAAACCAACAAAAACAGTATGCAGATCAAAAGAGGGTAGAGCGCTCCTTTGAGGTTGGTGATATGGTGTACTTGATGTTGCAGCCTTACAGACAGTCCACTCTTAAAAGGAGCGGTGCAGGGAAGCTTAAGCCACGTTACTATGGTCCTTTCAGGATTATCAGGAGAGTAGGAGAAGTGGCTTATGAGTTGGAGTTGCCTGCTGACAGTAGCGTACATAATGTATTCCATGTGTCTCGCCTCAAGAAGGCGTTAGGACATCGTGTGGTTCCCTCCACGACTTTGCCTCCATTGAATGATGAGGGGAAACTGATTTTGGTGCTAGAAGCTATATTGGATGTTCGTGAGAAGACTTTGCGGAAACAAGTAATCAGGGAATACTTGATCAAGTGGAGAGACTTACCAGTTGAGGATGCAACATGGGAGAGTGAGGAGATCTTGCAGCATCCTGAGTTGAGATTGCTTGGGGACAAGCAATTTCAGGAGGGGTGGACTGTAATGTCCCCTTCTAGTTGACATTGACATATCAGCAGGATTAGCCTATTAATGGCTCTCGTAGGCTAATGAAGCATGGTGAGGGAGTCATCTGGCAGGCATTTGGTGATTACTTGGCTCAGTATTTGATTGGAGTAAGGCTTTCCATCATATATCACTATTATTTCTATTTATGGAAACCTTATTTTATAATTTGATGTTGAGATGCACTTTATTAATAATATTATATTTTTATATTTTATAAAGTGCAAATAATTTAAAATATATTGGAATCTTCTAGAAGTCAAAAAATAATATTATTTTGTTGAGGCCGACCTCTAGAGGAAATGCATAAATAGACATTGAGGTCTCACTCTTGAGCATACAGATTTGATGTTGATGATTGGTGATTTCTTCTTGAGCATTTGTGGAGCCAAGTGGTCTGCAGATAATCAATTGATCTTTGGGAACGAAAACTCCCATTGATTGCATAACTGAGGGAGTGAAATATCTCTTGAAGGGTTGCAGATTGGAGGTGATATTTCAGTCACTTCATTGAGCAAAATTAGTGGCCAAGGGCCAATTTTGAAGACTACAATTATAGGAGATGATTTGCATTGAAGGGTAGTATTTGTGGCATCAATTCTTGAAGGGAAATGACAGATTTCAATTGGGAAATTTCTGATGCTAAGTCTGAAGCAAACAGGGACGCCATTGGAGACTTCTTTTAATTCATTAGAGCTCATATATGCATTGATTCTTCTTGGAGATTGGGGCGCTTCTTTCCTTGGTCATTGCTGCAAGTGTTTGGAGTTAGTAGAGGCTTGTAAACATTGGGAATTATTTTATTTTAAAGAATACACCAGAACAGGGGCAATTTTGAAGAAGGGCTCAATTTGCTTACAAGGAGGCACCTTTTGCTGATCTATTGATTGCTCCATCATCTCCAGCCATAGGCGACTTCATTCCAACCAGGTTTCCTTTGTTTATCATTCAATTTAGCCTTGTATTTAGGAGTTATAAGCTACAGCTGTAGGTGTGCATTCATATCAGCAACTGTCATATTTTATGTCAATGTACTTTGCCAAGAGTCTTGGCTATTTGATATCAGCATTGTATTAGGAGAGGAGTAATAAGTAGTTGATCAAATAATAGTTGTGATTGTGCAATCAAAAAGCTTTGTAATCGGATTAAGAGTTTGCAAGCCAAGTGTTTGTAAAAATGTCTTTGGCTGTAGATGCATTTTATTTCCTTAGTACTGCATTTGAATGCATTTAAAATTGAAAGAAAGCATAGTATTTCATTTAGAAGCTTGCATAGTAATTGTAGAAGTTTATTTAGCTTTCAAAATCATTTAGCATTAGTTCTTGCATCAAACAACAAACTGAAAAACAACATATCAGCCTCTTCATATATTTTATACAAAGTGCAAAGTAGATATTGAAGTGTTTTAAGGTCAGATTTGAGCAAGGCTCATTACACCTTATGTGGAAAAACTTGTAACAGGTTTACCTAAGTTAATACCATCTCATGAAGGAACTTGTAAAGGTTGTGCCCTTGGAAAGAATACAAAGGGATCCTTTCAAAATAGCTTGAGTAAAACCCAAAATGTATTAGAATTGGTTTACTCTGATTTATGTGGACCCATGTCTGTACCTTCCAAAGCAGGATTTCCATACTATGTCATATTTATAGATGACTTCTCTAGGAAAACCTGGATTTATTTCCTTAAGTGTAAAGAGTTAATAGAAATCCTTAAAAGGTTCAAGGAGTTCAAAGCCTTTACTGAAAACTTCTCTGGGAAGAAAATAAAAATCTTAAGGACAGACAATGGGAAAGAATACACCTCTGAAATTTTTAAGGAATTTGGCATGAGTGTTGGGATTAAGAGGGAGTTTACAGTAGCCTACAACCCTCAACAGAATGGGGTTGCTGAAAGGAAAAATAGAACCATTGTAGAAGCTACTAAAACAATGTTGCTTGACCAGAACATTGAAACTTCATTCTGGGCAGAAGCCTCTAGAATTGTTGTCTACATTCAAAATAGATGTCCTCATTCCCATCTAGATAACAAAACTCCCGAAGAAGCTTTTATCGACATAAAACCTAATATTAGTCATTTTAGGATTTTTGGTTGCCTTGTCTATATTCATGTGCCCAAAGAGAAGAGATTCAAACTAGAATCTTCTGAAAAGAAAGGGGTATTTGTGGGATATAGTGAAACCTCCAAAGCCTACAGGATATTCGTACCTGGGCAGAAACAAATTGAATTGATCAGAGATGTCATCTTTGAAGAAGACATTGCATTCAAAAGGGCAAGAAGTTCTAGTGAGATAGAAACCTATTCCCCTAGAGTACTAGAAGTGGAACCTGCTCCTAAGATTCAGAGGGAGTATCCTGAGCAAATGCCAAATGAACTTCAATCTACTTCAGATGAGAATACAAATGACAACAGTAGAAAGAGGCCACTTTGGGCTAGAAAGATGATCAAAGAAGCCGAGAATCATGCAGCACCCAAAGGAACGTTTAGGGAAAGTAAAAGACCCAAACGGTTCTCGAGCTATGTTGCTCTAATGAATAACATCATAAATTCAGAACCTGTTAGTGTTACAGAAGCCTTCAGACAACAAGTATGGAAGGATGCAATGACGGAAGAATATCAGTCCATTCTAAAGAATGATGTATGGGATATAGTGCCTAGACCAAAAGAGAAATTTGTTGTCTCTTCTAAATGGCTCTTCAAAATCAAGCATGCTGCTGATGGCAGTATAGAAAAACATAAGGCATGTTTTGTGGCAAGAGGTTTTTCGCAAAAGGAAGGCATTGATTATGAAGAAACATTTGCACCTGTGAAGATCCATCAAATGGATGTGAAAACTGCCTTCCTAAATGGAACCATTGAAGAGGAAGTCTATCTAGAACAGCCTGAAGGTTTTGTGATACATAAACCTGACTCACATGTATGCAGACTAAAGAAAGCTCTCTATGGACTTAAACAGGTTCCCAGGGCCTGGTATGAAAGAATTGACAGCTACCTCTTGGGACTAGGATTTTCCAAGAATGATGCAGACCCAAATCTTTACTTTAAGGTAATCAAAGGTGATATGTTAATAATTATTTTATATGTTGATGACCTGCTGATAACAAGAGAAGATCACCTCATTGCTCAAGGAAAGAAGGATCTAACTTCCGAACTTGACATGAAATACTTGGGCATTTTACACTACTTCCTAGGTTTGGAAGTATGGCAGAAATCAGATGGCATTATACTAAAGCAAGGAAAGTATACTATTGATATTCTGAAGAGATTTGGAATGTTGGACTGTAGACCCATGTCTGCACCTATGGAAACCAACCTTCACAAACTGAAAGAAGCAGCTGTAGAATCCAAGTGTGCAAATTCAACCCTATATAGACAAATGATTGGATCCTTGATCTACTTGGTTAACACCAGACCTGATATTTGCTATGCAGTGAATGCCCTTAGCCAGTTCATGTGTGAGCCAAAGGAAATTCACCTTATGGTTGTGAAACATATATTGAGATATCTTGATGGCACTATTGGATAAGTCTTCTTTACAGAAATGACCAACTAGATCTACATGGATACTCTGATTCAAATTGGGCTGGAAGTGTAACCGATCGGAAAAGCACATCAGGATGTTGCTTGAGTTTAGAATTGGCTATGATCTCTTGGATTTGTAGAAAACAGTCTTCAATAGCACAAAGCTCGACAGAAGTTGAATACATTGCAGCCTCTATGGGGGTAAGAGAAGCAGTTTGGCTTCGAAAATTGCTTGTGGGACTCTTTGGTGAGCCCTTGAATCCTACAATCATTCATTGTGATAATCAGAGTTGCATCAAACTCTCTATAAATCCTATCTTCCATGATAGATCTAAGCACATTGAGATCCCCTACCATTATGTAAGAGACATGGTAGAAAGGAATGTGATCCAGTTGGAGTATGTTAGTACAAATGATCAAACAATAGACATTCTCACCAAACCTCTCTCTCGAATCAAGGTAGAACACTTCAGGAAGAAACTTGGTATGGTTGAAATGTAATTTGATATTATGTTTGAAATTCAAATTGTTTATAAGTTGTACTAATATATAAAGATGTTTAATGTGTAAACTCTTTTGTCATGTGTGTGACTCCATGACCTTATGGGCCTACTCCCCCTGTGTACATTATTGAAAGGTGACGATCTTTCTAATAATGAACACTTGTATGTGACATTGTAAAGTGACGACTCTACAATGATGAGTTGAACTATCATGATAGATATCATGTGACTTGATATCTGTGGACATGTCATGATAGTATCTCTTGGACACTTTGATGGATATCATGGGACTTGATGTCATTTGAAGATCATTGTGATCCTTAAGAGATAATCATGGTGGATAATTATATATCCGTGGATATGCCATGAATTATTATGGTAGACATCATGTGACTTGATGTCAGTGCACATACCATAATGAAGATGTGTTATGAAGAATGTCATGTGACTTGACAATATTGAGAAAACATACCATATCTTCGATATCAGGTGTGAAGGTGATATCTCCACTTATTTGATTTGAAATATCTTCCCTAGCTAAGAGGGAGTGTTAATGAAAAGTAGCTTCGGTCAGATATAAATGATGATTGTTGATTGCATCATCATCATTTATATGTGATCGAAATTACTCATCAAATAAATATTTCTGGAAAATAAGAAATTCGAATTTATGAGCATGAATAATATTCGAAATAACAATTAATGTTCAATGTTTACATTGTGTAAATCGCTGGCTGTTAAATGCGGTAATGGTTATGTTAGACACCGATTAGCATCAGTTGTCTATAGGAGATCTGTGCCCTCAAGGGACATGTCCTCTCATAGGGTGTGTATCTTCTTGGAGGTATGTGTCTCTCCCTTCAAGTACATAACATGATAGCAAACCTTGATTGTAGACATCGAAATTAATAAATGTTCTACAATCAGCACATTCAAAATATAGAAAATAAAATCTGACTTAGAATTCTTACACAGAATTTTAGACTTAGAATTTCTTTAGATTTCTTAGGATCCAAATTTGATAAGATTTGATTACATTTACAGAATGGCTGCTTCAATGTGCCAAAACCAAGCTCTTTCCAAAATCGCCCCTATTTTGGTCTGATATGAAGAATAAAATAATGTGCAACATATAACAGCTGTCTTAAGCACCAAACATTGTCACCATGCTCCAATGAAGTGGCGCACCAAGCCTTGAGAAGAATCGATGCACATATGTGGCTCCACAAGCAAAATTGAGCCTCCAATGGCGTCCCAGCTATGACTGAAAACTGTGATTTTATGATCAGACTTCTTCAACAATTGAAACCTCCTCTCCAAGGCTGTGATAAGTGTAGTGAATCGATGCCAAAACATGTAGCAATGATCTCCAATGCAAACTCCACAAATTCACCCAATCGATTCTCCAAAATTGGCCAAAGGCCACAAATTTTGCTCCAAATGAGATGACTGAAATACCACCTCCGAAATGCAACCCTTCAAGAGATATTTCACTCCCTCAGTTATGCTATCAATGGGAGTTTCCGTTCCCAAAGACCATTTGATTATCTGCAGACCACTTAGCTCCACAAATGCTCAAGAAGAAATCATCAACAACAACAACAAATTTGGATGGTGAGGAATGAACCCCCAATGTCCTTTTATGCATTTCCTCAAGAGGTCGGCCCAAATAAAATAATATTATATTTCATCTTCGAGAAGATCACCGATATAATTTTTAATTACTTGCACTATATGATATAAGAAAATATAATAAAACAATAAAGTGCATCTCAACAACAAATTATAACATAAGGTTTCCATAAATAGAAATGACAATGATATCTAATGAAAAACCTCAATCCGATCAAATACTGAGCCAAATAATCACCAAAGGTCTGCCATAAGACTCTCTCTCCATGCCTCATTAGCCTACAAGAGCCCGTAATAGGCTAATCTTGCTGATATGTCATTGTCAACTAGAACGGGACATTACATCTTCCTCTTTGGAGTTGTGCATGTCCTTTCGCTGGTTGACATTTTTTGGTTTTAAATGCTACTTTTTGCACTCCAATACATAGGTACACTCTTACACTATGCAAGTTTTCAAATTTCAAATCTATGCACCTCTTTGAAGTGGCACTCACCATTGCATTTGTAAGCATATTTTCAAATTTGAACTTGTGTTCCCTATTTGTTTTGGTGTGCACCATTGAACTCTGATACACTTTTTTGACTTCTGAGAAAACTTGCACTCCTTCATAGACCGGTGTGCCCTTGCTGTAGGAACATTTTTTCATGCTGTATAATTTGTTTGCCCTTTGTCCCTCATTTGAGCTTTGATCTTTGCTTCACCGGTTGCACTAGAAAGCTCTTTTTGTTGGCCTTACAATACAAAAACTAGAGATGACAAGAATGTCAGTTGATGATCAAAACAAGGGTTCAACTATGGCCTACAAAACAAGTAATTTTAAGAAGTTGACCAAAATGATGACTCAATTTGATTTTTAAATTTTTTTGTATGGCCACAACAAGTAGAAAGTAGGGAGAAACTTTAAAATATGTATCTCTTATCTCTATGAAACATATTTGTGAATTCAATATAAGAGCCACCATTGTGTATGTGCTTTTGTGTTACACTCAAAATATGTATCTCTTATCTCTATCAAACATACTTGTGAATTTGATATAAGAGCCGCCATTGTGTATGTGCTTTTGTGTTACCCTCAAATATGCAGATCTAGTTTGTCTTGAGCAAATGATTGCTTCCTGTCTTTGCATATTGCTTAATTATTCAATATATGGTTGGAATCCACTTCTCAATTTGGTTAAGAATGTTTTCAGATTTTGACAATCACAGATGAAGCCAGGTCCTTTGATGAGTTGTGGTGGCAGGTATATCAGTGAAACTTTATCTTCTATGACAAAGGTTTCAACTTCTCCAAACAGTTGACAGGATAACTTCATGACAATTGTTCAAGTTCTAAATGATGATGGATAAGGGTTTTTCATCACATCAAAGAAATGAATAAGCATAGCATCCGATTAGATTGTAAGACTCACAAGACATAGGATGTTTGTGTTATAGTTTTCACTCAAACCCTAAGGAATTATCATATGCTGTTACTATCTGAATTTCAGAGGAATTCATCAAGGCATCCAGGTTGGAGAAGATGCTGATATAGAGATTTTCAGTTGCAGAGCATTAAAATTGGCAAGCAATGTTAGTCAAGTCAAGTCATGAATTTTCAACAAGTTTCATTGGCTTCAAAAAAAGTTCACCAAGTTTAGAGGATTCAACTAAATTTGCAAATCAAAGTTATTTTGGATTTTTGAAAATATTTTTTTAAGAGGCAAAAGTTGCTATTTTTCTTGAAGAGATGGTCTTGAGCCTATTATTAAGATTTAATTATTATTAATTGTTTTAGAATTAAGTTTCTTTAAAAATATTTTATTTCCTCTTTTTTGCAGGCAGTGTAGGAACTTTAAAGTAGGGCCTTTTTGGGAATAGTTTATTATTATGTTATCCCTGAAAGTTGTTTCTTGAAGAGATATAAGAAAATGCCTTGAATCACATAATTGGTAATGATAGTTGAGGTTAGACTTATGTTGTAGAAATTGTTGTTCAACTCTTATTTAGTAATTGTTAAATCTAGAGAAGCAAAAATCTCCAAAAAATCTTGATTATACTTGATTTTTTGCGAATTGGTCCCACGGTTGATCCCCACCCCCCAAATCCCATCTTTTAAAAAAATCATTGATTGCAATTTTCAACAATTTTTTTGCATTTAAATCATGTAAAAATCACATTTAAATCGTGTTTGAAACCTTAACCAATCTCCTACCAACTTGTGAATCCCTTGAAACATGCGAAATGGCAAATATTTTTATGAAAAATGCAGCCGTGCGATATTTTTAGGGCACAATTACAAACCGGAGTTCATCAGGATGTGCCTATAAGGCGCAACTAGTTGCAAACTTGTAGGGAGTTGGGAGGTGGGGAGTCGAGAGGTGGTGCATTTGAGTCAAAGGCAGGCAATTTTTTGTTGTAACATTGTTTCAAATTCAAACTATAACTTTACGCCATATAAATAGTATCTACACAAAATTTCAACCAACGCACATAAATAGATGAATAATTTGTTTAATAGAATTTTCAATGCGCACATCACAAGGATCTTTCAATTTAAATTGACAAGATAAAAAACGTTAAATATATTTTATTTTGTTGGGGCTTCCATTCAAAGAGATAGTATTTTACTATTATGAGAGGTGAATGGTCTATATTCTAAGGTTATATTTTAGCTCACTATCTATACTTCATATTTTGTGTCTACTTTATCATGGTTTAATTTTATCTATATTCAGATGCTGGGATTTTTGTCAATACTGTCAATATGTTGTCACACATGGTTCAATTTTGTGTCTACATCGAATGTTAAATAAATTTTTCAATGTGCACATCACAAGGATCTTTCAATTTAAATTAACAAGATAAAAATCGTTAAATCTATTTTATTTTGGTGGGGCTTCCATCCAACGAGATAGTATATTACTGTTATGACAGGTGAATGCTCTATATTCTGAGGCTATATTTTAGCTTGTGTCTACTTCATATTTAATGTCTAGTTTATCATGGTTTAATTTTGTGTCTACTTCTTATCTTGATTTTATGAATAACTAAATTGTTATTGTGAAGATTGGTTGGTTATTTGGTCCAAGCAACATTTGATGGTCTATCTTTTTCTATAGTGGTAGCCCTGTAAATTAGTTCTGTGGAAATAAATAATCCGTATTCTTGGCTAAATGGCCTGAATTTAATCCTAATGTAGGCTCCCTATCATATCATTTCTTTGCTTGATGAATATGACAATGCTATAGTTTCATTTTTTACAGTCTCATTACTAGAAGTGAAGAGACAATGTTATGTGTAGGTCATCTTTGTCTTCATAAAATTTTATCCTTCTCTCAAGTTGTAGTACAAAAACCCTTGGCTGCATAAAAACATCAGTCTGATGTTTATATGTAACCCAATATTGCACCAAGATGTCCAATCTTTGTGACATCAAAATCTTGGTCATTGTGATTTTGTATGCTTATTTTGATTTTATGCATATCTATCCTAAAATGTGTTTTTTGTGTGTCATCTACTTCTACTTTATATGAGTCAGTACTTTGACTAAATTTTAAGGTTTGGTTTAATAGCAAAGCTTTTGAATGTGACTTGGTTTTGTATCTTGAATCTTTGAAAATGCATATTTCATGCCCTTTTGACTCTACCTGTCATGAGAAATGCTTTCTCTTTTATCAATTGATTAGATTTTTGTTTGGATGATATATTCTTTGAGGTTTCCTACTTGAAAATTTCTTAGTGATAATTTTTTTTTTCTTTTATCCTTCTAGGATGCAAACATGTTTATTGTAGTTGTTTTGAGGTCTTACTAAGTTTTCGAAGGTTTCAAAGTTTTCCATGATAGTGGAGTCTCTATGATTAAATGTTCTTTTGATATTAATAATAATTTGGAATCTGTTGTTAGTAGCATTTTACCATCCACTCACATCATACAACAAAACTAGAGGTTCACTCACATATCATTTAGTGAAATGTTTTATCATTAACTTAATGATAACTCTGTCAACCCCATACAAAACTTACCAAGGAATCATTTAGTATCAAAGCTTACATGCTACACTGCATTCTGCTATTTTAGATAAACTTTTCATTTGGACAAATGGGCTAAATCCTCTATTTTAGACAATTCAAGGGCTAAACTCTCTATTTTATTTGCTCTCTATATCTCTATGCTATGGAAATGCCTTTAAACTTCAAAAACAAGTAGTCTTCGTCTCTTTTTTGATAATTTTTAATTTTTTTTTTTAAATCTTATACTTTTAGTTTTCCAATTTTTTCCCCAAAAGATTTTTGCTGCTATGGTTAAATCTGTATTTGTAATTTCCTAAAGTAAACCAAAAGTAGATTATTTTGAGTCAAACTTTGGATTGGAAAAATTTGTCTATTTAAATTTGAGCTTTGAACGTAGTTTAACTATTTCCTTCATTAAATCATGTGGTGTTCACTTGTTTAATTTCAGGTTGTGTAGATTTACCAATGTTTGAATTAGCCAAAAGTCGACTCTCATCTATATTTTTCCTTCAAATTTGTGTCAACCAAACAATGGTTTCTACTTTCTGCTTTAGCGATTAGAAAGTAGAGTTCATTTATGCTTGATGGTTTACCATCCTTTAAATTTGAAAATCTTGTGGCAGATTTTGATTGTTGACAATCTTGCACTTGCATTTGGGGCAAAACATAGTCAATTAGATACATATATTTGATGCAAAATCTCATTGAAAACATATATAGTGTGCATACTTGTGAGTTCTATTTTTAGTTTTAGTTTTTAATTTTAGCTAGATATCAGGGGGCTTCACCTATGTGATGTCCCCTTTCTAGACAGTTCCTTGGGGAACAGTGTGTCAGCCCTTTATTGGACCCTTGTGGGCTAGTTGGATTGGTTAGAGGGTCAGTGGTACTTTCTGGAGAGTTTGATCATTCTCGTGTTCAGAGCCCAATGTTGGTTCACAGCAGGCGTTAGCAGTTCAGGAGTCGATAGCTTCTGACGCCACGGGATTCTATGAAGATTTGTGGAAGTTATGCCTATTTGAGTGATTTAAGTTATTTATTAACTTAATATTTTATTATAAAGTCAAATTGACTTTATACTTTTTAAATCACTTAAATATTCTCTAAAAGTGATTTAATATTTTAATCACTTAAATTAATAAAGTGCGCCCAAGTATTTAAGTCAAATACTATTGAAAGACTTAAATATATTTTTTTAAAGATTTAAAATATGGAAAGGGGCGTATCTTTCTTGGAAGTCGTGCCTTTTTGCATATAAGGCATTTTTGGCAATGAGAAATTCATCATTGAATATTTTGATTTTGCCTTTGGCTTCTTCCTATGCTTTCACCTATGATCAGGGTTTTGAGCATTTTGTCCATTGGAGAACGGAATCTCTTCAGTGTTGAGCACCTTTGAGGCTGTGAGAGACCAGTTGAATTTGTGCAGTTTGTGAGGGCTTCATACAGAGGTTCTTCTGTGATTTATCAAAGTTGTTTTAGTTATTCAGCAGAGATTACGCCCCTTTCCATATTTTAAATATATTTTTTTAAAGATTTAAAATATGGAAAGGGGCGTATCTTTCTTGGAAGTCGTGCCTTTTTGCATATAAGGCATTTTTGGCAATGAGAAATTCATCATTGAATATTTTGATTTTGCCTTTGGCTTCTTCCTGTGCTTTCACCTGTGATCAGGGTTTTGAGCATTTTGTCCATTGGAGAACGGAATCTCTTCAGTGTTGAGCACCTTTGAGGCTGTGAGAGACCAGCTGAATTTGTGCAGTTTGTGAGGGCTTCATACAGAGGTTCTTATGTGATTTATCAAAGTTGTTTTAGTTATTCAGCAGAGATAGGAGGGTTTGTGGATATGGCGGCCTTCTTCCATCATGGCAGGCAGTGGACATCATGGCCATACCTTCAGAGTTGAGAGTTGGATTGTTTTGCTTGAAGTGCGTAGCCTTCTGTGCAAGGGTGTTTGGAGTTTCTTGGAGAAACGCCTTCCAGTTTGAGGGTTTCTCACCTCCTCTCTTGGCGTTTGGCATTTACCACGCATTTACCTTAGTTTCAGAACTGGTTTACATTTATTGTAGCTTCCCATACTGGATTTAGCCGGATTGCACCATCTTGGCTGGCAAACTGGACTTATTTCTTATTTAAATAATCTGGAAGCATTCTGGTATGTTTATGAGTCTTGAATCCATTGTTGAGCTTATTTAATACCTTCTGTAATTTCAGTTTACTTAAATTAGTTCAGATTTACATTTTATGAGCATTTATGCTGTGCGCCCCTTCTCTTCTGTCTATCAAATTTTCTCTAAAAAACTAAATAACACCAAAAAGACTTAAGAAATACTGGGGTTAGAATTGAGAGCCAGCAGGGCTCATCACAATGGTATTAGAGCATATTAATCCTGCCAGCTTGTGGGAAAACAATTCTATGCGGCCACACCAAAACAGGTTTGACAGGCACTACACACACAAGGGCCCTAGAATTCAGCGAAATACTTTTGCAGCTTTTCAGGCACCTCCATTGTATGAACAGGAAGAAGATTTTGATTTTGATAATATGGCTGAAAGGAATGATGATGCTCGTCTTAATGACGAAGACAAGGATGCTAGAGAAGTACTGAGGGGAATGGTGGCCAGTCAAGAACAGGTGGCAAACATGCTTTAGCAACTTAGCACCAATGTGCAAAACTTGACAGTTCAGAGGAGGCCGAATATTGATCAGAATCAAGAAGGTAGCATACATGGAGAGCATCACAAGAATATTGCTCCAGCACGCACCTTTGAGAGAGCCACATGCCCTACTTTTGTCAGAAATGACGCTGAGGAGGAAGAGGAGGTGTAAGAAGGTGGTGAAGGAAACTTTGCTGACAACATCCTAGCTATGCATGATGAATGGGATGCAATGTCTCCACGAGTTAAGGATCACCTAACTTTGATCGTTTTATGAGTCAGAAAAGAGAACACACCAGGAACAGGAATGACAGGAGGCCTAGATACAAACATAATGATCTAGGACAGGCTACCAATAAGCTTACCTTAGCGAACTATGATGGCAGTGGCAGAGTTACAACACGTTTCTGGGTGAGTAAATTGGATATTTTCTGACACTACGTCCTATGCCAGAGGAAGATGCTATTAGATTTGCAGCCCTACACCCTGATGGCGTGGCACATGACTGGTGGATTCATGGCATGGCTACTCTTCACCATGACCAGATTACCTCATACCAGGAGTTTACTGATAGATTGGTAGAGAGGTTTGATAAACGTGATCCTGAACTGTTCTTCAAGGATCTAGCACAGTTAAAACAATTGGGTAGCTTGGAATCGTACATTAGAGAGTTCCAAAGACTATCTGTAATGGTGACAGGCATTTCAGAGAGAAGGCTAATCATATTGTTTATTGAGGGTCTTTTTGAGCCCATGAAAGGTTGGATAAAGGCATTTGATCCACCTACCTTACAGGAGACCATGAGGAAAGCTCGCAGTATGGAGCTCACTACACCTCGTAAGCAATTTGGCACCAAACCTTCTTCCTCCTACACTGAGAACAAATCTGATCCAAAGAAGGCTGATAATGCTGATCAAAAGAAAAGATTTGCAGTTCCATTAGATCGAGACACAATGAATGATCTACGTAGAAGGAAGCTTTGTTTTTACTGTAAAGGTCCATATGACTTCAATCATGACTGCCCCCTCAAGCCTAAAGGGAAAAACAGGCACATGGAATGGTTTTGTGAGGGAGAAAGGTTGACTGATTTTTCTGATCAGCAAGCTGCTATTTATGACACGGATGAAAAAAAGTCAGAAAATTAGGCAGAAATTGAGGTAGAAAGTGAGTTACAGGAGGCTCATATGTCCAGCATGCAGAGAGAGGGTTCTTTCAGGCTCCGTGGGATTCTAGCAGGTCAAAGAGTCATATCTCTTTTGGACACAGGTGCAACCCACAACTTTATTGATTCACGGTTAGTGGAGAAAAGGGGAATTCAAACCCAGCAGTTTGAAGGCATTCGAATGAAGGTTGCCGTTGGTCACACTCTCACTTGTGAGAGGATGATTCCTGATTTACCATTGAAACTCAACAATTTTGAGTTTAAGGCAGATTTTTATGTTGTGAACATGGGAGGAACGGATATAGTTCTCGGCATGAGGTGGCTTCATGCTATAGGAGAGTTCACACTTAATTTGTGTGATATGGAGATGAAATTCAAAATTGATGGCACAAATCATGTTCTTAAAGCCATCAAGAACAACAATCTAAAAGAAATTTCACTCCGGAGAATGGAACGTTTGATTCAACATGACATGGTAGAATGGGTTGTTGAGTGCAAGTTAATGCCTTCACAGTTAGAGCAGCAAGCTTCTCCTTACCATCCGGATGTACAGGAACTCCGAATCAAACATGCAAAGGTTTTCAGTGCTATTCCACCAGGTAGACCTCCTGATAGAGGTATTGAGCACATCATTGAGCTGGATGAGGGCACGAAACCTATTATGATCACTCCTTACCGGCACCCCAAATATTTAAAAGATGAGATTGAGAAAACCATTAAGGAACTTTTAGCTATGGGGCACATTAGGTCGAGTAAGTCACCCTTTGCTTCATCAGTTGTTTTGGTGAAGAAAAAGGATGGTACACTTAGGATGTGTATTGACTACAGGATGCTTAATAGGAAGACTATTAAGAACAGGTATCCTATTCCACGGATAGATGAGTTGATAGACGAGCTTCATGGAGCTTGCTATTTCTCGAAGATTGATTTGAGGACTGGTTACCGTCAAATCAGGGTCAGAGAGGAGGATATTGAGAAAACCGCATTCAGGTGTCACTGTGGACACTATGATTTCTTGGTTATGCCATTCGGCTTAACCAATGCTCCAGCGACATTTCAGTCTACTATGAACAGGGTTTTCCATCCTCTCTTGAGGAAATTTGTTTTGGTGTTCTTCGACGACATCCTGGTTTACAGCAAATCATGGGAGGAACACATTGTTCACTTAGATGAGGTATTGAGTATACTTAACAGGGAGTCCTTGTACGCCAAGGAGTCCAAGTGTGCTTTGGGCATGGCTGAGCTTTTGTATCTGGGTCACATTATCAGTAGAGAGGGAGTCAGCATGGATCTAGAGAAAATTCGAGCTATCATCGATTGGCCTACACCTAAGACGTTGACACAGCTTAGGGGTTTTGTAGGATTGTGTGCCTTCTATCGTCGGTTCGTTAGTGGATTCTCGCGACATGCTGCGTCACTAACTAATTTGACTAAGGGAGCCTTTGTGTGGACACCTCTTGCACAGGCATGCTTTGAGAAGTTCAAATTTCTTATGACTACTTGTCCAATATTGGCTTTGCCGGATTTCGCCAGACCATTTGAGTTACATTGTGATGCCAGTGGTGAGGGTATTGGTGCAATTATCATGCAAGATCGACACCCTATAGCTTTTGAGAGCAGGAAGCTCAGAGGTCCTGAACGGAGTTTCAGTATCTATGATAAGGAAATGTTGGCCATCATGCATGCCATGGCCAAATTCAAGCAATACTTGATTGGTAGTAAATTAAGTGTTAAAACCGATCACAATAGTCTGAAACATTTTCTTGGACAGCGAGATTCGAATGAAAGGCAACAGAAATGGGTCAGCAAACTTCAGTCCTATGATTTTGACATTGGCTATGTCAAGGGCACTCAGAATGTGGTTGTTGATGCTTTATCTCGCCGTCCTTACCTGAGCTCCATTTCACTGATTACAGAGGACTGGAGACACATGATAGTAGCAGAATATGCTAAGAATCTGTGGGCTTCTAGCATAGTGGATGGGACAGTACAAGATGACAGATACTCACTTGTGGATGATCTTATCATTTACAAAGGGAGGATATTTCTTGTCCCAGGTTCTGAGATGAGGGACACAGTATTGAGGTCATTCCATGATTCATCGATGGCAGGACATCCCGGTTACTTTAAGACCTACAGGCAGGTACAGGAGAGATTCTCTTGGAAGGGACTCAAATCTTTTGTTCTTCAGTATTTCAAGGAATGCCTTGTTTGTCAGCAGAACAAGCAAGAACATACATACCCTGCAGGTTTACTTCAACCGCTTCCTATTCTTGAGAGGAAGTGGGAATGCTTGTCTATGGACTTCATCACGGGCTTGCCGAAAGCTCGAGGGAAAGACAGCATTTATGTGGTAGTAGATCGGTTGACGAAGTATGCACATTTCTTCTCAATTGCTACTACACACACAGCTACTCAGGTGGTGGACTTGTTTTTCCGTGAGGTATTCAAATTGCATGGATTGCCTCGGAGTATAGTCAGTGACAAGGATAGCAGGTTTTTGAGTAACTTCTAGCAGGAGTTATTCAAACTTTGCAGGACAGAACTCACTCCGAACACTAGCTACCACCCACAGACAGATGGGTAGACATAGATAGTCAACAAATGGGTGGAGGGATACTTGAGGAATTACAATTCAGGACAGCAAAAGGCATGGGTGAAATGGTTATACCTTTGTGAGTATTGCTATAATACCACTCATCACATGAGTATTCAGACGACACCATACCGAGCATTATATGGATATGATGCTCTGAGCTTTCTAGATTTATTGCTGAGTGACAGTAGGGTACCCAGTGCTAGTGATTTGTTGCAGGAGAATCAGGGCATTATGATCAGAGGCGAGTGGAGAGATCTTTTAAGATCGATGATTTGGTGTATTTGATGTTCCAGCCTTATAGGCAGTCCACCCTTCGTAAGAAGGGCGCCGAGAAACTTAAGCCACGATACTATGGACCATTCAGGGTTGTCAGACGTCTCGGTGAAGTGGCTTATGAGTTAGATCTTCCAGTGGACAGTAAGGTTCATAATGTGTTCCATGTGTCGCGCCTCAAAAAGGCATTGGGACCACAGGTGACTCCTTCTATTGATTTACCACCCCCGGACGATGAGGGGAAATAGATTTTGATACCTGAGGCCATTCTGGATTCCAGGGAGCATCATCTTCGGAGGTGGGTTATCAGGGAATATTTGGTGAAGTGGAAAGATCTATCGACAGAGGATGCTACTTGGGAGAGTGACAATATTCTTCAGCATCCAGCTTTGAGTTTGCTTGTGGGCAAGCAAATTTGGGGAGGGCGGACTGTGATGTCCCCTTTCTAGACAGTTCCTCGGGGAACAGTGTGTTAGCCCTTTATTGGACCCTTGTGGGCTAGCTGGATTGGTTAGAGGGTCAGTGGTACTTTCTGGAGAGTTTGATCGTTCTCGTGTTCAAAGCCCAATGTTGGTTCACAGCAGGCATTAGCAGTTCAGGAGTCGACAGCTTCTGACGGCACGGGATTTTATGAAGATTTGTGGAAGTTATGCCTATTTGAGTGATTTAAGTTATTTATTAACTTAATATTTTATTATAAAGTCAAATTGACTTTATACTTTTTAAATCACTTAAATATTCTCTAAAAGTGATTTAATATTTTAATCACTTAAATTAATAAAGTGCGCCCAAGTATTTAAGTCAAATACTATTGAAAGACTTAAATATATTTTTTAAAAGATTTAAAATATGGAAAGGGGTGTATCTTTCTTGGAAGTCGTGCCTTTTTGCATATAAGGCATTTTTGGCAATGAGAAATTCATCATTGAATATTTTGACTTTTCCTTTGGCTTCTTCCTGTGCTTTCACCTGTGATCAGGGTTTTGAGCATTTTGTCCATTGGAGAACGGAATCTCTTCAGTGTTGAGCACCTTTGAGGCTGTGAGAGACCAGCTGAATTTGTGTAGTTTGTGAGGGCTTCATACAGAGGTTCTTATGTGATTTATCAAAGTTGTTTTAGTTATTCAGCAAAGACAGGAGGGTTTGTGGATATGGCAGCCTTCTTCCATCATGGCAGGCAGTGGACATCATGGCCATACCTTCAGAGTTGAGAGTTGGATTGTTTTGCTTGAAGTGCGTAGCCTTCTGTGCAAGGGCATTTGGAGTTTCTTGGAGAAAAGCCTTCCAGTTTGAGGGTTTCTCACCTCCTCTCTTGGCATCTGGCATTTACCACGCATTTTCCTTAGTTTCAGAGCTGGTTTACATTTATTGTAGCTTTAGCTTCCCATACTGGATTTAGCCGGATTGCACCATCTTGGCTGGCAAACTGGACTTATTTCTTATTTAAATAATCTAGAAGCATTCTGGTATGTTTATGAGTCTTGAATCCATTGTTGAGCTTATTTAATACCTTCTATAATTTCAGTTTACTTAAATTAGTTCAGATTTACATTTTATGAGCATTTATGCTGTGCGCCCCTTCTCTTCTATCTATCAAATTTTCTCTAAAAAACTAAATAACACTAAAAAGATTTAAGAAATACTGGGGTTAGAATTGAGAGCCAGCAGGGCTCATCACACCATATAATTTGAAGAATGGCTCTACTATATGTGATATTCCATTTGTGTTTTTTGGCAATAGACAAATTAAAACATTAACAATAATTTTAGAATTAGAATGGACCATTAATGAATTAGATAATGGCATGGTTATTGAATCAATGCACAAGTTAGCTTGATGCCAATCAAAATTGATGCAGGGTACTTAAATCTGAGTGGTGTAACGGTGTAGTAATTGGGCTAGTAGAAGTGCTCACATGGTGATTTCACATAGGCTAGAACAAACAAGCAAAGACACATTTTACTAAGCAAGACAAAAATCATTCTTGTTGGGAAGCACATTGCATAAACATTAGAATCAATTAGAAATTTGTGTGGGAAATGTGGAGATGGATTGATAATGGTGGATGCAATTAAAAATCCATGGGAACCAAGGTGTATTGAAGAAGCAATGTAGAGATGACACCTAGGTTTGCAAGTTGTAAATTGCTTAGAAGATCCAAGAAATAAATTATTTTGATGGCATGAGCCATCAATATTTAGGGCCACATAGGTTTCAGAGAATATTACTCAGAAAAAAACCCAAATGATAAATTTCAGCAGAACATAGAGAAAGGCATTGTGAATCAACTATAGCCTAAAGTGGATTAGGACTCCATGGAAAGCCCACATATTCTGTGATAAAATGAAGGACGATTAAGAAAACCCTAGAAGGAATAAAAAATTCAGGAAATAGCATCCTTTGAAATTAAGATTCTACAATTTGAGTAATCAGGAAATGATTACCACAGGGAAATTTCTATTGTGATCATTCTTGCAATCAATATGGAGTAGGCATGTAGTTCACAAGACGAAAATGAAGAATCCTAGTAGAGATCGTTGGAAAATCGGGGTGGCAAAGTTTGAAAAATAACAAGCCATATGGTCAGGGAAAATATTAGATGGTGACTAGTTAACGAGTTATAAGGAAGCCAAGAGCTGAGTGAGTTGAAACACCTATTGGGATTACTGAGGTGATAACTAAACATGAATGATAAGCCTTCATGCTAGTATGTCTGATGTGTAACTCTATGACAAGATTGGTTGCAGTCCCTTATATATTGTATTCTTGTGTGTATGGGATAGGAGTCTATTTCATGATTTCGAGTAAGTAAATTGTTCTTCTCAAAATTTCAAGTACCTTGAGGTCCTGTGGCATGGGGAAATATATATATATATATATATATATTCTAGTGCAAGGAGGTGCTTAAGCCTAGCAAGCAGCTTGAAATTTTTGCTACCATAGGGAGGTGGTTAAGCCCAGTAGGATGATGATAGTGGATGGAAGTAAGATTATTTCTAGATTAGGGAGATGGTAAAACTTGACTAAAGAGGGGTGAACTTGATATTCGTAATAATGATGTATCTATGCTAATGTTGGTGTTTATGTTTGTTGCTTGTCCATTTTTTAGAGGAGTGTGGTGAATGGTATTTTTTGTTGTTTTCTAGGTTTAGTGTTTGGTTGGTTAAGGTTTTGCTGTGGCATGTGAAGCCTATGGTATGTTATTGTGACAAACAAGAATAAGTAGGGGCATTAAACTTGATCCTTATGCAATTAAAGAATCTATTATTGACAAATGTTCTTTGAGAAATGTCTCTTGCATACTTGTTCTATGGAACCTTGTGGTTGATCTTCTTGATTTCTAATTGATCTGGAACTTGATTATTTGTTTTGATGTCATTTATAAAACCTACGTGTCATTTGTTCCTTGGCTAATGGCTTAACTCTTGCACTTATATCACCTATTGGATGAATATGAGGAAGAGGAATAAGTTGTAGTCTTGTAGAGGGTTGATGAACACATGACATTATTTGTTGACCATGCTTGTTACCCACTATGGAGTTAGGAACTTGTTGTGAGGGTGACTTGGAGGAATGACATACTCACGTCTTGTGGTTTGACAATGAAGGTGAAAAGGATCTTAGGAGGAAAGGGCATGCAGAACATCGAAAAATTCACTTTAGCCTTGTTGTGATTTAACTGCTTGAATGATTGTAATTTGTTAAATCTATTTGGAGGTCAGTCTCCTCCTAAAATATGTTATGTATCTCTATTTAAAAACTACAATAAGCTCTTTTGGATATTATTTACAAAGATATAAAAAGCTATATAGCACAAAATGTTACCAATGATAAAAGGTTTGATTTATTTCTATTTTCTTATTTGTTATTTTCTTGTATCAGTGACATTCGTTGTAAGTCTATGTAATATATTATTAATGTGAAGGGTAATGCAGAATATGATTTTCTGTTCTACTTGTCTGTCATTTTTCTCAATTCATCTCTTTTCATTGACTAAAAAACATTTTGCATGTTTTCTATTCTCTTTAGGAGAAGAGATTGCTGGCCCTTATTGAGGGTGTTCTTGCTGCCAATATCTTTGATTGGGGATCACGGGCTTGTGTTGAGCTATATCATAAAGGCACAATTATTGAGATTTACCGCATGAGTCGCAAAAAGATGCAACGTCCCTGGGGTGTAAGTTATGTTCTAAAAGACAAATTGTGTCTGGCCTCTGAAAATCATACTCGTTTTTTATTTCTAGATCATACTGATATTGCAAATTAAATAATCTAATGTGTGCATGATGTTATGATAATTAAATGTCAGCAACTGTTTGCTGGGATCATTCCATTTTTTTTGGTTACTGACCATATTTCAATACTGATATATATATTCTCGGGCAGGTGGATGATTTTGATAAATTTAAAGAAAGAATGCTAGGATCCGGAGAAGACAAGCCCAAGCCACATAAACGAGCACTTCTATTTGTTGACAACTCGGGTGCCGACATTGTGCTTGGAATGCTACCTCTAACACGTGAACTTCTACGCCGTGGGACAGAAGTATTCTTCTAATTTCATTTCATCTATATTCATCTTTGTATGTATGTGTGATTTCCTAGCTTGTATTTTTAAAACAATTATTTTCAACAATCAAAATGTCAAAAAGATATATCCGCATATTCTTTTAAAGGAGGATCTATTCCCCTTAAACTCAGAGTGTATATACAACATAGTTTTTATTAGATAGCATGATATCAAGGCATAAAATCATAAATGCAGCATCAGAATTTACTCCCTATTCTCTAACAAAGATGATTGTTATCATGCACCTGTATTCCACTAGTTAGCAACAAACATTACCTAGTTACAAAATATGATCCAGTGTCTTGCAAATGATTTCAAAGATCATATGAACTAGTTGAAGTTTATAGTGTACTTTGTGACTTATCACTTGGCTATTCCTTAATATAGAGTTCTTACGAAAAGTGTGTGTCAGCAGGTTATTACTGATATCAAGGATGTATTCATCAATCCTTCATGTGTTTGCATTGATGTTCAAGCATTTGTTTCAAGGGATTGAGAACACACTGTTTATATTCATTTTATCTAGGCTACTCCAATATAAAGTTTCATTGTGATTTTTTATTTTTATATCATTCTGAATATGTATATGTCATGTCCCCAAAATAGAACATTAAATAACTAAGTGACAAATTACGAATTTACAAATATTAACAAGTTAATATCACTATAATTGTAATCATAATATGAATATCAACAATACAAAATATACAATATAATTATTACAATCATAATATAATAATATAAATACCAACCATACAAAATATACAATATAATTATTATAATTATTAAATTGATATTATTACAATTATAATTGTTAATAATAACATAAATGAAACTAATATAAAAAAAATATATTAATAATACAAAATATATAGAATAATATAATACATATATGTTCAAAAGAATAAGTCAACAACTATGACATGAAGGCAGCGCTTGAATAAGGAGCAGTTAAAACAATAAAGAATGAAGTGATGTCCCTAAAGAATAAGGAATAATGCTTAATTGGAGGCAAAGATTTTAGGAAATAAAAGTAATTGCCAAAGGTGTTGTTCATAAAGGCACCGATTAGCTTTTATTTGAAAAAAGAGGGGCAGCGATCAATTAAGGGATACGTCTCTTTAAGATACAAATATATAAAGGAGAACAATTACCAAAAGTAGAAGGCATCGAATGGAAGGATAGGAAAATAAAAAAATAAAATACAGACTGCAGATCGTGATAGTAGGAAATAAGGGAATAAATCATTATATCTACTGTAAGTAAATGCTGTTGTTGCAGAACATTATGGGAGGTAAGTGTAGAATCTAAAGAAGAAATTATATTTAGATATAGATATGAACACTAATAAATATAAGTAAAAAAAAACAATTATATAAAGATATATAAATATTCATACCAATTAAAGATATATATATGTATATTCATACCAAGAAATTCTTGGAAATTGAAATCAGCTATATATATATATATGGGTAAGTAGGTATGTGAATCATTTGTGAATATAAAATAATGATACTTGCAACAATTATTAAGTAATGATGACTCTTTAATATAAACATAAGTAGATTATGTATATTTCTGAATTGTCCTCATCCTATGTTCAATCCAGTATGGGGTTGAAGGAGGCGAGTAAGGAATCAGAAAACGTGGAGAGATACAACTCAAGTGAGACTACTCACCTAGCTTTAATATTTAGTTGTCCTCAATCTGACATAACAATGTTGCATGAACCTTGTATGCCCAACCATTCTATGTATTATTAAAAATAATTGATATGATTTATTCATTGGAATGCGCATAGTCCCCTCTGATGTGTCAGAACCATGCCTTCTTGATATCGAATTTGGAAATAGACTCGTTATACTGGAAATTGGCATTGAACTTAGGCGGACTGTGTAGTCTTTGACTAATCAAAGGCCAAATGGTTTATCTTCTATAGATATGGCTTTAATAATGATTAATCTACATTTATATTTGATTTTTGCAAATATTGGACTTGCAGGATGTATTGAATTGCAAAAGAACATAATGAACATGTAGACATGAATATTTCTCAATTTAGTTTTGTATTATGATATACCTTCATATTAGGACTCAAGGAATTGTTTGATCATATTAAATACTCTTATTAAAATGTGTAAATACAAATGAAATAATAATGACTGCATATCAATTGTCTGAATTGTGTTTGTAATCCCGCCAGGAGAGCTGAGTCATAACTTAAGTGGTTCGTCTAAAAACCTCACCCAGATTCCGCCCCACAGGCCCAAAGCAAGGGTTGGGTAGTTTGCCCCACAGGCCCATGGGCTGGGCAGTTTGCCCCACAGGCCCATAACAAGGGTTGGGCAGTCTGCCCCACAGGCCCATTGCAAGGGTTAGGTCATGGAGGGGTGAGAGTTCCACCTAGGCATTTTGCCCCACATGCCCGAGATACGGGTTGGGTATTGGAAGGTTGTAGACCGTAGGCCCTTAGGGATTCTCCTCTCCTGATGGGCTGAGTGACTCTTCTTATGTTTTCAGTTTGCAAGTATGATTATGTCTCCATAATTGCATTATGATTGTCTTATTTTTGATATCTAGATATTAATGCTGATGGAAATATGGATGAATACAGGATCCCAATCTAGAGTTATGGAATTAAGAGAATACTCATTTGGAAGGAAGAAACCCTAATCCTAATCAACAAATGAATTCTAGGGAAAGCAAGCGAGTCCTAGGAGAAGGTTGGGTAAGGGATATTATAATGGTATCAGAGCATTTGTCTTGCCATCCTGTGTGTGCTTGAGCTAGTTGCGTACTTGCTTGAGTTGTGTGCTTGCTTGCTTGAGCTAGTTGCCTACTTGCTTGAGTTGGTTGTGTTGTGACCTTTTCACACATCACCCCATCCAAGATGGGGACCCCCTAATTTTTGCTCCATTCTGGTCTTTTGGCTTTGGTTCTCTCTGTCTCTGATCTTTTGTCCTTCCGGGGATGTCCCGTTTGACCTCAGTTGAGTAATTGACAAATTTAGTGTTGCTATCCTTTAGACCCGTTCGAGGTCAAGATTGAGTTACTTTGGTGAAATCTAAGTGCAGCAACACATTCAGAAAGCTCAAGGCAGAATCCCCCTGAAATCTCACTGAAATCCGACAACTTACTATTTTTAGTAAGTGCCTAATTCGAGGCTTGTTCCTCAGAATTTTGAGATTCTAATGACTTCAGCACAATCGGGCAACTTCAAAGTGCCTACATGCGAAAATTGAACGGATTCAGACAACTGGCTATTTTTAGCAGTTCAGCCTTCAAAGGCTATTTTCAGGGTTTAGACAAGCAATTCTCCGATAAATGACAGGAGAATTGATCTGGGTTTTCCAAGACCTTCGCGATGATGTAGCATGCAAGACGAGATGGTGACTTTCAGAGTTCAGCCTTCCGAGGTTATTTTTAGGGTTTGCATGCAAGAATTTTCAATGCATGTCCGGATATTCCATCTGGGTTTCGCGAGAGCTTCGCAGTGATATGACATGCAAGTGGATCAGATTAGTTTTCAAGGACTTACTATTTTTAGCCAGTGCCAGAACTTTGACCAGTTTTCTGGGTTTTCCTGGGTTTTTTGAGATCTCACAGGCATTGTGACATGCAAACTCATCCGACATCCGGTTGACCACTTTCCGGACACTTACTATAAATAGCAGTGCCATCCCAGCAGCTACCTATTACTCCGTTCCAGCGAGCAGATTGGCAAACAGTAGAAATCAGGCGATTGGGAGCAGTCCAGAGCACATGTAAATCAGATTAGGGTTTCCCCTGCCACGTCTAAAAATAGATGAAGCAAAGTGCAGAGATGTCAAAATGAAGCACGCCACCGGAGTCAGCATCTTTCAGGCTACCTACTGGTAAAATTTCAGCACGATCTGAATACTTACTATGTTTAGTAAGTCACCTCATGGCTAAAAATAACACGTCCTTGTCAGAGAAAAGGTGTGAACAGGTCTCTTACAGCATCAAGAACGAGTGGAGCAAATTTCGAAGCAAATGGAGATACAAAAGTTGATCAATTCTAGGGTTGCTAAAAATAGTAAGTGGCTAAAAATAGTATGTACTGTGCCAGATGAGGTATGAACAAGGTGACAAAAGTCAGTGAAGGCACAGCCACCCCACTTCCAGCTCAGAACAGGATGAAATGCAAAGAAACCCTAACTTCTCCGGGTTTACTAAAAATAGAAAGCTAGGGCATAAAGGGCGTTGGAAACTCATAAAGGATGACTGGCATGCAAACACCTTCATATACGCCTAGGAAGAATAGAAGATACAAAAATCTCTAGGTGAGATTTTCCTGAGCAGTGGTTGAAAGGCGCCAGAGGGAGATGAAAGGTCACCAAAGGAGGCATGGAAATTCTTCTAAGGCATAAAATTTCCCCCTCATACCCCTAGGTGCACCCAAGGAAGGTGAAAGGTCACCTAAGGCATAAAAAAAAAATTCATAAGGCATGGAATTTTCCTCACACACCTCAATAGGCACTCAAAGAAGGAAGTCTACAAGCTTGAATGCGCCAAGGGGAGGTGAAAAGCCACTTGAAAGGGGCGGAATTCCTTCCAACACTGGCAAATGCGTCTAAGGATAAAATGGAAGTTGCCAAGCCAGAATGCGCCCAAGGAAGTTGAAGGGTCACAAGATAGAGGCGCCTTCCTTTGCAAAGGTGATATGCGCCCAACATGGAAGTCAACACCCCCATATGCACCAAGAGGAGGTGAAGAGTCACCCATAGGCGTGGGAATTCCCTCTCACACTATGAAATGCGCTCAAGGAAAATGGAAGTCCTCTATGAAGAATGCGCTAGAGGAAGGTGAAAGGTCACCATGCTCAAATGCGCCCTTCAAGGGTAAAATAATTAAAATAATTCCTAAGGCATTTCTTGAAGGAAAAATAATGAATATGCCTAGAGGATGATGTAAATTTCCAGAGTTATAAAAAATCTTCAAAGAGAAAATTCTTCAGGGAAAAATCAAGGAAATGTGCCAAGGCTAAGAAACTTGAAATTGCAGGAGTGGAAGACTTCCGGAAGACGAGATTAAAAACATTAGCCATTTTTATTATTTTTAAATAATAAAAATTAAACGTACCCCTTCGTCCGAATACACATGAAAACAATAGATTCCGCGAAGATTTTTCTTCTGGGTATTGAATGTTTGCAATTCGGAAGTGATTCAGAGTTACTCCATGCCTTGCTCACATCGTTTCGATGGATATTTTGCCCAGTGCCTATCTTAAATAAATTCCTAAGGCAAATTTGAGAAATTTCTCTAAGGCAAACGAATAAAATGGATGAGGAATTTCGCTAAGAAGCTTGAACTGGATAATTTTGCCAAGGATAAAATGAGATGAAATGCCTTAGCTAAACAATTCGAAATTGTTCAAGGGAATGAATGATTTAATATTTTAAAATCAAATGCAACGAGGCAGGCCTGTGCAGAGATGATGAATTCGTGATTCTAGAAGTTCGAGATTCCGATGCTTCAGGTGACAAGTGTTACAACTGGAAAAGAGAGGGAAAATGAATCCAAAATATTTGCTAAGTTTAGCCTATGCAAGAATTCGACCAAGCTATAAGTTTTTGAGGTCTTCTTCATTTTTTTCTCACAAGTTGCTAGAGAGCTGAAAGTTGCTAAGTGCGAATTTGTGAGAAATAGCTGGAGGTTGTGAGGATTTCGAATTTCTGAGGAGTTGGAGGTTGCTGAAATACAAGTTTCTAAGTGCGAATTTGCTGAAAAGAGTGAAGTTGCTTAAGAGGTGCGACCTAGCTTGCTGAAGTCTCAAATTGCTGAGAGGTGTGAATTCCTTAGTTGCTGCAATTGCTGAGAAGGTTCGACTTTGTGAAGAAGTTTCATCCGATTGCTGAGAAATCTGAAGTTAAGAGGGCTACAGTTGCTGAAAGTTCACATTCGTGAAGACATTTACAAGTTGCTGAAAGTACATTTCTTCTAGAAAAGAAGTACGAATTTGAAAGAAGTCTCAAGAGTTGCTGCAACTACAGAAAATTTTACAGCTGAAGTAAATAAGATAGTTGAGAATGGCCGAATCAAGCAGAAGAGCTGCAGGAAAGAACAACCACACCGAGTCCAGACAGGCTATGATCAAGAAATTGGGCAAGTCATTCTGGCCAGAATCCAAATTTTCATCCAAGCTTGGCAGGCTAGCTGACACAAACTTAGGCTCATTCAACATGGAAGCATTCAGAAGAAGGATATTGGAGACTAGAGGCCATCACCCATCAGTGACTTCGCACAATATTGTCAGAAGTGGATTGTATGCAACTGCCAACTTTCCGCCAACTATCCGATGTCCAGAGCTCATCATGGAGTGCGCCTACCACTACAATGCAGAACAGAGAAGAGTCACTTCGCCAGATGGCAAGGTGCTGGCTAACCTAACACCTGAAGCGATCGGGGAGGCATTCGGGATTCCAGTTCATGAGAAGATGATCTACAAGACGAAAGAGAGAGCTGGAAAGATGTACTCATCCACCACAGACCGGTGTGCTGATTTGATAAACACTAGGTGGATGATTAAACCCAAGCCAACTCGCACCAAATTGCCCAAGCAGATACTCTCAGAGGACTTGAGACAGGAATTTGGTAATCTCATTATGTTGCTGAGCAGAGTTGGAGGATGCCCCCAAGCGTTCATATTTGAACATTGGATGTTCTATTTTGTCAACCTGGTGTTGGAGGGAAAGGATTACATGGATTGGGCACTGATGATCAGTGATAACATACATGAGCAGCTTCGTGGCATGAGGAGAACGAAGACATTTTACATGGGCTCCTATCTTGTCAATATGCTGGCTCGCATGACGAGATATAGAGGGATCTCTTACAAGGAACCAATTGGTTGCGGATCCCATCAGTTTAAAATATATGAAGCTTATCCACAGTTGCATCTGACAAGCACAACCAATTACAAGAGGGTCAATGATGCCTTTACAATGCATATCACGAGGACCTTGCAGCAGAGAACCCACCACAAAATATCAAGGGAGGCACAAGAAATGATTGAGAAATTCGGATGTTGGTTTATCCAATTTCCAAAATTCACCTACATACGGCTGCAAGGATTTTCCTCCTATCCATACAGATTGCCTCGGTATCCCACAAACAGGATAGTGATGCTGGAAGTATCTAGGCAACTAATTGCCTATGATAAGATTCAGAAGAAGAAGAAGAAAGGTGGACTCGGATTCCCGATTACTATGGGAAATTCAGATGAAATCTGCCCATCGCTGCAAGCAGCAAGAGAGGCAGAAGCGGAGCTCCAATTCTTCCACCTTTCCTATCACACCAGTAGGCATTACTACGATCCCCACAGAAACATCAGGTGGATATTGACAGAGGAGTTCAGGCACAAGGTGCAGATCGAAGACTTTTGGGCTAGTGCAGTCGATGAGATCGAAGTCAGAAAGAGAATGTTTTCTCGGATACCGTTGGTGATGGTCAGGGAGTGTGAGATCATCCCAGTGCCAGATCAGATTGAGGAAGATATAAACGTAGTACAGGCTGACTACGAGACAGTAAGAGATACACCTTTGCCACTCCCAGATTGGTTTGAGCCAGAGATCACTAACTTGGATACACTTTGTATCCCAATCTTGACATTTTCACGGAGTTGGGTAGAAAGGCATGTCAGCCGACTCAAGGGAAGGTCAATTCCCCTTACCTACAATTTGATGGGAGACAGCAAATTGCAGACAACTAATCAGAGGAGACGGAGTAATCTAACTCCAAAGCCTCGAGGAAAGGAGTCAGTTCGATCTGAGCCAGTGGTAGTTGAGGAGTCCATGCATATGCCATCTCAGACACATTCTCCAAGCTTACAGGAGGTGTCTTTGTTTGTTGATCAAAGGGAGAGATTGGATGTAGAGCAGACAGTGCAAGTGGCGAGTCAGCCACCTCGTAGAGAATCAGTGGGTCAGAGCATCAACATGCCCCAAGAAGATCATCAGCAGGAAAATCAGCAAGAGACAGATGAGGGGACGGCTACTAATACTCAATTTCAACAGGAAATTGAGGCGGCTCTCGAGGGTGATGCTACTTCAAATCAGGATGCCCAGAGCTCGGGAGACACGGAGCCTATTGATGACGTTGAGCCTCGTCAGAACGATGGCAGAGGGGACGTTCACGAGGTGGAGGCTGAGGTAGAACAGCCTTTTATTATATCTGACATGCGGCAGGAGGTGCCAGAATGAGGCATGATCCTGTAGATGAGACCGATCCCGCAGCCGAGATGGAAGAATTATTACAGAGGATCAGCGCACCTCCAGCAAAGAAAAAGGCTAGGGAGTTCTCCAAGATATCCACAGATGAGGATGGATCCCGAACCTTGCATGTGGCAGTTCCTCGGGAAGAATGTGATAGAGATGAGGCCGTTCCTGAAAACTATGTTGTGACAACCATGGAAGTAGGCCGCCCTACTGGAGCACAAGTGATAGAGGAGTGCGATAATTCCTATCGAGCACTCAAGGATAGATTGTCCCATGTTGAGGGAAAATACAAAAGGTTGAAGGTAGAGCACAAGACACTGATTGGCTATGTGCAGCACTTGTCCCGTCCTTGTGGGCAAGAAAATCCGACAATTGAACTTCCAGCTGAGTTTTCCAGGGAGTCAATCAATGGGTTACAAGATTTGAAGAGAATGGCACAGCAAGTAGACAAGTGGGTTGCCAGTGTGCGTACAGAGACAAGAAAGTTCATGGAAGATCTTACACATGCCTATGGGCAAGCTTCCGATATTATGGCTAGAGTGGAGGCAATTAACCATGCTTGGGGTGAGGCTCACATCTATCAGACGAGAGTTGTTCTCCGTTTAGGGGCTTTGATGAGCATACCTCAACACACTTTCGTTGAGGGAGGTGTTATCCAGCAGGGAGATTGATACGGCTTCGCCAGATGGTATTCTTCAGTAGTCACAGGCCGGGGATTCTATGATGCATCACAGGCAGATTCTGTCAGGGTCAGAAAAGCCATGACGAACATCTTAGATGGAATTCTCAACACGTTGGAGGCAATCTTTGCCAAGAGGTTGACTGCTGAAGAGGTAACTGCAGATGGATTGAAAGACAGATTGGCACCATTCTTCTCTGAAGTGAAGACCTTCACACAGGACAAATTCGAGAACACGGCCACGTTCTTTAGTATCATACAGAACACCCAAGACGCCCTTGTTGCCTGGAAGAAATCATGTGCCCGGCATGGGCAAATAGCTGCAATTTTAGAGTTTTAGTTGGATCACATTCCTCCTATCTCCGATCAGGAAGTTGAGGTAGTCTTGGCCAAATTCATCAGATTTGCAGCCAACGAGAAGGAGAAAGGAAACGCCCTTCTGGACGATGACCTTCTGGAGGGAGACGACGTGCATTGATGGTAGGGTGTGGTGCATTGATGAGGAGTGGAGGGCGCATTCATTGCCCCACTCCTCTCAGTGGCGGTTTTTAGGGCAGAAACCCTAATTAGGGCATAGGTGGCTCAATCTGAGCCCTTTATTGTAATCAGATCTGAACTGTCCACTAATTGGACTCATTATAAAAAGGGGCATCCCCCCTCATTTGTAACAGTTAGAATTAGAATCAGAGATAGATCAGAGCTAGACAAAGATAGAGATTGATAGAAGTTAAAGTAGAGCTAGGAGTTAGCTTAGTTGGAAAGGAAAGAAAGACTTTCCCTTTGAAAGTTTTTGCAAAAGATTGTTGTGTAAGACTCTCATGATATAAAGATTTCATTGATTGGTGACTTCATTTTGTGTTGTGGACAGTTGACGAAATCTTTTCCTCTTTCCAATTCGAATAGAGTAAAGTAGATTAGATTTGTTTTCATGCAAGTAGAGTTAATTGTGGAATGTGACATTAGTTTGGGCATATCTTCCCGTATCCATACCACTGGCGGACTTGCTGACGGTAAGTCTGCTCCTGCGTGGTCAACTGGAATCTCAGCACTTAACTTCGATTGTGTTTAGTGTGCCCACTTGCTTCGTTGTGAAGGGGTGCGTATGGTGAATCTCAATCTGAACATCTCATCCATCCTTTGAAGATTGCACCAGCTTTGTCAGAGTTGTCCGAAGGGGAGACGAAACGAAGTTTGGTTTGAAGACTGTCTAAGCTAATCCTTGCATTTCACTTGTAGAAGTAGATTGTAGAATTCCTATCCTTACCTCCTTTAAATTCAGCATTTCCCGATCCATTCAAATACCAGAGCATCATAGTCAAAATCCTTCACTTGCTTGAACATATAAAGTTGAACAATTACGTAAGTCCCCTTGGAATACCCAGCATATTCACATCAACCAACTGAGTCTATTCGCATTAAAGGAACCTTGGAGTCGAACGCATGAACTTTCACGCAATCTTAGCATGCAGAACACTTTGATCAAGAGAGAATAGAGTGGCCGTTGGACGTTTTATTCTGTGTTGGTGTTGTCATAAAACACACGTCAACAAGTTGCTTGTGTGCTTGAGTTGGTTGTCTACTTGCCTACTTGAGCTAGTTGCCTACTTGTTTGAGCTACTTGCCTACTTGCTTAAGCTACATGCTTGACTACTTGAGCTAGTTGCCTACTTGCTTGAGCCGGTTGCTTGTGTGCTTGAGCTCGTTGCCTACTTGCTTGAGCCGGTTGCTTGCGTGCTTGAGCTACTTGCTTGTCTACTTGATTGTTTGCATATGTACTTGAGCTACTTACCTATGTGCTTGATCTACTTGCTTGTCTACTTGAGCTACTTTCCTATGTGCTTGAGCTACTTGCCTATGTGTTTAATTTGCCTGTGCTTGAGCTACTTGGCTATGTGCTTGAGCTGCGTCTTTGCTTGCTTGAGCTGCTTGTTTGCTTGCTTGAGCTACCTGCTTGCTTACTTGAGCTCCTTGTTTGCATGGTTGAACTACTTGCCTTCTTGGTTGAGCTACTTGGTTGTCTGCTTTAATTTCTAATTCAAGTGATTTTAAGCTATGCTGCTTCACATACTCCAACTCATGGGTTTGAGATTTATGATGAAATAGTAGCACTTAAGAATATTTGTCAATATATTAACCTCATAGCCAGAATACCCATCACTTTGGTTAGAACTTCCAACTCCCATTAAAGGTGATATCACCACCACAAGAAGCAACATCTTAAAATTACCCATCTTCGATTATGATTGCTTGAGGGCAAGCAATTTTGGGTGGAGTGGACTGTCATGTCCCCAAAATAGAACATTAAATAACTAAGTGACAAATTACGTATTTACAAATATTAACAAGTTAATATCACTATAATTGTAATCATAATATGAATATCAACAATACAAAATATACAATATAATTATTACAATCATAATATAATAATATAAATACCAGCCATACAAAATATACAATATAATTATTATAATTATTAAATTGATATTATTACAATTATAATTGTTAATAATGTTATACCCAAAATGAAATTATTTGGCATTCTGCTTAATTTGAGCTAAACAATGTAAAAATGCCATCAAAAGTATGTTTTAGGTCAAAACAAACATGGAGTCTTTGTGGGTCTCTGTCAAGGAACCTATGGCTAAAATTATGAAAAAATGAAAATTAGGGTTTTACGCCCCTATTTTTAAGGAAACCCTAAAAAATAGGACCTTCCTGGAAATGATTGAAAATAATTCTGATAGGGTTAATTGCCTTCACGATCACACTGATCGAGTCAGAATTATCAAAATCCATGTTTTACTCTAGTGGGTCTATTTCTATTTTTCATGAACAAAGTTAGGAGCTCCGCAGCCATTAATGGCAGATTGGCCAATACCAGGTGCTGAAAGCTAAACCTCAAAAGCTTCAACAAAGAAGCCATGGCAGAAAAGGTAAAAAAGATGTTTCAACGAAGGAGATTCTCAAAACGGAAAAGGCCAAAATTTGGCTAACTCTGGAAGATGAACGTTTTGTCTACCAAGGCAAAACACAATCTACAGTGGCTAAAAGCGCCCCTCTTGAAGAAAGGTGCCCTTGGATCTCAGAGGGCAAATGTAATCAATTGGCATCTTCAACTCAGTCATCCTCTTCACTTTCATGCTGACTCAACAACGAAATAATCAACAAGATCATCTAATTCAGGTATCATTGACCAACCGTCGGCAAAGTATGGAGGATCCATCAACGACAAAGATGCCAAAGCAGAGAGCTTCAAGGTAAAAGCGCCCTTGCTGGCCAGGGGCGCCCCTCAGTTGCAGGCACCAAATGAATGCATAAGCAACAACTCTATACATGATATCTTTCCAGCTTCCTCCCAGCTACGTGATCAATCTAACAGCAAGTCCATAAGACACACCAAACGATCACGAGATGAGATCAAGCAGAAAAAGCCAAATTTGAAGAACTGGAAAGATAAGCCAGAAAATGGCTAAGGCATGGCTAAAAGCGCCCTTTCTTGAAGGCATCCAAATTCAACTAGAATCTTCACTGCCTCCCAGGATGACCTTCTTGGCTATGACCTGTCTCGTCAGTGAGACTATCAGCAATAACTTCTGACAAATCAATCATCTGATGGAGGAGGTCAAAGTCAGGCAATTCACAGCATGGAGAAATCCAATCAAAAGCTAAAAGCGCCCCTGCTGGCCAGGGGCGCCCTTTAGTTTGAAGGATCTAAACTTGCCAACTTCAACTGAGAAGTCAGTCATCCTAAGCAAGACCGAACCGGCTACCCGATGCATTGTCAAGCAGAGTCATCTGATTCATCTAACGTCGGGAACGTCAGATCAAAGCAAAGAGGGTCTGAAAAGGTCAAAACAAAGAACACTCAATGAAAATTGACTAAGGCATTGTCAAAAGCGCCCCTCTCAAGGAAAGCTGCCCTTCTTTCTGGAGACCTAAACTCAGTTTCTTGAGTTAACCTCTCCCAGGCATATCTCATCATGTTGATCCCACCTCAACAACAGAACTGCCAGCCACTGCCAGAGATCAACTGAGTAACCTGAATCGAAGATCAAACAGGAGCACTTCAGCTTGCAAAATAGACAAAAATGATCAACTTCAAAGATAGACGCCTAAAAGGAGTCAAAGCAAAAGTGTTGACTTGAGTTAGCAAATTTGGAGCCAAAAAGAGGCCAAACACTCCACAATCAGTGGAAATCATCTTTTGGAACTCCAGATCAGGCCTGAATCATGAGTTGTCTTCCATCCTTGATGGATCTTAACCCTGATTACCTTATATTCATGCTAGGCGTCCCATTCTTCTTTATTCTTTTTGCAGGTTGAAGGATAAAACATCAAATAGCTCTCAAGAACATGTTTTCAAGATTTGGCAGAGGTTTTGGACGGATCTTCAATATTTTTGAAGATCATTGGCAGTAAAAGCATTCTTTCCCCAAGATTGCTTCCAGAGACAGATTATTGCAAAGTGGCAGTTTATAACTTCCAATCCATCTTCTGTCTACTTCCTCTATTTATGTCTATATTTCTTTGCATATAACAGGAAACGACAGATAATCACAAATCTGGCCAATTGGGTATGATCAACACAGCTTTTTCAACAAAACCCATGTGGTAGATTTTTCCAGAAAAAAGTAGCCCTTTTGCTCCTATTTTTTAGGGTTTTCGAAAAAAGTCATAATATTGAAAAAAAAGACAAACTGGGTTTGTTTAGCTTTGAAGCACGAACAAAACCCATGTGTTAGATTTTTCCGAGAAAAATCACTTTCTGGTACCCCTGCTACCTTTGCCACCAAAGGGCTTTTGCATGTCAAAGAAAAACTCATTTTTTCGAATTTCTAACAATCTGGGTTTGTTTAGAAAATCATTCTCAACAAAACCCATGTCTCAGAATTTTTCGTAAAAACTACCCCCGGCGAGGCTATTTTTAGCAGTTCCAGAAAAGTGTCAGAACAGGGTCAAGTGCCCAGTCAATATTCAAGGTTTTCAGAATGCAATACTCTCAGGTACAATACAAGACCAAAACGGTCTTATACCATGATTACCTGAAAACGACTGACACAAACTTATGGCAGAAAAATCCAGAGGTCAGTTCTGAAGACTTGGAGGGCATGAACCAAATCACGTTGCAAAACATTGAAGAATCATGTTTATTCCAAGTTGCGTCTATTCCGATCACCTTACAGAGCATTGAGCTTGTAACTGCTTGCACAAAGCATTACAACCTGACTACAAGAGAGATCCTGTCAGTAGACGGGAGGGTGATTTGCAGCTTGAAGTCGGTGGACATAGAGACTTCTTTTGCAATTCCACCATGCCCTACCAAGAAGGTTATATCAGTGACAGAATGCGAAAAGGCGTTCGAGGCTTCGAAGGATGAGTGTTCGCTTATAATGGCTAAACATTGGTTGAAAACAAAGAGAACCAGCTTGCCCAGATCGGTTGGTAGAGGAGAATTCAAAGATGAGTACGGAGTGTTAATCACCCTACTCAGCAGAGTCACTGGACAAGAGGAGGGAAAATCCTTCCAGCCATGGATGTTCTACATTATTGGCAAAATAATCAGCAGGAAAGAACGTTACGACTGGGCCTCCCTGATCAGTGACACACTCCACCAACAATTCATCAGGTTTCTAGAAGAGCACCGTTTCCACGTGTTCATACCTAGTCTACCTAATAGCCTTCCAAAGCGATTTCAGAACAGTAAACACTGTGGGAACCCTAGGTGTGCAAAAGGCCCAAGAATACTTTCCTCGCCTTGAGTTCACTCTAGTGGAAAGGCACTTCAAGAAGATAAATGACCTTTTCACTATGCACACTGTGCACGAGCTAGACCATGAGATGCACGTTCGTATTTCACCAGCAGCTAAGGCAGCAATGGTGGACTGGGCGGATTGGTTCATCCAATTCCCCACTTTCACCTACATACGCATGTATGGCTACAATGGTCACCTCGCCATGATGCCACGCTACCTCTTAGATAGGGTAGTGTTCATGGTAATTCTAAGGCAGTTGGCCGAGGTTCACTCTTACCTTCACATAAAGAAAAAGACTGCTGTAAACTTTCCTTTTCAGATGGGATTCTACAGATGCAGGACTGCAGCAGATGCCAAGTTGATAAGCCAGGAAATAATGAGATTTAATCTGAAGTACCTCATCGACAGAAAGCCATCCTATGACCCCAAAGGCATCTTCGCAGCACACCTTGAGCAAAGATCATCACATGAACCTTTCATGGAGGATTTTTGGGTCAACTGCGAGGATGAGTTCGAAGTGAGAAGAAGGAACCATAGCAGATTCAAGCTCTCACAAATTGCAGAATTCATGTCAGAGGACACCGAGGGTTTATCTGATGACAAAGAAGAAGTCATTCTTTCTTCCTTCTTCACGGGTCTAATGGATTCGCAACCACTCGGCAAAATAGACTAGTACGTAAAAGAGAGTATGTCTATTGAGGAAAGAACGGGTAGAGTATTTCGACACAGTCAACTCTACCTTGACAGTAAAAGGACAAGGAAGGTAGTAATTCCCTGATCAGAGCCACCAGCAGTTCAGTTTACACTACCTACATCGTCTAGGAGGAAACCCAGACAGAAGAAGATGAGCTTTCTTCTAGAAGGAATGCAGATGTCAGGGAGCACATGGGGGAGAAAAGGAATTGTCAGTACAAGCCGGCAAGAGGTACAGGTGGAGACAGCCACCAATTTACCTGAAACAGTTGAGACCACTGCAGCTACACCAGAGCCAGTGATTGAGATAATTGAGGCAGAGATGAAGCTCATTGTAGAAGAGGTTGCAGCAGAAGCAGTGCCTGTAATAGAAACAGAACCACCTACTTCACCACCGTCACAGAGGTCGCAAAGTCCTATTGATTTGGACTCGCCACCACGAGGCATTGCCAGGGCACAGTCTCGTTCTTCCAGCATTCAGGGGGCCTATGCTCCTCCCAGCAATACTAGCCAAGATTCTATCTGGCTGGAAAGCTCGCTTGGGAGGAAGAGGGAGAGACCTTCTTATCAACTTGACTTCTCTGAATTCCATCATGTCCTATAAGACATGCCAGCAAAGAAGTTGAAGAAGCAGACACATGTAGAGAAGAATGCAGAGAACGAGGTTATCATAGAGATTGTTGCCCCGCCTAAAGACAAAGATATACATAATGTGAGGGTTGAGGATTTCATGCTTTCAAAGGTGAAGCTTGGAAAGACCACTCGATAAGTGGAGGTAGAACTTCTTGGAATCGCCTCAGCGAGTGTCAAAGAAAGGATGACAAAGGATGGACAAGACAAAGCAGCCTTGAAGGCTGAAATCGATCAACTAAAATTGTACATTTCTAGTTTGATACATGATACTCCAAACCCCTCGACCTTGCCTCAAGGACTATTGGATCCCTCAGCTGAAAGAAACCATCATCAATTGATTACATATGACAAACACTTGAGACGTCAAGTGGATGAGTTTGTCGTCAAAGGAAGGTGTGTGTTGGCAGAAGCATATCAGCTGAGAGACAGGGCACATGGATTTAGATCAGAAATCCAACAGTCAGATGTAAAGGCAGCTCAAGAGAGGCCGAGAGAGGAGGCGACATTTGCTGATCTACAACAGGCATATGAATCAGTTACAACCACTGAGAACAAACACCATCTCTTTGAGTGCAAAGAACAGGTGGCATACAAGGTGAGAGCCTACGATGCCAACTCTGTGGAGCTGATTGATTATAGACGCTTTGTCGCCAATATTATCAACTTCGCAAGAACGTTGGTAATATCCTTCCCTGAGTTAAAATATCAGCGAGAAGGAGGAGAATATGTTGAGCTTGAAACGGTACAGACACGGTTCCAAGATGTCATCCGATCTTCATTCCTTGAAGATCCCAATGGTTGCAAATTAGCCAAAATTGCAGCCATGTCTATCCAGTTAGATGAAGCAGCTGCCGAATGCATAATCTATCAGCAGCAGCTTGAGACGGGTGAAGAAATGCTTAGACGCCACATAGTCACATTGAAAAGCATTAATTGCCCGGAGGCCGAAGAGGTCAATGACTGGATAGAGACTTTGTTGACCAGTGGTGAAGAGGTGTAAAGCACCAAGGAAGGACGTCCTACCCTCCAAATAGCATTAATTATGACTAAAGTCAACTTGATGCCCCTTTCCAAGTTGACTCCAGACCTCCACAGATCATGCATGTCAAATCCCACTGATCTAGGATGTTTATTTGACTCCCACGATTTGTGGATCTCAGATCTCCTCAAAAGGTGGATGTCTATTTGGAGACATTTGTAATTATAGGTTCACTTTTAGTTAGGTGTCAGTCAACTGAGGTAGACTTCCAGTTTGACTTTTGTTTAGTTTCAATTAACTGAAGTAGATTTCCAGTTAACTGTTTGCTCACCTACTTTTAGACATAGAAATAAATCTTGCTGATTGGCAAGAACTGTTTGTTAACTCAAGGAGATTTTAGGGTTGCCTACTCCTTTGAGTTTCTATAAATAAGAGCCTTAGGTTTTGTTGTGACCTTTTCACACATCACCCCATCTAAGATGGGGACCGCCTAATTTTTGCTCCATTCTGGTCTTTTGGCTTTGGTTCTCTCTATCTCTGATCTTTTGTCCTTCCGGGGATGTCCCGTCTTTGACCTAGATTGAAATGATTGCCAAGTCTACGAAATTAGGGTTTCCATCCTTTAGGCTTGTTTCAAGTCAAATTGGGTTATCAAGGTGAAATCTAAGTGCAACACTGCAATCAGGAAGCTCAAGGCAAGATCCCACTGAAATCCTACTGAAATCCGACAACTTACTATTTTTAGTAAGTACCTAATCTGAGGTCTTTTCCTTAGGATTTTGGGATTCTAATTACTTCAACACATTCAAGCAGCTTCAGAGCATCCACACGTGAAATTTGAACAAATTTAGACAACTGGCTATTTTTAGTAGTTTAGCCTTTGGAGGCTATTTTCAGGGCTTAAACATGCAATTCTCCAATGCATGACTGGATAATGGATCTGGGTTTTTCAAGACCTTCGCAACGGTATAACATGCAAACTGAGTTGAGGACTTTCAGAGTACAGCCTTCAGAGGCTATTTTTAGGGTTTGTATGCAGAGTTTTTCAATGCATGTCCGGATATTCCATGTGGGTTTTGTGAGAGCTTCGTAGTGGTATGACATGCGAACGAAATGAGTCAGTATTAAGGGACTTACTATTTTTAGCCAGTGCCGGAACGTTGACCAGTTTTCTGGGTTTTTTGAGATCCCACGGGCACTGTGATATGCAAACTCATCCAACATCCAATGGACCACTTTCTGGACACTTACTATAAATAGCAGCTTCAGCCCAGCGGTTACTTAGCACTTCATTCCAACGAGCAGAGTGACAAACAGTGGAAATCAAGGCAATCAAGAGCAGTCGGGAGCACAGGCAAGTCAGATTAGGGTTCCCATGCTATGTCTAAAAATAGATGGAACAAAGTACAGAGATGTCAAAGCAAAGCACGCCACCGGGATCAGCATCCTTCAGGCTACCTACTGACAAAATTTGAGCACAATCTGAATACTTACTATTTTTAGTAAGTCATCTCATGGCTATAAATAGCAGGTCGGTGCCTAGGGCAGGTGTGAACAGGTCTCTCACAGCATCAAGAACAAATGGAACAAATTTCAAAGCAAACAGAGATACAGAAATTGATCAATTTTAGGGTTTGCTAAAAATAGCAAATGGCTAAAAATAGTATGTACTGTGCTAGATAAGGTATGAACAAGGTGGCAAAAGTCAGTGGACGCACAGCCACGCCTGCTCCAGCTCAGAACAGAATGAAACACAAGGAAACCCTAATTTGCTAAAAGTGGAAAGCCAAGGCATGGCTAGGGCATTGAAGGTGACTGACATGGAGATGTATCAAACACGCCTGAGGTAGGGAGAAAATTGCAAAGTATGGAATTTCCCTCATGATATGTTGAAGGCGCCTTCAAAGATAAAATGGAAGTGGCACATGCCATATGCGCCCAAGATTTCCTGGAGCAGGGGTCAAATGCGCCCACTTGAGGCAAAGGCATGATAAAATCTTCTAAGGCACGGAAATTCCTTGAAGACCCCTCAAATGCGCCCTCATCTAGAAGTTGCATAGGCTAAATGCACCAAGGCAAGGAAGTTTCCCTCTACATAGTCAAAATGCGCTCAAGGAAGGTGAAGAGCCACTAGATATGGGCGGAATTCCTTCTAACACCCTCAAATGCGCCCAAGAATGGAAGTTGCATGGGCTAAATGCGCCCAAGGGAGATGAAAGGTCACTAGGTAGTGGCGCTTTCCTTTGCATATGTGAAAGGCGCTTGGAAATGGAAGTTGCCTAGTAAAAATGCGCTCAAGGAAGGTGAAGAGTCCTAAAAGGCGTGGGAAATTCCTCCTACCCAAGGCAAATGCGCCTAAGGCAATAAGGTAACAAGGTAAAAGGTGAAACGTTGAGTGGTAAAAGGAAAAAGTGCCAAGGGAAAGAAGTTTCCTCCTCACCATGTGAAATGCGCTTAGGAATGGAAGTCCACCATGTGAAGTGCGCTCAAGGAAGGTGAAGGGTCACCATGCGCCAAAGGCAAGATAATACTAAGGGTGGCGTGATTTTTTAAAGGCTAAGGGTTGGAATTTTCCTCCTCACCATGTGAAATGCGCCCAAGTGAGTGGGGACTTGGAAGTGAAAATTGCTAAGTATGAGAAAGGAAGTCTAGGCATGGAATTACCTAAGGAATGGAATGGAAGCATGGCATGCTAAATGTGCCCTTCAGAGGGTAAGGTGATAAAATTTAAATTTTAAAATAAATTCCTAAGGCATTTTCTAAAGAGAAAATGAAAATACACCTACAGGTAGTGCTAAAATTTCCAGAGTAAAAGGGTCTTCAGAGAGAAAATTCTTCGGAGGGAAAATCAAAGAATAATGCCAAGGCAGAGAAACTTGAGATTGCAAGAGTGGAAGACATCCGGATGTGCAGAGAAATAAACCTTAGCCATTTTTATTATTTTTAAATAATAAAAATTAAAAGTACCCCTTCGTTCGGATACACATGAAAATGATGGATTCTGAAAAGAATTTTCTTCTGGGTACTAAACGTTTTCGATCCAAAGATGATTCAAACTTACTCCACGCCTCGCTCATATCGTTTTGGTGGATATTTTGCCCAGTGCCTATTTTAAATAAAATTCCTAAGGCAAATTTGAAGAATTTCTCTAAGGCAAACAAATAAAACGAATGAGATGTATTTTGCTAGAAGTTTGAACTGGATAATTTTGCCAAAGCGAAGGTGAGATTAAATGACTTAGCCAAACAATTCGAAATTGTCCAAGGAGTGAGTGATTTAATATTTTAAGGAATCAAATGCGATGAGGCAGGCCTGTGCAAAGATGATGAATTCATGATTCTAGAAACTTGAGATTCTGATGCCTTGGATGACAAGTGTTACGACTAGAAAAGAGAGGGAAAGTGGAATTTGAAAATGTGCTAAGTATAGCCTCTGCAGGAATTCGACCTGGCTATAATATTCTGAGTTTTCTTCATTCTCCTTGCAAGTTGTTGAATGCAGAGCATTTGCTGAAGCTGAAATACGAGTTTGCAGAGAAGTAAAATATTCTCAAGCTGTTGGAGGAGTTCGAATTTGTGAAGTGTGAAGCTGCTAAAGTACGTTTTTGCTGAGAAGTCTCAAGTTGCTGAAGAGGTGCGAACTTCCTAGTTTCCAGTGGCTGAAAGTGAAAGGTACGATTTAGCTTGCTGAAGTTGCAGTTGCTGAGAGGTGCGAACTTCCTAGTTTCCAGTTGCTGCAGTTGCTGAGAAGGTACGACTTTGTGGAGAAGTTTCATTCGACTGCTGAGATAAACGAGGTTAAGTTTGGACATTTTTTGAAGTCGCTGAGAAATTTGAACTTGAAAGGGGGCTGCGTTTGCTAAAAGTTCGAACTTGTGAAGACATTTACAAGTTGCTGAAAATACGTTTTTTTTAGAGGAGAAGTATGAATTTGAGAGGGGTCTCAAGAGCTGCTGCAAATACCGAAATTTCACAGTTGAAGTTAACAAGACAGTTTTAAAATTTCAGTTGGATCACATTCCTCCCATTTCGGATCGGGAAGTTGAGGTAGTATTGGCCAGGTTCATCAGATTTGCAGCTAGCGAGAAGGAGAAAGGAAATGCCCTTCTAGACGATGACCTTCTGGAGGGAGACGACATGCATTGATGAGGAGTGGAGGGCGCATTCATTGCCCCACTCCTCTCAGTGGCGGTTTTTAGGGCTGAAACCCTAATCAAGGCTTAGGTGGCTCGATCTAAGCCTTCCATTGTATTTCGATCTAAGTCATCCACTGAACTGGGCTAGATATAAAAGGGGTATCCCCCCTCATTTGTAAAATAGTTAGAAGATATCAGAGTTAGACAGAAATCAGAGATAGAGTTGAGCTAGATAGAAGTTAAAGTAGAGCTAGGAGTTAGCTTAGTTGGAAAGGAAAGAAAGACTTTCCCTTTGAAAGTTTTTGCAAAAGATTGTTGTGTAAGACTCTCATGATATAAGGATTTCATTGATTGGTGACTTCATTTTGTGTTGTGGGCAGTTGACGAGATATTTTCGTCTTTCCAATTCGAATAGAGTAGTGTAAAGTAGATTTTGTTTTCATGCAAGTAGCGTTAATTGTGGAATGTGACATTGGTTTGAGCATATCTTCCCATATCCATACCACTGGCAGACTTGGTGACGGTAAGTCTGCCCCCTGCGTGGTCAACTGGAATCTCAGCGCTTAACTTCGATTGCGATTAGTGTGCCCACTTGCTTCGTTGTGAAGGGGTGCACATGGTGAATCTCAATTTGAACATCTTGTCCATCCTTTGAAGATTGCACCAGCTTTGTCAGAGTTGTCCGAAGGGGAGACGAAACAAAGTTCGGTTTGAAGATTGTTAAAGCTAGCCCTTACATTCCACCTTTAGAAATAGATAGTAGAATCCCTACCCCTACCTCCTTTAAATTCAGTATTTCCCGGTCCGTTCAAATACCAGAGCATCATAGCCAAAACCTTTCATCTACTTGGCAAATAAAATCGAACAATTACGTAAGTCCCCTTGGAATACCCAACATATTCACATCAACCAACTGAGTCTATTTGCGATAAAAGGAACCTTGGAGTTGAACGCATGAACTTTCACGCAATCTTGGCATGCGGAACACTTTGATCAAGAGAGAATAGAGTGACCGTTGGACATTTTATTCTGTGTTGGTGTTGTCATAAAACACACGTCAACAGGTTCTTTATTTGTTTAACCTTTATTTGCTAGCAAAATTGCTACGCCATTGTTGCCAGAGTTAGCTTGTTTATATCTGTTCACTCTTGGATGAGAGTTCGTTGGTTGATCCAATTGTGCATGATTTCGTGCCTTTGTTGTCCCGACCTTTGTAATTCTTTGGAGAAGCTTGAAGAAATAAATCAGATGGCGCATGCTTGCTTGATCTAAATAATTGAGTGTTTTCAAAGTCTTGTTTTCAAATAGTGCATTGTTTCAATCTCCTCCTTGGACAGGTGTCGTCACCTCCTTGGATATTTTGTCATCGATCATTATCGTTTGATGTTGTTTCATGTTTTGTCTTGTAGCCTACACTTTGGACAAGTGTCGTCACCTCCTCGGGAATCCTGTTAGATAGGCCATCGTTCCTTGTTGTTTCCAGTGAGCTGTTTCCAAGCCTACACCTTGGATAGGGGTTCCTCATCCTTGGCAAGTCTCAGATCCAATTTACCATAACGAGTGTTTACTTGTATCGAGCCCTATCTTGGTATATATCCAAAGGTTCAGAGCCTCGACCATATTCCATTGAGACGGAGGATTCAAGTGATCCAACCAATCCATTTCGCTCCTACACCCTCATGCTTTATTTATCTTGACGAGGTAGGATAGTCTAGAAGTTAGTTAGTCGTAGTTAAGATCTGCGAAAACCAAAGAAAAAGCTTAGCTACGGCGCATTGGTTTATGCACCCTTGTGTCCTACCGCTGAGTAAAAAAGATAGGAATCTTAGTACACCCGTTTTTTATAGTAGAAAATCAGCAAAGAGAGATCTTCCTCTCTATAATTCGAAGAGCATGTACTAACACACTTGCAACAGCTGTCCGTTTCCAATAACCACTCCAAAGGTGCTAATTGAAACGCCAACAAATAATAACATAAATGAAACTAATATAAAAAATAATATATTAATAATACAAAATATATAGAATAACATAATACATATATGTTCAAAAGAATAAGTCAACAACTATGACATGAAGGCAGCGCTTGAATAAGGAGCAGTTAAAACAATAAAGAATGAAGCGATGTCCCTAAAGAATAAGGAATAATGCTTAATTGGAGGCAGCGATATTAGGAAATAAAAGTAATTGCCAAAGGTGGTGTTCATAAAGGCACCGATTAGCTTTTATTTAAAAAAAGAGGGGCAGTGATCAATCAAGGGATATGTCTCTTTAAGATACAAATATATAAAGGAGAACAATTACCAAAAGTAGAAGGCATCGAATGGAAGGATAGGAAAATAAAAAAATAAAATACAAACTGCAGATCGTGACAGTAGGAAATAAGGGAATAAATCATTATATCTACTGTAAGTAAATGCTGTTGTTGCAGAACATTATGGGAGGTAAGTGTAGAATCTAAAGAAGAAATTATATTTAGATATATAAATATGAATACCAATTAAAGATATATATATGTATATTCATACCAAGAAATTCTTGTAAATTGAAATCAGCTATATATATATATATTTATATAGAACATATAAATATATTATAAAACCATATATATATATATGGGTAAGTAGATATGTGAATCATTTGTGAATATAAAATAATGATACTTGCAACAATTATTAAGTAATGACGACTCTTTAATATAAACATAAGTAGATTATGTATATTTATGAATTGTCCTCATTCTATGTTCAATCCAGTATGGGGTTGAAGGAGGCGAGTAAGGAATTAGAAAACGTGGAGAGATACAACTCAGGTGAGACTACTCACCTAGCTTTAATATTTAGTTGTCCTCAATCTGACATAACAATGTTGCATGAACCTTGTATGCCCAACCATTCTATGTATTATTAAAAATAATTGATATGCTTTATTCATTGAAATGCGCATAGTCCCCTCTGATGTGTCAGAACCATGCCTTCTTGATATCGAATTTGGAAATAGACTCGTTATACTGGAAATTGGCATTGAACCTAGGCGAACTGTGTAGTCTCTAACTAATCAAAGGCCAAATGGTTTATCTTCTATAGATATGGCTTTAATAATGATTAATCTACATTTATATTTGATTTTTGCAAATATTGGACTTGCAGGATGTATTGAATTGCAAAAGAACATAATGAACATGTAGACATGAATATTTCTCAATTTAGTTTTGTATTATGATATACCTTCATATTAGGACTCAAGGAATTGTTTGATCATATTAAATACTCTTATTAAAATGTGTAAATACAAATGAAATAATAATGATTGCATATCAATTGTCTGAATTGTGTTTATAATCCTGTTAGGAGAGCTGAGTCATAACTTAAGTGGTTCGTCTAAAAAACTCACCTAGATTCCGCCCCACAGGCCCAAAGCAAGGGTTGGGTAGTCTGCCCCACAGGCCCATGGGTTGGGCAGTCTGCCCCACAGGCCCATAACAAGGGTTGGGCAGTCTGCCCCATAGGCCCATTGCAAGGGTTGGGTCATGGAGGGGTGAGGGTTCCACCTAGGCATTCTACCCCACAGGCCCAAGATACGGGTTGGGTATTGGAAGGTGGTAGACCGTAGGCCCTTAGGGATTCTCCTCTCCTAATGGGTTGAGTGACTCTTCTTATGTTTTCAATTTGCAAGTATGATTATGTCTGCATAATTGCATTATGATTGTCTTATTTTTGATAACTAGATATTAATGCTAATGGATATATGGATGAATACATGATCCCAATCTAGAGTTATGGAATTATGAGAATACTCATTTGGAAGGAAGAAACCCTAATCCTAATCAACAAATGAATTCTAGGGAAAACAAGCGAGTCCTAGGACAAGGTTGGGTAAGGGATATTATAGTATATGACCAGCTTGGATGATCTGTAATGTCTCCAATAGTCCACACATAACTGAAATTTACAGATGTATGTGCTCTTCTAGCTGGATTAGCTTAAGATTGACAGAGATTAGAATGCTCTGGAACTACTAACTTTTAGTTATTGGAAATGAAATAAAGTGGCATCTGTATGAAACAAACGTGAAAACAACAAGAAACATCAACCACAAACAATCACAAAAAATTTAAGATGGAAACATATTCATTGGAAAACTATTTGAAAGTTGAAATATTCCAGCTTCATCCCCTTCCTTTAGTCAAAAGTAGTTATAAAAAGCTCTTGATAGAGCATTTCAATAGTTGTTCTACTGTCATGATCACTCATCTTCTCTGCATTCAACTAGTTATGCTCCTATTACTGAGCTTTTAACTATTCTTGCACTGATATGTTTACCGTTGGGCTTATGCCTCTCTAATTAGAAACATTAGGAGTGTTGTTTTTTTTTCATAAATAACTCCCAAATGTTGTGGAACATGAAAATTTATTTTCTACTATTCTGCTTGTATATCGTACATGTACAAAACCACCACAACTGTTAAGGTAGAACCTGCATAACACTAAATCAATCACCGTGTCCCAAATATAACCATCATGACATGTGAAACCATCGTGATAGGTGTGATATTTGTTGGGTGGAAATTTTGTACACCTAGAAAGGCATGCAAAATTGTGGTTTCAACCACAGTGTGAGAAAAACTCTCCTATTTTCACAGGGAAGGCTCCCCCTTTTTTTTCTATTTTAACAATTCAAAAATAAACTTTATCTATAAATCTATTCTAAATCTGGGTGAAACTCTGTCTTGTTCTCTTTTTTCAAAAAATACACTTATTTTTTTCTCTTATTTCATAAAAGAAATCACAGCTGAAAGCATAAATGATTAATGAAGTAAACAAATAAAGAAGCAAAGTTTCCATAAAGGCACAAAGTCCTTCGTTGCTCCTCTGAAACAGGAAAACAAATTGGAAGGACAAAGTCTTTCACAACTTACTCTCCTATCAACCTTTTTAGATGATTTTCTGGTAACCAAGTATAGTATGTAGCAGCTCAAAGTCTAACTACATGAAACACTTTTTATGCACAAACATAGAAAATAAAAGCAGCACAAAGTCTGCAAGTTACCCCCTTTGCTTGAGCATTTTACAATAGCTTCAAACGTGACAAACAACTCAAGTCTGCAGTATGAAATCTGAAAACCAATCTAAAAATCCAAACACAATAAGCAGCTCAAAGTCTACAAAATTGAGCTTGAATCCCTCTTGTATAACACCACAAAACGCACAATCAATATGCAAAAAATGTCGTCACATAACACCTTGAATCAACACAAAGTTTGAAAGCAATTTGCCTCTTTTAATTGATTGTAATATGATTTACATCTAAGCTCAAAGTCTTAGAGTGCACATACAAAATGGCAGAGTTTTGTTGCATTTCCAAAAGATAGATATTACAATAGACCCCCTCAAGTATTTAAAGGAGAGAAGCCTTGAGAAAAAGGTGGGAGGACCCCAACAAACTTGAGAAATTCTCTCAACCACTAACTAACTGCAGTTGACTTATTCAATATTACAAGTCCTATTGTAATTTGACTTGTAATGTAATTACAATTTACAACTTTGCAAGTGATACTATCACATGTAATTACATTTTTCCTATTTACATGTAATTTGTCAAAACTAAATTACAAGTACACAATTGAAACTATTTTTAAGTGTCCGAAGACACAACTAGAACTATATCATCCTTGATTGGGTTTCCATGTTGCTGTTTGGAAAACATTTCATCTATCTCTGTCTTAAAAGTATTTTATGCTCAATCATGTCACTTATTCAACTCCTTGTGTGGCTTCATCATGTTGTTGTTCTTTCTTTGTATCATTCTCCAGCCTTGGAATTTGCTTGAAAAATAAGGCCCATGCCTTATATTATTGATTTGGTACGTCATGTATGCAAATAGGGCTAACGAGAATGAGACAAAGGGGCTGCAAAAGTGGTGCCAAAACTCAATTTCGGGTTTTGGAAGGCTGACTGCAAGTGCAAGTGAAAGGTGACTTACTTGCAATGTGGGAAAACATTATTACAAGTATGGGAAGGAAAAATGATAAGACTTGCAATGTGGAAAAATGTTTTTACAAGTTTAAAATGCTATGCAAAACTCTATTTCAAGCAAATAGGGTTTCTAATGATCCATTACAAGTTACTTTTTGAAAATCACTTGTAATAGGGCTTTTAAACTCTCATTACAAGTTACTTTTACATGTAAAAAGACATGTTAACTTGCACTTGCAATGGAGATTGAGAAACCTGAAAGTACTAATAAGTCACTTAAAAAGATATAAAGTGCAATCAGGTTTCATGAAGCCCATTACAAGTTAACTCAAAAACAAAAAGTAACTTGCACTTGCTATGGTAAAACCCGGAATGACTTAAAAGCACATAAACATGAAAAGTAGTAGGACTTTTAGACATGTATTACAAGTGCAAGTAAAAAGTGACTTGTATTTTTACTTGCAATAAAGATCAAAATCCCCGCACTTGCAATGACAACCCAAAAACCCAATTTTGACTCAAAGACAAGGCAAATGAAGTTGGAATGGGATGGAATTTGAAGCAAAGATTCAAAATGACCCAAGGAATAATTTCCATTTTTGAAACAGAGAATTTTCACCTCGTAAAGCATGCCTTGACACATAAAGATCCCTACTTGCAATGGTGATCAAAAATCCCTAAATTGGACAAAACAAGGGGAAAAACATGTCGAAATGCTCCCAAATTTCACACAAGGCAAAATAGGAAGGAGACCAATGGCTGCACAATTCAATTGGAGAATTTTGGTTCCTCGAAATGTGTGCCATTGAGATTTATGAAGAAATTTTAGGCAAAATTTCATATGGGTTGTCCAATTTTGAGAATTCAAAATTGAGGACAACAGCTGGCTCTGACTGGGGAATTGCCTTTGATCATGGAAATGAGTTAAGGTAGTAGAATCCAAAATCCCTAAGTGTCTTAGTATCCATTGGGTTGTAGAGTCAAGCATTAAAAACAACATAAAATGACCAAAAGGACAACGCAAATGACGAAAAGCAAACAAGACGAAAATTTGTGCAAGCGTATATATTAAAAAAGGAAAAGTACCTAATTTAAACTAGCCAACAAAGAAATCTTTCAAACGAAACCATTTACTGGTTCAACAAAATAGCTGCCTTTTTTTAGCAGCTTGCAGCACCGTGCATGATTCTTGATGACCACGCACCGATAGAATATGAGCAATAGTACCAAAACTTGATGTAGCACCCTTTGGAAGAAATGCACAAATCCACCTTCTTCTTTAGATGAAGCAAATGCACTGCTGCTCCATAATGGGCCAATGAACTCAAACTACTCCTGCTGAATTGAAAATGCTTCCTCAGCTTCTTCAAATATAGCCTCATGCTTAGGTTCAAGTGAAAACTCTATCCTCCTTTTAGCTTCCAACCAAGCAAGATGTCTGATTGGACATCCTCTTGATCGTACAAAAACTGAATTCTTCTTATCAGCTGCAACTTGAACAACTGGTTCGTCAACCATGATAACCTCATGCTGCTCCAAATGATCTCCTTCATGCGATTCAGATGAAAACATGACTGTATTGTATTCCTCAGTATGTTGTTCACAAACTTCTGATTGAAGAGAATCATCAACAAGATTTGAGCAAAACTCTTCTATAGTATTCATGCAATGATCTTCATCAAGTTCTGTGGTAGGTCTCTTATGCATGATATGTCCAAGTTCATGACCTTGAAACATGAAAGCATTCATTTCAACTTGACTGGAACCTTCATGCATGTTCATCTTTTCATAGCTGAAAACATGATTGTCTTCATTCATTTGAACCTTGGCAGAATGACTTGCATCCTTTTGCTTTTCATCAACGGCCTTCTAAGACTGCGTGAACCAAATATGAGAGTCGCCAACTATGTTTGCTTCCTTTTCCTTGAAGAGAATAGAAAAATCACTTTGTTCAAATTCAAAACCTTTCACTGCTTTACTTGCTGATGATGCCTTAAGAACATGCTTCTTCGATGGTGAAGATAACTTTGCCTAACTCTCATCAGCAAAAGTATGAGCAGCAGGTAGATATGGCCTTCTTGGAACGTTCTCATGAGGAACAGAGAATGCGCCTTGAGCTATCTACTTTTTAAGAGCAAGCAGCTCATTTGCCAAATTTTGCACCATGGGATTCGTCCTTGTGCTAGAGGAAAATGAATCCAAAGAAGACAAGAATGAGATCGTCTTCATTTTTTGTCGCCAAGGTTTGCGCAACTGCAAGTAGTTGGAGCTGCTCTTCTCAAAAGAAAACTGACCTCTGACCCTTGAGCGTTGACGAAGAAGCACTTCAAATTCATAGTTGTGGGTTGAGCAGTAGTTGGAATTCTTCGCGTCAACTTGTTGAATTGAGCAACAAACTCACGCATAGGCACATAAGAGGCCACCTTTTTCAACTGTGTGAGCTGGGCCAACAAAGCATGAGCGTCTTCAGGAGGTTTCAACCTTTCTTCAAACTTGGCTATGAGAGTAGCCCAATTTCTGATGGTTTGTGGTTTGAGATGGTATAACCAATCAGCAACCTCGCCTTGGAGAGTCTCGATGAACAACCTTACAGATACATCTTCATGATCAACACCAAGCACAGTGCATGCAATGTAGAAAGCAGCAATGTGTTCATCAGAGTATTGTTGTCCATCACCGAAGAACTTGGGAAAATTATTTCGTGAGCCATCAAGTAGAGCATGTAGAGGAAGAGTCAAATTCAATGGACCAAAAACATTTCCCCAAGGACCTTGGGCAGCCATTTACATGTCCTTGGTGAAAGCTTGAAAAACTACATGAAAATAAATTACAATGAAAAGGGATACTGGTATACTTCAAACAAAAGCGTGCCGCTTTTGAATGCGTATCGTATCCCCAGTGGAGTCGCCAAAAATTGTTGGGTGAAAATTTAGTACACCTAGAAAGGCGTGCAAAATTGTGGTTTTAGCCACAGTGTGAGATAAAATCTCCTATTTTCAAAGGGAAGGCTCCCCCTTTGCTTTCTATTTTAACAATTCAAAAATAAACTCTAACTATAAATCTATTCTAAATTTGGGTGAAACTCTGTCTTGTTCTCTTTTTTCAGAAAATATGCTTATTCTTTTCGCTTATTTCAGAAAAGAATCACAGCTGAAAGCATACATGATTAATGAAGTAAACAAATAAAGAAGCAAAGTTTCCACAAAGGTACAAGTCCTTTGTTGCTCCTTTGAGACGGGAAAACAAATTGGAAGCACAAAGTCTTTGACAACTTACTCTCCTATCAACCTTTTTAGATGATTTTCTGGTAACCAAGTACAGTATGTAGCAGCTCAAAGACTAACTACATGATGCACTTTTTATGCACAAACATAGAAAATAAAAGCAGCGCAAAGTCTGCAAGTTACCCCCTTTGCTTGAGCGTTTTACAATAGCTTCAAACATGATAAACAACTCAAAGTCTACAGTATCAAATCTGAAAAAAATCTAAAAAGCCAAATGCAATAAGCAGCTCAAAGTCTGCAAAAATTGAGCTTTAATCCCTCTTGTATAACACCACAAAAATCATAATCAATATGCAAAAAATATCGTCGCATAACACCTTGAATCAACACAAAATTTGAAAGCAATTTGCCTTTTTTAATTGACTGTAATCTTATTTACATCTAAGATCAAAGTCTTAGAGTGCACATACAAATTGGTAGAGTTTTGTTGCATTGCTAAAAGATAGATATTACAATAGACCCCCTCAAGTATTTATAGGAGAGAAGCCTTGAGAAAAAGATGGGAGGATCCCAACAAACTTGAGAAATTCTCTTAACCACTAACTAACTGCAGTTGACTCTTGTAATTTTCTTTGTAATGTAATTACATGTAATTACAAGTTACAACTTTGCAAGTGATACTATCACATGTAATTATATTTTTCCTTTTTACATGTAATTTGTCAAAACTAAATTACAAGTACACAATTGAAACTATTTTAAGTGTCCGAAGACACGACTTGAACTACATCATCCTTGATTGGGTCTTCATGCTGTTGTTTGGAAAACATTCTTCCATCTCTGTCTTTAAAGCATTCTATGCTCAATCATGTCACTTATTCAACTCCTTGTGTGGCTTCATCATGTTGTTGTTCTTTCTTTGTATCATTCTCCAGCTTTGGAATTTGCTTGAAAAATAAGGCCCATGCCTTATATTATTGATTTGGTAGGTCATGTGCACAAATAGGACTAACGAGAATGAGACAAAGGGGCTGCAAAAGTGGGGCCAAAGCTCAATTTCGGGTTTTGGAAGGCTAACTGCAAGTGCAAGTGAAAGGTGACTTACTTGCAATGTGGGAAAACATTATTACAAGTAAACTTTACAAGTATGGGAAGGAGAAATGATAAGACTTGCAATGTGGAAAAACGTTTTTACAAGTTTAAAATGCTATGCAAAACTCTATTTTAAGCTAATCGAGTTTCTAATGATCCATTACAAGTTACTTTTTTAAAATCACTTGTAATAGGGCTTTTAAACTCTCATTACAAGTTACTTTTACATGTAAAAAGGCATGTTAACTTGCACTTGCAATGGAGATTGAGAAATCTGAAATGGCTAATAAGTCACTTAAAAAGATATAAAGTGCAATCGGGTTTCATGAAGCCCAATACAAGTTAACTCAAAAATAAAAAGTAACTTGCACTTGCAATGGTAAAACCCGAAATGACTTAAAAGTACAAAAACATGAAAAATAGGACTTTTAGACATGTATTACAAGTGCAAGTAAAAAGTGACTTGTATTCTTACTTGCAATGAAGATCAAAATCTGCCCACTTGCAATGAAAACCCAAAAACTCGATTTTGACTCAAAGACAAGGCAAATGAAGTCGGAATGCGATGAAAGTTGGAGCAAAGATTCAAAATAAACCAAGGAATAATTTCCATTTTTGAAACAGATATTTTTCACGTCGTAAAGTGTGCCTTGACATAGAAAGATCCCTACTTGCAATGGTGATAAAAAAATCCCGAAATTAGACAAAACAAGGGGAAAAACATGTCGAAATGCTCCCAAATTTCACACAAGGCAAAATAGGAAGGAGACCAATGGCTGCACAATTCAATTGGAGAATTTTGGTGCCTCGAAATGCATTCCGTAGAGATTTATGAAGAAATTTTACGAAAAATTTCATATGGGTTGTCCAATTTTGAGAATTCAAAATTGAAAACAACATACCGTCGCTTCGTCAAGGGATTTTCACAGCAGGTAGCCCCACTTACTGACTTGATGAAGGAGGGGGCATTTGTTTGGACTCCAGGAGCACAACAATGTCTTGAGAAATTCAAACAGTTGATGAGCTCTTGTTCGGTACATGCTATTCCGGATTTCACACGGTCATTTGAGCTACAGTGTGATGTCTCAGGAGAAGGCATTGGTGCTGTATTGATGGAGGACAAGATCCTATTGATTTTGAGAGCAGGAAACTTTGGGGTTTTGAGAGGGGTTACAACATTTATGATAAGGAAATGCTAGCCATCATGCATGCCTTGGCTAAATTCAGACAATATCTGGTGAGTAGCAAATTTTTAGTAAAAACATATCATAATAGTTTGAAACATTCCCTAAGTCAGCGTGACCTCAATAATCGACAACAGAAATGGGTTAGCAAGTTGCAGGCTTATGATTTTGACATAGCATATGTCAAAGGTGAGAAAAATATAATTGTCGATGCCCTTTCGAGGAGACCTTACTTTTGCTCTTTAGGTGAGGTTACTGAGGATTACAGAGATTTGATTGCAGATGTGTATGCTAAGGATAAGTGGGCTTTCGAGCTCATTGATGGAACAGTTGCAGATTATAGGTACACCCTTGTGAATGGCCTCATCATTTACAAAGGGAGGATTTTTCTTGTTCCAGGATCCTCTATGAAGAGGAGGATATTGAGAGCTTTTTATGATGCCCCTATGGTAGCTCACCCAGGGTACTTTAAAACCTACAGACAAATTAGAGAGCGGTTTACTTGGAAAGAGCTCAAATCAGAGGTACTCAGGTATGTGAGAGAGTGTCCTACATGTCGGCAGAACAAGCAAGAGCACTCTTTCCCTGCAGGTTTATTGCAGCCCTTGGCCATTCCTAATCAGAAGTGGGAGTGCATATCCATGGATTTCATCAAGGGTTTACCCAAAACCTAGAGTAGGGATTGCATTTATGTAGTGGTTGACAAACTCATGAAGTTTGCACACTTTTTCCCAGTTTCAACTACTTTCACGAAGTGCAGGTTGCTGATTTGTTTTTCAAAGAGATATTCAGGTTGCATGGGCTACCTTAGAATATAGTAAGTGATCGGAACAACAAATTATGAGTCATTTATGGCAGGAGTTATTCAGGCTTAGTCGTATGGAACTCACTCCGAGCACGAGCTACCACCCACAGATGGATGGACAGACCGAAATAGTTAATAAATGGGTGGAGGGATACTTGAGGAACTACATTATAGGGCAGTAGAAGGCATGGGTCAAATGGCTACATTTATGCGAGTATTGTTACAATACTACTTATGTAATGTCCCTTACCTGTTCTTGCCCTAAAATTTACTTGTTGATTTGATTTACGGATTCTTCTTTCAAAATGAATGTTCTCTCTAAGGAAATGAACCTGAATTGGAATCCGTATTCACCATATTAACAAATTATCTATTAGCATTAATATCTAGATATCCAAAATATAAACATAATCACAAAAGTAATAATGAAGACAAAAGAGGAGTGGCATGGGTAGATCCTCTCGAAGCTATCCATCTAAGCCCAATGGCACAAGCATCTCCTCAGGACGACCCACCCCTTGGCTCCGAGCTGAACATCCAAACTAAGACTATTCCATCCTCGAAGTGGCATGCTTAGTGGAAACACTGGTACCTGCTTTCTCTACCCACGTCAACACCTCGAAAGACACTCGACTTATTGGGGATAATCGGGGGAGCGAATAAGTGGCTCGGGCCTACCACCCCTCCATGGCCCACCCAGGCCTTGGGATTGGGCAGACTATGAGTGGAATTTCCACCCCTCCAGGGCCCATCCTTGCCTTGGGTTCCGGGGGCGTACTTAAGTGGGGTTTTTAGGCACCACTTCCCTCGCACCCTTCCTCCCAATAAGCTTACAAACACAAAGAAGACAATTTTTTAGCAATCAAATACATTTGCATTTATTACTGATTCTTTAAGTCAATATCAACATCATTATCATCATGATAATACTAAAGAAAGCATTACACCAATAATCATATTAGCACTATTTGTTTCTTATATTCAAAATATGCTAAATATTATTGCTAAGTGAGTACATCACTTGAATTGCTATATCTCTCCATGTTTCCTTACTCGCCTCCTTCAACCTTATACTAAATTGATCATAGGATGAGGACAATTCATAAATATACATAATCTACTTATGTTTATAATAAAGAGTCATCATTACTAATAAGTATCATTATTGCATAATCGTGTATGTATATATATATATTAAATGGTTCTATATTCCAATGCATAACAATCATTGTTGCTGTTGTTCTATATTGCAGATCGTATTTCTCCATGTTTTTTTTCCTCTTCCTTATTTTCCATCCTTCTATTTATACCATTCAAGGTAGGTGACTCATGGGGGGAATGCATTGTTTGGTGAAAGAGGTGACTTTTCATAAAATATATCCCTTTGTTAGATTTAATTTCTGCCTTTAAAGACTTATTATCACAATAATATATATTTTTTAAAATAATATAGTATTACTAATAATTATGATATTTCAAATTTATACTTATTTTATTATTTTATTTTGATGTTTTATTCAACATATTTTAACATTAAAGTATAATAATAAAACTAATTTGCTAATATCTTATTATTATTGTATTCTAATGTATTACAATATTTGATGTGTAATGATTATAATATTTATTTATTATTATTATTTTTGATATTAAGTTATTTAATACTAGAATGTAATTAGAATGTAATAACAATAATTTGCCTATATTATTATTATATTTGTTATTTCATATTTTTATATTTTTATATTGATATGATACTCATTTACTTTATATTTAATATTAATATTGCTATTTATTTTATTTATTAATTTATTTGTATTTTAACACTTGGTCTTTATGATATTGCCATTTCGGGGACATGACAACTTACCACATGTCTATACAGATGTCACTATTCATGGCACTCTATGGTTATGACTTATGACACTCCCAATTTCTTGGGTTTGTTATTTGGGGATAGTAGGGTGCCTAGTGTGAATGATTTGTTGCAGGACAGCTAGGATATTATGAGGTCTTTGAAGAACCATATACAAAAGGATCAGAATCAACATAAACAATCTATAGATCAGCACAGGGTTGAGCGTTCCTTTGAGGAGGGTGATATGGTTTATCTTATGTTGCAGCCTTACAAGCAATCCACTCTAAGGAAGAGTGGCTCTAAGAAGCTCAAGCCACGATACTATGGACCATTCTGGGTTTCCAAGCGGATTGGTGAGGTGGCTTACATGCTGTAGTTACCGGTAGAGAGCAGAGTTCACAACGTGTTTCACATATCTCGCCTTAAGAAGGCATTGAGGCATAATGTGACACCTTCTACAGCGTTACCACCCCTGGATGAGGGGGAATTGATTCTTATTCCCGAGGCTATCATTAACACCAAAGAGCACAACTTGAAACAAAGAGTCATCAAGGAAGACTTGGTTAAGTGGAAGGACCTGCCGGATGAGGATGCAACCTAGGAGAATGAGGAGATATTGCAGTGTCCTAAGTTGAGATTGCTTGAGGACAAGCAATTTCAGGGAGGGTGGCCTGTAATGCCCCCTTTCTAGCCAGTGGTTTGGGGTTTTGGGTTAGCCTATGACTAAGGTTCCCATAGGCTAGCGAGACATTTAGGAGACCCATTGGGGAGATTCAGGCTCTTCAGTAGGCATGATGTTTCATTCCGGCTTATTCAACTCAGTGATCTAGCTTTCGATTGGTTGTTCGAAGGCATTTTAGGAGTTTGCCCTTAATACTTGCAATTTATAGTAAGTAATATCGGGCTCTGTGACGGCACACCTGCAGTTTGTAATGGTGATAGGACACTCTCAAGAGATTATTGCTAGGCTTTTACCAGGAGCTATTGAATTATTAAGTCACGTTACTTTAATGATATTCTATCCTTAAAGTGACTTATTAATTTAATGTTATAAAGTAATGTATAACTTAGCCATTAATAAAGTAATAAAGTGACTTTGTTAAAAGAATGCATTTTAAGTCACTTTATTAATATTTAAGTGAAGGAGCACTTTTCAAGAAAAAGATAAAATATTAAATTATCATGCAAAGCCAAAGTTGGTGTGGGATTTTGAGATAGAGTAATATTAATATTTTATTATTGAAAAGGAAAAACCCTAACTTGGGCGTTGGATTTGGAGAAGGATTAAAGATAGGAAAGAACATTGTTTTCATCATCCAAGGTATTATTTATAAAAATCAATGTCTGAGCAATAGGTTTGAAGCTTCAAGCTGATCAGAGGATGAAAACCCTCGATTAGGACAGGATCTACAGGTGTGAAAGACTGTCCAAGGGTTCTAGATTGAATAGTCTCCATCAAAGGTCATTATCAAAGCATCTCACAAATTTTAGCAGTAGATTTAATCAGAATTTACAGTGTTTCCATTAGCAGATCAGAATAAAGTTTGAAGAATAAATAATAGCAGATGATACTTCCTACCTGGCATGTGGGATTTGGGGATCAGCTATTTCTTTCATTTAACACGAAGTAAATCAACATGGGAGGCCATACTTGATCAGAATTACCTCCATTATCAAGCCGTACAGTTTCAGTTTGGTTCTTGGGGTTTAAATAGAAAAAATCTCCATCCAAAAGTGGCATGTGTGAGCAAAAGAGGCAAGCCGTACAGCCAAGGAGGGACGTAGGGTTGTGGAAGCAAACCGATCTGATTTGAAGGCTGCAAATTCCTTGTTTGGAGGTGTCTAGCAACATTCAGCAGATCAGCATCAAAAGCAAGATGAAAAATGAGCAGATTGAAGCATGGCGTCCTTGTATCAAATTGTTGTGATTGCCGTGTAAAACTCCAAGTTTCAGACTTTTGCATTCTGGCTTATGGATATGTTCTATTTATGTTTCAAATCAATAAAGAATAACTAAGTCATCTTTCATTTATGCAATTTCCTTCTCTTTAAGTATTTTGCAATTTCTTTCAATTTTCAGCACCATTTCCGGCACCAAAAAACAAAAAAATCAGAATACATTCAAAAACTCAAAAATCAGTTTGAAACCCCAAGGGGACATCATAGATTTTTGAGGATTAAGGATAGCTGCACGAGTATATGCCTCTACGGTATATGAATCATTTGACAATAATCAGTTTCCTTTGGAGGACAAGATGCAAAGATACTCTTTAGGAGGATAACTTCCTACTCAACATGGGGAAGTTGCATATTTTTTGAAAAGATTTCTCTTTGATGGTGCAAGCTAAGCTTGAGTGATTCTAAAAGGAAGTGAAGTGTTTTTACATTGGGGCATAGGCCTAGTTGCTTTCTTTCCTTCAGCTGCGTGCAAGGAGATTTCCTTTTAACTATAATGCTATGCTTATGTAAATTAATTGTTATCCAGAGTAATGTAAGACCCTCTTCTTCAAAAAATATCTATTTTAGAAAGTACTGCAAATGTTTGATACTGTCTAATGCATTATAACAATGATTGCACTTATCTTGATGGTCAGTTTATTTAAGGATCAAAGCTGACACTGACAGGCATGTAGTATGAGGGATCAGTGCAAATTAGTTGAGGTATTCGTATGCTAAAATATGTTAGTAATGGTAAATAACTCATTTTCATAAGAACATGGACAACTTTTGTGCATTTATTACCTGCTTTGCAATCCTACTTGACATCACAATTAATTTCTTCATTTATCTCCTAAATGTTATTGTGGAATAACAGATTAACTGTAAGAATAGTAGCTTGTATGTACTAGTACAATACAATATCAGTAGTTAGAAAGAATTCATTTCAGAACCATATATAATTGGTGTGTATGTTTACTGCCTTGCAAACCTAGCTAAGAGTACAAGTAATGCCCATTCATTTTCTGAACTTGAACTTGGAAAAGTTGGTGAATAGTAAGAATATTTGAAGATATTTGATCCAAAACTAAACTGATAACTGAATTCAAATAATTGCAGGTTGTTCTAGTTGCTAATTCACTCCCAGCACTAAATGATGTGACTGCTAGTGAGCTCCCAGATATTGTGGCAGAAGCTGCAAAGGCAATTTTATACTATCCCATTGCATTTTGTTCTTCGAATAGTAAACACACGTAACAGAGATATTTGCAATACAAGACATTGTTTGATCTTCCTGATCTGTATAGATGGTTTTTAATCTTTACCTGCACTTTATAGTGAGGATTCCAGACCTTGTATGAGTTGCCTACACTTAAATGTCCATCTAGAGAAGCATTAATATGTTCATTTTCTGTGTTTCTCTTGTATTGTATATGGCATATAGAATAAATTTTTCATCTTTGTATTTGTTTTATTTTGTTTTCCTCTAGCAGAAGTATTTCATTCATTTGCTATTGTTATCAAGAATAGTAACTTCGATACATAGGACAATTTAATAAATTATTTCTTTAGGAAGAAGCTGTGACTTATTTTTGTGCCTATGCTTAATGAAACTTGATTAAGAAAGTACTTCTCAGAAAAGTCCTTAATTTGTCATACTTTTCCTAGCAGTACAGGAAATTCTAGAAGAAAACTAATTGAGATACCTGATGGTAAGTTAATCTATACATCTACAGGATAGATATAAATGAGAACTGCTGCTTCTTTTATCAATAATAGAAAGTGTTGTACTTTCTAATTACAATGCATGGCAAGTGACTCATAACAAATACCAGTAAACACTCATCACTAAATAAAATCTGTGCCAATTTAGAATAGCAAATAGTTTTCCATGCTTTGTTAAACCAACTGGGTTCTTCTGGCATTGTTTAGATTTGGCATAGGTCGAATTTCTAGATTCCATTTTAATGGGAGGTTCGGCAAAGAATTTGGCTTCCTACTTACTTTCAAGAAATGATTAAGTTTTTTCTATTGTATTCTGATTTCTTATTAGTCCTTTTATATTATTCTTATGTTTCTCAGAAAAGATGGGTTGTGGTTTTACTACTTCTTATGTTAGAGTTTGTAAGTGTATCTTTGCTTCTATTCAGTGCTAATAATTTCACTTCTACTTTGAATATTGATTTTTCTCTTGATTATGCAGCATTGTCACATTTTACGCAAAGCTGCTAAAGCAGGAGGGCTGCTAGTGGATGCTATGGTTGATGACCAAGAAGAAGATTCTCAAAATGTTTCTTTTGTTCCCCCATTGATGGTTGTTGAAAATGGCTGTGGAGGCCCATGCATAGACTTCCGACAAGTTAGCACAGAACTAGCTGCTATTGCAAAAGATGCTGATCTGGTACATTCTGCATTGTTGTCTTTATGACATTTAATTACCCCTCTTCATTTGATGATTGGCATTTGTATGCATCCAAGACCAATGTTTTGGAATTTTGTTGTCATATTATATGGTACAAATGTTTTATTTTATATCTATTTAAAATAGTTCTATAGAGTCAAAGTCCCGTTTTTTAGTTTAGTTCCATATATATATATATATATAGGACAATGTGTGGGCTAGAACAGTGCAAAGATTGCAAATTCATGTGCACATGACCTGCTTAAGGGTTATGTAGATTCAACAACAGAAACAGGAGAACTCATGAAAGACTTCTTTCCAATGAGCACAGAGGTCAAAGCCCTATTAGAGAACTAAAGCAAAACAACAATCATGATTGACAGGAAAGATGCCCTAGCAGAGGGATTAGTAGCAGTTTCAATAGGGAAAGCAAGAATAATAATTGGATCGACAACTCTAGACAGGAGCAAATACATCATCACCAGACAGATATACAACCAGAAACGGGCTAGAGTGACATCAACTTCCTAATAAGGAGGACACCAAACATTCTGTTGAAGAAATGAAAATAGCGAAAAAAAAAAAACCTTATAAGCAAATTGGCAGAAAAACAAAGCATGGAGATGATGCAAAAAGAAGTTGTCAACAAAATTGGGGTAATATGGCCATCTCCTGCAAAAATCATGAACTAGGCAAGAGATGGTGCAGCAACCAACACATCAAATTTTAAAAGGATTTTTCATTTCCTTTTCCACCCAAGGCTCGAAAGTGGATAACATTCTACAAAATGGACCATGGATGATGGATGGTGCAAGATTGTATGCATAACAATGGTTGAGCATGCACCAAGAGTATTATGTGGAACAAAAAAGCGAGAACTATGGCTACCCACACTTCTTGATCCTTGTATCCGTGGCCCAATAGAAGAAGAGCCCCCCATATCTCTTTGTGACCCTGTAGAACTAAAATTTGGGATTGGGGCTGCTATTGCCTCTGCTGTTCTCTTTTTATCTTCCTTCATTTTCTCAAATGCTGCAAGGAGTTCTTTTGCCTCCCTCTCAACCTCTTCAATAGCATTTCCACATGGTCTAACATCTCGGCAGGGGATTCGTGCAAGGTGGTATTTGAGTCGGTTTATGCCACCATTGATAGACCTAGTGCAATGGATGCAAATAACCTCTCCTTGCGTTGCACCTGGTGTGTCATGTCCCTAAAATTGTCATGCTAAATATGAGATATTGAAATACAAATATCAAAATATAAATATAAGTAATTGCCATTTAAACATCATTATAATTATAATTATCAAGATAATATTATAATTATAGTACAATTATCATAGAACAATTAATATTATTAATTATGAATATCAGAATAATCAAACTACTATTTACAAAAGCAGCATCATGGTAGGAGGAATAGGGAAGATTGCAGATCGATCAGCACCATCTCGTAAACTGCATTGTAAATTAAAATTAATAATGTAATATTTAGGAATAATAATATATGTATGATATTATTTATTCTTGTTAATATTATCTATTCTTATTGATATTATTTAGCAATAATAATATATACATGATATTATTTATTCTTGCTGATATCATTCACTATTATTGATGTTATTTAGGAACATTAATTTCTGTATAATATTATTTATTTTTATTGATAATATGCTTAGAAATTTTATAACATTGCTCATATGTTTATTTAAAATTGGGTGCTTGATTATATTATGGTGCTTCTATTTTCACCATGGTTGGGAAAGGGGAATTGCAAAGAAGGTACTGCAAGGGGGCATCTTCTAGATACACCATCTGGGAGGGGACAAGATGAGGCCACATGGGCCAAAGGGGTACTACCATTGTCTCAACGGGTATTGCCTTTGGGTCTAGAGGAGCTGAGCCACCAAGATACCTTTGCAACTTCTAACCACCCATCATGGTGTAATGAGTTTGATAGATGCTTTAATTTAACCAATACATACCCACACCATGGATAAGGGAAGGGAGGATTGCCAAGGGAGTACAACGAGAGGGCATCTTCTAGATATGCCACCCGGGAGGGGACAAGATGAGCCCATATGGGCCAAGGGGGTACTTGTCGTTGCCTCAACGGGTGCTACCCTTGGGTCTAGAGGAGTTGGCTACCAGGACACCCGCTGCAACTCCACTTACCCTACTAGGATTGCCAAGGGAGTACAGCAAGAGGGCATCTTCTAGATACACCACCCAAGAGGGGACGAGATGAGCCCACATGGACCAAGGGGGTATTTGTCGTTTTCTCAATGGGTGTTGTCTATGGGTCTAGAAGAGCTGGCTACCAAGACACCTGCTGCAATTTCACTTACCCTACCATGTTCTCAGAAGTTTACTAATACTTGAAGTATGATTAATCGGTAATTATTGATATTGTGATAGATGATTATAATCTATTAATTGGAATTATTATGGTGATGATTCCTAACCTATGTGCAGGGCTCAAACTTCAACTGAAAGGTACTCTCTAAACTCATTGTTTATTTAAGAAAGAAAATTAGGGTAGATTTAGGCATTCCCAATTAGGGACATTACAAGTGGTATCAGAGCTTGTTCCTGCTAGCTCGTGTACAAACCAAACTCTAATTAGAATTAACTATTCAAACCTTCTTAAATAGGCCACTAATGCATCTCCATATGAATTTTCCTTCCGTGTGTATACTTTATGACCTACATTTGTCTATCAAGTTGCTTAAGCTGGTTGGTTGTTTGCTTGAGCTACTTGGTTGCGTGCTTGAGCCAGTTGCCTACTAGCTTGAGCTAGTTGCTTGCGTGCTTGAACTACCTGCTTGCCTACTTGAGTTGGTTGCCTACTTGCTTGAGGTGGGTGTTTGTGTGCTTGAGCTACCTGCTTGTCTACTTGAGTTGGTTGCCTACTAGCTTGAGTTGGTTGTTTGCGTGTTTGAGCTGCTTGCTTGTCTACTTGGGCTGGATGCTTGCTTGCTTGAGCTACTTGCTTGTCTACTTGGGCTGGATGCTTGCTTGCTTGAGCTACTTGTTTGCTTGCTTGAGCTACTTGCTTGTGTGCTTGAGCTGGTTTCTTGCTTGCTTGAGCTACTTGTTTGCCTATTTGAGCCACTGCTTGTGTGCTTGAGCTACTCACTTTCTTGCTTGAGCTACTTGTTTGCTTGGTTGAGCTACTTGGTTGCTTGCTTTAATTTTTGATTCATGTGGAGCTCATCATTGTGTTTACTTTATGCTTAAAAATTATGAAAATGTTAATGTTGTCTGTCAAAATACTTGGGGTTGGGAGGCACTAACAAATTAAGTTATCTAAAACTAAATTATTATCAATATCTGAATGCAATAATGAAGAGTGGTGACTATTGAAGTGAAAAGATGTGACTCCCTCAAATTTGTGATACAAAAGGGAATATTGTGTGATTTTGCTTGAGAACAAGCAAATTTAGGAGGGGAGGATTGTCATGTCCTTGAAATTGTCATGCTAAATATGAGATATTGAAATACAAATAACAAAATTGAATAAATATCAAAATATAAATATAAGTAATTGCCATTTAAACATCATTATAATTATAATTATCAAGATAATATTATAATTATAGTACAATTATCATAGAACAATTAATATTATTAATTATGAATATCATAATAACCAAACTACTATTTACAAGAGCAGCATCGTGGTAGGAGGAATAGGGAAGATTGCAGATCAATCAACACCATCTCGTAAACTGCATTGTAAATTAGAATTAATAATGTAATATTTAGGAATAATAATATATGTATGATATTATTTATTCTTGTTAATATTATCTATTCTTATTGATATTATTTAGCAATAATAATATATACATGATATTATTTATTCTTGCTGATATCATTTACTATGATTGATGTTATTTAGGAACATTAATTTTTGTATAACATTATTTATTTTTATTGGTAGTATGCTTAGAAATTTTATGACATTGCGCATATGTTTATTTAGAATTGGGTGCCTAATTATATTATGGTGCTTATATTTTCACCATGGTTGGGAAAGGGGAAATGCAAAGAACGTACCGCAAGGAGGCATCTTCTAGATATGCCATTTGGGAGGGGACAAGATGAGGCCACATGGGCCAAAGGGGTACTGCCATTGTCTCAACGGGTATTGCCTTTGGGTCTAGAGGAGTTGATCCACCAAGATACATTTGCAACTCCTAACCACCCATCATGGTGTAATGAGTTTGATAGATGCTTTAATTTAACCAATACATACCCACACCATGGATAAGGGAAGGGAGGATTGCCAAGGGAGTACAACGAGAGGGAATCTTCTAGATATGCCACCCGGGAGGGGACAAGATGAGCCCACATGGGCCAAGGGGGTACTTGCCATTGCCTCAAGGGGTGTTTCCCTTGGGTCTAGAGGTTGGCTACCAGGACACCCGCTGCAACTCCACTTACCCTATGAGGATTGCCAAGGAAGTACAGCGAGAGGGCATCTTCTAGATACGCCACCCAAGAGGGGACGAGATGAGCCCACATGGACCAAGGGGGTATTTGCCGTTGTCTCAATGGGTGCTGCCTTTGGGTCTAGAAGAGTTGACTACCAAGACACCTGCTGCAATTTCACTTACCCTACCATGTTCTCATAAGTTTACTAATATTTGAAGTATGATTAATTGCTAATTATTGATATTGTGATAGATGATTATAATCTGTTAATTGGAATTATTATGGTGATGATTCCTAACCTATGGGGAGGGCTCAAACTTCAACTGAAAGGTACTCTCTAAACTCATTGTTTATTTAAGCAAGAAAATTAGGGTAGTTTTAGGCATTCCCAATTAGGGACATTACATGGTGTTCCACGTGCAAGGATCTCTTTGTTTGCCACCATTTTTTAGTTTTTTTACTTGCAGAAGCCATATTCTTTTAGCAAAATACAAATGAAAACCTAGCAAGAGAGAGACAAGATAAAAAATTAGTAATCAGCAAAAGAGGGGTTATTGCTGATTTTTTTTTTGTTATAGATATTAAATGCAAGATGATCTAAAGGAAACGGGGGGACAAAACACACTTTGTAAAACTACTGTTTCTCAATGACATCCTAATAAAAGTGCATTGGACATCTGGGAAAAAAAATGTCACTAAAGCATTGTAACATATTAATGATTGGCATACATCTTTTTATTAAAACTTACATTTTACTGTCAAAAAATACCATAAAATAACTATGTTACCGGGTTCTTCTATTTTACCCCTGGTTCTGGACCTGGTTCGCTCTTGGTTCGGTTCACCTGTGGGTTCGACTAGGGTCCATTTTTGGGTCTGGTTCGCCCAGGCAGAACACAAGAGAACCCAGACAAAACCCAAGCGAACCAAGACAAAACTCACATGCCTAGGCATCCAAAAAGTGTTTTTTTGAGCATTTTTTTCATGTTTTATGGAGTTTGACTTTGACCCACTCCCAAGGGAACCCTAAAAGTGACCTCTAAATCACTCTAAACACCTTAACTACCTCATTCTTATTCATTTGTTTTGCAAACAAGCATTTTCATTCCAAGAGGCTGAGCTTTCATTTTTGCTTGTTGGATTGAAAGCGGACTGTGACACAACTTTCTTTTTTCAAAAATTGTTCTGCATCACACAAATTGTTTAAGACTACAAGAAGACATCAAAATGGCTAGTGTACTAAACAAATTCGTATGATTTCTGAAGAATGTTGATAACTCTACTCAGTTGGCTTCTTTTTTCAAAATCATACAAATTGAACCCTGCATCAATAGACTCTATATATCAAGCTACCACAATTCAAGTTTCAACAATGAATATTTATCATGCATGTTTTAAATGACATTCAAGTTTATGGTGGTTTTGTTGTTTATATGATGTTATGTGATATTCTAATCCTAATTCATGCTTCTAGGCTGCATATATATATATATATATATATATATATATGTATATATATATGTATATATATATATATATATGTATATATATATATATATATATATATATATATATATATATATATATATATTTACATGTTTTTTGTACTAACAAACCCAAAACGAACCGAACCCACCCCCCAAAAAGTTTAGCCGAACCGACAAACCAAACCCCCGAACCGGTAACTTAGTAAAATAACAAAATATGATTCTGGGTTAAGTGGAAGGTCATTTTTTAGAGCAATTTTGTGACTCTTGTTATTGTTACCTATCGAGTCTTATTGTTGCTAAACAAATTTATGATAATAGTTACCTAATCCAAGAAAGCAAAATGGTGCATGCTCAACCTTCAAGCCACTTCAATATATAACATTTAAAATCTATAGAATCTACACCTTCTAAAAGAAGCTTAAATTATGTATTCAAATAGAAGATTTTAGACCTTAATACAAGTGACTTTTCATAGAGATTTTGGAGATGAAGGTTTGGTGGAGCATTGTGTTGGATCTTAGTGTCAGAAGGACAGGGGCTTATTTGATTGATAAAATTTAAATCTGTATCCATGGTTGGATCATTATATCGTAAAAATATTAAAGCAATGTCTCAATAAAATTATTATTCATAATATTTAGTATTTACTCTCAAATGTGATCGTCTCTAGAATAACATTTGGCTGTTCAATGGTCAAGGTATCAGTCTAACTGGAGATAGTTTCAATTTTTAAATGCAATTCTTTCTATATGCTTAAACATTGCAAGGTAAAACCTCAACATTTAAATGCTAGGATTCATATTCCCTAACAATCAGAGCAGCAGACTTTTAAATTGTCCCCCATTACAAGATGTCAACCCCAGTTACCCCACAGCTATTTTGTTTTGTGGTGGACTTGCCTTCAGGAAAATCTATGGTATTTTGAGAATTTGTTATAAATGAACAACAAATTTAATTGGAAATAAGAATGTTGTTGTTCACACCTGATGTTTGATAAAAAAAAATTAGGAAAAAACCTTTGATCCGTTGCTACTTTTCATGCCCTCATCATGTCCCAAAATCGCATCGCAGAGGTGCAAAATGAAGTAAAAAAAATTGTGTTTACTTTTTCTTCCATTTATACTTGAATCCCAACGAGTTTTCATGCAAAAAATAGCGCATTTTTGCACTTAAATTGCAAAAAATTGTAACGAGTTTTTGGTTTAAGTCGGCCCCAAGTTATTAGGTGAGTTACTCGTCGCCACTCATGGCATGCGAGTACTCGCGCATCCACCAAGTAATCGACACCTTTTTCATCTATGGTTCTAGCCGTGTTCCGTGTTTTCCCAAATAGAACAAAAGTTTAAATCCTTCTCAAAATCCTAGAGGTCCTAGTGTTAGAAACAAAAACTATGCTCTGATACCAAATGTAATGTCCCCCAAATTAGAGCCCCATTTTTTTTATTTGGAGTTATAACTTGCAAAGCAAAGAACATGCCATCCTTCCTAGTTCAATTTCACACCTAAAGAATTCCAAGGAGACCCATATGCACCCACAAAAAATAGATTGATAGCCTATTCACTTGGAGGCTCTATGATTATCATTGAATTTATTCAATTATTACCTTGAATTATGAAGCTCAACATATCATGGAGCCACAAGTACAGTTTTCAAGATCACTAGAATCATACATTTGTCAAGTTTCACTTCAGTAATTTTAGTTCAATGCATAAGCCATTTGTGTCACATGACCAATATTGTTCCATGCATTGTGTCAAGTGTCACTTGGCCATCATGAGTTCCTTGCATTGTATCAAAGTGTCACTTGACCAATATAGGACACTAAAGCCAAGAATCATCTCATCCCTCCTTGACCCACTTGATTTTGCAAGTTGGAAATATCAACACTGTGAGAAGTACCTCTTTTGAGGGTTCACTACCCTACTTGTCTAATTGGTAGCTCTAGGCTTGTTTTTAAGTCATGAAGGGTTTCCAATTATCATAAGTTTTGGTTACCTGCCTTTGATAAGTCTTCTTCACACTAGTGTTTGTTTCACATTTAGGTTTTAGTGACCAATGCTTAGTTTTCTTATCCACATATGGTTTTAGAACCTTGTTTAATTCATGAAAGAAAACCCTTTCATTTACCATTACTATAATTGCTAATAGTTATTGGTCCATTGTTTAGGTACAATGACACATTTTTCTTTTGCTTTCATTGAGACAATGTCATTGTTTACACATTTCATAAGTGCATATTAGATCCAACCAACTATACTAGTTAGTCTCAAAAGTATAATCAAGTTATGGAAATGTATAATGTCAATTTACGCATATAAGGTGTAAGATTTAACTATAGAGATTACTAACCAAGATAAAGGAGCTTCAATAAAAGCACAAAAGAGATCCAAATTGAGAAAATAATTCTATTTTATCAAATGCAAATATACAAATGAGATTCTAGATTGGATTAAGAGATTGCTCAAATGCAAGCTACATGTGGGTGTTATAGTTTACACCACCAAGATTTGTGAATGTACAACCAATGTGTGATAACCAGGGAAACCCGGGGACGCGTCCCCCCCTAAAATGCCCCATCCCTGTCCCCAGGATGTCTCGGGTACAAGGGGACGGCAGGGGACCGTCTTTCTTTATTGCAAGAAAATAGGAAACATCCCCGAAACAGGGGGACGGCATTGACCAAATGGGGACGATTGGCTGGTCCCGAAGACGGCCAGAGGACACCTAAGCCATCCCCCAACCATCCCCCAGCAGTCCCCCACGTCGAAGCATGTTTTAAAAATAAAAAATATATATATAATAGTTTTCAGTTTTTTGGTTTATGAGTTGTTCGTTTAAATTATTTTCATATATCTTGCACAATGTTTGGAACACTCACAAGATAAATATTTGATGCTCTATTAGAGATATATAAAAATAACAAAAATTTATTCCAAAAGTTTGTAAACTTGAATTTATTTGCTTATCGTTCACTAACAGGTTTTAGAGACAAAGACTTAGGATTTTGACCTTTCTAAACAGTTCTTCACAATTGGAAATAGGCTGAATATTAAGGCAATTTGATGCCCAAAACTCCTTGAGTGCAGCAATTGTCCCCACATTTAACTGCTCAAATCCATATCAGACAATACACCAGCATTGAATTTACTTCCAGTAGTCTACAGTCCCACCAAACTACAATAATTTTGCCTTCAAACGGCTCAGCTATTCATTATTGTTTTGTGCCAAGTAATCAATAACCTAGGTGAAACAAACTTCACTGTAATCACAAATGTTCGCCCAATTTGTGAGTTGGAAATAACCCTATGTAATTTGATATAAGTTTATAAATTATAACTTGGAGGTTGTATTATGATTCATGTATGTTAATTCTAAATTTTCAATGTGTATTGAGTATTGACAAAGAATGTTGAACACAAATGTTATATGTTAAGGTTCTATAATGTATATTATGTATGCTTTATCCATGTTTTCGTATGAATATTTAAAATTTCTTTATATATTGTTAATTTTCCCTATATTTTATATAGCCGTCCCCCGTCATCCCCAAATTTGGCCTAAAAAATCGGAAACTTGGGGACTCGTCCCGCCGTCCCCTACCGTCCCCGTCTCGGTAACTTGGGGTAACACTGGTGATAACTAAGGATGTAGTCACATATGTGCACAAAATCTCCACCAAACTAGAAAAGTGCAAGTCATGGGGCGTAAACACAACCTACGGAAATAGATACTTATTGAAGCAAGCTTATCCTATTGTAGATGCAAATATGCAATAAAGTAATTAACTAAATGCAAAGAAAAAATGATACAACGACATTAGTTATAGAAGAACAATAGATCTCTTAATCTCTAGCCAAGTTCTTTAGTGTGGGATTAAATACTAACAACCAATTCACATCTTAGCCATCAACACATATCATAATAGTCACTAACATCTAATTCCCACATGGAAATCCTACTTTACTGTACATGCCCATACATGAACCCAAATACCATATCCACAAAGTACTACTGTCTAGATATATTGTTGTGTGATTGAAAAAAGTGTGCCCTAACTAGGATAGAGGCCCAATGATTCCTCAACAAGACAGACATGATTACAACATACTAATGGTACAGGCTAATTAAAAGACAATTCGAAAACAAACATTGACAACCCTACCACATAAATATACTACATTACTCATTCACTCAATTGACATTACATTAGCACAATGTAATAAACACCCTTTATATTTCTTTGAAACTTTCCAACTGAAAATAAGTTACTATGCAATGTCCTTATCACTTGCTGTTCACCCAATCCTGAAGATGGGCAAGGTGAGAACATATGGTACATGGGACCACTCAACTAACTAGAAATGCAGCAACTTGGAAGGAAACACACTAGACGGCAAGCCATCCAATCTCACTTCTTCGGTGGAGTGTGATATACATGAACTAAAAAATAAAACACTTCAACTCATATTCAGCGGAGTGTACAAAACAATGAGCACATGCACTTCACACTTACTCAACAGAGTGCAATTACATAACTGGCACTTATTCAGTGGTGAGCAATTACAATTCTCTCCACTTATTCAATGGGGTCAGCAAATAAGAACTTCCACTTATTCATGGGGGTGAGCAAATACATCGAAGTGCAAAGAAGAAACCACTGCTGGTACTACCATCCAAGGCATTACAAAATCAGTTCACATGCATTAGAAACGTCAAATGGAAGTAAAATTGCTGATATAAACTGATATCAAGTGTTGATCATAAAATAGACTGCTATAGCAAAATCCGGAAGTGAGCCAAATGACATGAAATAATCAGCTAACTAATAAACAACAACAGAGTACCTTGTAAGAATGAAATGAAATGTTGGTGCAGCTCTGAAAACACTTAATTTATGTTGTTTTGGAGCCCAAACTGAATTGAAACACTGCTAGTAATGCTCAGAAAACACTAAAAATTTGTGAACACACACACCCAACTGCATACTATTGGAAAGGCACTTAAAAACTCCTTCATACACACCACAAAATCACTGTAAAGGATGGCATAACAGACTAATAACATTAATCAGACCAAATCTAGACTGTAACAGTATACTATTTTTGTTGTAAATGCAGGTACAGAAAGTACATAACATCTCAAAACTCAGCACTCAGTAGTTTTCCCACCCAACAAATATTTGGATGCATCAATTAACTACTAGGCACCTCCAAATAAGAAGAAATGAGCATCATTAAGGAGGCATTTCATCCATGCATCCACACATCTCACTCTTGACTAGTACAACCACCTTTGGAAATGATACGGCCCAAACAACATTCCAATCTGTCCTCCTTAAGTTGTACGGCTTGCACAAATATCATCAAAGCAACTCAAACAACAGGAAAATGAATCCATTACCCAGTAAGAAAACTCCTCATATGGTAAGGCATGGAAACGAAGGTACAAACATCAGGTACAACAATGGTATGGCCAACATAAGAATTTCAAAATCCTCTTTCAAAATTTCTTCAGACTTTTCAAAAAACAACAGAAAAGTAATAGAAAATCAAGAGACATGATATTGCTCCATTTTCAACTATCAAAACTAGAAATTTCACTTGCAGCTGACTGGTGATTCTTGAATGAAATCACTCTTAACCAGCTAGGAGGGTTTTCATCCTCAAGAAATTTTGAGAACATAGGTTCTTTCCATATGTCGAAGCAAATAACATTTCATGGCTAACCTTTCAAATTAGCTCTCAGCCTCCTTTTGTAAATTGTAACTTTTCAAAGTGATCCCAAAGTATTAAGATGATGAACTGAAGCAATTGGGTGGTTTTCTAAAAATAGCAAACTCCTCCAAGAAGTTTAGCAAACTCACTGTCATGAACAAAACCACTACCTAACCAATCCCATGCTCCCCAAGAAGTTAGGAGTTCTCCCTGCCCACCAATTAGCCTATGGGAAAACTTGGAAAATAAACTAATTGTTCACAAACCAAATATGCTTAAAAAGGGGACATTATAGTCCTCCCTCCCCAAAGTTGCTTGTCCTCAAGCAATTGCAAGTCTCAACCAACTGTTCATTCTCGAATGATCGATGTGGCTCCTAGATCACAAATCAATCTAGGAGGTTTGTGAATCCTTCTAATTGATGTTCTATGCTGCAACACACCTGCAATAAAAACCTCCACTCTTCCTACTAAAAGAAGAATAGTTATTTGCACAATGATCCTCGTCAATGATGTCAAAGGGTGTTCCTTACAGGAAAGGACATAAACCAGCATGGATGCAAGCTGGAAACAATTTATGACAGCTAAACTCTCTTTTTTTCACCCAAATTAGAATATGGTTGGCTGGAGTATCCATCTTCTTTAGCTGATAACATTTACCAACTTTCCCTAATGATCAGTGACCTCAAAATGATCAATCTTGCTGCAGTTCAAGTCTAGAAATAACATATAATCTGATTTCATAAAAATCAGTAACTTGAAAATGAAACAGAAGCTGCAAATTTGAAACTTTCGTACCAAAACAGGAAATGAGAGCATTGTTTTGACTAGAATCCCTTCTACTAAGACTGAAAGAACTTCCCAAATAGTTACCAACTAAAAATTGCTCCATCCCCTAATAAAAAGTACTTGCGAATCCAACTGTAAATATACAAATGAAATCATGTGATGGTTGATTGGAATGATAACAACAGCACTAAAATTGAAATTTTGATCCATAATCATCTATGGTACATTCCTCCCATCATCATCAATCTCTAACAATTCTTGTTGATGATCTCTTGCATACATACTCACCACTGAAGTATCTCCAACGTGCTTATGTTGCGCTACTTTGATATTCATGTGAACTTCTAGGGATCTCCTTATGGTGCTTAAGACATCTTCATTAAAAAAAATGCTTTCATGCCTTGGGCTATAATCATAAAGATAATCAAATTGCTCACCATTAATTGTTGATCTCAAATCTTTGTCAAACTGAAAATCACCTCACATCAAAATGAGAAAGTGTCACCTTTCATAAAGCTTGTTGATAATCACTCTGCATAATTAAACCTCTATTCTCTTTCCTTCTGCCACCCCTCTTTTTCTTTTGATTTATGAACTGATCAAGAGACAATATGTCCTAAATCTCTACTGGAAGGGTCACATATTCTACATAACTCTCCCTTACTTCATCTTTTATAGGAACTTGGGCTTCCTGCTCAGATTGGGCCTCCTCCCTATGAGTGAATGTAGGTTGAAGAGGTCTAGTAATAGACCCAACCACAGTTCCAACAGTGTGACCGTTACTATTATTGGTGTCAAAAACACTAGGACCTCCATTCTGAACTTGGGGAACGTTTTGATTCATTTTGGCAAGAGGTTTGGACATCATGTCAAGCATGACATCAAACTTTCTCTCTGCTCTATCATTTAGACTTACTGGAGTGGCAATACTCTTATCTTTCTCTGCCAAGTTCTCTTGTGTAACTTTAGTATCAACTATCAAAAATTGATTTGCAACTAGAGCCTTTGAAAATGCCTCTTCAACTGGGGTTTTGGAAACTGAAATTGTTTTTTCTGCTCTCAATTATAATACCTCTTTTCTCTTTCAGTGGCATTCATAGAGAATAAGCTGCATAACAAGATTAGTTCCACAGGCTGGTAGGATAAACACCCTAATTGCTTTTTGAAATTTTCCAACTGAATAAGTTACTATGCAATGTCCTTATCACTTTTTGAGTATTCAGTTCCTGAGATGGGCAACATAAGAGCATATGGTGCATAAGACCACTCAACTAACTAGAAATACAACTTGGAAGGAAACGCACTAGGCAGCAAGCTGGCCAATTTCACTTCTTTAGTGGAGTGTGATATACATGAACTGAAAAAGAAAATACTTCAATGCATAGTTGGAAAACTCAGACTTGGCAAAAAATAGCCAAGCCCAAAATTGGCAAGTCAACAAAAACTCGGCATAAACTCAGGAACTTAAAAAATCGCTTAAATTTCATTAGAAACACTTTTTTTTTTTTGCAAAATTCAATGACAAGATGAATACAGTGAGTCCATAAATGAGTACAAAAGTGTTTTCTATTAAATTTGATTGACTTTTATGCAAATTGATTACAAAATCACATTCTCATGTAGAATCCTGATAGTTTGATACAAATTACAATAGATAGCTGAAAATGAAAATAATAAAATTAGAAGTAAATACTAAATAGTAAATACAACATTTTACACCTTCCTCTTCCCTAATTTAGTCAAAGCTAGGGAAGAGGTAGATACTCTAGTCTTGCAAGTACACGGTGTCGGTGGCTCCTTGCTTGGCATGGAAGGCTGTGGCAAAATGTTGCAAATGGTGTCTTTTTTGCTGGGAAGGGATTTTTTGCTCTGCAAATCAAGTTTTGTGGTTTTTCTCATTATGAAATGCTCTTTTTGGCCGCACCCCTATTATACTCAGAACGACAAGTCTTTTTCACGAACTCGCTGATTTTTTGGCGAGTACTCGCCAAAAACTCGGCGTGTTTTCGTGAAAGACTTGCCAATACTTGCCAAAAAGACACTGCGAGTTAAAATTTTTAAAAAAAAAGATAAACTCTTTTTGCATAAAAACTCGCGAGTTTTCCGAGACTTGCCGTAAACTCGGTTAGTCTGCCAACTATTGTTCAACCCATAGTTGGAAAACTCGGACTCGCCGCGGACTCGGCAGCCCAAAAATATGACTCGGACTCGGGACTCGGGACGGACTCGGGAAAAAACTCGGCAAGGACTCGGCAAAAAAAAAAACCGTAGTTTTACAAAAAAAACAAGAACAAATTAATGCATTTAGAGAATATAAGAGCTTAATTTGATTATCAAACACTCATAATTCAAAAATTACACATGTCATATGATCATCAAACACTCAATAATTGAAATTTAATCATTCATAGTCATCAAATACTCATAGTTTCACTTTCAATGTATAACAACATCACAAGTTTATAAATGTTTACATATAATCATGTCAAAAAGAGGAAAACATTAACAACCACATATAATCTACATCTTCCTCTTTCCCCTCCCAATGGTACTCAATTTTGGAGGCCTAGAACTAGAAGGTGCCCGTGTTGTAGTATCCAAACGAGGACTAGGAGATCGAGCAGGGGAAAAATGATATTCAAATGTGTCTTCGTTGTCCTCCATGGCATCCAATCTTGCTGCTTCTTCTTCTTCTGCTGCTGCTCTCTCTAATTCAGCAATATCCTCATCAATAAGTAAGACATCAGCCTCGTCATTTTGTTCATTAATAGTCCATTCACCATATGGATCAATGTCATCCAAGTCGATGGACTCGTGTGAAACACCCTCCACCTTCCTAGTTCGAAGGCGAAGGTTGTACCGAACAAAAACTAAATCATTTAGGCGCTGCTGAGTCAACCTGTTTCTTTTCTTTGTGTGAATGTTTTCAAATAAACTCCAATTGCGTTCACACCCAGAAGCACTGCATGGCTGCGACAAGACACGTATGGCTAGCTTTTGAAGATTTGGTGTGCTAGCACCATAGTTCTCCCACCATAGATCTACAAAAACATGTTTAAAAAATATAAGTATTAAGAAATAAGAATAAAGTAAAAATCTATATGTAAGAATCAAGTTTCTAATTTCAATTTTTACCTGGTTGTTGTTTTCCTCTCCTTTCAATTGCTTGTTGGGAGGAAAAGAGTCTCCCCTCTGCACCCTTGTAGACCTTGAATAGATAAAAGAAAAAGTAAATCAAATATAGAAAATTCATAGATAGTCAAGGCTCAACATTGCAAATTCATAAATAAGATGTAACAAATCTCACCTCCAACTCATCAAGCACCTTATCTCTCAGCTCACTATCAGGCACCATCCTATCAATGCAAGTGACAACACCGTCCATGACCTCCTCATCCGCCTTAAATGAGTCCAAGAAGTAGAACTTCGGATTCAAGAAGTAGGCAAAGGCATGAATCGGCTAGTGGAGTTGGTTTGTCCATCTCCGATCAATGATGCGCCATATGATTTCATATTTCCTTTTGTTGCCGCCATAGTAACGTGATATGGCCTCTTTGGCCCTATCCATGGCCTCATAGATGAAACCCATTGGCATGCCATCTCCATCCACCATACGAAGAACCCTCACCAAAGGCTCTGTCACCTAAAAAAATGAAAACAAATGTTAAATTATAACAAAATTAACCCCTCAAAAAATTAAAAAAAGCAAATAGATTATCATGTATAATTTTTTTTGTGTGATTGCTACTTACCCCCATCAGCTCCTCTCCATTTTTGATGAATGTCTCATCAAAAACTATGCTAACAATCCTCTCCCCTTCAGCTCTACTGGAAAATGAGGACTCCTTCCAAGCATCCGACACAAACATTTGCTTGAGATGACCAATGGCACTAAGAATGCTTTGCAATGTGAGGAAGTGGCTAGCAAATCGTGTCACTCCAGGTCGCACAAGGTCCTTGCCATTTGTGAATTTCCTCATCAAAGAAAGCACCCAAGTATGGTTGTAGATAAATTTTGTAACACTTTTTGCATCTTCAACCACTCTTTTGACCCATGAAATCTTTTCAATATCCTCTAACAATAGGTCCAAGCAATGTGCAGCACATGGAGACCATGCAATTGTGGGATACCTCTCCATAAGTAGCCTACCTGCAGCTACATATGCAGCTGCGTTGTCCGTGATAATTTGGACAACATTATCAACTCCAATCTCCTGGACCACCCCATCTAATACACTGCATAAAGTCTCAGCATTTTTAACTTCATGGGAGGCATCTATTGATTTTAGGAACACCAATCCACCATTTGAGGCCACTAAAAAGTTCAGGAGAGTTCTATTCCGTCCATCTGTCCACCCATCAGATAAAATGCTGCAACCTTTTCTTCGCCAAAATTTCTTTTGCTCATCAACTACAAGCTGTGTATTCTTTACGGATTCCTCTAGCAATGGCCCACTCAAATCTTTCGCTGATGGGGTCTTAAACCCCTTTCCTGCAACTGTAAGGGCATTCACTAAACCTTCCCAATATGGGTTGCTTGCAACATTGAAAGGTAGATTATTGTAGTACCAAAAATTTGCAGCAGCCATCCTAGCTTCATGATGCTTTTCCTTATTCCAACCGGTACCTTTAAGTGAAGGTTGTGCTCCTAGAACATTACGTGGAATAAAATAATTTGGTCCTGATGAAGGACCGTGGTCAGCACTAGCAGTAGAATAGGAACCCTCAGGACTCTCACCAAAAAATGAATGTGGAGCACGAACGCTTGGACTTGCAGCAATAGCACCATGAGGCATAGTTGGTGTAGAAGGGGATCCACTCATCACTGATGCTAGGGCATTCTTTGTTTTTTGTCTTTCATCTTTTTTTAGCTCATAGTCATCAAGAAGGGCCTTTATCTCTCTAATAATCTCAGGAGTAGTTTTAGGGCATCCCTCCACATTTTGCCCAAGTATCCTTGCAAGGTGGTATTTTAACCTGTTTATTCCTCCTGTCATCCATTTCTGACATTCAGTACATGTCACTTCACCTTTTTTAGTTCCTGGTATTCCATACTTCCATGCAGGGTCTTTTCTTATTCCCTTTGGATTTGAAGACGACATTGCTGTTTCAAGTTCAACGTGGAAAAAAAAAAATTAGCAAGGGTTTGCAAAAAAATCAGCAAAAAAATGTGATTCAAAGTTTCATTTATTTGCAAAAAAAAAAGAATGCAAAACCAAGCTAGAAATAGTAGGAAATTAGGAATTAGGCTATTAAGGAAAATAGAAAAAAAAATTGGCAGCATATCCCCTTATTTTTCTTGATTTTTTTAATTTTGAAAGCAAGAAAACAAAAAAAAAGAAATGTTAGATCACTTACCTGACTCTATTTTGATCTTTTTAGCTCCTCCTCCTGCCTTCTTTCAAGCTAAAACCAATTTGCAGACCTTAAAAACACCAATCTTCAAGTTAGAAATAACAAAAAATAAAAAAAATGTATGGGTTTTAACCCAGTTTGATGCCCCAGCCGCGGACGAGAGTCCTGGGTCAGGACTCCCGAGTCCGTGGCGAGTCGACTCGGCTCAGCCACGGACTCCCGAGTCCGCCGAGTCCGCGGCGAGTCCTGAAGAGTCCGCGAACTTTGGTTCAACCTTTATTTAGTGGAGTGTACAGAAAAATGAGTACAGGCACTCCATGCTTATTCAACGGAGTACAATCACATAACTGCCACTTATTCAGTGGTGAGCAATCGCAATTCTCTCCACTTATTTAGTGGGGTGAGCAAATAAGCACTTCCACTTATTAGTGGAATGAGTAAATACAATACTTTCCACTTATTCAATGGGGTGAGCAAATAATACATCAAAGTGCAAAGAAAAACTACTAGTGGTACTACTGTTCAAGGCATTACAAAGTTAGCTCGCATTACAAACATCAGTCTAAGTGAAATTGCTAGCACACAATACTCCAAAAGAACATGATTAAACTCCTTTATGAGAGGTGTAGGGATTACACTACCCCAAGGTAATATGTTCCTATTAACATCTCAATCTTACAAGTATATAATCAAATAGAATGTTTCCCTCAGGGAGAATGCAAAGTTTCCACATTAGATAACAACATTTCCACTAAGCAACATTGTTACCATAATTCAAATATGTTTTCACCTATTAGCATCACCTTGTTAGTACATAAAAAAATACAAATTCTAATAACAATTGGTAATCTTATACAACAAGCCTTTGCATATATCTATCATTGTTATTACCATTGCCCTCTTATGTTGCCAAGTAACAATGAGTCTTTGTATATGATATGTTCTAAATAGTGTGTAGGTAATTTCCAAACAGAAGGAACATAATAACCTTTAAGAAATCCAAATATTCTATCTCACAAGAAATTTGTTCTTATGTTACAGTTGTATGCAAAGGTCTACACTATCACCCCTTGTGTAGAAGGAAATTTGTGTATTGTTGTAAATAGAAATCATTTAGTTTGCTTCTCATAATGATATGGTCATGTCAATTTGACTTTTCATAATAGAGTTTTCTTCCTTTCTCAAGGACTTGATTTTGTTGCACCCAAGTTCAAAGTCAATTCACTTCTAAAAGCTTTGTATGGGGCTATTGTAATAATATTAAATTGCCCAAGTAGCCTCAAATAGACCTTGACCCTTCATCAATAAATCAATCATAGCTTGAGAACCACTCACAAGAAATGCCTAAGAGAAAGCATTATGAACAACTAACTTACACTTGAATCCAATGATAAGCTACATGGCATGATCATGTCCCTAGTAAGCCCCTAAGAAATAGGAACAAGTATTCCCTTTGGATTTTATAATAGACATGTACATATATAAATCTTCAAGAGCATTTATAATGTCAATAGTAAGGATTTCCTCTTCGGGTAAATCCCCCATTGGAGACTAATAGTGAGGGTCCTACCTCCAGCCAACCTTAAATTTGGGAAAAGCCATGTAGCCAAAATACCTCTCTAAAAAACAAGATAGCCACTTGTGGTGCTCTAAATATAGTAGGGATGACAAAGAAATGGGCATATTTAGTTAATTGATCCTTTACAACAAAAATGCAGTCCTATCATATGCTTTAGAAAGACATGTGATAAGATTCATGGACATAATTTCCCTTTGCTATTCAAGAATGGGCAAGGGCTATAGTAAACCTATTGGGAAAATGTGCTCTATTTTATTCCATCGGCAAGTAGTGTACTCTCTAACATGCCTAAGAACATCCTCCTTGAGGCCCTTCTAAAAACCTCTCTATCTATTCATAAGTTTTGTAGAAGCCCAAGTGATCAGCTATGGGTGCATCATGCAAAGTTATCATTATTTTCTCCTTCATTTTGGACTTAGGTACAAGTAATTTTTTGTTATTATATAGTATAATGTCATCCACTACAACATACCTATCATTCTTCACACTCCCATCCAAAACACCAGTAGTAAAAGCATTCTTGGCATATTCGGTCATAATAGAAGCCTTCCAACTAGTGGCAATAGAAGAAATGGCATAGAAAGTAGGCATATGGGAAAAAGCATCAACAAGAACTTTCTTCTTACCTTTCATGTACTCAATGTTGAAATCGCAAGTGTGAAGCTTACTTCAATCATTTAGATCATACTAGCCAAGGAAGAATTTCAAGTTGTGGTATGCCATCACCACAAATTTGTCATAAAATATGTATTGTTTGAACTCAGCTAAAGCATACGTAATGGCAAGTATTTCCTTGTCATAAATAGAAAATGTCCTCTTCTAGCTTATAATTTGTTGCTCTCACAATAGTTTGAATATTAACATAATAAATGTGGTGCTCATTTGAAGGTACAATAAGCATGCCTTTTATCACAAAGCAATTCGTTGCCCATAAAGTTTGTCCCTTATGGAAGATCCTTTGCATCCTCTTGGTTGTAACTACTTGTGGCAAGTCTTCATATATGCCCTTAAGTACCATGTCTCTCCCTTTGACTTGAACTTTAGCTCCATAGATTGATAATTCTTGGAAAATTTTCCAAGGGAATGCAACCATTATATACCTAGAACCATGTTTGCTTCACCCAATCCAACAATATAGAAGTCATCACATACCGTATAATCACCCAATGATAATTTGGTTTGTTGTATTACCTTGATACATGGGATAGTGAAACTATCAACAATAGTCACATTGAGCCCTAAAAAATCCACCTTCAATCTCTTCTTACCCACAAGGCCCTCATCAATAAATTTGTGGGTAGCCCTGCTATCAATGAGCAATTGTTAGGATAACTCTCCATGAAGCCTGAATGGATGATATCATGACGCTCCTCAAATGTAACATCCCCACCCTAGTCAATACCAGTTGCAGATGAGTTAGCCTATTACATGGACCCTCGTAGGCTAATATGTTTGGATAGAGGGTCTCAGTGGCAGTTAATGGAGGTTGATGTCATTCCATTTTCTCAGTTCAGTATCGAGTTCAGTTCCAAGCCTTTGCAGATTAGTGGTTGGCTTAGTTTGAGGGACTTACTATTTATAGTAAGTTAATCTGGCAGTAATGCTATTTTTTAGTCAGGGCACCTGGACACATGGGGGTTACACAGTGTTGACCCCAACTTCAGACGACACGTCAAAATATTGAATATTGAGAGAGATATTAATATTTAAGTGGCTAGTCAGTACCAATTGCAGATGGGTTAGCCTATTACTTGGACCCTCATAGGCTAATATGTTTGGATAAAGGGTCTTAGTGGCATTTAATGGAGGTTGATGTCATTCCATTTTCTTAGTTCAGTATTGGGTTCAGTTCCAAGCCTTTGCAAATCAGTGATTGGCTTAGTTTGAGGGACTTACTATTTATAGTAAGTCAATCTGGCAGTAATGCTATTTTTTAGTCAGGGCACCTGGACACATGGGAGTTATACAGTGTTGACCCCAACTTCAGACGACACGTCAAAATATTGAATATTGAGAGAGATATTAATATTTAAGTGATTAAGTTATTTAATTAATTTAAGGGAATATTATACAATTATAATTTAACTTTATAAAAGTATTGAGCCACTTAAATGTTATAAAGGGTGATTAAATGGTAAATCAGGATGGTACACCCAAGTTGAGTTAATTATTTAAAAGGGGTATCAAGTATCACAAATACATTTTAAATGTATTAAAAACCTAATCAAGAAAGTCGTGCCATTTTGGGGGAGATATAAGGAGCAAAGAGCAATTCGACCTCAATCATTCTATTGAGCATTTGACATTGATTTCTTTTGGCTTCTTTGAAGTTTGTGCCTAAGACGAGGGTTTCTGTAATGTCCCCTTCTGTAATATCCTGAAATATACCAAGCCAAATTTTTTGCTTTTTCAATTACAAGGATAGCAGCAGTACACAATCATTAGGGTTAGCATTTAAAACCAAAGGATGCTAAAATAACTCGACGTCAAGCATGTGCTTTCCAAACCGAGACGGAGTGGGAGCTACCATATGACGGAGATGTTAAAGATGCTGAATTAACTTGACGTCAAGAATGTGCTTTCCAAACCAAGATGGAATGGGAGCTACCATATGACGGAGATGCTAACTATGCTGAAAGTAAACTCAACACCAAGTATGTGCTACCCAATTCCAGAGTGGAAATGAGGCAACCATATGGCGGAGATATATAGAAATACAATGCAGCTTCAGAATGTAAAGTAAGATTAAGAGAAATGCTGACAATACTACTGTTCAGCTTACAAAATATCAGAAGATGTCTGCAATAAGCAAGATTAGAAGCTCTCCACTGCTGCAGTAATAGATATGATCATTCCAAGGTTAATTATGACCTTCCAGATACAACTCTTCACCAAAATGCAGATTACTCAAGACTGATATAACAGAACAGCAACGTAATATGCATAACCAGCAACCCTAGAATCCACTAAAATGCTCACAACTCACTCAGTACTTGCCAGAATGACATGAGACCTGATGCAAACGAAAGCTATAATGATGGCAATCAGGACTAGACCAAGAAACAACTAACAAATCGAAGTATTCTTTTTTTCTAAACATTTTCCAGGCAGACCAAAATGGTATGGCCAATAGAGAAAAGCGATTTTGCTTTTAAAAAATAAACGCTCAATATTAAAATCTGAATCTTTGCAAGAAAAGTCACCCCTATCAAGGAAACTCAATGAATCAATACCCAGAACGACTGTATTTTTATTTTCAGATTTATGAGTGAAACTACAGATTCAGCTTGACTTCAGCAACTTCAAAATGAGACTGAAATGCAAATCTAGAACTCCAAAAATGCAAGATACTCAACTGAAATGCAAGACAAACCTATTACAAACTATCTCTCAACTAGTTGCTATCTTTCAAGCAAGAAGAAGAGCCAAGCTAGGAGGCATTCATTCCTCGAAGCAATCCCAAAGCCATTCCGGCAGCATAACAATATCATAAAACATAAGATAATCCAAAAGAAGAGAAGGAACCTCCTTTATAGAATGAAGAGAAGACTCTGGAGGCTTCTAGAAAGTGTGCCCTAATCCCAAGCTGCTTTTAGGTTTAATCTTTGACCAAAACTCTTTCTTCAAAATGGCGTACCTTCCTTGAGAGATATAAATCACTTCTCTTTTTTTAAATAAAATATAAACTCCTTCAAATAGGCGTCCATTTTCCCTTGAGCAATTATAAACTTTAGGAATATAAAAATATTTCCTTCATGAGAAAATACCCCTCAAAGTCCCCTTCTTTAAAACAACTGTTAAGTTATATCACTAGGCCAAGGGTATTTTTAAAATAAAACATTTTGACTTAAAATAACTTATTTCTCCAAAATGAACCCCTTAAGCCAAAAATGAGAATTGCCCAATGAACTGCCAGAAGAGGAAAGTCGACTGAGCTGATGCTGACTGGATCACTGCTAAAAATAGAATTTACTAAAAATAGTAAATTCCTAAAGGTGCTCAGAATGCCGAACCGAAACCACCAACGCGAAGCTCTCAGAAAACCCAAAAGGAATCCGAAATCCAAGTTCAACATTTCCAAGTGCAAGCTCCGCAAAAAGACGAAAACATCCTCCAAGAAGTTTGGAAACCCTGATTTGAGCTTCTGCTTAGCCTACGAGTTCCCAGAATTTGGCTAAATCCAAATGAAAAGCATAGGGCTAAATTGGGGACATTACATATCCCCTTCTCGAGCATGATCTTTCTAGTTGACCATTGGCCTATTCCGGAGACCCGTAGGCTTTGCGGAGGGTAAAATTAGGGTTTCTTGTTTTGAAGGATGCTCTTGCTTGAGGCTGGTTGATTCAATGGCGGATTGTTTCTGGGTTTTCAGAGAGCTTCGCAGTGATATGTTGTTCTTGGCATTCTGAGCAATTTCATGAATTTACTATTTTTAGTAAATTTTATTTATGGCAGTGTTCCTGTGGATTTCGGCAGGGTTGACCTTCTACTTCAGACTGATCAGTTGGCTTGCTCATTTATGGCTTCGGGGCACAATTGGAGAGATAAGTCGAATTATTTAATTAAAAGTCATGTTTTAATGTTATATTTTAACATTGACCCCCTTGGCCTAGCTCGTTACTTTAAGTTGTTTTTAAAAGGTGTTCTTTATGGGTGGGTGCCTCATTGAGGAAATTAATTATATTAAAAGAATTAATCCAAGCTTAAGTTGGGCGCCAACTTCAAGGATCAGATAAAGTTTATATTAAAAGTCAATTATTGCTTGGAAAAGTGGGACGCCATCTATTGGAGGATTAGGGTTTGACTCAAAAAGGAAGGTTAGGGTTTCAAGAAGGTCAACGGCAAATTATAAAAGGAAGCCTTTGTTTCTCATTTCATCATCTTTTGTCTACAGGAATGTTATGCTGTCGGATTGGCTGTGGGATTGCTTCGGGGAATGAAAGCCTCCTAGCTTGGCATTGCTTCTTACTTGCAAGATAGCGACTAGTGGTGATATAGTGTAGTTTGAGTGATTTGTAGTGAAGCTGGTGCATTGTAGTCAGTGTTTGGCTTTTGTTATACCCAAAATGAAATTTTTGGCATTCTGCTTAAATTGAGCTAAACAACGTAAAAATGCCATCTAAAGTATGTTTTAGGTCAAACCAAATATGAAATCCTTGTTGGTTTCTGTCAAGGAACCTATGGTTAAAATTTTGAAAAAACGAAAATTAGGGTTTTACACCCCTATTTTTATGGAAACCCTAAAAAATAGGACCTTCCCGGAAATGATTGAAAATAATTCTGATAGGCTTAATTGCCTTCACGATCACACTGATCAAGTCAGAATTATCAAAAAATATGTTTTACTCTGGTGGGTCTATTTCTATTTTTCAGGAACAAAGTTAGGAGCTCCGCAGCCATTAATGGCAGATTGGCCAGTACCAGGTGCTGAAAGCTAAACCTCAAAAGCTTCAACGAAGAAACCATGGCGGAAAAAGATAAAAATGATGACGTTCAACGAAGGAGATTCTCAAAACGGAAAAGGCCAAAATTTGGCTAAGTCTGGAAGGTGCACGTTTTGTCTACCAAGGCAAAACATAGTCTACAGTGGTTAAAAGCGCCCCTCTTGAAGAAAGGCGCCCTTGAACCTTAGAGGGCAAATCAAATCATCTGGCAGTGTCAAAACAGTCATCCTCTTCACTTTCATACTAGCTCGACAACAAAACAATCAGCAAGATTATTTGATTCAGCAATCATTGACCGACCGTCAGCGAAGTATGGAGGATCCATTGACGACAGAAGTGCCAAATCTGAAAGCTTCAAGGTAAAAGCGCCCCTGCTGGCCAGGGGCGCCCCTCAGTTGCAGACATCAGATGAATCCAAGAGCTGTAGCTTTATACATGATATCTTTCCAGCTTCCTCCCGGCTACGTGATCAATCTAACAGCAAGTCCACAAGACACACCAGAACGATCACGAGACGAGATCAAGCAGAAAAAGCCAAATTTGAAAAACTGGAAAGATAAGCCAAAAAATGGCTAAGGCATGGCTAAAAGCGCCCCTCTCAAGGAAAGGCGCCCTTTCCTAAAGGTGTCCAGATTCAGCCGGAATCTTCACTACCTCCCAAGACGACCTTCTCAGCTATGACCTATCTCGTCAGCGAGACTATCAGCAAGAACTTCCGACAAATCAATCGACCGATGAAGAAGGTCAAAGGCTGGCAGTCCACAACCAAGATAAAACTAGGCAAAAGCTAAAAGCGCCCCTGCTGGCCAGGGGCGCCCTTTAGTTTGGAGGCCCAAAACTTGCCAGCTGCCACTGCAAAGTCAGGCATCGTGAACAAGACTGAACCAGCTACCCGACACATCATCAAGCAGAATCATCTGATTCATCAAACATCGGGAACGTCAGATCAAAGCAAAGAGGGTCTGAAAAGGTCAAAACGAAGAACGAGTCAGTGAAAATTGACTAAGGCATTGTCAAAAGCGCCCCTTTCAAGAAAAGGCGCCCTTCTTTCTGGAGGCCTAAACTCAGTTTTCTGAGCTAACCTCTCCCAGGCATATCTAGTCACATTGATCCTGCCTCAACAACAGAACTGTCAGATACTGCTCGAGATCAACTGAGCAACCTGAATCGAAGATCAAACAGGAGCACTTCAGCTTGCAAAATAGGCAAAAAGATCAAACTCAAGGTTGGACGCCTAAAGGAAAGTCAAACAGAAATGTTGACTTGAGTTAGCAAAATTTGGAGCCAAAAAAGAGAAAAACACTCCACAATCAGTGGAAATCATCTTTTGGAACTCCAAATCAGGACTGAATGATGAGTTATCTTCCATACTTTGTGGATCTTAACCCTAATTGCCTTATATTCATGCTAGGCGTCCCTTTTCCTCATTATTCTTTTTGCAGGTTGAAAGATAAAACATCAAGTAGCTCCCAAGAACAAGTTTTCAAGATCTGGCAGGGGTTTTGAACGGATTTTCAATATTTTTGAAGATCATTGGCAGTAAAAGCATTCTTCTCCCAAGATTGCTTCCAGAGACAGATTATTGCAAAGTGGCAGTTTATAACTTCCAATCCATCTTCTGTCTATTTCCTCTACTTCTGTCTATATTTCTTTTGCATGTCACAGGAAACGACAGATTTTCACAGATCTGACCAACTGGGTATGATCAGCACAGCTTTTTCAACAAAACCCACATGGTAGATTTTTTCAGAAAAAGTAGCCCTGCTGCCCCTATTTTTTAGGGTTTCCGGAAAAAGTCATAATATTGAAAAACGGACAAACTGGGTTTGTTTGGCTCTGAAGCACGAACAAAACCCATGTGTTAGATTTTTTCGAGAAAAATCACTTTCTGGTGCCCTTGCTGCCTCTGCCACCGAAGGGCTCTTGCATGTCAAAGAAAAACTCGTTTTTTCGAATTTCTGACGATCTGGGTCTGTTTAGAAAATCATTCTTAACAAAACCCATGTCTCAGATTTTTTCGTAAAAACTACCCCCGGCGAGGCTATTTTTAGCATTTCCAGAAAAGTGTCAGAACAGGGTCAAGTGCCCAGTCAATATTCAAGGTTTTCAGAATGCAGTACTCTCAGGTACAATACAAGACCAAAACAGTCTTATACCATGATTACCTGAAAACGACTGATACAGACTTATGGCAGAAAAATCCAGAGGTCAGTTCTGAAGACTTGGAGGGCATGAATCAAATCACATTGCAGAACATCGAAGAATCCGGTTTGTTTCAAGCAGCATCTATTCCAATCACCTTACAAAGCATCGAGCTTGTAATTGCTTGCACTAAGCATTACAACCCGACTACAAGAGAGATCCTGTCAGTTGACGGGAGGGTGATTTGCAGCTTGAAGCCAGTAGACATAGAGACTTGTTTTGCAATCCCACCATGCCCTACCAAGAAGGTCATATCAGTGACAGAATGCGAAAAGGCATTCGAGGCTTCAAAAGACAAGTGTTCGCTTATAATGGCTGAACATTGGCTGAAAACAAAGAGGAACAGTTTGCCCAGAGTAGTTGGTAGAGGAGAATTCAAAGACGAGTACGGAGTGCTAATCACCCTACTCAGCAGAGTCACTGGACAAGAGGAGGGAAAATCCTTCCAGCCGTGGATGTTCTACATTATTGGCAAGATAATCAGCAGAAAAGAACGTTACGACTGGGCCTCCCTGATCAGTGACACACTCCACCAACAATTCACCGGATTTCTAGAAGAGCACCGTTTCCACATGTGTTCATACCTGGTCTACCTGATAGCCTTCCAAGGCGATTTCAGAACATTAAACACTGTGGGAACCCTGGGTGTGCAAAAGGTACAAGAATACTTTCCTCGCTTGGAGTTCACTCTAGCGGAAAGACATTTCAAAAGAATAAATGATCTTTTTACTATGCACACCGTGCACGAGCTAGACCATGAGATGCACGTGCGTATTTCACCAGCAGCTAAGGCAGCAATGGTGGACTGGGCGGATTGGTTCATACAATTCCCCACTTTCACCTACATACGCGTGTATGGCTATAATGGCCACCCCGCCATGATGCCACGTTACCCCTCAGATAGGGTAGTGTTCATGGAATTCCTGAGGCAATTGGCCGATGTTCACTCTTACCTTCGCGTAAAGAAAAAGGCTGCAGTGAACTTTCCTCTTCAGATGGGACTCTACAGATGCAGAACAGCAGCTGATGCAAGGTTGATAAGCCAAGAAATAGTGAGATTTAATCTCAAGTACCTCATCGACAGGAGGCCATCCTATGACCCCAGAGGCATCTTCGCAGCTCACCTTGAGCAAAGATCATCACATGAACCTTTCATGGAAGATTTTTGGGTCAACTGCGAAGATGAGTTCGAAGTGAGAAGAAGGAACCATAGCAGATTCAAGCTCTCACAGATTGCAGAATTCATGTCAGAAGACATCGAGGGCTTATCTGAAGACGAAGGAGAAGTTATTCTTTCTTCCTTCTTCACGGGTCTAGTGGATTCACAACCACTCGGCAAGGTAGACTGGTACGCGAAAGAGAGTACGTCTATTGAGGAAAGAACGGGTAGAGTAGTTCGACACAGTCAACTCTACCTGGACAGTAAAAGGACAAGGAAGGTAGTACTTCCCCGATCAGAGCCGCCAGCGGTTCAGTCTACACTACCTTCCACGTCTAGGAGGAAACCCAGACAGAAGAAGATGAGCTTTCCTCCAGAAGGAATGCGGATGTCAGGAAGCACATGGGGGAGAAAAGGAATTGCCAGCACAAGCCGGCAAGAGGTACAGGTGGAGACAGCCACCAATTTGCCTGAGACAGTTGAGACCGCTGCAACTACACAAGAACCAGTGATTGAAATAATCGCTGTAGAGATGGAAACCATTGTAGAAGAAGTTGTAGCAGAAGCGGTGCCAGTGATAGAAACAGAGCCACCAGCTTCACCACCATCACAGAGGTCACAAAGTCCTATTGATTTGGACTCGCCACCACGAGACATTGCCACGGCACAGTCTCGTTCTTCTAGCATTCAGGGGACCTATGTTCCTCCTCCCAGCGATGCTAGCCGAGATTCTATCTGGCTGGAAAGCTCGCTTGGGAGAAAGAGGGAGAGGCCTTCATATCAGCTTGACTTCTCTGAATTCCATCATGTCCCACAAGACATGCCGGTAAAGAAGTTGAAGAAGCAGACACATGTAGAAAAGAATGCAGAGAACGAGGTCATCATAGAGACTGCTGCCCCACCTGAAGACAAAGATATACATAATGTGAGGGTTGAGGATTTCACGCTTTCAAAGGTGAACCTTGGAAAGACCACTCGACAGGTGGAGGCAGACCTTCTTGGAATTGCCTCGGCGAGTGTCAAAGAAAGGATGGCAAAAGATGGACAAGACAAAGCAGCCTTGAAGGCTGAAATCCGTCAGCTAAAGTTGTACATTTCTAGTTTGATACATGACACTCCAAACTCCTCGGCTTTGCCTCAAGGACTGTTGGATCTCCCAGCTGAAAGGAACCATCATCAGTTGATTACATACGGTAAACACTTGAGACGTCAAGTGGATGAGTTTGTTGTCAAAGGGCGGTGTGTGTTGACAGAAGCATATCAGCTGAGAGACAGAGCACATGGACTTCGATCAGAAATCCAGAAGTCAGATATAAAGGCAGCTCAAGAGAGGCCGAGAGAGGAGGCGACAGTTGCTGATTTGCAACAAGCATATGAATCAGTTACGACCACAGAAAATAAACACCATCTCTTTGAGTGGAAAGAACAGGTGGCATACAAGGTGAGAGCCTATGATGCCAACTCTGTGGAGCTGATTGACTATAGACGCTTCGTCGCCAATATTATCAACTTCGCAAGAACGTTGGTAATATCCTTCCCGAGTTAGAATATCAGCGGGAAGGAGGAGAATATGTGGAACTTGAAACCGTGCAGACACGATTCCAGGATGTCATCCGATCTTCATTCCTTGAAGATCCCAATGGCTGCAAATTAGCCAAAATTGCAGCCATGTCTGTCCAGTTAGATGAAGCAGCTGCCCAATGCATAACCTATCATCAGCAGCTTACGACGGGTGAAGAAATGCTTAGACGCCACATAGTCATCTTGAAGAGCATTAATTGCCCGGAGGCCGAAGAGGTCAATGACTGGATAGAGACTTTGTTGACCAGTGGTGAAGAGGTGTAAAGCACCAAGGGAGGACGTCCTACCCTCCAAATAGCATTAATGATGACTGAAGTCAACTTGATGCCCCTTTCCAAGTTGACTCCAGATCTCCACAGATCATGCATGTCAGATCCCACTAATCTAGGATGTCTATTTGACTCCCACGATTTGTGGATCTCAGATTTCCTCAAAAAGTGGATGTCTATTTGGAGACACATTTGTAACATAAGTTCACTTTTAGTTAGGTGTCAGTCAACTGAGGTAGACTTCCAGTTTGACTTTTGTTTAGTTTCAGTTAACTGAAGTAGATTTCCAGTTAACTGTTTGCTCACCTACTTTTAGACATAGAATAATATCTTGCTGATTGGCAAGAACTGTTTGTTAACTCAAGGAGATTTTAGGGTTGCCTACTCCTTTGAGTTTCTATAAATAAGAGCCTTAGGTTCTTTATTTGTTTAACCTTTATTTGCTAGCAAAATTGCTGCGCCACTGTTGCCAGAGTTCGCTTGTTTATATCTGTTCACTCTTGGATGAGAGTTCGTTGGTTGATCGCAATTGTGCATGATTTCGTGCCTTTGCTGTCCCGACCTTTGTAATTCTTTGAAGAATCTTAAAGAATAAATCAGATGGTGCAAGCTTGATTGATCTAATTATTTGAGTTATTCAAAGTCTTGTTTTTAAATAGTGCATTGTTTCAATCTCCTCCTTGGACAGGTGTCGTCGCCTCCTTGGATATTTTGTCATCAATCATTATCGTTTGATGTTGTTTAATGATCTTTCTTGCAGCCTAGACTTTGGACAGGTGTCGTCACCTCCTCGGGAATCCTGTTAGAAAGGCCATCGTCCTTGTTGTTTCCAGTGAGCTGCTTCCAAGCCTATACCTCGGATAGGGGTTCCTCCTCCTTGGCAAGTCTCAGATCCAGTTTACCGTAACGAGTGTTTGCTTGTATCGAGCCCTATCTTGGTATATATCCGAAGGTTCAGAGCCTCGGCCATATTCCATTGAGACGGAGGATTCAAGTGATCCAACCATACCATTTCGCTCCTATGCCCTCATGCTCTGTTTTTCTTGAGGAGGTAGGATAGTTTAGAAGCTTAGTTAGTCGTAGTTAAGATCTGCGGAAACCAGAGAAAAAGCTTAGCTACGGCGCATTGGTTTATGCACCCTTGTGTCCTACCGCTGAGTAAAAAAGATAGGAAATCTTAGTACACCCCTTTTTTACAGTATAAAATCAGCAAAGAGAGATCTTCCTCTCTATAATCCGAAGAGCATGTACTAACACACTTGCAATAGCTGTCCGTTTCCAATAAGCACTCCAGAGGTGCTAATTGAAACGCCAACAGCTTTGTAGATCAGTTTATGCATATTAGAGAGATTCTGGAATTACATTTTTATCTACAGCAGATTGATGTTTTTATTCATAAGTCCAAAAATACAAAAAAGTCATTATGGGTATTGTCTAAATCTATGTGTTTGTAAGGGGCGACTCATTTCTCCAAGTTGCAGATTTTTTGGAGAAGCTTTGAATTTTTAATATGAAATCGCCCTTCTTGCTGGGCCGTACTTTCCAGATTTGCCTTGGGATTGGTGCATTAAATACATAAAATCTTTTGTTTAGCTTTCAGTGTCATATCTTGGTCGCCATCTTATTAGGGTCATATTGCATTTCGTCTCGTGAAATTTGAATGGGTTTGGAGTGAGTTATGAGTAAAATTGTGAGTTTTAGGGCTGCTGTTCATGCATAAGAAAAACAGGACTGTCATAAATTAGTTTGTGAAGTTGGTCCTATTAATTACAGTTTTGGGTCTAATCTTTATTATTCAGCGAAGGAAGTTATATTTAATATTGCGGCTCTCTCTAACTCTCGATTCACGATCATAGCAAGGCATTATCTTTTATATTGTAAGCTGACAGTAGTACTGACAGCCGTTCTTAATCTTGCTTTATCATGATCTGTAATGCTCATCTTTACATTCTGTAATCGCATTTGAATTTCATTTATCTCCGCCATATGGTCGCCTCATCTCCGTATTGGATTGAGTAGCACATACTTGGTGTTGAGTTTGCTTTCAGTTTACTAAATGATAAGGACCCTCTGACCACATGCTTGTCATTCACCGACACATTTCTTGGTTAGAGTTCTTGTACCAGCATTTCCATTAAGATCCTCTGACCATATGCTCGCCATCACTGGCACCATTCTTGGTTAGAGTTCCTTCCGCTCTGTTTTGCTTTTCAGATCCTCTGACCAATGCTCACACCTTGCCCACATCGGGATCGTGGTGTACATTCTGGTTAGAGTTGCTTCAGCATCGTTTTGGTTTTGGGCTAACCTTAACGGGTGCGTATTGTTTGTAACTTGCAACAGAAAAACGAAAAAATTTGGCTTGTTATATTTCACCTTCTTAGACAGTGCAGCTGGTTCAGAGGTTAGCCTATCATTCTGATCCTCGTAGGCTGACAGACATGTATAGAGGATCACTTGAGGCAGTATCCTACGTTCGGGAACCTTACTCCATCAATTGATTTAGGTTTGGGCCTTTGCAGATTCTCACAGAGTGTTTTTCAGATACTTACTATTTTTAGTAAGTCAGGCAGACAGGGGTTACTATTTCTAGCAGGGCACCTTTTTCAGTTGGTCAGCTCAGTTTCGACCCAGTTGGATGATTTGATGAGCAAACAATGATTATCGGAGGATTTTATAATTACTTAAAAAGATTATTAATTTGACTTTATATTATAAAGTCACTTTAATGAAATATTAAAATGTTTATTAAAGGGTGAATTATAAAGTATTTAATACTTTATAATAAAGGTGAAATATTATAATTAAATAAGTATTCATTACTTATTTAAATGGGACGCCTTTTATTAAATAAAATGCCTAAGTCTAAAAGAGGCGAATTTATATCATTTAAATGGATTTTAAATGATTTATAAAAAGGGTCAAACTATTGAGAAGAGGTATATATTTCCTCAAAGACAAATCGAATTCATTCATGATTATTATTATTTGTCTTATTTTCTCTCTGAGAACATTGGGGTTTGTGAAACAAGGGTTTCTGCAGACATTGATTTTGGAGAACGTTCCCTCTTCAGAATCTGGCATACTGAGGCTATGAAATACCAGTTGAAGCTTCTCTATCAGGGTGACTTTATTCAGAAGTCATATTTGTGCTTATTGGAGAAGAATCATCAAGGGTTTGAAGAGCAGATTTTAATTTGTTGAAATAATCATCATTGCAGAAGAAAAATCAGAATTATTGATCTGCTCCTACAGTGACGTGAATAGTGCCCACGCTACAGTGACGTGAATAGTACCCGCGCTACAGTGATTTATATTTGGCATCTTCTTGGCTGAGGAAAAGGTTGCATTTCATGTTATACTGATGTTCTTCAGTTGTGCGCATTGCTGCAAATAATAATCAGGCGGCGGCAAGTAATAATCAGGTTCTTTAAATAATATCATCTGATTACTTCTATTTGTCTCCGGAATAATATTGTAGTTTGTTCAATAGTGATAATAAAATCATCTACCATTGCTCTGGAAGTCATTTCATGCTTTACTATTTATTTATGAATTTATTTACATTTATTTCTCAAAATCGCAAATCCCTATTTGCTGCAAAAAACAAACAAATATCAAAAAATTAGAAAACAAACAAACACACAGTAGTTTTCAATCAGTGATCGGGTTGAGAGACACCTGGTCTCTTATAGTGGTATCAGAGCACAGAAGTCCTGCCAGCCTGTGCTTTTTCATTCAGAAGTTTGTTTTTTAGATGCTTTTTCATGAGTAGAGACATTATATATTACAGTAAGGGTAGAGGAACAGGCAGAGTTGAGGATTGGACAAGTCCACCTATTCTGTAATATCCCCATTTTCGCCCTACGCTCTTTATTTGGATTTAGCCTATTTCTGGAAAAACCATAGGCTACTCAGATGTGCAAATCAGGATTTCCTTGTTGGAGGGTTTTGTGGTCTTTCTTCAGTATTTACTATTTATAGTAAATACTATTTTTGGCAGTTAGCAGTTGTCAGCCTTCAGCTCATCTTGCCATTTGGAGCAATTATTCAGAGTTAAGCTTTGGCCTTTGGAAAATATTATTTTGATAAAATTCTTCTTTTAAAAGGCAAAGTGTTCTAATTTTAAGTTGACCCCTTGGCCTAAGTGATAACTTAAAGTTGTGTTAGAAAGGGGACTTGAAGGGGGACGCCTTCATGGAGGAATTTAATGTTCTTTATTAAATTATCTCTTGACTTAAAGTGGACGCCTTTTTGAGAGGTTTAATTCTTTTTTGAAAAGGTAAAATGTGAGATGGCTTTTGGCTTACCATCTAAGGGAATTGAACAGTCATCCCTTTCTCTTTAAAAGTGTGGCCTTGCTCTAGCACTTGGTATCCATTATTATGCGAAAGTTATGCTGTCAAAATGCTTTGTCATTTTCTACTTCGAGGAATGCTGACCTCCTAGTTCTCATTCAATTTCGTGTTTGTAAGACAACACCTAGTTGAATCATTGCTACTTCTCATTCAGACTAGCAGATTGTGCCTCAAGGTGAATTATTAATTTGTTTTTCCAATTTTACAGTTGTTTGCATACAGCTGAAAGTAGTTTTTGCTCATATCTGATTGTACAAATTTTATATCATTCTAGGCATTTGATAATAAAGTTTCTAAGGTCTGGGCGACCATCCCCAAGCAGTTTCAGATTTTACTTTGAAGTGTAGTTTTTATTTAGCAAAATCGCCCCTCTCAAGGGCCGTACCGTTTCAGCTGGCATTGGGAAGTGTGCCATTAATTATTGCAAGTCTTTTGGGAGCTGTTTGGTGTCTTCACAGGGGCGCCTATCTCCCAGTTGAACGATGCTTTTGACGTCACACCTTTTGGAGGTATTTTGATCAAGTTATGAACATTTCTATAATTCTGCAGTCGTTGATTTACATTTCCAGAATTACAAAGTCATAAGAAAAAGCAAAATCAGTTGTGTTTTCCAAGTTCTATCTTCTTTCCTCTTATCTTTCAACTCAGATACATTGTAATTAATGGTGCTTGAAATATGGTGATGAACATTGGAAATTGCAGCCTTTTACTTTGTAAGAACTGCTAACATTAGTACTGTTTCAGTTTAGCTTTGCTGCATTTAATTAGTTAAACATCACATTAGCACCCCTGGATGGTATACCGCCAGTGTGGAGAAACATATTGTTATCTTTCTTGTAATATTCTCCCCCCACTGTTTGGTGGTAGCGTGGAAGATTGTTTCATGGTTGGTTATCCGCCTACCTCTTTTCAAGTCAGCAAGTAGCACTCCACCATATGATAGCACCTCGCCCGTCAAGGGATCTTGAGTGCACATTCTTGGTGTTGAATTTAGTTCTCTCTTTCAAAGTGTAATCTTGTTTTTATTTCAAGTAGATCCTAGGGATCCTCTAACCATATGCTCACCCCTCCTCCTTAAGTGGTTTTAGGGCACCATTCTTGGTTAGAGTTCTTTATTGCATCGTTTTGGTTTAAGCTAACCTTAACGGGTGCGATGGCTATATTGTAAATGTTACTAAAAACAAAGAAAAAAATTGAGAGAGAATATTTCATATTCCAGAAGGTGAGAGTCGAGACAGTATCAAGGATTCTCGGTATACACAGGTCTAGCCCTTGCAGCAGTGAAAACAGTGTGACTACACTCATGGCAGATCAAGAGATTCCTAGAGATTCAGGGAAAGAGAAAGAAAATGCTGAGATGACTGAGGCAGAATACAGGAGTAGACATGACAATATGATGGACATGATGTCACAACTGATAGGTACCATAAGATAGTATACTCCGCCTCACCAGCATTACATTCAGATAAGGCAATCCAGTGGTTCGGGAGGCATAGACCAGCCACAGATGTCTACACGACCGCAGCTGTCACCGGTTGTTCACGAGCGTAGGCCTGGACAACCTACCTTTATTAGTAGAGAGGCACCACCAACTCTGGAAGTGGAGCAACAGGGTCACCATACAGAGTTTCAGCCACAACATGGTACTTCAGTGGCAAACGTGACCAGATTGTTTGGAGAGTATTCTACTCTGACTCCTGAGATTAGACAGTCGTTGACATTTCATGAGTTTATGGATGTGCATAAGCCCAGAGGTGGAGGTAGATTTGAGTGCAGAGCTCATCAGTACCAGCAACCACCACAGGTGAACAGAGATCTTCAGCATGTAGTGAGCAAGATTGTCTTGCCTTATTTTGATGGCTCGGATAAGAATTCAGCGAGGTCGTGGGTACAGAAGTTAGACAATTACCTATCTTTGAGACCTATGCAGGAGGACGAGTCCATTAAATTTGCCACACTACACCTTGATGGACTGGCGCATGATTGGTGGCATCACGGCATGTACACACTGGGTCATCATCGGGTTACTACTTACCAGGATTTCACAGGCAGGCTCATTGAGCGATTTGATAAAAAGGATCCAGAACTTTACTTTAGAGAGCTAGCATAGCTCAGATAGACAGGTAGTTTGGATGCTTACATTGGGGAGTTCCAGAAAACTGGAGTTATGGTGACAGGTATTTCGGAGAGGAGACTTGTCATTCTTTTCACCGAGGGGTTATATGAGCCGATGAGAGGTTGGGTCAAGGCATTTGATCCTCCCACCCTTCAGGAGGCAATGAGAAAGGCACGTAGTATGGAGCATGCAGCACCTCACAGCAGGTTATCTTCGGGTTCCATGCCAAACTCAAGGCCGAATTGATCTTTTGATAGAGATAGACCCTTTGACAGGAAGAGAGACCCACCTAACCCTAAAAGAAGCAATGCACCGCCGTTTGACAGAGAGACATTGAATGATCTATGCAAGAAGTTGTGTTTTTGGTGCAAAGCACCTTATGATGAAAAACATATATGCCCTCTTCATCCTAAAGCCAAAAGTAACCAACTGGAGTGGTTTTATGAGGGTGAAGAGCAATCTGATCTGTCGGACCAGCAAGTTGATTCAAAGCATTCAGATGATTAAAGTCTGAAAATGATAGTGAACATGATGGTGGAAGGAAACTACAGGAGGCATACTTGACTAGTCTTCAGAGAGATGGCTCCTTTAGGCTACGTGGGCTCCTAGCTGGTCAGAAAGTTATAACACTGCTTGACACAAGTGCAACGCACAACTTTATAGATGCACGTTTGGTTGAGAAGCGTGGCATACAGACGAAAGAGTTTGAGGGTATTCGGGTTAAGGTAGCTGATGGGTACACCCTCAAATGTGATAGGAAAATAACAGATCTTCTGATACGGCTAAACAACTATGAGTTCAAGACTGAATTCTATGTTGTTAATATGGGAGACATTGTTGTGGTACTTGGGATGGCATGGCTTCACGAATTGGGTGAGTTCACACTCAATCTTTGAGATATGGAAATGAAGTTTAAAGTTAATGGGAAGCCACATGTGATTACAGCTATCAGGGACAGCAACTTGAGAGTTGTTTCTCACAGACGGATGGAGAGGCTTATTCGTCATGATATGGTAGAGTGGGCTGTTGAGTGTATGTTAATGCCCACACAACAGGAACAACAAAAGAATGAGTACCATCTCGACATTCAGGAGATAAGAATTAAACACTCTAAAGTGTTTAACAATATTCCACCAGGTAGACCTCTAGACAGAGGAACCGAACACATTATAGAGTTGGAGGAGGGCACAAAGCCCATTATGATCACACCATACAGACATCCGAAACGTCTCAAGGATGAGATTGAGAAAACAATCAGTGAGTTGTTAGCTATGGGTCACATCAGACCTAGCAAATCACCTTTTGTTTCATCGGTTGTATTGGTGAAGAAAAAGGATGGATCACTACGAATGTGTATTGACTACCGTCAGCTCAATAAGAGGACTATAAAAAACAGGTATCCTATTCCTCGCATTGATGAGTTGATCGATGAGTTGCATGGGGCTATCTTCTTCACGAAGATTGACTTGAGATCGGGGTACCATCAGATTCGGATGAGGGAGCAGGACATAGAGAAAACCGCGTTCAGGTGCCATTGCGGTCATTTTGAGTTCTTGGTTATGCCTTTCGGTTTAACCAACGCCCCTGCCACTTTTCAAGCTACGATGAACAAAGTTTTCAGTTCTCAACTGTGGAGATATGTATTGGTCTTCTTCGATGACATCCTGGTGTACAGTAGGTCATGGGAGGAGCATTTAGCTCACTTGGATACAGTACTGGGTATCTTGGCGGAGGAGTCCTTGTATGCCAAGGAGTCCAAGTGTGAGCTAGGTATGGCTGAGCTGTTGTATCTTGGACACATCATCAGTGCCAAGGGAGTCAGTATGGACCCTGAAAAGGTTCGTGCTATAGTCGAGTGGCCAGTTCCAGAGAACCTTACCTAGCTCAGAGGATTTATTGGGTTGTGTGCTTTCTACAGGCGATTTGTTAGTGGGTTCTCACGACACGCAGCACCCCTTACTGATTTGACAAAGAAAGGGGCTTTTGCTTGGTCACCACAAGCTCAAGAGTGCTTCGACAGGTTTAAGGTGATCATGACTTCATGTCCAGTGTTAGCACTACCAGACTTTACGAAGTCTTTTGACTTATTATGTGATGCCTCGGGAGAGGGTATTGGTGTCGTGTTGATGCAGGAGAGACACTCGATTGCTTTCGAGAGCAGGAAGCTTAGAGGTCCCGAGAGATTTTATAGCATTTATGACAAGGAAATGCTAGCCATTATGCATGCTTTAGCTAAATTCAAGCAATACCTAGTAGACAGCAAATTCAGTGTGCGGACAAACCATAATAGCCTGAAACACTTCCTTGGACAGCGAGACCTAAATGAGAGACAGCAAAAATGGGTTAGCAAGTTGCAATCATATGATTTTGATATCACCTTCATTAAGGGAAAATAGAATGTTGTAGCTGATGCATTATCCCACAGACCGTAGTTGAATGCCATGGCACAGATTTCCGAGGATTGGAGGTACAAGATTATTGCTGAGTATGCTAAGAACCCATGGGCTTCTAGCATAGTTGACGGGACAGAGCAGGATAGTAGATATACCATTGTGAATGACTTGATCATTTACAAGGGGCGGATTTTTCTAGTTCCTGATTCGGTGGTGAAGGATATAGTTTTGAAAGCCTTTCATGATCTTCCTATGACGGGCCATCCCGGTTATTTTAAAACATATAAACTGGTACGGGAGCGGTTCACTTGGAAAGGCCTGAAGACTGATGTGCTTCAGTATGTACAAGAGTGTTCTGTTTGCCAGCAGAACAAACAAGAACACACATATCCTGTCGGGTTGCTTCAACCACTTCCGATACCAGACAGGAAGTGGAAATGTTTATCGATGGATTTTATCACAGGCTTGCCGAAAGCCCAAGGGAAGGATTGTATTTATGTGGTTGTTGATCGGCTGACAAAATATGCCCATTTCTTTCCGATCACCACTACATTCACAGCATCGCAGATAGCAGAGCTCTTCTTCAGAGAGGTTTTCCGATTACATGGGTTGCCTCGGACTATAGTCAGCGATAGGGACAGTCGGTTCATGAGCAACTTTTGGCAGGAGTTGTTCAGACTCTGTGGAACCGAATTGACACCTAGTACCAGCTACCATCCATAGACAGATGGGCAGACGGAGATCATCAATAAGTGGGTGGAAGGATATTTACGGAATTATATAGCTGGACAGTAGAAAGCTTGGGTGAGGTGGATATACCTTGGGGAGTATTGTTATAACTCCACCCATCACATGACTATACAGATGACACCTTTCATGGCATTATACAGGTATGAGGCGCCCAACCTTTTGGATTTGGTGTTGAGTGATAGCAGAGTGCCCAGTGCAGGGGATATGTTACAGGATCAGCAAGATATTTTGAGGTCTCTCAGGGACAATATTCAGCGGGCACAGAATCAGTAGAAACAGTATGTTGATCAGAAAAGGGTTGAGCGTTCTTTTGCAGTGGGTGACATGGTGTATCTCATGTTACAGCCATACCGACAGTCCACTCTGCGGAAGAGTGGTGCAGAGAAATTGAAACCTCATTACTATGGTCCATTTCGAGTCATCAGACGAGTGGGTGAGGTCGCATATGAGTTGGACTTACCAGTGGATAGTAGGGTTCACAACGTGTTTCACGTTTCAATCCTGAAGAAGGCATTGGGTCAGCATGTGATACCCTCTCCAATTTTGCCACCCCTTGACGATGAGGGGAAGTTGATACTAGTACCTGAGGCCATCCTCGAGGTTAGAGAGAGACATATTCGGAGGCGGGTGATCAGGGAATATCTGATCAAGTGGAGAGATTTTCCAGTTGAGGATGCTACATGGGAGTCTAAGGAGATTTTACAGCATCCTGAATTGAGATTGCTTGAGGACAAGCAATTTCAAGGAGGGCGGACTGTAATGTCCCCTTCCTAGACAGTGCAGCTGGTTCAGAGATTAGCCTATCATTCTGATCCTCGTAGGCTGATAGACATGTATAGAGGATCACTTGAGGCAGTATCCTACGTTCGGGAACCTTACTCCATCAATTGATTTAGGTTTGGGCCTTTGCAGACTCTCACAGAGTGTTTTTCAGATACTTACTATTTTTAGTGAGTCAGGCAGACAGGGGTTACTATTTCTGGCAGGGCACCATTTTCAATTGGTCAGCTCAGTTTCGACCTAGTTGGATGATTTGATGAGCAAACAGTGATTATTGGAAGATTTGATAATTACTTAAAAAGATTATTAATTTGACTTTATATTATAAAGTCACTTTCATGAAATATTAAAATGTTTATTAAAGGGAAAATTATAAAGTATTTAATACTTTATAATAAAGGTGAAATATTATAATTAAATAAGTATTCGTTACTTATTTAAATGGGACGCCTTTTATTAAATAAAATGCCTAAGTCTAAAAGAGGCGAATTTATATCATTTAAATGGATTTTAAATGATTTATAAAAAGGATCGAACTTTTGAGAAGAGGTATATATTTCCTCAAAGACAAATCAAATTCATTTATGATTATTATTATTTGTCTTATTTTCTCTCTGAGAACATTGGGGTTTGTGAAACAAGGGTTCCTGCAGACATTGATTTTGGAGAACGTTCCCTCTTCAGAATCTGGCATACTGAGGCTGTGAAATACCAGTTGAAGCTTGTCTATCAGGGTGACTTTATTCAGAAGTCATATTTGTGCTTATTGGAGAAGAATCATCAAGGGTTTGAAGAGCAGATTTTAATTTGTTGAAATAATCATCATTGCAGAAGAAAAATCAGAATTATTGATCTGCTGCTACAGTGACGTGAATAGTACCTGCGCTACAGTGATTTATATTTGGCATCTTCTTGGCTGAGGAAAAGGTTGCATTTCATGTTATACTGATGTTCTTTAGTTGTGCGCATTGCTGCAAATAATAATCAGGCGGCTGCAAGTAATAATCAGGTTTTTTAAATAATATCATCTGATTACTTCTATTTGTCTCCGGAATAATATTGTAGTTTGTTCAATAGTGATAATAAAATCATCTGCCATTGCTCTGGAAGTCATTTCATGCTTTACTATTTATTTATGAATTTATTTACATTTATTTCTCAAAATCGCAAATCCCTATTTGCTGCAAAAACCACAAAATAATATCAAAAAATCAGAAAACAAACAAAAACACAGTAGTTTTCAATCAGTGATCGGGTTGAGAGACACCTGGTCTCTTACAGTTTCAGCATTTTTCCACCATTGGAGAACGAAAATTCTTCAGTGTTCTGCAATCTTGAAGTTGTGAAAGACCAGCTGAATCATTGCTACAAAGAGGGCTTCATTTTGGAGTCCATTTGTACTTGCATCGGATTTATTCTTCAATTTATTGGCAAATTTCAATAAGGAAGGGGCAGATTGGTTTGAAGAACCTTCATTTAGCAGTTACAGCCACCAAATAAATAGGCCGTACATTTCCTATTGCTGCCCATACTTCTTCCCAGTGGCATGTGCAGCTTCTGGCTGGGGTGTGTGAGCTAGAGGTTGAAACCCCTCTCCTTTGTGGCTTTTGATTGCTTCTCCTTGGACGCCTAGCACATTTTGGCTATTTCATCCAGTTTCCAATGTGGATGAATCAGATCTGGAGGTGGGCGATTGATTGAAGCAATTTCATGTATTGTTGGTTTGTTCCAGAAGTTTTTTTATTTAATAAAGCTGAGGACCTCCGGCTATGTTTGTCTGAATAAGATATACTTGTTAGCAATTGCCAAATACGTAATAAAGTTGCAACTTCTTAGTAGTTTATTGATTGTACAATTTATTATTATTTCTTTGTTAAATCTTGCTTGGCAACATTTTATTTAAATACTATAAATTCTTTTAAACAACAAGAAAACACAAAAACAGTGCATTCAACATCTACAAGCAAAGTTAGAACCAACAGGGTTCTTCACAGTGGTATTAGAGCTTTGATCTTGCCATCCTGGAGGGTTAGAAGTTCTTATGCAGCCGCATTAGGTTGGGCCTTACAAGTATTACACATGCAAGAGAGCAGAACTTCAGGATAATCCGTTTGAGGATACCCCCATTAGAAATAATGGGTGACAGGGAAGGTGATGGTCCACCGAGGAATGAAGGTAACAATGAGGAAAGAGAAGCCAAAGATCTTATGAGGGGTCTTGCAGCTGGGCAGCAATAGGTGGCTAATGTGTTGCAGCAAATTACTACAGCCATTCAACATATCACCATTCCTAGGAGACATAACTAGGATTAGGAAGAGGATGGAAGTGTTGCTAGCGGCCCGAGGATCAAAGTAACACCCACACTCACCTATTATAGGCCTACACGCCCTACATTTGTGAGAAATGAACTTGAGGAGGGGGACATGGTTGAGGAGGAAGGTGATGTGGTCTTTGCAGATAATGTGATGACACTACATGATGAGTGGGAAGCATTACCACGGAGAGTTAATGATCATCTTAACTTTGACAAGTTCATGAGTTAGAAGAGAGAGCATAGTAGGAACAAGACTGATAGGAGACCAAGGAATAAAAATAATGATCTTAGACATGCAACCAACAAGCTTACACTCTCCACATTTGATGGCAGCAGTAAGGTTACAGGTAGAGCTTGGGATAGCAAGTTGGATACTTTCTTGACCCTACGTCCTATGGCAAAAGAGAACGCCATTAAGTTCGCAGCTTTGCATTTGGATGGGGTAGCCCATGACTGGTGGCACCATGGGACGGTTACCTTGCAGCATGACCTCATCACTTCATACTAGGAGTTCATTGACAGGCTAGTTGAGCGTTTTGACAAAAGAGATCTGGAGTTGTACTTTAGAGATCTAGCTCAGCTGAAACAAATGGGCAGTTTGGAATCTTACATTGGTGAATTTCAGAAGCTTTCAGTCATGGTGACAGGTATCTCAAAGAAGAGGCTTGTCATATTATTTGTTAAGGGTCTTTATGAGCCCATGAGAGGTTGGATCAAAGCATTTGATCCCTCTACTTTGTAGGAAGCTATGAGGAAAGCTCGTAGTATGGAACTTACAGCTCCTCACAATAAGTTCAACTCAAAACCATCTTCATCTTTTAATGATAGAAAATCAGATATGAGGAAAACAAAGAATGCTAATCAAAAGAAGAAATTTGCAGCCCCTTTGGATAGAGAAACAATTAATGATTTGCGTAGGAGGTTGTGTTTCTATTGCAAGGGTCCCTATGATGAAAATCATGATTGTCCACTAAGGCCTAAAGGTTAGAACAGACAAATGGAGTGGTACTATGAGGATGAAAACATGACTGATATACCAGACCAGCAAGCTGATCAATAGGTTTCAGGGGCTAAAAGCTTAGAAAATTGAAGTTGAAAATGAAGAAAAAATGAAGCTATAGGAAGCTCATATGTCTAGCATGCAAAGGGAAAGTTCCTTTAGGTTGCGTGGGCTCTTGGCTGGTCAAAGAGTCATCTCTTTGCTTGATATAGGTGCAACTCACAACTTCATAGATGCACGGTTGGTGGCAAAGCATGGAATTCAAACTCAGGAGTTTGAAGGGATAAAGGTAAAAGTTGTTGATGGTTACACTCTCAAGTGTGAGAGAATGATTCTAGATCTTCCTATGAAACTCAATAACTATGAGTTTAAGTTAGACTTTTATGTGGTCAATATGGGAGGCACGGATGTGGTACTTGGCATGAAGTGGCTTCATGCAATTGGAGAGTTTACACTCAACCTTCGAGAAATGGAGCTGAAATTCAAGGTTGACGGGACTACTCATGAGCTTAAGGTCATTAAGGTCAGCAACTTGAAGGTAATTACTCTCAAGAGAATGGAAAGACTTATTAGACATGACATGGTGGCATGGGCAGCAGAGTGTAAGTTGATTCCTTTTCAGGAGGAGCAGCAAAAAACAGCCTATCATCTAGATGTTCAGCAGCTCAAAGTTAAGCCTACAAAAGTGTTCAGTGACATACCACATGGTAAACTGTAATGTCCCCACTTTCGCCATTCGCCCTTCAATGCCTGATAGCCTGTAGGCTTGTCAGAGGTAAAATTAGGGTTTCCTATGTTGTTGGGATTCTGGAGCAGTTTTAAGGGTTTGCATGTATGAGTTTCAGATGCATGTCTGGTGATGTTTTCTGGGTTTTTGGAGAGCTTCGGAATGGTGTGACATGCATCTCCATCAAACAACCTTTTCTGAAACTTGCTATTTTTAACCAGACCATTGGAGTTTCGAGATTTGGAGTGCGGATTCTTTCTGGGTTTTTTGAGAGCTTCACAATGGTATGACATGCAAAGTGAGTGGAGCAACTTTTCAGAATTTACTATTTTTAGTAAGTTCTATTTTTAGGACTCCAGTCGGCAGCAGCATAGTAAGCTTTTCACTTTGAATGAAGCAGTTGAGTTTTCCCTAATTTGGCTTTCTGAGGTGCATTTGTGAATAAATGATTTAAATGATTTAATGATTTTAATATTTTATGACCTTGGCCTAGCATAATAACTTCATGTTGTTTTTAAAAGTGGTCATAAAAGGGAGGACGTCTCATGACAGAAATATTTAATATTTCTAAAGTCAGTTAATTATTTTAAGGATGGGACGCTACTTTGGAGATAGTTATTATTTTATTAAAAGTTTATTATCTCCCTAAAGTTTGGATGACAAAATAAGAGGGAAGAAATATTCTAAAAATTAAAATATTTTGAAGAGCAAGAAAAGAAGTTTTTTATGGAGAAGTTGAAGGGTCGCCTCAAAACTTATAAAAGAAGGCCTTTGCTCTCTCATTTAATATCTTTGGAAAATATTGCAAAGTTATGTTACTAGTTCGAAATCCAAAATCCGGCTAAGGGAAAGCTTAGCAAATTTACTCCATTCTTCAGGCCTGAAACTATGGTTCCCTAGATGGTCAACTGGGACTGTGCTTCATTTAGAAGTGCATATTGAGCTTCATCGTTGAAAGATTTTGAAGATTTTGGTAATAATTTCCAGTTTTGTACTTGCTAGTTCAAGCATGGCTGAAACGAGTTTTCATTTACAGCTTTTGAAGTGATTTTAATTTGCATATGGGTATTTTCTCAATCATTTCCTATGCTATAGGCGATCATTCTTGTGCATTTTCAGATTTTATTATGATGTCTACAATTTTCTAGAGCAGGTCGCCTTGTCCAGGAGGGTTTATCATTTCCAGATTTCTTCTTGGGATGCGTGCTTAATAATTTGAAGGGTATTGAAGTTGTTTAATGACTTGTTCTTGGTTGCCCTTCATCTAACTTTCATTTGCAATTGATTTGGTGTCATTTGGCTAAGTATTGAAGGAGATATGAGCATTTTAGTGATCTCCTAGCTTGCTGGTCTGAACATTCAATTTGTTGGTTTAGTATATCAGACCTGGTTATTTCCATTTCGTGTTATATTTCTTAGGTGTGTTCATTCTTATTTGTAATCATAAATATAGTGTCATCATTGCAGCTGTTTTGGAGCAGATTTCTATTGGAAATCTATGTAATTTGCAGATAATTTACATTGTAAGGCTGAAAATTAGTAGTACTAATCCAGTCATTTATATTTCTGCATTTACTTGTGTTTCAATTCACACATTGTAACCCCTGGATGGTTTACCGCCAGTGTGGAAGAATAAACATTTGTATCTATCTATCTCACCCATTGAAAAGTGGCGAATTCCCATTATTGAGTGGATGCCTGCTGCAGTGGATGAATTAGTTTGAATTGTAATGTTTTTCCCCCCACTAATTAAGTGGTAGCGTGGAAATCTCTCATGGCTGGTTCACCGCCTATCTACATTCCAGTTTTGTTTAATTACTCTGCCATATGCTATCACCTCGTCTTCTACGGATCTTGGTGAACATTCTTGGCGTTGAGTTTTATCTTTTCACTTTCAACTGTAACTTCATTTTAGTATTTGCTTAGTTTTATCCGCCATATGACAACACCTCTCCTTCCTTGGGATTGTGTGTGCATTCTTGGCGTTGAGTTTCTTTCAGTTGTAATCAATTATAGTTATTGAGTTATTTAGATCCTAGGGATCCTCTGACCATATGCCCATCCCTCCTCCCTCATTGGGTCTTAGGGCGCATTCTTGGTTAGAGTTACTATTTCGCATCATTTTGGTTTTGGAGCTAACCTTAACGGGTGTGTGTTGCATTATAATTGGTGTTAAAATCAAGAAAAATTTGAGTGAGCATTTTACAGTGGTATCAGAGCCTGTTTTCCTGCCATCTTGTGAGTTTCAGCACTTTAGTTATCAGATGAGAGTCAAAGAAGACCGATACTACATTAGAAAGCAAAAGAGTTTAGTTTCAGTTTCAAAAGTTCTTAAAGTTGACACTTTTTCAGAGGTTTTGCGAAACGTTGTCTTGTTAGATTAAGGTATGGCTATTGAAGAAGAGAGGAAGTTGATAGAGACTCTCTTTTTGGTTGGAAAGAGACTTGGCAAAGAATTTCCGTCAAAGGGAAATGAAGAGAATATTCTTCATTTGTTAGAACAATGTTTGAGACAAATGAAGCCATCACTTTCAAAGGAAATGCAGTTGGCATTAACTCCTGTTGTTAATGTTTTGAATCAACCCTATTGGTTGAGGCATCCAGATGAAGAAACTAAGCTGCTGATTTCTTCTTGTTTCATGAAAGTGATAAGAATTGTGGAGCCACAATTGCCCTATGATGAAGAAACTATGAAGACCATAGTAAGTATGATTGTGGAGAGTTTTGAAGATATGGATGAAACTGGGAGTGTTTTGTTTCCAAGAAGAGCTGCTGTCCTAAAGACATTTTCAGAAATAAGAACTTGAATCCTTCTGATAGAATTGGGGATGGAAAATCAGATTTACCATTTGTTTGATTATCTCTTCACTTTGATTTGGAGTGAGCAAGAAGAGGGGGTGTTTGCAGCTGTTAAAAATGTTCTAATTGACACCATCAAAGAAGCTCATACTCTTCCTGAAAATGTTCAATCCCTTCTCAAGAATGCCTATGAACGTGAAGAGCAGATTTCTCCTATTGTTGATTTGTTAGTCAAAGAACTTTTCAGTCAATGTGAAGATAAGTTGAAACCTCTAATGAAGAAGATTGTTGAAAACAAAGAGGAGATTTGTGAAGCTGAAAAGGAGGAGGAAAGTTGGAATCCATTCGAATTCATAGTAAATGTTCAAGGAGTTTCCATTCATCCTGCAGTAGAGAACAGTGAGTCAACATGTGATAAGGAGCCTCAAGTTGATGATCCAAGGGAAGAATTTTTGGAAACAAGAGTTGACATGGAGTTGCATAAAGAGACCATAAGTACAGATCCGAATGAAGGAGAAGTTCGGATTGTAGAAGATATGTATTCGACCAGCAAATTGCCTTTTCACAATTCAAGAGAATGCTGGTTTGAAAGTCAAGGAAAAAAGGAAGTGGAAGTCTCTTCTCACTTCAAAGTTGATTTGACCAATTCCTTTAAATCATGTGTAGAAGACAACATGGAAGGAGAAACTTCTAGTAGTCATAAAGTAGATTTATCTTCACTTGAAAACAAGCAAGGCAAAAAACTAAGGAATTGGAAGGCACTATGGATGGAATGATGAAGAGTGTCCATCATATGCGAGACAAGTTGGGGAGTGCAGCTCAAACAATTTTTGAAACCTTTATCCATCAAAGTTGTTCTACATCATCTTAGCCAGCATATGAAGATTGCAGTTCAAGCTCGCAAACTGCTGAAAATAGAATTCAAGTTTTGTCACAACTTGATGAATTGCATCAGCATGTTTAAAATTTGATTTATGTTGTGCCTAGAGGAGAAGATGTATGTTGCATTTCCATTGCTGATATGAAGTTCACTAAGTTTGTCTTAGAGGAAATCAAATCAAGTCTTTTGCACATCATTCGTGTTAAAGACAAAGTGGCCAAAATTGCCGACAAGGCATTGGAGTGTAACGAGCACACCAAAGCCAAGTTGCAAGAAATGCATGAGACTCTAATTGAAGCAGAGAATCAGATTTTTGCAATTCAATGTTCATGGGAACAAGAAAACAAAGGAAGAGTAGAAGAGCTCCAGAAAATTCTTGATGAGTTGGATCTCATGAAAGAAAAAATTGACTTGGTACGCTGTCCTGAGAAGCAAGAGCATTCAAATTCTCATCGACAAGTTTTCCAGGCATTTGACAATATCTTGTATGAAGAAGATGCTAGCAGGATTTATGAAAATCCTCTTTTTGAAAATAAAAAAGGAATTTCTTCAGGTAATATGGAAGAAAGAAGAAATTTCAATTGGTCTTTCAGTAGTGGAGAGGTGGTTCGAGAGCTACATGAAGAGGAATCTACTGTTGCTTTTAGTACATCCATCAAGGAACTTTAAGAAATGAAGATGTTCTTTTGATACAACAACAAAGAGTTGATTGGCATACTGATGAGGACTTTATTTATTATTTGATAAGGATGCTTGTAAGGTTCTTGTCAGATTTCACTGTGTTTCCATCTTCTCTTAGAATAACTGATTCCAAAATTATATTTAATGAAGGATTCATGGAATCTTTCCGGCAATATATGACAAAAGATTTTGGATTCAATTTTTTCAACGAACTTAGGTGTGTTGATTACTTCTTGGAGTTTCAAGAAGTGTTTATTCAGATGGAACGGGAAAATCAGAGGATTCATGTGAGAACAGTTCTCTGTCTAAGAAATGGTTCTTCATTGCTGATGGTTTGGGATCCTGGCATTATTCGACAAGGTAATATTGAAAATTTAAAAGGGGTTAAACCAACACATTGTCTTTTGAATGTAGTTGTGTGATTATTGGCTTTTGTGTTGGGAAAAGTCTTCAATTGAAAATCAGTATTTGAGATCTCAAGTATATTCTTAAAAAGAATGGTATGCATAAAAAGAAGGTTGGATGGAGTGATAAGTGTCAAAATTTCAGTTTTATGTTTGTTGCCTCCTCCTTTTTTGGTCGTTGGTTCTTTATTTCTGATCATAAATTGGTGTGCTGGAAAGGAAATATGATCAGAAGTTGGTTTGTGGTGGCATGGGGACCCTTGCTAAAAATGCCACCAGCCTTGTTCATGAGCAACTATGTCAAATTTGATGAGAAATTCTTTTGTTGCAGCTGTTGTCTACCCTCTTAGATGTTGATTTTTCAAAAATCAGATCTCAAGATGATTATTTCAGACCTGTTTGACAATTGGTTAGTTCAATTTCAGGTCTCTCCATCTCTTATTTGGACTGAAGGTATGCCTCAACTCAACAAGGGAATGATTCAGTATAGTCAAAATTCAGATATGGGTTGTTCTTTCATAATAAACAATGGAATTCATAATAACATCTCATACATTATTGTTTGGGGCAGTGAGTTATTAGTTGATTTGATTTGTCAAATTAAGGCTCATGAAGTGGAAAATGTGAAGATTTCTTGTAGGCTTTCCCATGAATGTATATCCCTTTGGAATGAGATGGATTATGGAGCATGGTTCGTTGTTTGGCATTGGTTTGGTGACTTGTTTGAAAATATTTTTGTTGTTGATCAGAATTATGACAGCGAGGTTTGGAGGTCCTACAGACTGATATGGGACCCGAGCACTGACATGTTTGGTGCATCATCTTTTGTGGATCAATTTATGTTGCTTCACCTTGATGTTTTAATCAGAGGAGCAGTGTTCCTGAGAATGATTTGGAATCCTGGAATCACTTGGGTTTACAATTTAGCAGTTGAGGATGGGGAAGCCAATGTTGGCTTTCTGGAGTTTTTTCCCATGGTGTTTCAGTTTAGTTTTCATTTGGTGGTCTCTTGTGTTGGCATCCGGTAGTGCAGTGCTTACATCAGTTGGTGCTATCGATCTCCTAGGTTTATTTGGGACCCTGGGATCATGTTCAGTTTTAGTTGGTTTGGCATAGTGATTTTGGAATACCAATTGAGTTGCTTGAGGACATGCAATTTTGGGAAGGGCGGACTGTAATGTCCCCATTTTTCCCATTTGCCCTTCAATGCCTGATAGCCTATTTCCGAAAGCTTGTAGGCTTGTCAGAGGTAAAATTAGGGTTTCCTATGCTATTGGGATTCTGGAGCAGTTTTGAGGGTTTGCATGTGTGAGTTTCAGATGCATGTCTGGTGATGTTTTCTGGGTTTTTGGAGAGCTTCAGAATGGTGTGACATACATCTCCATTAGACAACCTTTTCTGAAACTTGCTATTTTTAGCCAGCGCATTGGAGTTTTGAGATTTGGAGTGCGGATTCTTTCTGGGTTTTCTGAGAGCTTCACAATGTTATGACATGCAAAGTGAGGGGAGCAACTTTTTAGAATTTACTATTTTTAGTAAGTTCTATTTTTAGCAAGACTCCAATTGGCAGCAGCATAGTTAGCTTTTCACTTTGAGCGGAGCAATTGAGTTTTCCCTAATTTGTCTTTTTGAGGTACATTTGTGAATAAATGATTTATTTAAATTTAATGATTTTAATATTTTATGAACTTGGCCTAGCATAATAACTTCATGTTGTTTCTAAAAGTGGTCATAAAAGGGAGGACATCTCATGACATAAATATTTAATATTTCTAAAGTCAGTTAATTATTTTAAGAATGAGACGCCACTTTGGAGATGGTTATTATTTTATTAAAAGTTCATTATCTCCCTAAAGTTTGGATGCCAAAATAACAGGAAAGAAATATTTTTAAAATTAAAATATTTTGAAGAGCAAGAAAGGAAGTTTTTTATGGAGAAGCTGAAGGGTCACCTCAAAACTTATAAAAGAAGGTCTTTGGTCTCTCATTTAATATCTTTGGAAAATATTATAAAGTTATGCTGCTGGTTTGAAATCCAAAATCCGACTAAGGGAAAGCTTAGCAAATTTACTCCATTCTTCGGGCCTGGAACTATGGTCCCCTAGATGGTCAATTGGGAGTGTGCTTCATTCAGAAGTGCATATTGAGCTTCATCATTGAAAGATTTTGAAGATTTTGGTAATGATTTTCAGTTTTGTACTTGTTGGTTCAAGCATGGCTGAAACGAGTTTTCATTTACAACTTTTGAAGTGATTTTAATTTGCATATGGGTATTTGCTCAATCATTTCCTATGCTATAGGCGATCATTCTTGTGCATTTTCAGATTTTATTATGATGTCTACAATTTTCTAGAGCAGGTCGCCTTGTCTAGGAGTGTATCATTTACAAATTTTTTCTTGGGATGCGTGCTTAATAATTTGAAGGGTATTGAAGTTGTTTAATGACTTTTTCTTGGTCACCCTTCATCTAACTTTCATTTGCAATTGATTTGGTGTCATTTGGCTGAGTATTGAATGAGATATGAGTATTTTAGTGATCTCCTAGCTTGCTGGTCTGAACATTCAATTTGTTGGTTTAGTATATCAGACCTGGTAATTTCCATTTCGTGCTATATTTCTTAGGTGTGTTCATTCTTATTTGTAATCAGAAATATAGTGTCATCATTGCAGCTATTTTGGAGCAGATTTCTATTGGAAATCTATGTAATTTGCAGATAATTTACATTGTAAGGCTGAAAATTAGTAGTACTAATCCAATCATTTATATTTTTGTATTTACTTGTGTTTCAATTCACACATTGTAACCCTTGGATGGTTTACCGCCAGTGTGGAAGAATAAACATTTGTATTTATCAATCTCACCCATTGAAAAGTGGCGAATTCCCACTATTGAGTGGATGTTTGCCGCAGCGGATGAATTAGTTTGAATTGTAATGTTTTTCCCCCCACTAATTAAGTGGTAGCGTGGAAATCTCTTATGGTTGGTTCACCGCCTATCTACATTCCAGTTTTGTTTAATTACTCCGCCATATGCGATCACCTCGCCTTCTAAGGATCTTGGTGAACATTCTTGGCATTGAGTTTTATCTTTCCACTTTCAACTGTAACTTCATTTTAGTATTTTCTTAGTTTTCTCTGCCATATGACAACACCTCTCCTTCCTTGGGATTGTGTGTGCATTCTTGGCATTGAGTTTCTTTTAGTTGTAATCAGTTACAGTTATTGAGTTATTTAGATCCTAGGGATCTGAAATATACCCCTTAATTTTTTACCTTTAATTTTCAGTCACAACAATGCAAATCATGCACCCGTTAAGAATTAGCTCTAAATCAAAACACAGCTGAAACAACTCTAACCAGGAATGTGCCCTAAAACCATTTAAGGAGGAGGCACGGGCATATGGTTAGAGGATCCCTAGGATCTAATAACTTGATAACAACTGAAAATAGAGAGTTAAACTCGACACCAAGAATGTGCACGCAAGATCCTTTTGCAAGGCGAGGTGCTAACATATGGTGGAGTGCTAGTTAATAAACTGAAATACAACTTCTGCAAATGCAGGCATCCACAAGCGGTGGAAATACTCCACTTATTTCGTGGGTGTGATTATTACAAACATTTAAAGGCGGCAAGCCAGCCAATTAACCTCACTTCCACTTAAACTGTGGGGGGTATACAATCCACACAACTACTTTATTATGTGGGGGGAATTACAACAAATTAAATTGCAGCAAACAAACAAATTGTTGTTAGTACTACTAAACAGCTTACGAATGATTAATAAATAGCTACAATGTGACAACCATGAATTCCCAAAATGTTCAATGGTTAGAGTATCACTTCCTCTAACATTTACAATGCCAAAATGATATAGAAAGAAACTTAGAACAGCATTATAACAATTTCAAACTAATCTGATCAGAAACAGGAAATACAGAAAATCAGATCAGCAAGGATAGAATTCACCAAATTGGATGTATCTTCTCCAATTCAGCTCGGAAAGCTCTCATACCACAGCCAATCAACAGCTAAGAGCTAGGCGTCCAACCTCCACTAAGAAAACGAGCCCAAAACAGAGAGAAACAGCTGGCATGATTCCCAAGGCAAACAAGAAGGAAGGTACGGCCTTCAAGAAGGGTCAACCTTCTCCCAAAAATCAGAAACTCAAAGATTAAATCTGCAAACTTGCAGAAAGGGGCGCCCTCCATAGTAGAACAGCATGGGCTAACACCCAGAACCAAACAAAAATCTGACTTGAAGCTATGAACAGAAAACAGCTTCAGCCAGGCCAAATCAGCAACTTGCAAAAACAGGTTTTACATCAGTAACCTGTTCGATTCCAACAATTGAAGCTCCATCTGTATTTCAAAGTGAAATACAGCCATGATGATCCACCTGGGAAGCCATAGTTGCAGGCCCGAAGGATGGATTGAGTTCGCTAAGCTTCCCCTTAGCCAGGTTCTGGATTCAAACCAGCAGCATAACCTTACTATTCAATTTCCAAGATGAGATACCAAGAGAAAAGTGCCAATAGATAAGCTTTCACTAAGAGAAGATGAAACATTTGAACTTCCAAAGAAACTCTTCATTTTCCAAAAAGGACGCCACTCTCTCCAAAAAGGCTTCATTTAAAATATCAAATAAACTCTTTATTCCACCCTTCAAGTCGTCCCACTTAAAATATCAAATAAACTATTAAATGTATTTTACTTTATGGCCCCAACTTAAAAACAACTTAAAGTCATTAAGCTAGGTGTGGGGTACAACTCCAAAACACATTTTTAACTAAGTATGAAACTTAGTCCAAGGCACAAACCACCATCAAACTGGAAACTGAGATATTACCAAAATCTGGATAATGAACTACACAACACTGCCGATGAAGATACTGCCGAAAAAAGACTTTCTAAAAATAGCCACTGCTAAAAATAGTAAGAACATGACAAAACCATAGTAAACCAAGCTGAGCAGGAAACACTGGAAATCCTAATTTGCTTAACTAAATAGCTTACAGATTTCTGAAAATAGGCTAACAATTTATAACAAGGTCATCACTGAAAAGGGGACATTACAAGATCCTCTGACCATATGCCCACCCCTCCTCCCTCATTGGGTCTTAGGGCGCATTCTTGGTTAGAGTTACTATTCCGCATCGTTTTGGTTTTGGAGCTAACCTTAACGGGTGCGTGTTGCATTATAATTGGTGTTAAAATCAAGAAAAAATTGAGTGAGCATTTTACATAGACCTCCATACAAAGGTATAGAGCACATCATAGAGTTCGAGGAGGATACTAAGCCCATTATGATTACACCTTACCGGCACCCAAAACGTTTGAAGGATGAGATTGAAAAAACTATCAAGGAACTACTTCCTATGGGACATAGAAGGCCAAGTAAGTCGCCTTTCACTTCATCAGTGGTTTTGGTGAAGAAGAAAGATGGTACACTCAGGATGTGCATTGATTACCGAATGTTGAACAAGAGGACAATTAAGAATAGGTATCCCATTCCTCGCATCGACGAATTGATAGATGAGCTTCATGGAGCTTGTTACTTTTCCAAGATAGACTTGAGGACAGGAAATCACCAAATCAGAGTCAGAGAGCAGGATGTTGGAAAGACTGCATTTAGATGTCATTGTGGACACTATGATTTTTTGGTTACGCCTTTTGGATTAACCAACACACCAATTACTTTCCAATCCACTATGAACAGGGTCTTCCAATCTCAGTTGAGGAGATTTGTTCTGGTATTCTTTGGCGACATTTTGGTATATAGCGGGTCTTGGGAGGAGCATTTGATTCACCTGGATACTATTTTGGGCATACTTGACAGGGAGTCATTGTACGCCAAGGAGTCCAAGTGTGTATTGGGCATGGCAGAGCTTCTATATTTGGGTCACATTATCAGCGTAGAGGGAGTTCTCATGGACCCTGATAAGGTTCGTGCCAGTATTGATTGGCCTACTCCTAAGACTTTGACTCGCTCAAGGGATTTGTTGGGTTATGCACCTTCTACCGTTGGTTTGTTAGTGGGTTCTCGCGACATGCTGTGCTACTTACAAATTTGACTAAGAAGGGAGCATTTGTTTGGACACCTCAAGCATAGGAGTGCTTCGAGAAGTTCAAACAGTTGATGACTACCTATCCAATTCTAGCTTTGTCGGATTTCACCAAGCCCTTTGAACTTCATTGTGATGCTTGTGGAGAGGGTATTGGTACAGTGATTATGCAAGATCGTCACTCGATAGCTTTTGAGAGCAAGAAGCTAAGGGGTCCTGAGAGGGGCTACAGTATCTATGACAAGGAAATGTTGGCCATCATGCATGCGATGACCAAGTTCAGGCAGTACCTAGTTGGCAGTAAGTTTTGTGTCAAAACTGATCATAACAGCTTGAGGCATTTCCTTGGACAGCAAGATCTAAATGAACGTCAACAAAAATGGGTCAGCAAGTTACAGTCTTATGATTTTGACATCTCCTTGTCAAAGGGACTCAGAACGTTGTTGTTGATGCCTTATCTCGCTATCCCCATTTGAGCTCCATGGCAGAGATGTCCAAGGATTGGAGACACTTGGTTATAGCAGAGTATGCCAAGAATCCGTGGGCTTCTGACATTATTGATGGGACAATACAGGATAGTAGGTACTCTCTTGTGAATGACCTCATCATTTACAAAGAGAGAATATTCTTAGTCCCAAGTTCACATGTGAGGAACAAGGTGTTGAGGAATTTCCATGATTCACCCATGGCTGGTCATCCCGGATACTTTAAGACCGATAGGCAGGTATGAGAGAGATTCACTTGGAAGAGTCTCAAATTTGATGTTCTTCATTATGTCAGGGAGTGCTCTATTTGTCAGCAGAACAAGCAAGAGTATACTTACCTTGTTGGGTTGCCTCAGCCACTTCCTATTCCTGAGAGGAAGTGGGAATGCTTGTCTATGGATTTTATTATGGGCTTACCGAAAGCTCAAAGGAGAGACAACATATATGTGGTAGTAGATCGGTTGACAAAGTATGCACATTTCTTCCCGATCATGACTACCTATTTAGCTACGTAGGTAGCAGATCTTTTCTTTCATGAGGTATTCAGATTGCATGGGTTGCCTCGAAGTATTGTCAGTGATAGAGACAATAGATTCATGGGTCACTTTTGGCAGGGGTTATTCAAACTATGCAGGACAGAGCTTACTCCGAGCACTAGCTACCACCTACAGATTGATGGGCGGATAGAGATTGTCAACAAATGGGTGGAGGAATACCTACGGAATTACATTTATGGGCAGCAAAAGGCTTGGGTGAAGTGGTTGCATCTTTGTGAATACTGTTATAATTCCACTCACCATATGACTATTCAGATGACACCTTTCAGAGCTTTGTATGGCTATATGATGCGCCTAGTTTCTTTGATTTATTGCTGAGCGATTGCAAAGTACCCAATGTTGGGGATTTGTTATAGGAGAACCAAGATATCTTGAGAGCCCTTCGTGAGAACATTCAGAAGGCTAAGAATTAGCAAAAGAAATATGCTAATCAGAGGAGGGTTGAGCGATCATTTGAGATTGGGGATATGGTGTACCTGATGCTATAGCCCTATAGGCAGTTCACTCTTAGGCAGAGGGGGGCGGAGAAACTCAAGCCGCGCTATTATGGACCATTTATGATTATCAGGTGAGTTGGCGAGATGGCTTACGAGTTGGATTTACCGGCAGACAACAAGGTGTACAATGTGTTCCATGTATCACGCCTCAAGAAGGAATTGGGACAACATATAGTTCCTTCTTCAAACTTACCACCCCTGGATGATGAGAGGAAGTTAGTGTTAGTACCTGAGGCCATATTGGATTCCAGAGAGTGTCATCTTCGAAGACAGGTTATTAGGGAATATTTGGTTAAGTGGAGAGATCTGCCGGCAGAGGATGCTACTTGGGAGAGCGAGAGTATTTTACAGCATCCAACACAGAGTTTGCTTGAGGACAAGCAAATTCGGGGAGGGTGGACTGTAATGTCTCCACCCTAGTCAATACGAGTTGCAAATGGGTTAGCCTATTACTTGGACCCTCGTAGGCTAATATGTTTGGATAGAGGGTATTAGTGGCAGTTAATAGAGGTTGATGTCATTCCATTTTCTTAGTTCAGTAGTGGGTTTAGTTCCAGGCCTTTGCAGATCAATGGTTGGCTTAGTTTGAGGGACTTACTATTTATTGTAAGTCAATCTGGCAGTAATGCTATTTTTTGGTCAGGGCACTTGGACACATGGGGGTTATACAGTGTTGACCCCAGCTTCAGACGACACGTCAAAATATGGAATATTGAGAGAGATATTAATATTTAAGTGGCTAGTCAGTACCAATTGCATATGGGTTAGCCTTTTACTTAGACCCTCGTAGGCTAATATGTTTGGATAAAGGGTCTCAGTACAGATGTCATTCCATTTTCCTAGTTCATTATTGGGTTTAGTTCCAAGCCTTTGGAAATTAGTGGTTGGCTTAGTTTGAGGGACTTACTATTTATAGAAGTCAATCTGGCAATAATGCTATTTTTTAGTCAGGGCACCTGGACACATGGGGGTTATACAGTGTTGACCCCAGCTTCAGACGGCACGTCAAAATATTGAATATTGAGAGAGATATTAATATTTAAGTGGTTAAGTTATTTAATTAATTTAAGGGAATATTATAAAGTTATAATTTAACTTTATAAAAGTATTGAGCCACTTAAATGTTATAAAGGGTGATTAAATGGTAAATCAAGATGGTATGCCCAAGTTGAGTTAATTATTTAAAAGGGGTATCAAGTATCTTAAATACATTTTAAATGTATTAAAAACCTAATCAAGAAAGTCATGCCATTTTGGGGGAGATATAAGGAGCAAAGAGCAATTCGACCTCAATCATTCTATTGAGCATTTTACATTGATTTCTTTTGGCTTCTTTGAAGTTTGTGCCTGAGACGAGGGTTTCAGCATTTTTCCACCATTGGAGAATGAAAAAATTTCAGTGTTTTGCAATCTTGAAGTTGTGAAAGACCAGCTGAATCATTGCTACAGAAAGGGCTTCATGCTGGAGTCCATTTGTGCTTACATCGGATTTATTCTTCAACTTATTGGCAGATTTCAATAAGGAAGGGGTAGATTGGTTTGAGGTGCCTTCATTTAGTAGTTACAGCCACCAAATAAACAGGTCGTACATTTCCTATTGCTGGCCGTACTTCTTCTGAGTGGCACATGCAGCTTCTAGCTGGGGCGTGTGAGCTAGAGGCTGAAACGCTCCTTCATTTGTGGCTTTTGATTGCTTCTCCTTGGACGCATAGCACATTCTAGCTATTTCATCTAGTTTCCCAACATGGAGAAATCAGATCTGGAGTTGGGCGATTGATTTAAGCAATTTCATGCATTGCTGGTTTGTTCCAGAAGTTTATTTAATAAAGTTGAGGACCTCCTTGTATGTTTGTCTGAATAAGATATACTTGTTAGCAATTGCCAGATATGTAATAAAGTTGCAACTTCTTAATAGTTTATTGATTGTACAATTTATTACTATTTATTTGTTAAATCTTGTCTGGCAACATTTTATTTAAATACTATAAATTTTGCAAAACAACAAGAAAACACAAAAACAGTGCATTCAGCATCTACAGGCAGAGTTAGAACCAGCAAGGTTCTTCACATCAAAGAGCTGCAATCATAACTTTGCCAGTTCCTAATCTTGACCTTCTACCAAATTCTCAAACACATTCTCAACAATCTACACCTTTGTTCCTTGCTACTATTCCAATTCATCAATTTCAAAACTAGACTCTTCCTCATTAGATACTACCTCAGTGTAATGGACTTGACCCTTGCCAAGGCATCTATGACCTAACTCACAATTCCCCTTGCACATAAAGCACTTTTTTTTCTTTTGAATCATTTCTAGTTTGCTCAGCAATCCTTTTTGTTGAAATGGGTGGGGGTGTAGCTCTTTAAGGGTGTGAATTAAACCTACTACCTTGTTGTCCTTTCCAAAAATTCCCTCTCTATTGTCCAATATTAATAGTAGTTGCTCTAAGATGAGATGAATATACGCTCTTAAGCGTAGAAATTTTGTGTCAATGCATGCTTAATATAATCTTGTAGTGATTAGGGTGCAAAGGCCTTAACTAGACCTTTGAGGGGCTTAAATAAACCCTCAATAGAGAGAAAATAAATTCTCATTTCTAAAACATTGGGTCCATGATTGCAGCTCACTAAAATTTAGTAACATGACTTCATTGAAGTTTTTTGTTTGATACTAGAAAGCTTCTTAAAGTACTTCTCACCCTTCCGCTCAAAGTAGTCCAACAATCTCTAGATGTAATCATCACATGTTTGCTCAATGTTGTGCCCCTAAGCAATCAAACCTTGTTGCCACTTGTCATAGGCAACACCTACCAAATGCAATGTAGCAAATTGTATGGCATCCTCTTCTACCATAAGGCAAAGTGTAAAATATGTACTTTTGAAATGATGCCCAAGTGGGCATTTTCTCACTACCATCAAAAGTAGAAGGATTAGATTTATTTACTTTATGTTGCATATCTCTCCTATCATCGTTTTGATGGTTACCCTAGGATCTACCTCTTAGATATTTCTTCTTGAGTATCTCCAAGAATTTGACAAAATGTCTTTCAAATTCCTTTGATTCTCTAGAACTAGTGTGTCCAACTCCTCTAAAGTAACTATCTCATATCTAATCTTTTTTTTTTGTATAAACATGGGTTGAATAGGTTGTAGAATGACTAACCACTAGTTGGCTATGCAAAGTTGAGCTTCCCTCTTTCTGAAATGTATTAGTAGGGTCTAGATTTTTAAAGGAATGGTAATGGGCATGTTACTTTGAAGCCATAACATTGTGTCATTAGCTCTCATCTTTTATTAAACTTGTTGAATTCCTATCATGGTATTTTGGAATAGATCTGCCCTTTACTCATTTTTCATAGTTCTCCCTTCTTTTCCCATGGTCCATAGGCTAGCAAGAAATTTGGCTTTGATACCAATGTAATGCCCTCTTATCATTTTTATTTTTTTATTATTATTTTAAAAAAAAAAAACAAGAAAGAAAGAACAATGTACCACGCCAATATATTAACAAAGTAAACCCTAACATTAACCTTGGAGATGTATTTTATTGATAAAATCTACTAGAGTGCATCAATAGAGTAATAATAATAAAAATCTTTAGGATTATATCAATAGAGTAACAATATTGTGGAACTAAATAGAACATAAGCACCTAGTGGAAGATCTTTCCCAAACCAAAACTACTGCTGCTCCACCTGCCCAACAAATCAGTCTACCAATATAAAACAAAATGTTTTTAGCTCAATGCAATCCCTAGATGAGATTGCCCTCAAGAAACTAGAAGGATTCCATCCTTCAGTCTCTAAATCCAAGGGTCTTCATCCCTTAGTAGTAGATGAGTGCTGCCTGAATAGCTGGCCTCTCTAGGTCTAAAATACGTGAAATAAGAATAGAATGATCCTCTCAAGGTTTGGTAGCCTTTATTTATTCACTGACATGCTCTCAACCCTAGGCCTCTAGCCCAAGTGTTAGAAATTAATAGTTTTTATTTGATATGACACTAACATCACTTAATAATCAACTACCACATAACATGGTGCTAGTGTAATGACATTAAATTGCCCAAGTAGCCAATAATCTTTGACCCATCATCAATAAATCAATCATAGCTTGAGAGTCACTCATCAAAAAGACCTAAGATAAAACATTATTAATAGCTAAGTCACAATTGCATCCAATGACGGGCTATATGACATGGTCCTATCCCAATAGCCCTCGAAAAGCCCTTAAGAAATAGGAAAATGTCTTCCCCAAGGTACCTACAACAGACATATACACTTAAAAATCTCAAAGGGCATGAACAATGTCAACAATAAAGAGGTTCTCTTAGAGTGAATCTCATGTTAGGAGACTAATGGTGAGGGTCCCACCTCCAACCTACTGCCTAAAGTATAGGAAATGGTCCAAAACCCATAAAAAGACTAGGGACAAATGAATGAAACCAATCTTCACAAATATATACTTTTCTAGCAATTACGCATTGCCTACCAAGAAGTATAGAAATGGGCATATGGGTCCTACGCTTGTTGACTCAATGCAAACAGGACATTACACAAACATAATAAAAGTCAAAGTTTGTGCATTGTACATAGAACTATCTAAGACTGGATTCATTTGGTGGCCACCAACTTTGGGATAATGATGCCATTAATCCAACCTAACCTTTTTAGACAATATTTGACCTCCATGCAATCACTAAAGATTCAAAAGAATACCAATCTTTGATATAAATAAAAAATGCATCTAATTGTGAAGCTTTAATTGAGATTTTTCAATCCATATAAAACATTTTTTGTCAATTCATATGTTTCAAATGAATATATGTAACACATCCAATATGCGGACTCCACACAGGAATATTGTGATGAGCCCTACTGGCTCTCAATTCAAACCCCAGTATTTTCTTAAGTCTTTTAGTGTTATTTAGTTTTTTAAGAGAAAGTTTGATAGACAGAAGAGAAGGGGCACACAGCATAAATGCTTATAAAATGTAAATTTGCACTATTTTCTTCAGAATGAAAGTGTAGAAGACATTATTTAACTGAAACAAATAGATTGCAAATGATAAACATACCAGAATGTTTCCAGTTTTTTTATTTAAAACAGTAAGCCAGCTCGCCAGCCAAGAATGTTGAAACTGACAATAAAGGACGCTTGGCCTCCAAATTTAAGTTCTCCTGCCTCGAAACTGGATACAAGTCTCTGTAAATACTAGATGCCAAGGATGGAAGTCAAAAAGCAACCAAAAGGAAGGCGTTTCAACCAAACCCTTCACACGCCTCTCTAGAATGCACCATTCCCAATGCAAGTCGTACGGCCAAGGAGAAGAATGAGTATTAACCCTGCTGGATGCCACTGATCTGAAGAAGAAGGCGCCACAAGGAAGATAAACCCTGTTTCTTATTCCAAAACACTGAAATGCTGAAATTAAACTCAAATGAGGCACAATAGAACTTCTGTATGAAGCCCTCACAAACTGCACAAATTCAGCTGATCTTCCACAGCCTCAAAGGTGCTCAACACTGAAGAGATTCCGTTCTCCAATGGAAAAATGCTCAAAACCCTATCACAGGAGAAGCACAGGAAAAAGCCAAAGGCAAAGTCAAAATATTCAAAGATGATTCTCTCATTGCCCAAAATGCCTATATATGCCAAAAGGCACGCTTTCCAAGAAGATACGCCACTTTTGGATATTTAAATCTTTTAAAATATAATTTAAGTCACTTTCAATAGTTTGACTTAAATAAAGTGGGCGCACTTTATTAATTTAAGTGATTAAGTATTAAATCAATTTTTAGGAAATATTTAAGTGATTTAAAAAGCATAAAGTCAATTTGACTTTATAATAAAATATTAAGTTAATAAATAACTTAAATCACTCAAATAGGCATAACTTCCACAATTCTTCATAAAATCCCGTGTCGTCAGAAGCTGTTGACTCCTAGTCTGCTAATGCCTGCTGTGAACCAATATTGGGCTCTGAACACGAGAACGAACCAACTCTCCAGAAAGTACCACTGACCCTTTAACCAATCCAGTTAGCCCACAAGGGTCCAATAAAGGGCTAACACACTGTTCCCGAGAACTGACTAGAGCGGGGACATCACAAATATTGAGGGGAATGCACATGATATATGGGCCATATGCCATAGTAATTAAAATAGGGTTTGATCCAGGGCCACTCCAAAGAAGAGCAACCTAACTAGGGTTCCATGCAAGGCCACTCCATTTACAACAGCTAAAATGTTTGGTGCTGTTTTCATCATATTAGTATGATCCTTCCCTGCAGTGTCGCTACTGTGGATATATAGAAGAGGTCATAGGCATTTGCAAAGAAGCCTTTGTCTATGATAACAATTGCAGTGAAGTGCTACAACTATGTTTTCACAACATCCAAGTCGTTGAGTTCCTAGAGCTAGTTTTGTTCCATTTTTTCTCTCTTCTGTGACAAGCACAAGCTCAGAGCTATATGTGATAATGATTACTAATGAGTCACCTGCCCCGGAATTGCCTGAACCAAGGTGGAAGTGCCTAGGTATGCTTATGAATATTTATAAACAAATTTATGCACAGAAGCCATACCCTGGACGAATCCACAAGCAAACCAAATCCAATTCTAGTTCTGAAACAAATCATAACCGAGTACATATTTTTTTCTGGCCAAGTCAGTAACAAAGGTTTTGACTAGTGAAGAAATATGTGCCTTCAAACTATTTTTTCTAACTGCAAAATCTACGTGATTCCAATATTCTGGAAATCAAATAAGAAACTTCAATAAATTTGTGAAAAAGATGAAAATAATTATTTTAATTTTAGGGAACTCTTAAACTGAAAATTGCTTTGTTCGGGGAAGAAAGAAGCAACACTTATTATTGCATGGTCTTCCTTACAAAGAAGTTTAGAAGTTCTTCAGAATTCATAAGCAAAACATGTAGTCTAGTATGCAAAGTACAAAAATCTAATGCTAAAAGTTGTTAAGAATTCATAAGCAAAACGTAGAGTCTAGCATGCAAATTACTAATTTCTAATGCTTTGATTTATATTCAATGTTGCAGATCATTTTGGAAGGGATGGGTCGTTCTTTGCACACAAACTACAATGCTAGATTTAAATGTGACGCTTTGAAGGCAAGTCATACTTGCTTTTAATATTATTCTGTTGTATCTTCTTAATAATTAGAAATTATATTCAGATTATTTAATATTGGACTAAAACTTGAATAACATGTGTTTGCAACAGCTTGCAATGGTGAAGAACCAAAGACTAGCTGAAAAAATTGTAAATGGAAACATATATGATTGCATTTGTCGCTATGAACCAGCAGTATGATCATGTTGTGGTTTGTTCTCATAACTTACTGCAACGCTTTTCTTGGACAATGAGACATGTAGTCCAGTACAAAACATTTTAATCAATCCAACTCAGAATCCCTCCTTGAACTTAGAATCGCAAACAAGCTATAACCTTTTGGATTCATTTGTGTTCATTTTGTTTTTTTTCATTTTTCCAATAGCCTCTTCTAAAATTCAGGTATTGGAAAATTCATAGTTAGATGGGAATGTATTCATTGCAAGGAGAAAATTGCATAAATAAGGAAGTGAGATTGTTTTAAAACAGGAGGGTGTGAAGGGAACAATATAATCGTGATGTCACTATCTTACTGTATATTAGAGAAGTTATCATCATGCTTTCCATGCATACCTTATTTAGTGGCATTATTATCCTCATTACGTTTTAATTTCATTACATCTTTATTTGGTAATGTAATTTTAGCTGGATGATTGCCTTTTATGATGCTTTGTTAACATTCTTGTCATTTATATTGTGCAAGAAGTTGATACAACATATTCTAATGAAGTAACTTGACGTTTTCTATGGTTGTGAATGTAAATTTGGTTATTGAATACATCCTTTTTAGTTGCAGGATGCCACATGTTGAAATGAAATACATTGCAAGCTTGAAATTTTCTTGTGCTGGAGTGAGGTCTGTCTTTGAGATGTCTCGTCCAAACCCCAAATTTAACACATAAAATGAATGATAAATTTAACACTTATTTTTCCCTTACACTATATTAGTTGTCACATAATAAGATATATACAAATGTTTTAAATTGATAGGGTATATTTACTTTTTATTAATCAGCCAGATCCATGATCTTTGTTTGGGATAATTGCTACACCTTCCAGTGCAATATTCATTTGTAAAAGAAAGTAGACCTAAACTCTTACGTTTACCAACAATCAAAATTCTGTGTACGAGGCCCTTATTATCACTTCCCATGCTATTATTGATAGCCCATTCACAATCCTACAATATAATTAATTGGCCACTTTTTATTAAATAATTATCTTTAATTATTTAATTTCTAATCTTGTTTATAATTAAATAAATGTTATTTATTTAATTATCTAATTTCTAAATTCTTCTTTAGTTAAATAAATACTTTTATTTAATTAATTATTCATGTGTAGATATAAATAATTTTATTTATTTTAAATTTCACTTATCTTTCATCTTCCTCTTTCCTCTCCACTTAACTTTGTGTTTATCTCACAAGTTAACTTTTCTCCAATTTGGAAGCATCTAAATTAAATAAATATGGTTATTTATTTAATTAACTAAATTCCTAAATTCTTTCATAATTAAATAAATATTTTTATTCATTTAATTATTCATGTGATTGCAAATAAATAAATTTTATCTATTTATTAAACTTACCTTCTTTTTTCAATCTTTCCATCTTTTTTTGCTTTCATCTTTCTTCAATTTTAAAATCTAAATCTTTTTTAATTCAACTTTCCTCTATCTTAGAAATTTCTTATGCATCATTTTTCACCATTAGATAATTCATCATTATCTTTTCTTCAATTAAAATGGTAACTTTCTCATTCTTTCTCAAATTCTCATCCGTTGATTCTTCCTTTCAATCTTGATTGTTGCTTTTATATCCAAATCGTAGACTACAAATGCAACCTTTTTTCTCATTTGAAGGCTAACCACATTCTTTTAGATTTTGTTGTCATTCATCCATCTTGACCTTATTGCAAGTGTGCACACTAAGAGCAACAAAGCAAAATCGAGAAGAGTAATGGAGGTAAAACAACATTGATGTGAGAAAGTATAATATTTGCTTAAGTTTCATACTTTTTGCATTGTTTTTTTGTACGTCATTGGTAAATTAGAATCATGTGTTTAAATCTAATGGTTTTTGTGGTTGCCAATTAATGATTTATGTTTTTTTTCTATTTCTGATCTTACATTTGGCAACCCTGACATGAAGAACATTTGTTTTTTTTTTTCCAAACCTTCTTGTGTGCAAGTTTTTGGTGTTTATGTCTTGAAGGTTATGGATACTTTCAAGAGGCTGTGAAAATTAGAATTTTTAGAGGTTATTTGAGGATAAACAAAACATCACCATTGTGTCCAGAAGGGCCATTCCATAAATTTCTATATATTATACTCCATATATTGGAGAAAAAATGTATTTTAAACTTTAAAAAAATGTGATTTGCGGACACTTTCTTTGTTATCCATACATTGTATGGATTATGCACTTTTTGACTTTGTTGCACAATCTTAAATTCTGCTACTAATGAATTCTATTTCATTTTTTTATTAGAAAATCAATTTACAAAAGTTGAATCATTTGTCGAGAGTGTTTATTCAAATTTTTCACAATTTCTGAAAAATACCAACTTGCAATAAAACAAACGTAACTTTCAAACTACTCATTGGATTTTCAAGAATTTGCAAGTGTTGGAAATTTGTTTTTGATGTGCATGTTGTGGATCAAATCATTTCTTCAAATAAAAAAATCAGAAATCAAGTATAATCAGTTAAAATGAATGTTTCAATTTCAAACCTTGATTTTTGGTAGTTTCTTCAAAAATTCATAGAAAAATTTCACAAGAATTTTAAATGGTGTGTTTAGTTTTTTATTTGAATTATTTAGGTATTTTTACTAATCATTTTGTGTAGCACCTTTTCGAGAGCAAAAGTCAAAAAATTAGAACTTTTAACGAAATTGGTTTGTAGGACATTGACAAAGGCACTACTTAGACTACTAATTAATTTGTTGCAAGTTTGATTGTCAAAGAATCAAGATCAAAACATTGTGTCTTTGTTTTTTAGATTAGTTCACATTTAGATTAGTTGGGTTAAAAAGAACTTTGTTTTTCGTGTTTGGTGCGCTTACACATTTTGTGTCAACCCGAGCTAGTGTGTGTGTATCCTTTCCCCTTGCACACTTGTGTGATCCTAAATAACGAGAAACACACATTAGTCCCCATTTTATTTTTAGTAGGAGGCTTTCTTGGGGATTTCGTCATCCCAGGGTTCGACCTCAAGCACGTTTCTCGGTGGGTTATATCAAAGGGGGGAGAATGAAAGTTGTACCCCAAAGAGTGGCTAGCATCATTTGAAGTTGAGCTGCAAGACCCTCGGTCCATTGATACTTGTTGGTGATGAGAGTGGGAATGGGCCTCCTAGTTCTCGGTCTATTATAAATGGGCTCTTTGTTCACGACAATCCCCCACTAAATACCTTTGTCTTTTAGAAGCCTAGGAAGCTTTTAGTTGTTTCTTGGTATAGTGCAAGGTATAATGTCATGCTCAAAGATACTCACCACTAACTCCCTTGAATGGAGATAGAAATCTGTGTATTGGCATTCTTAGCCTCCTAAGGAGAGAGAGGTGTGCTTGTGCCATAGAGTTTGTGTCACCGGATATCTAGCTATATGCTCTTGAAAGAGAAGTTTTTCACACCAATCTTGGTGTATTTAGGGCTATACGAAGTATACAAACCTTTTTGAATAACTAGTTTGTGTTAGTATTAAGAGTGTCTTCAATTGTGTTAAACCTGTGAAGCCATTGGCCTCTTGGGCCTTAAGCCATACCCCTTTTCAATTAAGAGTCAATATCCACTTTGTCTTCCAAGTGTTTTATGTGTGTGATATCTCAAAATTGAAAACCTCACACAAACAACACCTTTAAACACTCTATTCTTAGGGAGACAACCATGGTCTGATTGAAACAAGTTAGGGTATATCCTTGAATCCAATTTTTGAAATTAAGTGACTCAAGACCTATCAAACTTATTTAGTTTATCTTTCCACATCCACCTCTGCATCTCAAATCTTAATTGCATCATTAGGTTGGTCTTGCATCCCTAGGTTAAAACTTTGGTCAAGTCATTCATCCCTAGATTAAACTTTTGTTATCCTTGCATCCATAGGTCAAACGTCATTCAGTCATCCACTTGACCACTCATAAATCCTACACTAATCCAGCCATCATCCCTAGACCATAGTTGCCTCTTAGAGGTGACTTGATTATCATTTGACTCTCACTATCTTGTCTATAGTTGTCTTAAACTCACAAGTCTAGTTTGGGTGTGACTAGTCTCTCATCTTCATCTTTTGAGATTCTAGGTTTCTCTTGAGAATACTTAGGTCTATTACCATTCATATACATTCATCATTCATCCACTATTGATTTTTCCCTAGCTAGATTGTGATTCAACCCTTTGGGGTTGTCTTAATCTCTTGTCTTTTAACCAACGGGTGGCTTTAAAACTCACAAGTCTAGTTTAAGGTCAACCCTCATCTATTGTCCTTCTCACTTCCATATTTTGGAGATATAGATATCCTCTTTCCATTGCTTTGGTTAACCATTATCTTTCAAGGTCAAATTTTGAACCCATAATCACCATCACTTGTCCTCACTATCATCAACCATCCTTAACCCATAACCATATACCGTCCATCACTTGTCATTTGCATAATCATTTAAAAATCCAAAAAACCAAATATATTATAAAATCCAAAAAACATTAAACCAAAAATCCAAAAGTATTTGATTGCTTGTCTTTGCCAAGGATCTACTCACACATTGATACAATCCATGGCACAATAGCAATATTTGAACATGGTTAATCAGAACAACACACCTATCTATCAAAGACCAAATTATCAAAACATAAACCCAACCATGAGTCCTAGGCCAATTTTAAACTATAATGCTCAAGCAAATACCATTCCAATGCAATCATTGATAACAAAAGAAATGCTAGTACAACAAGTGCAAGCCTTGACACAATAGGTGGTTGATCTAGAAGCCTCTAGACTTAAAAATAAATACACAATGGAGGACATTTATCCTTATCTCATTGCTAGAAGTACACACATACCCCCTAACCTCTCATACCAAGAAACCATGAGCCCTAATCATCCATCTATATATCATCAATATCAAGAACCAATTAATACAATCCATACCATTGATCCCCAACAAATATCCATTAGTTTCCCTTATCCTAACCTTGACAAGGGAAATAAATCTTCCATTCAAATCCTTCCTCAACACCAAACCATATCATAAATCCCTATCTCCCAAGAATATCCTAAATTTTCATCCCTTTCACCAAACCCTATTATTATAGCATCCACCTCTTCTCATAATCCTTCATCCCCTAAACCATCCCCATAAACAAATCCATCTAATAAAAATACATCTAGTAATTATCTCCAAGGACTACTAGCAAGGGAGTTTCCTCAAAGTAAAGTTAGGCAATCCACTCCATCTAAGAAAACTACATTTATTGATGATCTTCTAGGATGAATAAAAAAGAATGCTCAACTACAACATCAAAATAAATTTGGACAATCCTATCCATTTGTTGATCTTACACCATCTAACCCTCTTCCACCATCATGCACTTTGTCACCTATCAAGCTACTTCAAGAGCTTCATATCCAAAAACTTGAGTTCACTCAAGAAAATACTAGCATTTTCCAAGATTACATTTTGTTGCCTAAAGCATTGGATTCATGTCAAGAGGAAATCCTACAACATGATGAAATAAAACCCAAGATAAATCAAGATCAAGTTATCCAATATATCTTGATAGATCATCGTGATATACAAGCGAATTTGAGCCTTGATCAAAATCCTATTCGTAGCATTTTTGATAATCCAATCCTTGATCATGATTCTAGTCTTGAGTTTATCTGAGAATCCCATCTAGATGATCATAATATCCAAGTTAATCTAATCTCTAATCAAGATCCCATTTATAATCATGACATCCAAGATGAGCCTATCTTAGATTCTACTATCCATGATCACAAGCTTGAACTTGATCCTATCCATACTCCAACTACCTCAATTTCCCAAGATGAGACACTTGTTTCCCTTGGACACATAGATAATCAAATAAATGACATGGGTAACATCAAAGAAGATATAGAAGCTACCATGGATAATATCAAACAAGAAGATAGAAAAGCTACTATGGATCACATCGACATTCCAAATTATCAAGAAGAAACAATCACGACAGAGGTTCAAACTTCAATATCCTATCAACTAGGATCATCCATTTTTATCAAAGAAGGATTTTTTGTAGATGAGAAAATACCAATCACTAATGGTTTTCAACTACACAATAATGGGCTAGAATCTTGCTTTCAAAACAAAAAATACCCCATTGCAAATAAAATCTTTCAGTCTACAATACCAAGGAAGAGGACTAGGCCTATATGAGCAAGGAATTATAGGAGCAATATAGTTCCATGCAAATATTCAACATCAAGGTTTTGGTTATTCTTCAATCAACAAATCAAATGATGTTAGTGATACATCCACGATATTGGGGGAAACTTTATTTGATACAAACATCAAAATGGGTGCCATGAGGAGTTCTTACCATAAGGTTGCTACCAATAGTCCTTCCCTCCCCACCATAAACCATAATTCCCAATTCATTAAACCTACCAATTGGAACCAACAAAAAGAAAATTCCTACAAATACAAAGTCAAAAATCAAATGTCAAAGGCTATTGAATCAAGAAAAAATTCAAGTGGACAAATGAAGTTAAAATGGATCCCAAAGAAAAATGGATCAAACAAATAAAATATTCCAAATCGAATATCTAATCAAAATGTGGAGCCACAAGAAAAGAGGTTTCCCATATATAAGAAATGTCAACCTCCCTCAAAATGGTCATCACGCAAGGCATATAAAAGTGTTGGTTCCAAAAATTATCCTAATTAAAAATCCAAACTCCATCATCCGTCATCCCAAGTTTGGCGAATGAAAATTCCATCTAAAGTGCCAAATACATTTACCATCATCCATCATAATCCAACATCTTGCTTGAAGTCTAAAAATCCTACTCCTCAAATCTATCACATCCTAGTAGCAACACTATATAGTAAGGACTCTCATGGTACTCTATCACAATGTGTGTATTCTAATAAGGCCAACCCTAGTATCAAAAATGATCATAATGACACCAACCAGTTGTATGCAAGCACCCTGTGATCCTAACAAGGTAACTACTTCATAAAGGTAATTTTTGGCATATCATGGCACCTCTACATCAACACCATCAAAGGAATCAAAACAATCGGTGATCATCTAAGCATCAAGGCCATCTAGAAATATCAAAAATACATACAAAAATTATCAAAAAAATTGAAAAAAAAAAAAAATGAAAAAAATAGTAAAGAAAAAATTTTGTCCAATAGTGAAAACCACTTCGGTGGCGCTTTGGATAAGTACCATGATGAAAACTTGGCAAGTAAGCATCGTGCGTAAAATCAATTATATATGTGGACTATCACATTTTGGGGGCAAGTTGTCTCATCTTCCATACCTTTTTCATGACATTTTCATCCTATCTATTCAATCCATATCCTTTCCATCCACATTCCCTACCTACGTTGATCTTGATAAGGACTGGGGCACACACATAAATCATGCTTTGGAAAACTCTTGACATGTCTATGTTTTGGTCATATGTTATCCATCAAATATCATGCCATTTCCTACATAATGCTATCAAAACCCATATCCTAGAGAAAAATAAATTTATTCTTATGTGACATAGTCCTTGGAGATCATATGCTAATCCTTCTATCCAATAATCCTCATGTCTCATTTCCTTTACTAAAGCAAACGATTAATCCTTTCATACCTATCGTTGGACTTGGTTTTCCCTTGTCATTAGTTTAAGGATTCTAATCCCATTCAATCCTGGAAAAGAATTCATTTCAAATGCAATAAGCCTAATCCAAAAAATCTTGCTATGCAACCTAGCACACCATTCAAAACATTCCTTGGCTTTGTTTCTAGCCTTGCTACGAACCTTGATCCTTTAGTTACATTATCATTAGTGGGATGTCTTTCTTATTCCTCACGTTGTTTGGGGATGTGTCCTTCCCATATCAACATCATCATAATCACCAAACAATTGGTTTTTAGCTTGACTAGAGGCAAGTTCACGTTTGTCCTTGGATCCTTGTGCATTCCTTCTCACTTGCTTTTGGTTATCTTTCACATGCATTTTTCATGGTCCTTATAGCATACCATTCATAATAAAATCCACCTATCCATAATAATTGGTCCTATACCTGATTGGGGGAAAAGCCCTAGACTTAGGTTTTCACAGAATCTTCGACATGGTATCAGAGGACATATAAAAACATTTGAAAATTTTCCAAAAACATTTGAATAATCCTTGAAAATCCAAAAACATTCAAAACATTTGAAAAATCCAAAAATAATTAGAAAATGTCAAAAACAGATTCAATCATCGAGTCTATGTCTATGTCAGTCCAAGTAGTCGAACTAGATTGCCTTTGCGACTTTACGTAGAAAAGGCCATCACCAATGAGCCCTCAAGGCTTGAGTCTATCCATTAGGGTTTATCATAATAAATTTTTCAATTCATCATAATCCACATTTCATAATAATCTATCCATGGTCAAGGTAAGTTGAAGTACGTTGTTTTTGCGCTTTACATAGGCAAGACCATCATCTATGATCCCCTAAAGCATTAGGTCAGTCCCTTAGGGTTCATTGAGTTGAGTCTATTGCATTCCATGTTCCATAATAAGTTGTTCCTTGCAAAGTTTGACACTTTGATCAAACACAAACATGATATCCTACAAAGAGAATTGAGCATAACAAATCATGAAACAAAAGACGAGCTATCCAACTAGTCTTCAATCTTAATTGATCAATTTCCTAATCACAACTATCTATCAAAATCAATTATCCTATCAACCATCAAACTGTCTTATATAGGTTGTTACATACTCGAAACCAGACCAATATCTTATACGGGGTGTACCTCCTAAAACCATACTCCATATCAATTGTCTTATACAGTTTATTACATACTTGAAACCATATCAATGTATTATATGAGGTGTCTCATTCCTAAAACCAAACATTATCTATGATCTTATCAAATTTTTTATATAAGATGTCACATCATCAAAACTAGACTTGACGTCTTATATGACATGCTTCATTTCCTAAAATTTGACATTATCCTTAATCCTATCAGCAAACACTCATTGATTGGCAAGAAGATCTAGATGGTTGTTGACTTGTTTGATCCAGTGAATCTTATCTTATTATTGATTTATCTTTGGTCATGTTACTATGAGCCTCAAGAAAATCCACTAGCGATGAGAGGAGCGATGATGGATCATGACCTTTTTTCTCTTTGATTTTTGTTTGTGGTTTGTCTTGATAATATGACTGGGGCAACTAAGTTCCTTATGTGTGATTGGTTTCAATCTAGAATAATCAAAACATTTTATGCAATTCAAAGTTCATCTAACACTTTCTTGCATCAGGACTAACATTCTTTATGGTTACTTCCTCACATATTTCAATAAGGTTCTATTGCCACTAGTATGCGTCATGGCATTCCTTGTTTGCAATGTGTCTGTTTATGCAAAAGGGATAACATTTTGCACCTTGGTCTATGCCATACCTTGGTGATTGTTATTCATTGCCAAATAAAATGCTCTATTATGATAAATCATGCACTACTTAAAGCTCAAAATATATCCTCTTAATCCATTTACAATCATCATTTCATTCCATCATATCTAATCAATCAATTTTATCCACATCTCATTCTGATCAAACTAACTATTCTTCACTCCTTATTGACTTTTTTTCACTTGGTAAATTTGGCTCAATTTTCTGGATTTTCCACCAAATTTCTCAAGGGGGCACCAATCATATCAATCATATCATCTATTCTAATTTTTCATTCCTCGCTCAATTGGGGCATATCATCACCTTCTTCATCCCTTCTGATTTTTCCTTCTTGACTACTTTTATTTTCTTTGAAACAACGTTACAAAATACACATTGTCTCAAACAGGGGCAAAATGTAGACACTAAAAATTGTCCTAATGAAATAATCTTATTATTTAATTAAGTTAACCACTTTCCTCTAAGTTAATATTTCTTCTTATTCATATAATTAAATAATTTTATCTAACTTTTCCTCCAAGGTTAATTGAACAATTTTAATTGTTTAATTAATTGACCACTTTTTATTAAATAATTATCCTTAATTATTTAATTTTTGATCTTGTTTATAGTTAAATAAATATTGTTATTTATTTAATTATTTAATTTCTAAATTCTTCTTTAGTCAAATAAATACTTTTATTTATTTAATTATTCATGTGTGTGGAAATAAATTTTATTTATTTTAAATTCCACTTACCTTTCATCTTCCTCTTTCCTCTCCACTTAACTCTTTTATCTCACAAGTTAACTTTTTTCCATTTTGAAAAAATCTAAATTAAATAAATATGTTTATTTATTTAATTAACTAAATAAATAAATTCTTCCATAATTAAATAAATTTATTTATTTAATTAATTATTCATTTGAGTGCAAATAAATAAATTTTATTTATTTATTAAACTTACCTTCTTTTTTTAATCTTTCCATCGTTTTTTTTCTTTCATCTTTCTTTCTAAATAAATGAAATTATTTATTTTATTTTTATTTAGCTCATTTACAAGTGCAATATTTATTAATTATTTTAGTTAATTACTATCCTCGAATCTTTCCATCTTTTTTGCTTTCATCTTTCTTCAATTTTAAAATCTAAATCTTTTATAAAGCATGAAATTAGAAATTTCTTATGCACCATTTTCACCATTAGATAATTCAATATTATCTTTTCTTCAATTAAAATGGCAACTTTCCCATTCTTTCTCATAATCTCATATGTTGATTCTTCCTTTCAATCTTGGTCATCGTTTTTATATCCAAATCTATAAATGCAACCTTCTTTCTCATTTGAAGGCTAACCACATTCTTTGAGATTTTGTTGCCATTCATCCATCTTGAGCTTATTGCGAGTGTGCACACTAGATATATGAGAACAACAAATCAAAATCAAGAAGAGCAATGTACATAAAACAACATTGATGTGAGAAGGTATAATATTTGTTTTAAGTTTCATGCTTTTTGCATTGTTTTTCATACTTCATTGGTAGATTAGAATCATTTGTTTGAATCTATGGTTTTTGTGGTTGCCATTTAATGATTTAATGATTTATATATGATTTTTGATCTTAGAGTAGCATATATACTCTATTCAAATCAAGCAAAGCCCAATCACAAGGCTTTTTATGCATACAAACATGCTTGGAGCATAACCTTTGTTGCAAAGATCAATTTAGAATTAAAAGGTGCACAAAATAGATATGGAAAATGCAAACTTTTGGTATTACAACCACTTTCTCTTTAATGTGACAAAAAGCTCATATTGTGAATATTTAATGATATCATTGACAATTGTAGGATAATGGTACAAGGCACCCCCTCAAAAGAGTTAATTGGGAAGTTGGTTTATGATGATATTATAGATGTAAGGACACGTGTGGAAGATCAAAATAAATAGTGGCAAAAGTCTGATTCCACTATTTTTCAAGAGTGGATGGATGGAAGGAAGGAATCACATCATTAATTTTTATAGTTGATTTTTTATTCAATTGATACCTTTAACAAAATAAATAATATTAAGACTTTGAGTTACGTGCTGTGGGAGATTATTTTAGAGGTGGGCATATAGAATGTGGGTCATTATTGACAAAATGACAACTTATGTGGTGGTAGAGAGAATGTTTCAAGAGAGGCATCTATAACTCTTTTGGATCTCTTGCATAGCCAATTGCCTTGACTTTTTTTCTAGAACATAAGCAAAATTAATGTGTAAGATCATATGTAGAAGACGTAAGGAGCATCACAAAATATATTTATAATCACCATTGAGTTCTTAATAAGAAATCATATTAAACGGAAGAGTTTGTGTGATCAAGTATAACAAGATTTACAACTAACTTTTTAACATTGCAAAGTGTTAGTAGTTTATTAGCATCCTTGAAACATATGTTTGTGAATCAAACATGACTAGACTCAATATATTCAAAATAAATTGATAAAATGAGAATTCCAAAGGCAATTTTAAATGACGTCTTTGTGAAGAGAGTTACAAAGATTGTCAAATTAATTTCAACTTTCAATTTAAATTTTAAATTAAATTTTTATTTTAAAAAAATAAAAGTATTTACTCAAATTGTAACTTATAAGTTTGTAATTTTAATTTATTTACATTTTGTAGGTGTTGGGGCATTTGGTGAGGAAAATCCACTAAGATACATTTATGACATCATACACAAAGCCAAAGAAGCTATCCAAAATTATTGTAGGCAAATAGAGGCAAGTTTGATTTGATTTAAGAGATCATTGATTGGAGGTGGAGCAATAAAGTCTACCAAATCTTTCATATAGTGGGTTATTATCTTAACCCCAAGTTTTTCTTCTCTAAGATGTCAATAAGGAGGTTACGTAGGGCCTCTCACAATGCATTAAGAGGATGAAATTCAAAGCTGAGGTGAGAGACCTCATTATTTTGAAGTTGTAAAATTACAAGAAAATTTAGGGGAGGCTCTTTTTTCACCACTAACTATTCAAGGAAAGTCCACCCAACTATTATGTCACAAAAATTGTCATTACTTTTACTTTAAAAATAAAAATAAAAATTTATTAATAAACTATTGCTTGCTTAGAAAAAATTTGAATATTTTATTGATTTTTTTTTTATGGAAATATCTTAAATCTTTAACTTTTAGCCCTCTAGATTTTTTCAACCTTGTAGTGCTTCTAGTTGTGAGTCCTGTTGAAGTTTGTTTAACACCATTCACATGAAAATGTAATAGGTTGACTCAATAATGCTTCAATGACCTACTTTTTGTGCAATTCAACCCTCAACTTCACACATAAAAGTTGGAGAAAAAAATATTGGTTTGGATGATATTGATGGCTATAATGATTAGATTGTGCAAGGTGAGAAGCCATATTTTTTTACAAAGGATGAGATTAATAATTTTGAGAAGTAGGTTAGAAAGGATGTAGATGCAACAAAATGAGAGATTGGATTAAATAACATCAATGCAGATGGTATCCAACATGAGGTAGACAACTCATTGCCATCTAGTAGTAGAGTAGAGCCATAAGTGTAGCCCTTAAGGTTGAGCGAGGAGTTGTAGCTGAGTGCGAGGAATAGACCTCTCCCCAATATTTTATTAAATCATAGAAGATAAATTTGTAAAATCTTGTAATTTGTCTAAATGCAATTTATAAATATTTTCTAAGAAAACCATCACAAATTCATAATAGTTATCAACTAGCTATTGTATTTGTTTGATAATGTGATCTTTATACTATATTTGCATTTAAATCTAATAGAAAACAACTTGCCCAATTTTTTATAGACTCATTTAATATATTTTATAACTAAATTTTGCATTATTTTTTTTAAAGAACTTTAAGTGATGTTTTAAGTTGTTGAGTTACAATCAAGTTGAAGTTTTTGGTCTATCAAGTGTGAGTATGCAAACTATGGTTGTAAAATCTTAATAATGTTGTACATGTTTGATTTACTAAGTGAATTTCCATAATGTGAATCAAAATTGATCTATTTTAAGTGATTTAAATAAAAAGGAGAAAATAATTCAAAAACGTGGAGGCACAAGGCTTGGTTGAACCTCATTATTTATGTCATTTGTAGCATCACAAAGGTTGGAATTCATGTTTTATCAGTTCATAACTAAAGCTTCATTTATTTCAAATGCTAACATATAACTTGAGGTATTCCCATAGGGTCAAATGATATTTTAGTGGATTTCATGGAACATGGAATTTAAGCAATGACACACCACTCTCTTACCTCAATGATTCATAGAGTAAAAATGATCAATAGTTTGTAGATCTAAATTAAACATGGTTTGAAGGCTATTGCTATAGTATTTTCATAATGGGTAAGATGAAACAAAACATAAAATGAAACTACAACTTTTCTATCACTTTCATAAGTTTTTTTTATCACATTCATCACTTGTATGTGGTAGTGATCATCATTTGGTTTTATGGAAAAACTTTGTTGAACCATTGTGTTGATACTAGGTAAATTTGGAGTAAGAAATGCTAATGTAAATGTGTCAATTGGCAGTTAATATCCAATGAAAAATTTTATTTCTAGGTAATTGAAATGAAAAATGGAAAAAAATGTCATCAATTTTCTAGCGCATGATTTGATCATTTGATGTCAACTTGTGTGCATGTTGACTTGAATCTTACTCTCGGTAATGCATATTACCCATAATCAATAAATACATGTTCAAAAATCAATTAAGTGGATATTTCATTGAGTGATAGTACTTGCTTTGAATATAGTTATATTTTAAAATTGAAGATGAAAAAATAAAATAAAAGGTAACTAAAACTAAAAATCTTTTAAAGAAGAAAATATAAATATTGATGTAAGATTATTAATTGGATATGTTTATGAGAAAATAATATTCCTTGGAAGAAATGTTATTTTTAGGTGTTCTAAAAAAAGGTTTGGCTTATGTAAATTTAATGATATAGTCTCAATATGAGTTATGAATTAATGTTCATCTATTCTTGTCTTTTTGTACCATTTGAGTGGGATAATTTAGGAATTTCCACATCAATTTTTCTATTAATCCTCTTTCTCGACCATCTACAACTTTGGTTGTAAATAAAAATGAAGATGGCCCCAATGGGAGTGCAAAAATTGTGCTCAAGGTATTAATAAGGTAATAATGCCATATCCTACTTGTGGACCCATTATTCTATTATCATCGCATTGATATAATTGAATTTGATAGTTTAATTAGTTTTGTAGTGATTAATTTGAATTTGGTCGATTATGATAATGATGATTTCACTCATTTATAGTTCTAAGTTGCTCTATTACATTGATTTTTGGTTAGATGATAGATGATGTTGATGCAAGCTAGATGTGGTAGAAGGTGGTAGGCAATGGAGTGAGTTTCAACACCATCATCAGGTGGTAATTAGTTACCACATTTCCCCTTCCCACTTGTGTATAGGTTACCCTCTCCTTATGACTCATTGGTTTTTAGTCAATTTGGTCATTACTCTAAATTGTCATTATTGCTCTATTCCATTAATATATTGTTGTTGTTCCTAGAAGTGGAAGCCATTACGTTTTTAGGTAGTTATTGTTGATGTCTTGGTGGAAAGGTTATTTGGTTGTTGACTTGGTTATTTTGATAAGACCTAGCCATGGTCGTAACTTGAGACCAAGGTCATTTTTGAATTAAAAATTTTGAACAAACTTTATATTAATAAAAGTTTGGAGGGCCATGTAATGACCATTGAAAATTTAAAATTCAACTTAAAATTCACAACATCAATTCCCTATTCAGATACCATTTGATGAAAAATATATTTCATGAGACTTTCCAGATCAATGAAATAAGCAGCTTACTCAAAAAAAAAAAAAAAAAAAAAATGATTTCACTTTTTAGTTCAATATTCGAAATCTCACAACAAATTAAATTGCAAATTCAATTCTATCAGCATACAATGATCCAGATACAGAAACAAAATGATTTTATTTATTCTTCGAAATAGTGTTCCCTCTATTCATATATTGCAATTCCATATATAAACCTCCATCGAATCAATGTATGTCCTTTCCTTCACACATATCTTCTTTGCCTGTTAATTCACCTCATACTAGCTAACTATTTCCTCCTTTATAAGCCATGACTTGTCGGTCTACCTGGCTATTCCCTTTCTCTTTAGCATATTTTTTTCTTTCGCTCTCTAATCGACCTGTTGTTATATGCAATTCTAACCACATTTTAAGTTTTAAATGCAATAGTTGTAAATGGCACAACCCCTCTATGACGTAGTTCCCCCCTTTTCCTAAATTCTGTGTACCTCCTTCTTCAATGTGTGCACAACAAATTCCCCCTTGCCTCCTTCCAATCTGCCGCCACACTTTATCTCTTTGTACCATTTTCAATTTCCTTAATTTCTACGCTTTGGAGTTTTAATTTTTAATTTCTGTTCGTCTACTTTTCCTACACCTTCCAGCTCCTCCTCTTTGCTAATTCACCATCCCTAGATGTGTGCCTCTCTCCTCCTAAAATTTGAACTTTTCTCAATTTTTAATTCTCTCATTTTCTATTCTTTCAACACTAAATATGGAGTGCTTGACCTTCTAAATTCTTCTATATGCTCTGTGTTGACATCATTGCCTCATTTAATCGATGGATTTGATTTTCCCTTTCGAATATCTTGTTGAATGATATAACATGGTTATATTATATGGAAAGATGCAAACTTTAATTGAATCCAAACCAATAATAATATGTCTAAATCAAACCATGACTTCCTTAAGACGTGAGTTTCTATTAGACCATATTCACATTAAAGTGCCTTTTAACATTATTCTAGATATGTCATCAAAGTAATGTTGGTGTGAGATCATATCCTTTTATGTTTGACAAATGTATCATTGAAAGAAGAAAATATGTGGGCTATACCATACTGTGCAATATGATATGTTATCAATGAAACTGAAAACCAATTTTCATACCAAGTGTTGCCAAAGTTGTGAGAGGCCAGAATAAAAACAAACCAAAATTGAAATAAACTGCAAATCTTTTTGGGTGACGCATCAAACTCTCGATCATTCTCTTACAATAGTCACAGGGTATAAATACAACACACAAGACTCTTGGGCTCCAAACTTTCATTTGTAATCCTACTTTTTTTACCAACAAATATTTTAAAATATCTAAAAGAAATTTGTTTGATCACAAGGGCCAAGTACTCCTAGGTCAATTCCCTTAGTTAGACCAACTTTACAATTATGGAAAGGATAAAATATAGCAATCCCAAACAATGTAAAAAAAAATTAAAAAATTAAAAAAATTGAGTCATTTTAGTTTTTTAAATTAAAATATTCCTATAATGAACATTAAAATATCCCTGTAATGAATGATCTAGGAGTTTGAATGATTGTAGGATGATTGGATGTTCAACTAATGCTCAAAAAATGTCTTCAAATATTAGGACATAACAATTTGTCACACAAATGCATACCAAATGTACTCCCAAAGTGAGAGAAATGTGGATTTGACAATTAAGATGAAATTAAAACTAATTTTAGGCCAAATCACCAGCATGTGGTCCCTCCTATTTATTATGGAAAAACCCATGACAACAAGTGTAGGATTTGGAGATTACCTAAATGAATGCTTAAAAATTTGAACCAATGAATAATTATAGCATATGAGAGTAAATGTAGACAAATCATATATAAGAGAAGGTGTATAAGAATGTGTACAATTACATCCCAACGGGGTTTGAATCTTGATGGAAAGAACAACACCACAACAACTTAACCATCATACTATGCCACGATTGGCACAAATTCTCTAGAATAAACACAAAACTAGATTATAATTAAATACACAAATTTGACCATAGTTAATAAACTAGCTTATTTATCTTATTCAATAATCTATCTAAATAAGTGGAGAGATATCTTTGTTGATTATATAAATTATTGTGAATATTCTTTTACAAATCAAATAGTAAAATTTATATTATGCTATAGATTTCTCTCGAACATTCTTACTTTTATTATTATTATGCAACTTCTTATTGTTTTGAATGTTGCCCTTAAATATTAGAAACTATCATACCTTTTATTTATGCCATGTTTATTAAGAAACTACCATAAAAGTCCGAAAAAGAGGTGGCAAATTTTGAATGATATAAATTCAGCATTAAGGGGAGGCAAAATCTGTAAGTGAACCCAAAAATCTATCAGTTGGTGATTAACATTTACTTTCAGATCTGCATAATTAAATTGCAATTCATATTAGGCAGCGATATATTTCATGATTATTGATGATAAGAAAATTAATTTAGATGATCTGAATTATTGATAACCGAGCATTAGTGGAAGGTTGTATATAGCTGAAATAAAATCCCCCGCAAGACAAAAAACCCACAAGAATTGCACAAATCAATACACAACAACAAAAAAGCCATAAATGCACGCATTCAAAGATATATTTGTTCTACTCCTCAGCGCATAGATTAAAAATAAAATCCATCCATTAACACACTATTTTGGAACAAAAGGCAATAGAATTTAGGTATAAAAAACAATTCACTCACCCTGATCTTCTTTGTCTGCTCGGTAATAATCTGAAAGCTTGTAAACAAAGGCGACTGACAAAAAAAATTATAAAAATTGAAAGGATTTGAAATAGTTATGCACATTCTCCATCCACAAAACATTGTATATTCCCGTCAATAAGTAAATACATCGAAACAAATTGCTATTTTCCCCTCAAAGCATTCAATTTTCAACGGTTCCAATTAGTTACTGATCCAAGATTTAATCTCTTGTTTTTGTGTACATGGAAATGCCAATCCGACCTACTATATGCTCCAACTGTAGGAAGCCTCTCAACTTAAAAATTCCCATAAGAAAAAAATATATATAATTGGCATTTTGGGTGTATGAGCTTTGCTAGGGTTTTATGTGTATGTGGTCATCTTGGCCCCTCTTGCGTCATACCACGCCATTGACACGAGATTTTTCTCTTTTCCTACATGTACGACTGCGTTTACTGTGGTTTTCTTGTTTTAATATGCCTTCAACCAGCTCTAATCCAACAATTCTTGTTGGTGTTGGCGGTTTGACAACTTTTCTCAATGGCTCCTCCTCTAAACAAATGACCTTGAAAATTTGTTCTGAAAGTGTTTCATGAGGTAAGTCTTTTGACTCCCCAACTGATGTGGTTTTACCTTTTCTTGATTTTGATTCTACTTGTCAATGGCTTGAGCAACATACTCTTGTTGGGTATTTTGTTGGGAGGACTCCCCCTAAAAGTGTGCTTAAATAATGGCTCCACAAGGCTTGGGTCCTGTTAGAACCATAATATTTAGAAAAAATCTAAATGCTTTTATCCATTTAAACCCAATTTTATGCTATCCTTTTCATAAAAAATCATTCTACCGCCATCCACAAAGCCAAAACTTCCTTTTACCGCCATACCACTACCATATTATTCACCCTTCATAGCCCTCACCTCATACCTCTTTACTGCAGCCCTTTGCAAAACAGTTTGTGGTATCATGGTTAACAACAATCATGATAGCCTTTTACCGCCATACCACGGAGGGACAAAGAAAGACCCGTGGTTGAGTGGTATCCTTGAAGACAGTGACAGGCCGATACCACCATACCACGTGGAAAGAAATTTTAGACTATGGTTGGGTGGTGATGAAGGCAATAAGGCATATGCTACCATACCGCGGAGGGTCAACAAGCAACCTACGGTAGAGTAGTATGCAAGGGAGTAACAATAAAAGGAGACCGCTAACCGCAAGGAGCTAGAAAGTAGCCCGCGGTAGAGAAGTAGAAATGACAATAAAGGGCAGGCCATCGCAGTGTCGCATGAGAGCTGAAGTTCATGCTCAGTAGGGCGGTAAGTTAATAAAGGAGCAAAAAACACACCGTGGCACCACAGGGAGCAGAAATGAAGCCCGCGGTGGAGCAGTAAAGAAAGAAAAGAGAATAACAGGTACATCGCGATACCATGGCAATACAAAACAAGATGTGTGGTAGAGCGTTAAGTTAATGAAAGAAAAGGAGGACATCACAGTACCACATCAAAGAAAAATATGGCGCAAGGTAACACAGTAAAGCGGCCATTATATTTGTTATTGTTCAGTTATGTTTTATTTTCATTATCAATTGATGCGACCTTTGGTCTGAGGTTGGTTGCCTCTCATGAGAATATGAGAAGACCAAGACCAAAAGGCATGGGGATTTTTTGGGAAGATATACAAGGAAGAGATAGATACAGAATAGGGGTTAGAGGTTAGAATAGAGGAATTTTCAAAATGTTTTACACAGTGAAGACCATGATGCATGTATGAATCTGGAAGAATTCAATGAAGATATTTGATTTTGCTGCCTAATATTGGTATCAACTATTTGATGGAATTATTCAATTATTTGGTTGTCTCCATTTTAATGCTTCTCTGTTATTTAAACCGATATATCAAGTATATATTCAGTTTGTCAATGCACATTTGTTGTACTTGTGTGATATGATTAATTGGTTCTTTCAAGTAAAGATTGAATCCTTCTAGTCAATCACAGTAATTTGGAAGTGTTAATTGGATCAATAAGAAGAGCCATATAATTAGGGTTGTCAATTTGTCTCAAGTAGAGTTTGTCAACTATTTACTTGCAAGTTTATACAAGTTATAAACCCATATCAATGTGCCAAACAGTTTGAGTTATTGCCACTGCGGGTCACATTTTCTAGGTCTTCATTAGACTCCGTTTACCCAACAAGGCACTGGTCTCACCCATTTTTATTCATTTAGTTTCATTAAACCTTTTTTTTCAGAATTTTGCATCTGTTAACTGAACATATTAGATTTTACCTTGATATTGCTTATACAATTATACCAAATTAGGATTATATCTTTCCATTCCCAATTTTTATTGTGGATTGATTAATAAAATATGAATCATACAGTTAAATCTACATTATTCACGTAGGTACACCTGCCTAGGTTTAGCAGAGCCTAAATAGTAGAAGGTTCAATCACATTGATTGGCCTTGTACGTTAGCCAAAAATGTTGTGAGAGCTTGGCAACCTCTTGTGGTTCAAACCTGCATTTTGAGACCTAACAGTTTGGCGACTCCGTTGGGGACAAACTCAGTAAAGTTTTCCAGCCTATCCATTTATAGAGTCAATAAAGTTTCAAATTTGGATTGAGGAGATTTCGCTGGGGAAAATCAAAATAATTTCAAAAGAATCATTTTCCTACTTAAAAAAAAAGGTAGGTGGCGACTCTGTTTAAAATTGATAGATAATGCATAGAAATTGTGGAACAAGTGATACGTTTCCAGTTTTCTTGTCAAGATGTCAGAAGAAGTAAGAAGGCAACAGTCAATAAGAGAGTTAAAAGAACTGAAATAACAAAGGCTACAATTGGAACAAAAAATTATACAATGGAACCAACAAATGCTGCAATTGGGAGTCAAGTGTGTTCCAAATACATCACGAAATAGGCCATTCTACAATAAGAATGAATATGTAAATGCAAGCAGACATTGGACACCACAACTGCCACATAATATAACTAGGAATTTTGGCAATGAAGGTGATACATATCGTTCACAATAGGACACTTGTACACCAATTGGGAGTGCATGTTATAAGGGATCCATTGAATACTCAGAATGTGAGGACGAGCCTATGGAATTTGATCTACAATAAAGTGATTCTTGCAATGATGAAGAAGCAATAGAAGAGGAAAGTACACTTGATAGTGAACAAAAAATACTTCCAGTTGTAGTTGAGCACCATGAAGATACATTTGATGAAGAAGAGGTGTATTCAAATCCACTCCATGATGAGAATGAACTATATTCTGATAATCAGGGTGATGTGTCAATTTGTGAAGCAAATGAGTGTGAATTCAATACATCTGAATTGCCATTTTTTTATAATAAGAGAGAATAACACATCAACAATGAGATGAATGAAGAGACATGTTCACTCAGTAGTGAAAATATTTCAAACTTGCTAGCAATAGAGTACCAAAAATACATACATAAGAAACATTCATAAATTTCATCCCCAACATACATTCGCTTTAACAAGGAAAGTAATTTGTGTGACAATGATGAGGGAAATCTAGAAGCCAATCAAGATCATATGTTTGTTTCTACTCAAGAAGGAATATGTAAATCAGATATTGGTTTGCATATTATTGATGATGAGTGTTCAACATTGATTGATTTAAATCTGCATAAGGATGACTCTATGGATCAGAAATTTGTGTCATTACTAACTGGCAGTAGGGAAGAGATGGAAAGTATTTCAGATTGGAGTGCTGATATGACAGAATTTTCAGACCCATGTGAAAAGCATGTAGAATATGGAGTGAGCACCAAGAATGAGCACGATTTTCTTTATTCCCATACACCTAGAAGTTTTTTTCCTATTTTGTATCAAATGCCATATGATAATTTTAGATCATCTATGCAAACCTATGATGAAGTGAGACCCAATCATTTCAGCTATGAAGATTTTCGGTTTCCAATTCAGCAGGGATATCATTTCATGATGCATGACCTAGATCGTAATGGTGGAAGGAGTTGCAAGTATCTTTATGATAGCAAGAATGGCAAGGAAGATGACATGAATACTTTCAAGGGGAGTTCATTGAGCTCAAATCAGAATAAAATTTATGATAGAGGAAATTATAGGCCTTTCTTTTGGGTGGCCTTGTGCCATCAATTGTGGTGTAAAATTTTCAAAACAATATTAGTTCAAGACATAAAATTTGAGGAGAATGACTTGGTGTTAATATGGAATGCCAGATGTCAGGAAAAGGGAAATCATGGGAAGTTTTAAGTTTTGTGGTTGGGTCATTTTGTGATCATTGGCAAAGGAGGGGAGGATTCTTATTATTTGCAGAACATGTCTGGAGAGGAGCAGGAATTTCCAATACATGGGAAATTCCTACATAATTTATTCTCTTAAGGAGTACTAGAGGATTAAGGATTTCTAGTGCATGGACAATTCTTAACAAACCTCTTAAAACATTATTTTCCATGCACATTAGTCTAGGAATTCAAAAGGGGTTGGGACTTGCTAATACATGGACAATCCCAAAATTCCCTCATCGAAAAAAAAAAAAAATTTCCATGTACAATAGTGTAGGATCATTTCCATCTCCTCCATTTTCCATCTCCTTTCATATATCATATCCTTTGAGGTCTTGGTTTGCTCTCCCAAAGATATTATGGATTCTTGCAGTGATCAGTAAATCACTCATCCCCAACAAGAGCCGCTATTAGAACCAGAATTTTCAAAAAAATTATAAAGGCTTTTATCCATTTAAACCCAATTTTATGCTATCATTTTCATAAAAAATCGTTCTACCGCCATCCACAAAGCCAAAACTGCCTTTTATCGCCATACCGCTACCACATTATTCACCCTTCATAGCCCTCACCACATACCTCTTTACCGCAGCCCTTTGCAAAACAGTTTGTGGTATCACAGTTAACAACAGTCATGATAGCCTTTTACCGCCATACCGTGGAGGGACAAAGCAAGACCCGTAGTTGAGCGGTATACTTGAAGACAGTGGCAGGCCGATACCACCATACCATGTGGAAAGAAATGTTAGACCACGGTTGGGTGGTGATGAAGACAATAAGGCATATGTCGCCATACTGTGGAGGGTCAACAAGTAGCCTACGGTAGAGTGGTATGCAGGGGAGTAACAATAAAAGGAGACCACTATACCACAAGGGGTTAGAAGGTAGCCCACGATAGAGCGATAGAAATGACAGTAAAGGGCAAGCCACTATGGTGTTGCATGAGAGATGAAGTTGATGTGTGGTAGGGCGGTAAGTTAATAAAGGAGAAAAAAAAACATTGTGGTACCGTAGGGAGCAAAAATGAAGCCCGCAGTGGAGTGGTAAAGAAAGCAAAGACAGTAACAAGTACACCACAATATCGTGGAAATACAGAACAAGATGTGCGATAGAGCGATAAGTTAATGAAAGCAAAGGAGGACACCGCGGTACCACAACGAAGAAAAATATGGTGTGAGGTAATGCAGTAAAGTGGTCATTATATTTGTTATTGTTCAATTATGTTTTATTTTCATTATCAATCGGCACAACCTTTGGTCTGAGGTTGGTTGGCTCTCATGAGAATATGAGAAGACCAAGACCAAAAGGCACGAGGATTTTCTAAGAAGACATAAAAGGAAGAGATAGATACAAAATAGGGGTTAGAGGTTAGAATAGAGGAATTTTCAGAATGTTTTACACAGTGAAGACCATGATGCATGTATGAATCTAGAAGAATTCAATGAAGATATTTGATTTTGCATCCTAACATTGGTATCAACTCTTTGATGGAATTATTCAATTATTTGGTTGTCTCCATTTTAATGCTTCTCTATTATTTAAATTGATATATCAAGTATATATTCAGTTTTTCAATGCACATTTGTTGTACCTGTGTGATATGATTTATTTGGTTCTTTCAAGTAAAGATTAAATCCTTCTAATCAATCATAGTAATTTGGAAGTGTTAATTGGATCAATAAGAAGAGCCATATAATTAGGGTTGTCAATCTATCTCAAGTAGAGTCTGTCAACTATTTACTTGCAAGTTTATACAAGTTATAAACCCATATCAATGTGCCAAACAGTTTGAGTTATTGCCACTATGGGTCACATTTTCTAGGTCTTCATTAGACTCCATTTACCCAACAAGGCACTGGTCTCACCCATTTTTATTTGTTTAGTTTCTCTTTTTTTAGAATTATGCATCTGTTAACTGAACATATTAGATTTTACCTTGATATTGCTTATACAATTTATACTAAATTAGGATTATATATTTCCACTCCCAATTGCCATTGTGGATTGATTGATCAAATAGGAATTATACAGTTAAATTTGCATTATTCACGTAGGTACACCCACCTAGGTTTAGGAGAGCCTAAAGAGTAGAAGTTTCAATCACATTGATTAGCCTTGTACATTAGCCAAAAATGTTGTGAGAGCTTGGCAACCTCTCGTGGTTCAAACCTGCATTTTTGAGACCTAACAAGTCTCTCACGGGGTTTGTCTTGATATGGTCCAAAATTTAACCAAGGGTTTCTTCCTTTTCCATTTTTCGGAGGTCGGTCATGTTCAAGCAATCATGAATCATGGTCCCTAGTATGTCTGGTCTTCTCTATTGGCTTTCTAGTCATGGACCCAGGACTTCGTTGTCTCGGATGACACCAATTTTAAGGTCTCGATTTGGATTGAGTTTCCAGCTTTTCCTTTTCCTTGTGTTCCTTTTCTGAGTCATATTGAGTCCTCTCTAGGGAATGTCATTTGTATTGATACAGATAGGTTTTTTCTAGGCCCGACCCCAGAAATGGGTTTGTGTTGAAGTGGACCTTTCACGTGATTTGAAGGACTCCATTAATATTCAAATTGGAGCTCTTCAGCATACTTTGAAGGTCACTTATTTTAATCTTCCAAACACGTCTTATAGATGTTAGTCTGCAGACCACAAGATCAGGATTTCCCTTTGGCAGTGCCTCATACTCCTCCGCCATAGGAGTCTGAAAAGCCTTGTCAGGTGGATAACTTTTTTGCCAAACTTGATGAGAAATGGACCATGGTTATGAACCGTAAATGCAAGTCCAGTGGCTCTAGGATGGCTTCCAAAGTCCCTAAGCTAGCTAAAGATGTTTCAAACCCTTTGGCAAAGCGTAAGGAGGCCTAGGTAGGGTCTAATAGTATTTCGACACGACCCAAGCCTCAGGCTACAGCTCAACCTATTGTCGTCATGCTATCACAATCAAATGCTTCTCCTCCCATGGTGGGAGCTCAATGACGATCTAACAGTCCTTCTCCACCTCTAGAATAAGGAGAATATGTGCAGGAGAAAAGGAGATTTTCCTCTTCAAATATTCAAATTGTGTCAGTTTCGCTAGAATTTTTGTAGAATCACTTCTCTACTTTGAATGAGGAGTCAGACTCCGATGATATGGAGGAGTTTCACTCATGGAATGCTCAAGGTCTGACAGACCTCTCTAGGAATTATTCTATCAGGAATACTCTGTAGAAGTATACTGGTTTTGAAGTGCTTTGTCTCCAAGAAGTTAAAATCTCTAGTTTTTTTCTCATGTCGGTTTGTTGTTCTATTTGGCCTGCCAGTCAAATGTTTTGTATTAATCGTGAAGTTGGACATGGTGAAGTTATCACCCTTTTGTCTCCACAATGGCACGCTTGTGTGTTTGACCATGGGTTTGACCCCACACATCAGCTCATCTAGATCCTCGTTAACATTGACAATCACTCCTTTGGGAGTATTAATGTGTACGCTTCTAATGATTTTGTGGAACACTCTCTACTTTGGCATTGGATTTTTGATTCATTCCTAGTTGCTACTTGTCCTTTGTGTGGGAATTTCAATATGGTTGAGATGGTATATGATACAAATGGAACCCTACCATTTAGATGGGAAACTAGCGAACAGAGGCATGGTTTTACATGCATAATAAATTGGGGCTCTTTGATCCCAATATTGGTTGCCTCCATTCTCATTCCTTCTGGCACACTTGGTGTAATTATCAGGCTCACTCTAATAGGATATTTAAGCGCCTTGATCGTGTCATGATCTTGGCTCAATATTTATTCTCTTTTGATAGCTCTTCGCTCCCAATTAAGCCATTAGTTGATGTGATATTATCAGATCATTTCCCCATTTATTTTCGCATTGAATGGGAGACAAGACAACCTCATGCCTGCAAGACTCGGTTATTTTTTAATACGTCTCTTCTTTGTCATCATCCCATGTTGGCTCATATTCATAAGGTTTAGAATTTGGAATGTAGGCCACCTTATAATACATGTTGGATTAATTATTGGAATGATGTTATCACTTGCACGACTAGATTTCTCTGCATTTATGGGCACCAGTTGGCCATTTTTCATCACCGGTCTTATGAGGCTACCATAGCTAACCTATGCTCACCCACCAAGGCTCTGGTGGTCAGCCCTTTCTCCCCATCATTACAAGTCAACATGGTGGATTTAAGACACAAAAATAAAGCTGCAGACAATTATGTTGCCAAAGGTGCACAAATCCAAGCCATATTGCATTGGTTAAAAATTGGTGATCGTGCCTCCAAGGAGTTTTTTCTAGCCCTACATGCCAAGCACTCTTCTCCTGGCATCAAAAAAATAAAGAAGGAACCCAGGTGCTTTTTGAGCTACCTGAAATTCTTCAAGCCTTTGTTAGGCATTATGACCAAGTTTTCACTGCTCAAGAGTACACGTCAGAGCAACAACAAGCCCTTCAAGATTATCTTGTTGTTGTGCCAAATAGGATAACTTTAGCCCAAAAATATTTTTATGAGAAATTACTCACTATTGAATACTTGAAGGAAGTCGTTCATACCCTGGTAGATGACAAGGCCCTGGGTGTTGATGGCTTCTCCTATGAATTTTACAAGGCCCTTTGGGAATGTGTTGGGAAAGACCTTCACAAAGTCTATCTCGAAGCTTTTCATTCCAAAACCCTTGGTAACATTATTAATAAAGGAAATATCAAATTCATACCTAAGCTTGGAGATCCCAAGGGTATCTGCAACTAGCATCTTATCACGCTCCTCAATGTCTCTTACAAGGTCATAGCAAAATCTTTGGCTCTAAAGATCCTCCATCTTCTGCCTTAGATTGTGCACCCAAAGAAAACTAGATTTATTAAATCTATATTTATCCTAGATAACATTATTTCTATGTGGGAACGTATGGAGTGGGCCAGGCAATCAAACTAGAAAGTTGTTTTTTCTGAAAATTGATTTTTCCAAATCTTATGATCGCATTGAGTGGCCATTCATTCTAACCATGTTGAAAGCCTTGGGGTTTGGGCCTAACTTCATTTAATTTTTCCAAATTCTTTTCTCAAACACCTTTGCTTGCCTCACCATCAATGGCCACCAATATTTTGTCTTTGGCTTATTTTCCTCCATCCGGCAAGAATGTTCGCTTGCTCCTTCTCTTTATGTGAATTTTGTTGAAGGGTTTGGCTATCTACTTGCCAATGTGGTTTCTAAACATGTTAGAGGCATTTCCTTGCCTAATTACCAGGCTCAACTTGTTAATGGCCATTTTGTTGATGACTCATTCCTCACCCTTCTAGAGGAGGAGAATAATATTAAGGTGGCTCTTGAATGTCTTAATGTTTTTTGTCTTGTGTCTGGCTCATCCATTCAATGGCATAAAACGTTGTGTTATAAGCAGTCTATTCTTCCCACTCCTCGCTAGTTTCAATAGTATGGTTGGAAATGGATTGGGCCAAGGGAAATCTTTCAGTTTTTGGGCATTCCATTCACCTTCTAGGCCTCTCCAACTGAGTTGTGGCAACTTGTTCTCTCCAATATTGAGAAAAACCTGGCCTACTGGATTACCAAGCCTCTTTCTCTAGCAAGGAAATTCCAAGTGTGCTTTGAGACCTTGGCTGCTACGCACGTCTATTACTCCTCTTGTTGGGCTCCTTCGAAAGTCGCCTATGCCAAGCTTGAAAATTTGTTATGGGACTTTCTTTAGGCATCTACAGAGAACCATAAAGGGTTTCATTGCATTGCTTGGGAGTTATTGCCTACCCAGAGACTCTAGAGGGATTGGTCTACTCTCCACTCAACAACAAGGGATTGCCTTGTGTGTGAAATGGATAATTAGAGTCATTACTAGAGATGAAACCTGGAAATTTCTCCTTAGGAATTGCATTCCATCTAGCTTTCCTATTCATAGACCAGTCTAGAAGGGGATTAGCTTTCAAACCCTTTTGGTTATAAAGGAACCAGTTAAAATTATGGGAACTTTCATCGCCAAGAGCATTTGGAGAGCCTAGGAGGTGGTTAAGCCTTGGATCTGTTGGGCCAGCTATGGTTTTCATGATGGGCTTTCTCTCAATCAACAAAATGTTTGGTGGTCACCCCTCTTTGTCAATAATGGTCAATCGTTGGCCAAATCACCTTGGCTTAAGGTGCTAAGGTTCCACAAGAAAGGTATTCAAACTTTGCAACATGTGTTTCATAGACCCACAATGCGCATTATGCCATGGAAAGATTTTTGTGCTCTCTACAATCTTCAAAACTAGCACCATGATACTTATGATGGTCTAGTGAATGCTATTTCTACAGATATATTTCATAAGGTGGGAATTCATGGGTCCAATCCTTGGTGGAAGGACTAGAAGTGATACACAGACACCCCTTTCAGGAATTATAAGCCTTGGCTTGGTTATATGTAGCTTTCACCACACTTTCCTATGATTGAAAGTCTAAACCAAAGGTGACATCTCCAATCCCTCGCCCATTTCTAGTGAAAAATATTCTCTGCCACTTGGTCTGAAAGTGTTGAGTCTAAACTCGCCCACTTTTCTTGGTGTATTCTTTTCAGAGGCTTACTTGTGGTGTCTCAAATTTTTCGCTTGGGGGTCCAAATCCCCCAGTGCCTTTTTTGTGGGCAAGCTGAGTCTTTTAAGCATCTCTTTTGGTTTTGTACCAGAGCTAAAAAGTTTTGGAATTGGATTCATGACGTATTTTGGCCCTTTAGATCAGAACCCTTCTCTTGAAATATGGTTCTTCTAGGAGATTCACTTAGGCTTCCTACTAAATACACCCAGCTTTGGCACTCTTTTAGGGTAGAAATCCTCTTCAATATCTAGAAATATAGGAATTTTTGCATATTTTCTCATAGCCAAATGGATAAATATGTTTCTTTGTATTCTAAAGCTATTATTTGCTCTAATGTTCTTTTATAGATTCAAGTTCAAGCCAATAAAGTTGCACTTGAGGTGTCTCACCTTCAGGTGCTTCTGGATCATTGGGGAAATGCCCCATGTACTATGGTTTGGATGCTTATTTTTCCCACTCCCTCCCACAACCATTCGCCCTCTCGGGGCCAGTGACGAAGTAGCTCTACTCGCCCCCGCTCTCAACCTCCTCTTCAATGTGGTTCTTGCCCTCCTTGGTAGTCTCATTCTCCCCCTTCACGGGCTAGGTAGGGGTGGCCCTCTAGAGGAGTGGTGAGGAGCAGTGGTGGCGACTCTAAGTGGCTCTCTGATAATGCTCCTGGTAGCGCCTCTAGTTGCCAAGACACTAACAAGTTTTTTCCACGTCTGATGCTTGCAATATCGCCTCGACTGGGGTCATCCTAACGTCACACCAGACCCCGCTAATGTGTGGGGGAATAAAATGGATGAATAGAACCTCCTAGCTCTATTGGTACTACTTTGGCCACTTAATGGCCTTTTTTCTTTATGTTTATAATCTTATACTTCTGGGCTAGGCCCATGTGACTGGTTCTTTTTGGCTTTCTAGGTGTTGCCCATGACTCTCGAGGTGTGCCTTTTTACCACCCACCATTTTTTTGGCTATGTATTTTTATTTTTATGATCAATATAGATAATTTCCTATTCATCAAAAAAATATCCCATAAAGTTATAACATAATAGGTATCCCACATTTCAGTAATTGGCTTGGACTACTTTTTCTAAAAAAATATTTTATATTCATACATCTAATGGTATTTTGAGACACGGTTTACTAGAATAAATTTTACATAAATGAAATGAGGCTCCATTTCTTTCTCATGTGTATATGATAATCTAATCATAATCATGGTCGTTCAAAAATATTTAATCAAGAGATAACTAAACTAATGTACTTAGATGATTAGGAAGTAATCCACACTAATCAAGATAATTTAGCCTCGCTCATAGACACAAGGGCTCGTTTAGACTTGGGATGAGTGGGAAGGCTTGGAATGGCAAGGTCAACTATCTTGTCCTTACGAGAGGTAGTCAATTTCGCATGAGTAAGCATGAGGGTCGAGATTCGGTAGAGGTCACCAGGATTACCGAATCCTATGAAGAATGCCCAGAGGAGATCTCATGACTAACTGTGCAATGACACTTTGTCTAGGACGACATTGGTATTTGTTATGTGTGTATGGATTCCTTATCATACTTGATTAATTATATGTTTGGAAGCAATGTAACCGTATTTGTGTTAGACTTATATTGTACATGTATTTAGTTGAGTCAATATGTGTCAGTATGAGTTTTCCTATGGTTAGAGGTTGTAGTGTTTTTCCATGTTACGTTTTTACTATCTCCTAGCATGGGGAGTGGGCCTTCGAGTACCGCTTGGTTGGGTGGAACATGCACCAAACACCGTTGGGTCCCCCTTTATCTTTAGCACTTGGTGGCGAGACATCCAGTTGGACAACTCACGGTTCTTGTTTTAATTCAAACATTGTATTATTTCTATTTGTAATAAGTTATTTTACCCCTCTTGTATTTGCGAGGTGGATTTATGTAATTGTAACACATTTTGTACTATTGCCTCATTCTGGAAATGAGAGATGTAACCAGTTGTTTAAGTTAATGAAATTATATCATGGATGTTTACCACATTATTTATGTTGTATATGTATGTCGTATAAATTCTTATTTCATAAGGTAATTAAATGCAGTGGTTTTAATGATGTATTTTTTATGGGTTTAAGTAATCTCGGTTACGTAGCCTTAGGGGATGTTGTCAATTTTAGATGAACATGTATGTTTAATTCACTTTTTAAAAAAAAATAGTAGGCTTTTATTGTGAATTGAAACTTCCTCTAGGGTTGTGTGGCGGGGCATTACACATGGTATCAGAGCCTAGGTTTAAACACTAGGTGATATGGGATTATGATGTACCCATTAAGCTTAGTTGCGTAGGTTCCCAAGTGTACCTTGTTTAATACCTTTATGTTTCTATGTAGGAGTATGCCTCCCAGACGCAAACGAGGTAGAGGATGAGGACGTGGTTGGGTAGGCAGTCATGACGAGAGTCAGCATGACTCTCCACCTCATGTTACGCTTATACCAGAGCAGGAGGAACAAAAGGCCTCACAGAACAGCCTAGGAGGCGGTGGTGGATAGCTAGATCCTCCACAGATTGAAGCTGCACGTAGAGCTTTTGAGGAGGCTTTGGCAATCTTAGATCCGAGACAGGCAGTGCTTGAGGTTAATCCTAGTGTGAGGACAGTTACGACACAGTTAGAGATGTTATCCTCTTCCTATATGAGAGATTTGATTCGGTCACAACCACCTTGGTTTGACGGAGTAGGCACCGGTTTAGAGGCTGAGACTTGGTTGATAGGTCTTGATCGATCTTTTTCTATGCATCCATTTGATAGTAATACTAAAGTGAGATGCATTGTTATGCACCTATGAGGGTTTGCAGCCACTTGTTGGAGACTGGAGGAGTAGAAACTCCACATTTATATGAGTATTGTGTCTTGGGAGATATCTCTTGAGCGGTTCAGAGCCCGCTTTCTTTCTGACCATTGGCATCAATGCAGGGGCGATGAGTTTCATGCCCTATGACATCTTTCCATGACCGTAGACCAGTATGAGAGACGTTTCTACGAACTTAAACAGTTCACGGGAATAGGAGATGATGAGGGGATGCTCGTGCAACATTTCATTAGGGGCTTGAATGCCCGTATTAGTGGTGGTGTGCGGGCCTTTGAGCCCAAATATATGGAGACAACTATGGAGAAGGAACAGCTTGTGGAGGAGAACTTGACTATGGCACTGAGAGGCCATACAGGTATTCTTATTGGCAGTGGTTCAGGAGTTGGGACTAGTGCTCGAGGGGGACATACACAGGGAGTTGTGCCTCCTAAGACAAAACAAGAATTAGCATAGGGAAAATAGTAGTAGACATCCTAGGGGAAACGGAAAGGTTTCTAGCAGAGACATGGCAACAAAAACTAGAGACGCATTAAGTGTTTCAACTCTGAGCAACCCATTCAGAGCTTCCAGTCCACTTTTAGAGGCAGTGCACAACAGTCTAGCGCACCAGCTAGAGGTAGAGGATATGGTAGATGCACGGTTTGTTTCTCTTGTGGTCAACAGGGCCATATTGCTAGAATATGTCCTAACAAGGGCACATTAGGATTCACGCAGAGACCAGCGGCGTCAAAGCCGACAATGGGAGATGTTGCTAGAGGCCATCGTGTGTTCATAGCGGTTGATAACCGTCAAGAAGAGCACCAGGGTGTCATAGTTGAGACTTATGGTTTGTTATTGGGTAACCCTATTACCATTCTATTTGATTCTGGAGCATCATACTCCTTCATTTCTTCATCTATAGTGTCACGTTGTAGACTAGGGGCTGTAAGATAGGCTGATAGGTGGCAGGTCAAGTTAGCTTCTAGTGCGAAATTCTTATCGCATTCTATAGTACCTGAGTGTAGGTTGGAGATTGGACCTCTCCTTACTACATTGGATCTTTGAGTTATACCATTGGGATCCTATGATGTTGTCATAGGTATGGATTGGTTAGAGGCTCATCGAGCAGTTATTGATTGTCGACGTAAGTCAATTCGGTGCATTAATGCATCTGGTAGTGAGGTGGATATTATAGGAGTATAGAGACCGATATCCTTAAGGATTATCTTAGCTATGCAGTTGAGAAGATGTGTTCGACATGGATGTTAGTTGTTTGTTGTTACAGTTGAGGACTTGGGATTAGGAGATGGAGATGGAGAGGAGAAAGTATCTCTTGATAGTCACCCTATTCTTTAGGATTTTTCATATGACATTCCAGGGATGCCACCGCGTAGAGATATAGACTTCAAGATTGACTTAGTGCCTGGATTGAAGCCTATTTCACGAGCTCCCTACCATATGACCACTCAGGAGTTGAAAGAGCTTCACTTGTAGTTGGAGGAGTTGTTAGAGAAGGGCTTCATTTGCCCTAGTGTTTCTCCATAAGGAGCACCGGTTATCTTCATGAAGAAGGACGGTTCACTTTGGTTATGTATTGATTACTGACAATTGAAAAAAGTGACGATCAAGAATCATTATTCGCTTCCTAGAATTTATGACTTGTTTGACCAAGTCAAGGGTGCTACAATATTTTTGAAGATTAACCTTAAGTCGGGATACCATCAGCTTTGTATTTTTGACTCAGATATCCATAAGATGATGTTTCAGATTCGATATGGTCACTACGAGTTCAGTTTGGTACCATTCGGGTTGATGAATGCGCCTTTTGTTTTCACAAGTCTGATGAATGGAGTATTTCGCACTTACTTAGATAGGTTTGTCCTTGTGTTCCTAGATGATATTTTTGTATATTCCAGGACAGTGGAGGAACATGAGGAGCATTTGTGACAAGTATTACAGTGTTTATGAGATAACTAGCTTTATGCTAACTTGTCGAAATACGAAATCTATAAGACTAAGATCAAGTATCTTGGTCATGTGATCTCAGGGGAAGGTATATCAGTGGATCCTTCAAAGATCTAGGCTATCCTAGATTGGCCTGTGCCCATGAATGTGGTAGAGATCCATAGCTTTATGGGGCTTGCATGATATTACAGGAGGTTTTTTCAGAGTTTTTCCAGGATAGGGCATCCTATCACTTCTCTTGAGAGGAAAGGGAAGAGGTTTGGATGGTTAGAGCAGTGTGAGATGGATTTTCAGGTTCTTAAGGATAAGCTAACCAAAGCACCAATTCTAGTGATACATGATCCTATAGGGGACTTTGTAGTCTATACAGACCGTCCTTGGAAGGGTTAGGAGCAATGTTGATGCAGGAGGGTCGAGTTAGAGCTTATGAGTGGCGGAAGCTTAAGGATCATGAATTGAATTATCCTATACATGATCTTGAGTTAGTGGTAGTAGTCCATGCATTGACCAGATGGAGACACTTTCTTCTCATGCACATATTTGAGTTGCATAGTGATCATAGGAGCCTTCAGTACATTTTCACGCGGCCGAACCTTAACGCTTGGCAGAGGTGTTGGATGGAGTTTCTCTGTGAATATGACTTCGAAGTGAAGTATATTCAGGGAAAGGAGAACATCGTAGCTGATGCACTCAGTAGACGTAGGAATTTGATATCCGAGTTGACTCTTGTAGTGGATTTTTAGAGTCGGATTCTTACTGCTCTTCCAACGTATAATTGGTATCAGGATGTTAGGGCAGAGATTGAGGTAGGCAGACCTCTAGAGGGCAGGTTCACAGGTTATGCACTTGATGCAGATGGTTTATTGAGACATTCAGAATGTATTTATGTTCCTTCAACAGGTGACCTTCACACTTTGGTTTTGACTAAGACACATCATGCACCCTATTCAGCCCATCTAGGGGTGAAGAAGATGCACACAGATTTGTGCCAGTTGTATTTTTGGCCAGGGATGAAGCGTGATATTGCAGATTTTGTAATGAGATGTTTGGAGTGTCAGCAGGTGAAGGTTGAACACCAACATCCAACAGGGATTCTACAACCACATCTAGTGCCAGAATGGAAATGTGATATGATCTCTTTGGACTTCATTGTTGGTTTACCCAACTCCTCGCGACGACATGATGCGATTATGGTGGCAGTCGATAGGTTGACGAAGGTAGCCCACTTCTCACCTATGCACTCTTCCTATAATGTGTCATCTATTGCTAGAGTGTTCATGGAGGACATAGTGAGGTTGCATGGTAATCCGCATCAGATCATTTTTGACAGGGATCCAATGTTTACCTCAGCTCTTTGGACATCATTACAACATGTGATGGAGACACAGTTGAACTTCAGTCTAGCGTATCACCCAGAGACAGATGGATAGACTGAAAGGGTCAAATAGATCCTCGAAGACATGTTGTGTATGTATGTTATGGACCAACAGACACGATGGGAGGACTATCTCTATTTAGTAGAGTTTTCTTACAATAACAGTTTTTGAAGTTCTATTGGCATGCCTCCTTTTCAAGCTTTGTATGGGCGTCCTTGTCATACTCCCTTGAGTTGGGATTGACTAGAGGACAGAGTATTATTGGGTCCGGAGATGTTGTAGGACATGGAGTAGCAGGTGGTTCAGATTAGAGAGCACTTGGTAGCAGCACAAGATAGGCAGAAGAAGTATGCGGATGCACATAGAGTGGATCGACAATTTTCTATCAGTGATAGAGTGTTCTTGTGGGTGCGTCCATGAAAGATTCCAATCCGATATGGAAAGGGTTCTAAGTTGGTGCCTCACTTTGTCGGACCTTTTGAGATACTCAAGAAGATTGGTCCAGTTGCTTACCGGCTTGCTTTGTCGCCCAGCCTTGCGCATATTCACGATGTTTTTCATGTTTCTATTCTTCGGCCATACCATCTTGATATTTCTCACATCCTTGATTGGAATTATTTACAGGTAGAGGACAGGTAGCTAGCTTTGGAGCCCGTGGCCGTAACGAAGTGTAGAACACTCACTCTTTGAGGGCGAGATATTGATCAGGTCAGAGTTCAGTGGGATCCCAGGGATGATGCTTCATCCACCTAGGAAGATGCAGCTAGGATGAGGGAATTATATCCCTACTTGTTTGCAGGCTTCTAGGAGTAAGCCTGGTTCTTGGGGGGAGAATGTAATACCCCTCTGTTTTGTTTCCTGTTCAGACAACTTTTTTTCTTTGTTTTGGTTTCAGCTACTATGATACTTTGCATATTTTATCATGTGTGTTTTTTATCGCTACTTATAGAGCGATGAACTATTGTGTGATGTGATGTGGTTTATCTGATGTTTTATTTACATGCTTTAATTGGTGTAATGATGTTAGTTGATATAACATGTGATTTCATATGAGATTATTGAGTAGGATGGAAATGTCAGTCTTGATGAGTGGATTGGTGAAGGGGACGGGTTCGCATGACTCGCTTATGAGCACCTTGCGATTTTGTGATTTCCTCTTCACGGTGTGTATTTTATGCTGCTTATATATATGGTGTTGTTTACTTGGTTTTTAGGTTTGCAGGTACATGACATTGACTCCACCTGGTTTCACAGGTTTGAGCGTGTCGATCCAACGATTAGGTTGAACGGGAGATAGTAGCTAGGTAACTTGTGTCAAGTCTACACCCTAGCTATAGTGTGTCGTTAGTCGTGTGTGTTGAGTCTTTAGTTGCCTGGTTTTAATCTTATTTAATTCTAAAGGGATTATTGTTTTGGAAACAAATATTTAGAATGATTGCTTTAAATAATATTGTTATTTAATTAATTAAATTTGGAATTGTTGATGGAATTTATTATATCAATTAATTAATTAAATTTAATTTATTTAATTGATTAAATATAATTTATTTAAGTGATTAAATTTAATTTATTTAATTAATTAAATTTAATCCAATGGGATTGAATTTAGTTATTAAATAATTAAAATTAATTAATTAAATTTTATGTTGAGAAAATTAAAAGAAAGAAAATAATTTAATTATATTTTGGAGTTTAATTTTATTTGTTGGAAATTAGTTTCAACTTTGGAATTAATTTATTATTTAGAATTATTAAATTAAATTAATATTAGATTAGGTTGTTAGAAGATATTTCAATTATTCCAACATGTGAGAGTTAAATTTAATAAAAGAGTTTGTTGAAAATTCATTCACAGAGAGAATTTTTGAGAGAGGAAAGCTTCTTCACAGGTGTGAGGATATTTTTGGAAAATACACAAAGGTTTTGGTTTTTGGGAATTCTTGGTTGTAGAATTGGATTGGAGTTGTTCTTGCATTTTTGTTGTGATTGTTGGTTACTACTTTGGTTGGAATCACTAGAATTTCTAGATACAAGTTGTGGAAGCTTTGGAGGAGGCTCGGCATCAAATCTTCTATTTACCTAAAGCTTCTTCACTCAGGTTTTCTTCTGTGATATTTTATTGTTTATTATTTACATTTGAAATTGTAGTGTTTAAAGAATTATTTGTTAAATCTATTTAGGAAAAAGGATTTTTTGTTAGAAAAAATAAAATTCTTAAAAGCTTATGTTTTCTCTTGAATTTTTGTTTTAGGGAAATCATGAAATCTCTGTTAGGATTTAATTCATTTGAGGAAATTGATAGATTTAACATTAAATTAAACTTAGGGGTAAAACAACAGTTAGATTTGTTTAGAAAATTTAAACTTTTGTAGAAAAATGAAATTCTTCTTTGAAACCTTTGTGTTCTTTGCGGTGGAAAAACCTAGAGGATATGCTTGTTGAAAGCTTCTAGAAAGGAACCTAGATCTTTCTTAGTTACCTTGTTCTTTTATTTGTGTATGAATTTGAGAAATTTGGTTGAAAGATTTAGTTTAAAACCCTCTGTAAATTTTGAGAATGTTCTCTGGAAAATTTTATATTTTCACCTGTAGGTGAATGTTTCAAAATGATTCCTTCAATTTGTCTTTTGAGTTGAAATTCTATTTTTATTATACATATTCATACATATGTATATATATTTTGTTACTTTTATATAAACACATGTATAGATATAAAATATGTATATATATTTTATTGGGGATTTAATTTGGTTTGTGAAATTGAGAATCATCGTACGACACAATTAAAATAAATGCAGTTCCGTTTTACGCATATTTTTCCCCTTATGGATTTCACAGTTTTCTTTTGTTTTAAATGGGACGGTATGGGGAGGCGCTACCTCCCCACCGCCACTCCCTTATGGGAGAGGTGGTGTGGAGGGAGAGCCTCCACTGCCTCCCATTCCCTTGGCACATGGTGCGGTGGGAGGGTTTGGGGAAACGGTTGTGTATACAACCGCCCCCTCCCTCCAAACATCAACATAACATGTGGTTGCTTAGAAGATGAGGGTTGCGGATTAAACAAATCCGCGAACTCATCAGCCCTTTCATCCCTTTTGAATTTAATGGGATTCGATATTTTGGTTTTAGTATATTTTTAATATGAAGTGTATATATATAATGTTTATTTATGTTATATATTAAATATATATAGTATATACAGTGTAAATATATATATATATAAAATAAAGAAATACATTTTTTATTTTGAATTTAAAATTATAAATTAGTTTTATAAATTGAGGTGATGAGATTATTTGTGAATATTTAAATAAACTTATATATTATATGCAGTGTATATATATTTAAATGTGTTCATTTTTAATTGGTTGTGGTTATTATAATTGAGAAATTGTAGAAATTAGATGTGTTAGTTGGGAAACTGAAAGAGTTATCTTGCATGGTTTATGTTTCTTTTAAAAGTAATCAAGAGTTTTGTTTTGATAAAATTGGAATTTTCCCTTCTCTGTAATAGTAAAGGCAATTAATCTATTTTATTTAATTATTTTGTTAAGGCAATTGTTCTCTTTACTGTGAAATGTATTAGAAAGGGAAATGGATTTAATATATCCAAAAATAGATTATTTCCTTTCCATTGCTTGTTGTAATTATTTCCTTTATGTTCATGATTGGGGAAAAAGGGTTATTTGAGTTTTAATTTGTAAGTCTTCCAGAGGTTGAGGGTTGTCGATTTTTTATGTCAACCATTTGTATTTCCCTTGGGTAGTGTGTTATGTGGTTGGTTTCCTCCAGGTGTTTGGAGTGAGTTTCATTATCTGTTGCTTCGTAGAGTTGGAGAGATTGCGTTGTCTAATTTGTAATCACTAGAGTTACCCTTGGAGTATAGTTTTGTATAGTATGTTGTCAATTAAAAGAGTGGCTTCTGATAGGTGCTCAAGCCCAAAAAGGGTAAACTAGGTAACCTTCAGAGGTGATTTAATCAAGAGATAACTAAACTAATGTACTTAGATGATTACGAAGTAATCCACACTAATCAAGATAATTTAGTCTCACTCATAGACACAAGGGCTCATTTAGACTTGGGATGAGTGGGAAGGCCTGGAATGGAAAGGTCAACTATCTTTTCCTTACGAGAGGTAGTTGATTCTACATGAGTAAGCATGAGGGTCAGGATTCAGTAGAGGTCACCAGGATTACCGGAGCCTATGAAGAATGCCCAGAGGAGATCTCATGACTAACTGTGTGATGACACTCTGTCTAGGACGACATTGGTATTTGTTGTGTGTATGGATTCCTTATCATACTTGATTAATTATATGTCTAGAAGCAATGTAACCGTATTTGTGTTAGACTTATATTGTACATGTGTTTAGTTGAGTCAGTATGAGTTTGCCTATGGTTAGAGGTTGCAGTGTTTGTCCATGTTACATTGTTACTATCTCCTAGCATGGGGGGTGGGCCTTCGGGTACCACTTGGTTGGGTGGAACATGCACCAAACACCATTGGGTTCTCCTTTATCTTCAACACTTGGTGGTGAGACATCCAGTTGGACAGCTCGAGGTTCTTGTTTTAATTCAAACATTGTATTATTTCTATTTGTAATAAGTTATTTTACCCCTCTTGTATTTGCAAGGTGGATTTATGTAATTGTAACACATTTTGTACTATTGCCTCATTCTGTAAATGAGAGATGTAACCAGTTGTTTAAGTTAATGAAATTATATCATGGATGTTTACCACATTATTTATGTTGTATATGTATGTTGTATAAATGCTTATTTCATAAGGTAATTAAATGCAATCGTTTTAATGATGTATGTTTTATGGGTTTAAGTAATCTCGGTTGCGTAGCCTTAGGGGATGTTGTCAATTGTAGATGAACATGTATGTTTAATTCACTTTTTTTTTAAATAGTACACTTTTATTGTGAAATGAAACTTCCTCTAGGGTTGTGTGGTAGGGCATTACAGTTGCTCAATGTTCAATGTTTTTTGATGTTGTTTGATGTTGTTCGATGTTGTTCAATATTTTTCAATGTTGTTCAATGTTATTTGATGTTGTTCGATATTGTTCAATCCTGTTCAATATTGTTTGATGCTATTCGATGTTATTTGATGTTGTTTGATGTTGTTCGATGCTATTTGATGTTTTTTGATGTTTTTTGGTGTTGTTTGATGTTGTTTGATGTTTTACGATGTTGAATTAATTAAATGATGTTAAATCACTTAATTAATAGATGAATATGAGTGCCCAAAATGCTAGCTCATGAGCTAGGACATTTTTAGGTGTCTACATTTTTCCCCTCTTTAATACAAAGTACTAGTTGCTTTGTTTCAAAGAACATTGCCGTGGTATGCCCCAGGTGCAAGAGTTTCTCTAGTATGCCCCAGAAAGGATAGCATGGATGGTGCCCTCTTTGGAAATTTGGTGAAAATTCTAGATAATAAACCAAATTTTTCGATAATCTGATGTGATGCGTTAAGTGCAAGGAGTGACACAAGAAATGTTTGACTAGAAGAAAATATTAGTAATATTGAGAAGATAGAAGAAAATGGATGATATTAGAAGAAAATGTTAGTAAGAATGTGATGTCATTGATGAGTTTCTTTTGCTTTACTTGCAGGCTTCACAGTTTGAACAATCCTATTTAATGTAGCAAACAGATACGATGCACCAGGGTATGAATTACCAAGGTGCCTTTGTATCTATTGTGTGGACTTTGACTCTACAAACAAAGAGTATCTTTTTTCATACCAGGCATACAAAAACTTTGTTTAAAGCATAGTGGGGTTGCATGAAAAATGTTTTGGACCAATCACACAAAGAGGTATAGAACACTTAACATGTAATTGCTTCACGAATTGTTTATACAACTTTCATACTCAATAAAGCAATTACTCGTCATTGTAATATTATAAAAATATCTTACAAACAAAAAATTGGAATGACGCTCAATTTCCCTCATTCCTTCTTCTCTAAATCCTTATGGACATCCTTGAGAGATCCTGAGAATGAGTCAATAAAATAAATCACAAAAATTAAGACCACAAAAAGATAAAAACAAAGTTGCAGTATCACTTGTCATATCTCTTTAGGGTGGGGCTATTATCCATTGTTGATCATGCCTATCGTAGGAACGAATCCATTAAGGCATATCTCAAGATGTTGTTGGGACTTATTTAAAAAGATAGGTAGTTGATACTTTGGCATTGTTTACGTTTGTTTATAGTCAACTCTTATGTGTTTTTTTTTGCTTGAAAGTTATAGTTGTTGATGTTTGCTTTGTTTGTTTGATTGTTTTGTCAAAGGGTGATTGGGACAGTTTGTTTATTATGGTTGAAATGTTTATTGTGGATGTTGGTGACAAGATGGGCCTTTTTTGATTTTCTATTTTTCATGATGTTGTTTTTGTTTTATTTTCAAGGGACTAACCTAGGGCCTCGAGGTCTCATCAAAGATAATTCTTGCCTATGTTGTACACGTAGAGTCTTGTAGTTCGCTTGGTTTGACCTTTCCTATTTTATGAATATTTTTTGAATTTTGTATATTGTATATGTTTTTGGGATTTTGCATTTTTTGACTAAGTTGAAATAAAGCATGTTGGAAACCTAAGGGAACTAACCTAGGGTCTTTGGGGCTAAAAATCCTTGCCTACGTTGTACACACAAAGACCACGTAGTTTGACTATTTGACTTAAAGCATAAACTATTTTTGGGTAAACAACATTGATAACTTGGATTGATATTCCACTTATGTGTCTAGAGGATATTTTGTAGGAAATCTACTTGAACTAGTTGTGAGGTTCAATAAAATATTGATATCTTAGACTATTTGAGTGAAGGAATAATCCCATGATGTTGTTTTGTTTTTCATGTTTTATCAAATGTTTTTTATTTTTATTGTTTTCTATTATTTTTGTCTTTTGTTGTTTTATGACCATGATTGGATGCTACAAGACCTAATTCATGACCATCCTTGGGAAGTTGGCCCCATTAAAATGACTTACCCTAATCAATGACAAGCCATGGTTGGACACATGATTTATGAAATGCATGGGTGGATGCTATGAAAAAGTTATGATAGATAATGATGCATGTTTTATTCACACATAGCACCTATTTGCCAGGTTTTCACTATGGTACCTATTCTAGGAGCACCACAAAGTGGTTTTCACTCAAAGAACGTTTTATTTCTCTTTACTATTTTTATTGCTTTTTTATTTTTATTTTTATTTTTATTTTGTATCTTTTATCTCTTGTTTCCATTTTTATAGATTTTTACCCTTTTGCCTGGGGTATTTTGACACGTTTCATGTATAGAACTTCTTGAGTTGGTTGTTGTTCAACAGTTCAGCTAAAGGTTCTCCTTCGAGAGTAGCTAACTGATATGCCCTAGAGCCATAGCTTGTTGTTATGATGATTGGACCTAACCAGTTAGGTTCAAATTTTCCCTTGCCATCTTGATTCAATTGTATATTTTGATTCTCCTTGAGAACTAAGTCACCAACTTGAAAGTTTCTATCTTTGATTCTCTTGTCATAGCTTCGTTTGAGCTAATTCTGATAAACTTGCAGATGATTTAATGCACTCAAACATCTTTCATCTAGGAGCTCTAATTCATTCAATCTAGATACCATGTACTCTTCGTTTCTTGCCATGCCTTTCAATGAGACTCATAATGAGAGGATTTTGACCTCAATAGGTAATATAGCTTATGATTCGTAGACCAAGGAAAAGGGTGTGGCACCAATAGATGTGCGAATGTTTGTTCGATAAGCCCATAAGGCTAGGTTTAGCTATAGATTCCAATCACGACCAACTTCATTAACAGTCTTTTTCAATATTTTTTAGGATTATTTTATTGGATGCCTTTTCTTGACTATTTCCTTGAGGATAGTAGGGTGTAGAAAATCTATGTTGGATAGAGAATTTGGAACAAAGTTCCTAAACATCCTAATTCTTGAATGGGGTGCCATTATCTGTTACAATTGTTTGTGGGATCCCATACCTATAAATGAGATAATATAAAATGAAATTTGATATCTGTTTATCAGTGATATAGGTCAATAGAATCACCTCTATCCATTTAGTGAAGTATTATGTTGTGGTGATAATGAATTTATGACTATTGGATGAAGTGGGTGATATTTTACCTACCAAGTCCAATCCCCATTATGAAAAATGCCATGGTGTTGTCATGGGTCTCAAATTTTGTGTTGGTGCATGAACTAGATCACCGTGTTGTTGACATTATCGACACCTTCTAGAATGTTGAATGCAATCTTGCTCCATGGAAGGCGAATAGTACCTTGCTTTGAGTATCTTCTAGACTAAGTTAGGTCCGCTAGATTGGGATCCACAAATACCTTCGTGGACCTCTTGTAAGGTCATTTTTGCTTCTTTTGTGTTAAGGCACTAGAGTAACATATCATTTAGGCTATGATAGTATAGGGTTTCTCCTAAGACCATAAAATGGGAGGTTCTACGAATGAAGGTTTTCTTCTGAGTAGTTGTTAGGTCAAGTGGTATGATACCATTTTGGCTATAGTCAAAATTATCTTAGTACCATGGGGAGTTAGGACTACAAACACATACCATTTTTGATTCTAGGATGTTGAATATCGGCACCAGTAGTTGTTCCATGAGGAATTAATATTTAGGCACATTCTAAGGAATATCAAGCAGGGAGCCTATTGTGGCCATTGCATCACAACTCTATTATTAATCCGAGGAACCTAATCAAATTTTATTTTGATGAAATAATCCTTGAAACTATCCATCATTCTTTTTAATGGTAGAAATTTTTCATCTTTTGTTTGTTATTCATCATTCACCTATTTGATTACTAGTTAGGAGTCTCCAAAGACATGTAGCTCTTTTATTCTCCATTTGATCACCATTTTGAGCCCTATAATAAGAACTTCATACTCTGAGATGTTTGTGCAGGGGAACACAATCCTATAGGCCTTAGGTTTACTATCTCCCTGTGGTGTGAGAAATAAAATTCTTGCTCTTGAACCATGTTGAGTATGGAACCCATCAAATTATAGAGTCCATTGGCCTATCTTTTTTGTCATCAAGACACTCTCATCTGGAAAATCCACTATGAGAGGTTTATGATCATCTATGGGTGCTTCACCCAATTGGTCTGCTATGACTTGTCCCTTTATAACTTTCCTATCCATGTACTCTATATCAAATTCACTCAGGCTCATCACCCATTTGGATATTTGACCTGTTAAGGCTACTTTTTCTAGTAAATACTTGAGTGGGTCCACCATTGAAATCGGTTTCACTTTTTTGTTTAAGATATAATGTCTCAGATTTTGTGTTGAAAACACTACTAAGAGACATGCTCTTTCAATGGGTGAATAGTTTAGTTCATAGCCCACCAGTGCTCTGCTAATATAGTAGATTTCCCTTTCTTTATTGTTATCATCTAGTTGTGTCAGGAGAGCTCCCAATTTTGCTTGTGTGGTAGACACATAAAGTATCATCTCCTTTTCTAGAATTGGTGGCATGAGTACAGGAGGAGTAAGTAGAAACTCCTTAACTTTATGGAATTCTTGGTCACATCTCCCATCCCATTTTAAGGTGAATTCTTTGTGTAGGAGATGAGTGAAAGGGTGGCATTTGTCTGCTAGTTGTGTGATAAATTGTCTGATTGATTATAGCTTCCCTTGTAGGCTCCTTAGTTGTTTGAGTGTCTTTGGTGGAGGCATCTCCATTATAGCTTTTACCTTGGTAGGATCCACCTCTATCCCTCTTCTTGACACTGTGTACCCTAATATCTTTCCAGAGGTTACCCCGAACACACATTTCTTAGGGTTGATTCTTAGATTGTACTATTCCAATTGATCAAATACCCTTGCTAGGTTTGTCAAGTGATCTACTCTCTTGATTGACTATTCTAGGATGTCATCCACATAGTCCTCCATGATTGTGTGTAGCATGTCATGGATATGGTCATCATCACTCTTTGATAGGTTTATCCTAAATTCTTCAAACCAAAAGGCATCACATTCCAACAAAAAGTTCCCCAAGAACAAGTGAATGTTGTTTTATGTTGGTCATTTGAAGAGATCTTTATATGGTTGTATCCTGAGAAAGCATCCATCAAGGACAACATCTCATGCCCTATTTTTAGATCTACAATCATGTCAATGCTTGGTAATGGAAAATCATCTTTTATACAAGCCTTGTTCAAGTCTTCGAAGTCTGTACATATCCTTTGCTTCAAGGATGACAGCTAGATGATGCACCACTAATGTTGGATCTAGTCCAGGCATGTCGACATAGGTCCAGGAAAATTTTACCTTTCTCTCATTGATGGACACTATGAAATTTTATTTCTCCTCAAGGTCAAGTTATGTTGCATGGTATGTTATCTTTGGCTCCTCTATTGTACCAGCATTTATGGATTATGTTTCTTCTACAAGAAGTGTTGATATTTCTTGATATTCTGATATTGGGATATTGAATCCTCCATCCTTGAGTGCCTCTATGAGGTTTTCACCTTCTACATCCTTTATTTTTCTCTTTTTTGGATCTGATAGAGCCATAGTGTGGTTTTCTCTAGGGGATCATATCTTTATGTTTTATCTTTCATTTTTGTGACTAGAAGATTCAATATCTCCATCGAAGTATGCCTCTTGTTCTAGTTACATGATGAACCCTGCTTTGTGATCTCCTGCTGGTATGTTTGTTCGAAGTCCCGTGAACTTTGCGATGGCCTAATCGTTCTAGAATTGATCCAAAATTGGTGAATGTTATTATTGATCCCAATCTATGAGTTGTGGGTAACAGAGTAGGAGACTATCATCTTGGTCTACAAAGCTTATAGAAGTAGGTGAAAGGGTCAATATGGCTCTAGTGTCTTTTTCCCACTGGGTATCTAGGTCATCATTACTAAAGTCAGGGGAATCATATCTTGTGATGAAGGAAGAAGAATCCCATTTGTATTCATTAGAGTTTATTTCATAATGGTAATAAATTTTGGGAATGGTTTCCATGTATTGGATAGGGAACCTATCATTTCTAAAGTTGTTGAATAAGTCTTCAATGGGTAATTCATTGTCCATGACATGGTAAATATCTAGTTCCTTAACACCAATAGAATTTTCTCCTTTCTTCCAAGAGGTTTGTCTGGTTTTTGGAATGACCACGTCTTTTGGTTTATAACCTAGCCCCACATTTTTTTGTCTCTATTCCACTATGATAGGATCTGATCGGCCTTGTTTGTGTAGCTCGAGGCCACCTGTTCCATTGTATCCCATTTTTCTGACTAATTGATACCTTCTAGTGTTAGGATCAATTAAAATGGATTGTGGCTTTTGTGGTTCTTTTTGGTCCTCCTTGTAGATCATAGATGAAAGGTCCTCAAATATTTCTTCATCTTTCATGTCTCCCCATCTAGTAAATATAGTGGGTTTTACTATCATTTGTACTATCTTGATCTCTTTTGGACCTCCATACACTCTAGGTGTTGGTGGAAGCATGTTGATGCAGAATGCTTGGTTAAAATGGTAGTTCCCATTACCTTTGTCAAGTACTTGAATCTTGGCTTCTTCTTTCAGTTGCTCACTTGATGTGTTTTTGGTGGAGGTTGATGGAAGCATGGAAGGGTCGACATAAGAAAAGGAGTCGAAGGATATATCATTGCTAGGAACACATTGGATTTTGTTGTATTTCTTCTCCAACTTTGCACAAAAATGGAAAGGTTCAGGATCAGCATATAGTGTTACTTCCTTTTCTTCATGGGGAAACTTTAGGCATTGATGGAAAGTGGAAGGGATTTCTTGTAATGTGTGGATCCAAGGGCATCTTAGGAGTAGGTTGTATGGTAACTCAAGATCTAGTACTTGACAAGCAGTTTATGTTATTGTTGGTCCTATATGTACCAGCAACCTAACCGTCCCTTCATAATTTCTCTCTAAGTCATCATAAGCCCTTATGGTGATACTCTTGCCTTTGTCAATCCTGTCATTAGAATACCCCAACTGTTTTATGAATTTTAAGGTACAAATGTTTAAACCTGCATCATTATCTATCAATACTCTTTTGACCATGGCCTTATGAACACCAACCTCTATGTATAGATCTTGATTATGGAATGTTCTTTATGGTAAATATTTCTCTAAAAAGACTAAGTGATTACTTGCATTAATTTTTACAACCATGGCTTGGAATTGGTTGGGATCAAGGTCATTAGGGACTGACATTTCCAAAGATTTTTCCAATATCTCCCTATGTGCAGGTGATAATTTTAACAATTCTAAGATTGAGATGAGGGTGGGTGTCCTATTTAATTATTCCACAAGCTTGTAGTCACTTGGTGACTTGATTGTGGGTTTGGGAGGTTCTCCTTGTATTGTAACTCTTTTGTGACGGGTAGTTATGTTGCAGTTGTTGTCTCCTCCTCATATTGTTACTATGTTTTCCCTATTGTCATCAACTTGTGAGAGGGTTCCAAAAATTGTGTCACCGTATGTGTAATTAGCATTATGGTACTCTTGTCCCTTTCCTTTATCATTCCTCTTAGCGTGGTCTGGGATCAAATTTGAGTATATTTGGAGATCCTTGTTTCTAGGCCGATGATCAACGTCCACTTCCCCTTTGTCTATTAAGTCCTGAATGATGTGTTTGAGGTGCATGCAATTTTTAGTCATATGTCCTTTGATCATATGGAAATCACACAAGTCCTCATTTTACCATGGTGTCTTAAAGCTAGGTTCCTCATAATTTGGGCGATCATTTGTTAAAATGAGGTTTTGTTGTACTAGTTTGTGCAAAATTGTCTCAAGTGACTCACCTAATACAATAAATTGCCTCCTAGGTTGATCATATTGCCTCTATTGCCCTCCTTGATTTTTCTATTGGTTTACAACCTTATTGTTTTTGGGATAGGTAATTTCGTTGCTTTGTGTGTTGTTGGGACCATAGCTTGTTTGTGCCACCTATGGTTTGTTTTGATTTGTGTTATGTGTGTTCCTTACTACTCTAGTGTCTACCTCTCCATCATTTGTAACGTTCTTGTTTTTAGGCTAGATTTTGGGTTTCTCATTTGAACTAGAGGAACTATCTTTTGAGTTGTTTATCTTTAAGGTTCATCTTGCTATGAGATCTCTCTCAATGTGTAACCCATTTTCGATTGTTTCTTCAAAGTCTATAGGACATATCATAGTGATCCAATAGTTTATTTTGGGTAGGACATTTGTGATGAAAATATCCACCAACTCCTTGTCTAGAATGGGCCATTTGCATCGACTTGCTTTATGTCTCCATCTTTGTAGGTAGGAGGTGAAGGAATCTCCTGGGATATATTTGATCATGAATAGAATAGTGATGGTGACATCTTGTTCTATGTTAAATGATAAGTGGATTATAAATTTGCTAGGCAGTTAATCAAAAGTTTTGATTCCAGGTTGCAAACGGGCGAACCACTCCATAGCATGACCTATAAGGTTGTATGGAAAGAGCCTCATGAGATAGGAATAATTTTTATGTACCTCCATACATGATACCAAGAATTCTCATACATGCTGTATTGGATCTCCTACTCCTTTGTACTTTCTTTCAAATCTGGGTATCTCAATTTTTTTTGGAAAGGGTAGTGTTGTGATGGAATGATCGAGTGGGAACAAACAAATTTCCTACATGGTGTAAGTCTTCTTCTATTTTCCTATCTACATATCTGTTATTTTTTGGGTGAAAGTATCTATCCTTAGTTTCATCTCCATCTTCGGTACATGCGTTTGTGAATGTTGCATGTGATAACCTTGTTGTCCTACCAAGTTTTGGTCATAGATTGGGTATTGTGAAGGTATAGGACCTTGATAGCCATATGTGATGTAAGGAGGGTTAATTATTTTTTGTGTATAAGGAGGGTTAAATCCTTGTTGTTGGGATGTAACATACGGAAGGCTTCCCTGATGATGTGTTTGTGGGTGACCTTGTTGATAGGATGACTAAATTAGGGTGCTCTGTGGCACACCTTGTTGGGTAGGCCTAAATTGAAGGTTACCCTGGTGATACGTTGGCGGGATACCTTGTTCTTGGGATAACTAAATTAGGGAGTTCCATGGCACACTCTACTAAGTAGGACTAAACTGAAGGTTACCCTAATGATGCATTTGTGGGACACCTTGTTGTTGGGATGATTGATTGAGGGTGCTCTTTGGAACACCCTGCTGGTTAGGACTAAAATGAAGGTTACCTTGATGGTGCGTTGGTTGGATACCTTATTGTTGGGATGACTGATTGAGGGCGCTCTATGGCACACCATGTTGGGTAGGATTAAACTGAAGGTTACCATGATGATGTGTTGGTGGGACACCTTGTTGTTGGGATGACTGATTGAGGGCGCTCTATGGCACACCCTGTCGGGTAGGACTAAAATGAAGGTTAACCTAATGATGCATTGGCAAGACACCTTGTTGATAATAGTGTTGGTTTGGAAGGGGACCCTGTGTTCCACCTTCTTGAAGATATTGATTGTTTTGAGGGGGACCCTATGTTACACCCTGTTGAAGATATTGGTTATTCTGAGGGGGGTCTTGTGTTCCACCCTATTGAAGATATTGTTTGTTTTGAGGGGGGCCTTTTGTTTCACCCTATTGATGGTACTAATTTTTTTTGGGAAGGGTTGATTCTTGATGTGTTCTGAGGTATATATTGTCCAAGAGGTGGATTTTTATTCTAAGGTTCATATTGAGATGGACCCCCTTGGTACATTTGTGCTACTAATGTTTGTTCAACCTAAGTTGGTTACATGAACAAGGGGTTCACTTTGGGTTGGTCACTACTTTGTGAGAACACGAGTGGCATATTCAACATCTCTAGAGGTTGGGTTATTTGTCTCACAACCGAGTTGTCCCCTAAGGGAATAAGCTTTGGGTCTTGAGAGCTTCTTCATTGAAGTCCACGTGTAATTTAGCACCACTTTGTGCTAACTTGAATAAATGGGAGTTTGGGTCCTTTCTTAACAACCTATCCATTAGTTTGAGGACCTTGGGGTTGTTAGAATGTTCAAACAATTCTTCCTCATTTATCTCTTCTTCATCGTTTACCTCCTCTATAACCACTTTTTTGGGATCCTGGTTACTTTGTTCCATTACTTCCTTTTGTTTTCGACTTATTTCTTCCTCAATGAAAGTGTCTTTGTAGACTAGTCTATTCTAGGGAGTTTCAAGGTCACTTGGCCTATACCCCCAAGGGCTAATCTCATCGTTCATGTCATTTATTGGTGGGATACTAGTGGTATTTTTGTTGGCTTCCATCTTTTTCCTATGTTGTGATCTCATGGTTGTCATAAACAACTTGGGTCTCCTATGGGAAAATGGGGTGCTCTCTAGGTGACTTGAATCCTAAAGACCCAATGTTGTCCTAAGTGAGAGGATGGATGTGGGTATGTAAATCTGGTTCTTTCCTCTAGATAAGTTCAGTATCATGAAAGAGACTAGGGTTTTGACCAAAAAAGAACATATATAACTCTAGATTGTTCTTCGAATCACGTCCATAAAAGTTTTCTACCAATTTGTTTATGTTTTTATGTAGCGTTAAGAGGCGTTTCTTGAGAGCCTTTGGACTCAGATGCCTAAGTCTGAAATGATGACCTATGGACTTTACCTTAGGGATCTTGACCTTTTGTGAGATCGTAAAGGGTATAATTATTTCCGAGCAGGTGGTGGTAATATGGACCTATTTGCTGCTATGTCAGCTTTCTCTTCCTCTTCGTCTAAGACAATTGATGTGGTGAGAAACTGGTGGGGTGTTTCATTCTTTTAAAAAATGAATGATCTCAAGTTGCTTATGATGTCAATTTGTTCACCTTCGATATATGTGAGACTAGGTTGAAGGATTGATGCTACATGATCTGGTTGCTAAACTGGGGCAGTTGGTCACCAGATGGTCATAAAGTTTGATGGTGCTATGGGATGGTTATTGTGAAGCTCAAGACCCTAGGGTTTGAGTGTTGTTTTGGAATGATACTACTTTTTAGAAATCAAAATTTTGAAGAACTAAGGTTTATTTTCCACTTCCTTGTCCAGAGGATATGTTGCGGGAAAGCTTACTTGTGCTATCTGTGAGTCCCAAGTAATTGTTGATATCATGGACGTCTGAGTGAAGGAATGACCTTAATTTTTTATTTTTTTTGTTTTCAAATAGGTAGGATGGAAATAATGGATGTGGTACTATCTGACCTCCTAGCTTTCCAATTGTTTTGGTTCAAACAATGATCCTATAAACAACTCTCTCTCAACTTTTTTTCTGTGTTTTTGAAGTATGACAAGTGATAAGACAACACTTTGACTGACTCGGCAAGCATGGACTTATGTAACCTTCATGTCTATAACTTAGGTTGTGAAATCACAACACCGAAGCCATAGTTCTCAAATGTTTACTTTGATTAATGTACCCTGAAATCAAAGCCAAAATGTTTGGAAACCTTTAAGGAAAGATCCTTTCAAAGGGGTGAAAACATAAGGCTTCTCTCACATGTATGCACTAAATCAAAGGGTTTGTGGTTCAACTACCTCATTCAATGTTTTTTTTGAATGTGTTCTTTTTCTTTTACTCAAACACAAAATTTGATGTCAATTTTATTTTAATGTAATGGGCCAAGTTTAACATAAACCAGTAATTACAACCCTAGAGGATAGACACCATTCTCTTAGGCAGGCCTACCTCATGCTCTGAAGAGATGATTTTACATGTAACTTATGGCTTGGTCCTGTAGTCGTACATGGCAAGTAAATTGTGATGCACCACTTTCAGAGAATGTTTTTGGATAATAAGTGGCCTAGAAAACAATTTGGTTCTTAGTGGTAACTGTGAACATGGAAATCTGACACTCACCTGCTAGCCACTTAAGGCTCTTTAACTGTTCCTGTTCCACTTAAGGTATGGGATTAGGTGTAGTCTGTTGTCAGCACAACTTGAAGCTATTTTCTTACCAGTTCACAAAATTTAATATATCCCACTAGTAAATGTGCTTTGAGACCTTGCAATGAGTTCTCTAGTGTGGGATGTATCTCAAGGAAAGCACCCTCTTTAAGGTAAACTTAAAAATAAATTGCAATGCTAAAAAGTGTTTTTTCGCTTACCCAAGACTACCAAAATGTGTGAGGAGAGAAGATAAAACACTTTAGCTTTTCCAATCAATGAATGCACAGTGAAAATCCATAGCAAATTGATTCATTTTAAACATCTTGAGCGATGTTATCCCCAAAAATTTGTGAGTAAAATAAAACAAAGTTCTTTTTAACTTGATGTCCTAAGAAAAGCAGTCCTAGTCCTATCTTGGTCAACAAATGTAAAACGTGTGTGCGTCAACAAAATGGAAAAAAAATTCATTCTTTTTATGCACCAAAATAGAAGGTTCCTAATTATGAAAACATTAAATGTGTTCATTTTTTTGAGCCCAAAATTTGAAGTATTTTTGTTCTTTTTATGAGCACCAAACAAAAGTTCCTAACTTAGAAAGCTTAAAATTGGCTCATTTTAAAAGCACCAAAATCAAATGTGAGTTTGTTATTGTTCATTTTTAGTGCACTAAATGAAAGTTCCTAACTTAGAAAAGCTTAAAATTTTGTTCAATTTTTAATAGCACCAAAACTAAATGTGAGTTGGTTGTTTGTTCATTTTAGAGCACCAAATGAAATTTCCTAACTTAGAAAGCTTAAAATTGGTTTATTTTAACAACACATAAATCAAATGTGAGTTTGTTGTTGTTCATTTTAGTGCACCAAATGAAAGTTTTTCCCAAGTTAATAAAAAACATTTGTGGATCAGAAAATCTTAGACAAATCGTCTTCCCTATAACAAAGGTGTTAGTTGTTTTCATAAAAAAAAGTGTCATAAATCTTGCAAGATCTTTCCTAGATATGTTAGAAACTTTCCAAACACAACACACAATCAAATGTTAGGGTTAGACAATTTATTAAGCATCGAAAACCCTACAACCTAGACCAAATTGTGAGGTAAGTTAAATTTAAGCACACCAATGAAAAATTTAAATGCATAAAAATTGAAAACCACCTACACCATTGCAAAGATCATGAAATTCTACTCTTTTTTTTATAAAAATACTCTTTTTTTTATAAAAATACCCTTTTTTTTATAAAAAAGCATTGAAAAATACTTTCGTATGACCAAGATATGGTCATTTAAAGATAGGGTAAACAAAGGTCCTAATTACCAGTCAATAGCATGCTTGTCAGAAGAAAATGCGAGTTTCTTACAACAAAAGCGTCATTCTCGTGGCAAAGGCGACCTTCTTAGAGAAAAGGCGACCTTATAGAAAATGCGAAGTTTGGCTGGCATGATCCGGTGGATATTTTCAGTGAAATTGAAGTGTCTCATTTCTCTCTAGAATCAGCACCATCAGAAAGAGCTCGACATCCTGATTCCAACGCAACTTGAACGGAGCGAAAAGGAGTCCGTTTGTAAAAATTATGGCCAGTCAAACCTTGGGTCAAACTGGGATCAGAGGGCATCAAGGAAGCAAAAAAAATGATGTCATCAAAAGTTGTCGAAGTTGGTGTCATTGCAAAGAGCTCATCAAGATGATTCTGACGGCGTTCGTTTCGTCAAAATCCGACATTGTATGCTCAAGATACAGCTGGTCAAAGTTTCAGGTTGACTTGGGGGACTTGAAGGTACAGTGATGACGTCATCATCCGTACAGATGACGTCAGCATGCAGTATGAAATCCGAAATAGACCAATCGGAAGTTGACACATGGCAATCCGTACGGCCCGTACATGTCGACGTGGCACGATGATGTGGCAGGTGACGTTAGCAAGGTCAGCGAATCATGCATTGACACGTGTCATTCATATCCAATCAGCATAAACGTGGCATGTCCAATCAGCATCATAGTCAGCATTGTCGGCGAATTACATCCCACCATGTGGCACCCTCCTGGTGTAGCACGTGGCCTCTCCCTCCTTCATCGGCGCTAGTTGTTTTTGTTAGCAAAAGATTTGACCGGCGCGCATGGGACTCGAACTCCCAACCACCCACGAGCGAAATCACCGGGCGACCATTCCACTAAACCGTTGGCCGTTATCCAAGTGTAGTGGCCATTTTGTTTTGTTGTTAAAATAAATGGCAAATGGCTATTAAAAGCCAGCGGCGGGGGTTGAACCCCCAACCTCCGGCTTCACAAAATAGAAAGCCACCGCTAAGCCATCGAATGGCTTATAAGTACATAGTGGCATCGGACTGTTTTGTTAAGTGTTAGTTAACCGAATGCCCTTATTTTAAATTAATCCCTCCAAAATTTCAACAAATAATCCTTTTTTAGGATTAACCAAAAACCTTCCAAAACAGAATAAGCCCGGGAGTTAAAAAAATAAAGGGCCTTAAATTAAATCAAAAATATTAGGGGATTTTATGAGAGATTTACAAAGATTTTTATGTATTTTGGAGAGATAAGGAATATTTTGTAAATCATATGGTTTTATACCATATTGGGATATTTTTTTGTATAAAAGGGATGTAAGGGTGAGAGTGGAATTAAGTTTTTTTTTCAAGTGATAAAGTCTTGAAGCTGTGGTGACACGAAAGAGAGGTCTTGTGGAGATTCTTTGAGCCATTCTTGTATGCCAGAGCACTGTTATGCTGCCGAAGTGCTTGGAGAATGGTTGTGGTGCTTTTGTAATTGATTTTGGAGTTAATCGGATCGGTCTCTCTATTGGAGTGGACCCGGAGACGTAGTCACATTTGTGACGAACTCCATTACCAATTTGTTTGCACTTCTTCTCTCCTCTCTCATGTTCTGATTTGTCACTTTAAGTTTCAGTTTTAATGCATAAATTTGTTAATGTATGCATGAATTCAAATTTCGTAAACTTGGAATAATCATTGTAAAAGTTTAAGCATTCCATTCTGCAATCTAGTCTAGATCCTATACAAATCATGGCAAGAGAATTTCTTATGTGCAATGGCATGAAACGCATTTCCAAATCTCTCTAGAGCCTTGTAGCTTCAATTCAACTCACGAAAACATTAGTATTAAGGACTATTGGTCCCACTAGGCGTGCCAAAGTGTGTGAGGGGTAAAAGGGACATTAGATTCAGATTCAAGATGAACATGAATGCAATTTGACAAAGAAATATAATCTACAATCAAATACATAAATCTAAAATCTAAAACTCCTACACATACAAGATTAAACTATACTATTGCAAACATGATAAGGATCCTAATGATTAACAAATGAAATGAAAGAAAAAGACATTTTTACCATCCCGTAGTGGAGTGTATTCGCTTGATGTTGGACTTCTCTTATCACAACGAATCCTCCAAAGTTTGTGTGAAAAGTGTGGATGAATTCTTGGTTAATCGAAGGAAAGAATGAGTCTCTCTCAAGGATGATCTCAACAACACTTTGTTGCATAAGGTATTTTGATTCTTCAATCCTTATTTGTGAGGAAAGGGGTTTTTTATATAGAAAATGAGATTTGAAATGGACAATCAAGATCATTTTGAAGAATATCCAAATCAATGGTCGGAGTGTGTTGAGAGGAATTAAACATGAGAAAATTGTGCAAAGTTGATTGCACAATTTGGGTGATTGAGAAATAGATTGGCTAGTCAGGGATGTGATTGATCAATTAACAAATTTAGATTGATCAGTCAGGATTGTGATGGCTTAGTTAGGAATTTGATGGCATAGTTAGGAATGTGATGGCTTAGTTAGGAATTGTGATTGATCAGTTAACAAGATAGATTGTTTAGTTAACAATTTTGGATTGATCAGTTATCAATTTAGATTGCTCAGTCAACTATCATAATTTTCTCAATCAGAAAGTGGGTGAGAAATATGAATTAATTGATTTAATTATTTAATTCCTTTTTGGAGTTGAATGTGCAAATCAAGTTTGACTTTTGCAAAGAAAGTTGCATTAGTTTGATTTGATTTTTGATAATTGATTTGAATAGTTTGATTTAATTATTCAATTTTTTGGAGGGAAAGTGTTGTAATTAAATTATTATTTAATTAACTTAGAGGAATAAGGTAATTTAGTGATGTAACGAAATAGTTGGTGTTATTTAATCAATCAAGATGAAATAAAGTGAGATTAGGACTTTATTAAATAAATATGATTTATTTAATTGGTCGAAATGATGAAACATGAATTAATCAAATAATGTTGTTTTATTTAATTAATAGTAAAATTAGGGTTTTTAGGACTTTATTAAATAAATGAAATTATTTAATTTGTTCGAAATGATGAAAAAGTGAATTAATTAAATAATGTTGTATTATTCAATTAATAGAGGAATTTAGGGTTTTAGATGTTATTTGATGTCGTGGGATGATTGTGGGATGATTCGAGATGTTGTTTGATGTTGTTTGATGTTGTTCAATGTCATTTGATTTTGTTTGATGTTGTTTGATGTCGTTTGATGTTGTTTAATATTGTTCAATGTTGTTCAATGTTGTTTGATGTTGTTCGATGTTGTTTGATGCTATTTGATGTTGAATTAATTAAATGAAGTTAAATCACTTAATTAATAGATGAATATGAGTGCCCAGAATGCTAGTTCATGAGCTAGGACATTTTTAGGTATCTATAGTATCATAAGGGTTGGATAGCCTATTCCCACAAAGAGCATCAAATAGATTAATTTAAGCATTTACAAGAACCTATTGAATCATGGTAGAGAATGGTCTAATTAATTCTATCTTGATTTCACATTCTAATTTTGTGCATCCTAGGCTCATCCTAATTTGGGAGAAGATCTATTAGCCACCCATCCTAATTTTGTACAGTCTTAAGCTCTTGAATACTATATCAGATTTTGATGATTCTTTTGGGTTTCTTCATACGTGACATAAGAGCTTAAAGCTATTATTTAAACTTTTGTGTAGTTATAATGAATGCGGGAGAAATCATTATATGCACAAAGATCCAAAAGTAGTGATTTACAAGTGTCACCCAAAACCCATGTAGAGACATCTCAGTAACCAGACCATACCCTCACCAAAATAATCTCATAAATGTTCTAATTACTAATCATAATTGTTGACACAAGATTTTTCAGGGGGCAGTAGTCTTATGGGAAACTTAGCTATTGGGGGACATTATGCGCTTAGCTAAGTGACCTCCATTTTTTTTATCGAAGTCGTCTCTTCATTTTAGTGGGGAAAGTAAAGGGTTAGGAAGATAACTGAAAATGTTAAATCTAGACTAAAGGCAATGCGCCGAATCATGAATGAAATTACCTGAGCACAATGTTGGATGCAAAGGCTTGAACCACTAAATGTTGTTTATTAAATAAATTTTCTCAAAAGCACTTTAAAACATAAGAACACCTTCTAACTGCATAGCATAATCTAAGACAACTTCAGCCAACATAGAGGAGTCGAAACATGATCTGTATTTATTAAGCTATAGAATATTACAAAAGTTGAAGAACAGGCATTCATATATTATAGGAAAATAAACGCATAGTCTAACCATCTTATAAAAAACATGAAAATAGAAAAGGTCGAATTGATTGGTACAGTCTGTAGATTTCAAGGTCAATAAAATATTACAAAGGTCGTTTCCCAATGCTCGAGATTTTTTATCTATCTAACAACAACAACCTAATAAAAGAGAAAAAGAGTTATTTATATAGGCCAGCCCACCACCTGAAAACCACATAAAAAGACACCTTGATTAGACATCGATGCCCCAGATCTCCTTGAGCCGGCACCGAATAGAAAGATCGCTCAGCAGTGCGCCAACACAGCCGTCTCAAAGAAAAGAAGGCCATGCAGCAACAAAAATGAACACGCGGCATTGAAAAAGAAAATGCGACAGCAAGAGAGAAAAATTGACACAAGCAGCAACTTCGAGATAATCGACACACAAGAATATGCCACGCGTCGAGCACACAAAGCTTGGAAAAAGTATGAGGGACAACCCATCAAAAATCTCTGAGAGGAAGCCACGTGGGCGACGCTGAGTGAAGATAAATGCATAGTGGGCCCAGCTCAGAAAATGGTTAGAGAAATTCATGGGTCGTGCACACGGAACTCAGTGAAAGCAAAGCGATACGGAGCGGTAGGAATCTCTGTTAGGAGGCCACGTGGAAATCATCGAAGAGTTGCAAGCGATAGAGAATATGGCAAAGCCACGAAAGAAAAATAATAACCGCGAAGGCCAGTGGTTTTTGTGAAATAATGTTCACAGTTTTGGTGACTCATAGGGACATTTCGCTCACGAAATGAAGAACCCCAGAAACCTTGGTTCAGTATCCACTATCGCTCACAACTGAGAGAGAGCAGCTTGCAAGCTGGTCCAGACTTCATTTGATGGCGCAGAGAGAGCTCGTAGATTTTCATGCGCCAATTTGAGATTGATGATTGCCTTAAAATGCAATCTGCCAGATACCTTCACCTTTAATTCAAGTTGGAAAAAGAGTTGCGCCAACTAATGCATGATACCTTCAATATTTTTGGCATTTGGAGACTGATCAAAATATTGGAAAACAAATAGGTCCTGCTTCTTCTCTTTGATCTTTGCAACAATGTGCTTGACACCCACTACCGCCTGATCTATAATGAAGGGCGAAGGGAGGCCTCATCGGGTTAAGCGGGAAAAATTTTCCTCCATGTCGTTGATAATTTGATTCAATGTGGCCCTACACTTTGCCACATGTTGGACGACCTCATGCATGGAAATGAGGATGTTTACGCCCAAAGTCGTCATTGTCCAATCTTCAATACCTACACTACTCAGAGCTTCATCAGAGGTTGTATACAGCTTGCCCAAAAACTGTCTAGCCTCTGAAACTTTGTCGGAAGTCATCTCATGCACTTGCTGCATCATTTCACTAACTGTTTCAAATAGGTTGCTTGCTTGCGCCATAAACTTCAGGGTGGGCTGCAAATTAAGGCATAATGCCTTGACCTTGCCCCAATACGACGCATATAACTCCTTGGTAATTTCCAACGAGATCATTTATGGTGCAAGAGGTTGGGCTTCAAAAGATCTAACTCCACAACTTTGCTACCCAGGTTTGCCTTCAACTTCGATAAGCTTTCATCCAATACGGACACCTGGCTTCTTAGAGTTGAAATTTCTTTCTCCTTCTCTTCCAAGGCCAATTTGGCCTGCTTTCTATTCTCAATTTCTGACTCTAAAGTGGCATTCATCTCACTTACTTTATCATTCATGCTCTGTCAGAGCTACTTCATACCTTCATTCATTTGTATTAAGTTAGCACAGAGTTTTTCTTCGTTCTCCTAACTCTACTCAACCTCATTTTTTAGGATCAGAACAATTTTCGCGCCCATAACCTGAAGCTCATTGATTTTTCTTTCAAAATCACTCCTCTTCTTTTGCAGGCAATTTATCTCATTTTCCTGGGCTTTATACTTGTTTACCCAAATATCAACCTTTCCCTTTAGCTCTGATAATTTCTCCTCTCTTTACTTTGCTTGGCAATTGAGCTTGAGGTAATCAGTGGTCACTATCTTCTGAGTTTCCTCCATTAGCTCGACCTTATCCCGTGGACGAGCTTGTTGCAAGTCCAACCCAATGGCGTTGAAAAAATAGTCACTCGATAGCATTTCTCCTACCGGTTTAATCACGTTGGGGGTGATCTTTGTAAAAATTAACGAATTTTGACTCTCGCTGAAAATAGTTTGTAAGAGAGGTTCTACCTGCCTGCCTGAATCCTTTTATCTCTTTTGAATTCGGCTTGCTCGGTCACTCTTATTTGCCTCCATGTACAAGAAATATTCCTAGGAAGATATACCCAGCCCACCAGCAAAAGGAAACTCCCGAGGGACTGATAGTGGGAAAGAAAGCATGCTCGGCGCATCGATGGATTTGTTGGGCCTTGTAATGACTACCGAAGAGAAGGGTGGAATAAATTGGCCACCTGGAGATGACGACAATATGGTATGAGGAAAGGTCGGGAAAGCACCAACTAAAAGGTTGGGCCTGAGCGATGAAGACTGTTGGCTCATAAGGTTAGGATTGGCGCCGAATTGTGTTCTAGGGGTGGAATGAAAAGCAAAGGACAGAAATGGAAAACTATCAGGGAAAGGACTGGACTGCTTGGGATATCCAGTGACAAAAAAGATTGGTGCAGATGAAAAATTTGGGGCAGACAAAGAGGAGACTAGAGACATAGTAGAAAGAGAAGAGGGAGGAAATAATACCTGAGACTCTTGAAGACCCGCAACTGACACCCCCACTTCTACATATTGCGACTCCATCCCTCCATAGGACTCTCTCGTTCGTTGTCTTTTCCCCTCTGGAGAATCTTCAACATTCAAGATCACCCTCGGCCTATGACCAAAACTTCTTTGCCTCTTCCTACCCGATTTAGAGGATTTGGAAGGCTCTAATGTTTGTGTATTTGAAGAGCCCTCCTATTGTGCAGATTTTCCACTAACATCTTCCTCATGTGTTGGCTCTTTTTTAGCGACAGGGGGTCTCTAAGTCACCTCCTCACCGGGTTTCATGGCAGCTCTTCCCTTCTCATAGTATTTCTCTGAAACCGAAGGGTTTGGGTAGTTCTCGTTGTCTGGGTGTTCGTGAACCTAGATGTCATCAAATTTGTCATCCAAGTCAACCTCTTGAAAAAGCCCATTTTTTGTCTTTATCTCATGCCTGTATATCTAGAAGTCTCTAATTCTTTTGGGCTTCCATTCAAGATTATTCAACTAGCTACACAGGTATGGACTCATCTTCTAATTTTGGTTGGGCTTCCCCACAATGTGGTAAAATTTTAGCCACGTCGGTCGACCCTCTTTAGTAGGAAAATATTCAAGGCCTACATAAAATTTCAAATTCCCTTCTACCACATTTCTCTAAGGGTCCTAGGAATGATCGAGGCTGGTGTTAAATTTTTATGCTAATCTCCGATAGATTATTTTTGAGGTTGTATTGCCATGTGTCATTGATAACAACCAGCCCAAGATGACCCAACTTTGAGTACAAAATCTCTGAGGTGTTAACCTTCGAAGTCCTTTTCTTAACTAGCGATACAAAGCCAAACATGATCAGCAATGTCAAATAGGAAGTTAAATGTCTTTCTCCCCAGTAGTCATTCTCAATATTACATAGTTGTCGTAACACCTCCAGGGCCAGCACTCTGTCGGAAAGAAAATGTGGGAGATGGAAGTGCTCCCAGACAAAACCTCACATACGGAGTAAAGTGAAATCCGCACCAACCAACCGCAAGGCGAAAAGAGGTTTCCCAACCATGAATTTTGACTTGGCGACAAATGCACAAACATGTTTCTCCCAGACCAATCCAAAGCCTACAAAGTCGGACCTAGGAACGAATCTGAAAACGCATAATAATCGAAAGTTTTTGATAGGACGGGAGTCCATGTCGAAACTGGCTTCCTTGCACCCTTTTCGTCAAAAATGACCAGGGACATGAACTAATTGAAATAATCGAGATTCTAATGTAGAATCATGTAGACCAAGAAAGAAGAATACCTTAACCTAGAACCAACCCCGAATTCCTGTAGTTGTTGGATCATTCCATCAATTATAGTCCATAAGCGGAGGCGTACTATTCTTTCTCAACATAAAACTAAGACACATTTGGAATTCAAAGACCCCCTTGTCTATATCCAGCCCACAAACCAACACCAACATAGAACAGATGGAAGAAGACCCCGATTTTAAAGCACCCAAAGTAATTTGGAATCTGGGAGGTGCCAAAACATCTGTCGGTTGAGTAGTCTCAGTGTGATAAAGATATTGTGCCATCTGGAGCGTTCCCCACTTTTCTTGCATCCTTTTAATATCAAAATTTTAAACATTCTTGAGTGAGGCGAACGGGATGTATAGCATATCTTACAGCGCTTGGGGGCTAATAACTACCCTCAAATTAGGGCCACTTAGAACTCCAGTCTAGGAATCAAAGCCTACTGCATATGCCGCCACAATTTTTGGGAAATAATGCACCAAAGGAACCATGTACTGAGGAAGCTAACAGTCCCACAAACATCTGTGAAAAGGGTCAGATATCTTCTTCATCTTTTCGCATGAAGCTTCCCTCAGGCTCTTGGGATTCTGAGATAACTCAGGGTCCAAAACATTATCCCAATCCTCTGATACTAGGGCTTGATTTCTAGGAGAAACCATGCCCATTGTTTTCTAGTCCGATTGACTGGTAAAGGGCTAGGATGGTTTTGTTGGGATGCTTGGAGTAGCATACGACTCTTGGCCATATATGTTTACACAAGGTGTCGTCAATATTTGCTCATTAATACTCTCTGGGACCAAGGCCTGTGTTGAACTTTCTGCAATTTCAACCATTTCCTTTGTATTTGCAAGAGGCTTGCAAACTTTGCAAATGGCTTAGCTTCTGAAGAAAAAAAATTCTCTTTGTGAATGACTTAGTTGTTTTCACTTTTTGATAAACTCTCACAATAAATGTCTTTCGTGTGCCAAACCTGCTTCTTGATTTTCATGAAAAATGACTTAGCAAGTGTACTTTCCAACTTTTCATACTTAGTTGCTATATGCACCACCAGCTTTTCATTTGTGCAAAGAGATCGTCAACCTACCAAAATACTCCTCGTATTTAAGGGACATGACTTCGAATGAGGTGGCACCTGACTTTTCTCGGACAATGCACCGAAACAACCCTGCCATATCTTTTGTAAGCTCCTTTGCATTTATTGATTTCCTAACTGTACTTGGGTGCATCACCCAATAGCCTACTTAAAACATTTGCCTTGATTCAATCAGGACGACAACTTCTCATGCAGACACCTGGCCTATTTTATTTTAATTCGGCAACTTGAAAGAAGCAATTTGCAACTGTACCTCATCATTCACATCAATTCACATGTTGTGACATTGAATATCAAGGCTTGATAGCACCATTTTCTTCTGACGTAATCATATCTTGCATCGTCGGGTGCACCCCGACCAAGCTATAAATAGGGCCCTTATCCACCTTGCTAATCACAATTACTTCTAAAATTCCTATTAGTAGGCCCTATTTAATCTTAGCATTTTCATTCTGAAGTTAGAGTAGCGACCAATAATGGAGACGCCAATTAGACTAGTTTGCAAAAAGACCTAGGCCGCATTTCTAGGGAAGGTTAGGTGTAGGCGCCTCAAGCGCATGATAGGCATAAACAACCTGTTATATGTAAAGGCAATCAAATGGGTCCTTGGAAAATACTACATGGAATATGAGGACCAATATAGGGTAAACACTCGCATCTACTCCCATTTTTTCGCTTCGCTCCTGGACATCAGCGTTTCTAAATGCAAAATTATGAAGCTGACCAAGCGAGTCTTCCCTTGGCGTTACCTTGGAGGATTGGAGCAAGTAGTGCGGGCCACCATATTTGATTGTGGGGTCCCTTCTGTTCACAACCTGCGTTGGCTACTGCTACATGGAGGACCCGTCCCAACCAGGCCCTTTTTGTTCGGCTTTGAGCTCGAAACGCATGAAGAACATCTCTCCAAGGTTCGTGTCGGCTGCTACTTCCTCATGCAAATACATCACATTGAACCCTTCTGAAACATGCAGTGATACGAGGACTTTGAGAGGATGGTGTTTCCTTACCCTGTGCCACCAGATGTTGTTGTCGGTGGTCCCTCCTCTTCTTGATAACTGAGAAGAAAAATAGTCCCAATTTTTCCTTTTTTCCTTTTTTCTAGCCTTTTCCCCTTTAGCAGATGTATATATATATTTTGATACAAGGCCACTGGCCTCTATCGTATATAATGTAAATCTTTTGGAAATAATATAATACTCATGTTTTTCATATCTTGGCTCATTTACATTGTATCTCAATTTCTTGCAATATTGTTGTTGTTTTCAAAAAGCACTAATAAAACCCAAAACTTAAAGCAGGAAAAATAATTACATATTTACAGTTTACAAACCCAATGCATGAGCAGAACTAATTAAAAATTTTAAGGTGTATTCCATTAACTGGAATACCCAAAGCATTACCTTCCATGTCTTCTACTCAAAAGAGTTAAACTGTTTGCACTGAACAACTTTAAGAGGCCCTTCCCAGAGACTATTAAACTTTTTGTGTTGGTCAGGCTTTGCCCCGTGCTCATTGAACTTGAACACCAAGTCCCCACATTTTAGCTCCTGGTCGGACATCTTTTTGCCAAACCACTTCTTCACCACTTGTTGGCGGTTGTTCATGGCCTCAAGAGCATGCTCTCTTTTTTCTTGTACTTCCACTAACTCATAAAATCGTACCTCCATAGCTTTGTTCTACTCGATTTCCAGAGACTTGACCAATTGGAGAGCATGGATTTCCATAGCAATAGGAAACAATGCCTCCTTCCTGTACACCATCTTGTAAGGTGATGTCTTTAATATTTCCTTGGGCATGATAGAGTCTGCCCACAACATTGTTCGGAGATTTTTATGCCACTCCCTCTGGTGTTCGGAGCCTATCCTTTTGATTAACCTAATGAGGTTTTTATTTGTGGATTCCGCGAGACCATTCCCCTAAGGGTAATCATTAGAAGAGGTTTTCAAGAAAACCCCATATTTCAATGCAAATTGGCTCATCTTAGAGCAGAGGAAAGCTTTAGCATTGTCCAAAATAATTATTTTTCAGTGGGCCAAATCTAGCTATCAATTCCTCCAGGAAGTTAACAATTTCTACTTTCGTTGCATTTTTTAATGGCACCGCCTCTGCCCACCTGGTGAAGTAGTCAGTTGCTATCAATATCCACCTGTGTCCAGCTGATGAAAAATGGTTAATCATACCAATGAAGTCTAGACCCCATTGAGCAAAAGGTTCCTCCACTACTATGGGTCTTAGTGGCATAGCAACATTCTTTCTCTTTCCAACATAAAATTGGTATTCACTGCAAGACTTTACTAATGAAAATGAATCATTGAATAGTGTTGGCCAACAATAACCAACACATATAATTTCAATTGCAGTAGTTCTTGCAGAATAGTGCCCTCTAGCTAGGTCGTTGTGGTATTGATCTAATATTATTTTGGCTTGTTCCTCATTCACACATCTTAGCAAGACACCATTAAAATTTATTTTGAAAATTACTCCTTCTAAGAGAACATAACTGCTATTCTGCAACCAATAGAACCATCTCTTAAAAGAAGGGATATTAGTCGAATACCTTCTTGTTTGCATGAAGTTTATCGTATCCTCCATCCAATCTTCTCTAGAGATTTCTTAATTCAGTAACACAGGTTCCAAGGCTTCGAGCTCTGTCACTGGTTCATTGTTTTTGGTGAGGTACTCGCACAGTCCTTTTCCCTTGATAGTTTGGACAGGCCTGATCTCAATATCATACTCCAAAATATTTGTAATCCAATTAGCTCTTTTCTCAGTGATTTCTCCTTCCATAATATATTCTTGCACACTAGGATGTGGTACACAAAAAATCACCTTATTGTATGATATTAGGTGTCGAAACTTCTTAATCCCTTTCACAATAGCAAAGGCCTACTTTACTAGAAAATTGTATCTTACCTCATACTCCTTTAAGGTGCGCGAGTAGAAAGAAACAAGAGATTCCCTTTTTATCCTCACCATCCTTCTGCATAAGCACAGTGGAAATATTGTTGCCACCACCAAAAACATACATGATAAATTCCTTCGACAAGTTTGGGTTGATCAATACAGGGGCTGAAGAAATAACTTCTTTTATAAGCTACAAATCTTTTCTAGCTTTCGTCGTCCACTTGAAATTCTGATCCTTTTCGAGCATCAGGGTAATTGGTCGAACAATCCCTACAAACTCTGCAATGAATTAGCTAATGAAATTGACCTTACCCAAAAAAGGTTGCACTCATTTCTTGTTTACGGGTAGAGGAAGATCCCGGATTGCATCAACCCTTTCTGGATCAATGGAAATGCCCTCCTTTGAGACAACATATCCCAATAGCTTCCCATGGGGAACTCCAAACACACATTTCTTTGGGTTTAGAGAAATCCTGAATTCCTGGCACTTTTGGAAGACAAGCTCTAAATGATCAAAGTGATCGTCGACGGATTTGGAAAACATTGTCAAGTCATCCAGATAGATAAGTATAATCTTATGTATTAAATCCTTAAAGGAAATATCCATAGATCTTTGAAAGGTGGCTCCAGCATTTGAGAGTCCAAAAGGCATCTTGGCATATGCATATGTTCCCCACTTTGTGGTGAATGTTGTTTTGTGTTGGTCTTCTTCCTTCACACGAATCTGATTGTAGCCTAAAAAGCCATCCAACATAGAAAATATTTCAGAACCAGCTACGGTTTGTAGAATTACCTCCATATAAGGCAAGGGGTAATGATCCTCCAAGGATGCCCTATTCAAGTATCGAAAGTCTACACATAGTCGTATGTCACCATTCTTCTTCTAGACTGGCACCAGGATAGACACCCAAGTGTTATGCTTGATTGGGAACACTATTCAGGATGCAATCAATTTATTCAATTCTTGTGACATGAGTGAATCAATCTTGGGATTCACAGGCCTCTGTCTCTGATGAATCGGCTTCGTTCCTTTGGATAGCTCAATTGTATGCTGAATAATGCCAGGATCATATCCCTTAAGATCATCATATGACCAGGCTACTATGCTCAAATATTCCTCGCAGAAGTTCTTTAGTCTATCTTTATTCTTCTGAGATACTTCCTTACCAACCTTGAGCTTTATGTCCTCTCTGATATGCAAATCAATATAATCACCTTTGTCAGCTACCAGTTTCCTTTTATCCTTCCTTGCATCATCGGAATCAAAAAGACTCTCCAAAGTGACTAGGCCTCTGGGAAGCTTGTTGGATTTCAACTGGATTACTTGATCCCCATAGGCTTTGGCAATCTTTGGTTACATTTGGTGAAAAAATTCCCCAGATGACTGGATAAATGATGCAATATGAGCATCACTATCGAACACTTTCCAGTCTTGATCATTGTTTGGAATAACAGGTCGTACAATCACTCTCACTACATGTTTATTTCTAAACAACTGGGAGGCTAGCTCAAACTAAGCCCCGATAGTTGCCATCCGGTCAGCTTCAGAGTTCTTCTCCCTCGGTATAGCCTAAATATTAAAAGCCTCAAAGCTTTCAATAAGATCCCAAACCCTATGCCAGTATGATCGCATCCAGACATTCTTTGCAACAGAAATCCCTCAGATTTGGTTGACCACCAATTCTGAATGTCCGAACACTCTTTTTTTTTTGTGCCCATATGTTCTACATGAAGGCTCAAACCATGGAAAAGACCTTCATATTCTGCTTCGTTGTTCGAGCATGTGAACTGGAAGTGATAAGACCTCAAGGTCTTTTCCTCAGACGAAGATGTCAAACATATTCCTGCCCTAGCTCCTACTCTGCATCTTGCTCCATCAAAGTGCAAAGTACACAACTCTGAGGATTTTTCACCTCTAGATTCTTTAGTAACTCTGGGCATAATTTTTCCTTCCTTGTGTATTAAATAGGTTCTGATTCCAATTGCATGATAATTTCCAAAAGGTTTTGTGTCTATAAACTCATTCAACAGAGCTTCTTCATTTTCCGTCTGGGAGCTTAGTTGCCTCTTCTTCCTCCAAAAATACAACATTGAACCTTTCTTCCTGGGTAATTGAATTATGTGCCGCTTCAAAGTTGAGTAGGGCCTCATCGGCAACATGTTCGGAATGAAAAGTTTCTGAAAATAGTTGCATCTTAGCTCCATGTTTAGTACTCAAGATCAAGTGCAACCAGTCTAATGCTAGATATCCTCCAACATTTTATGTGAACTCTCGAGACAAACATATCCCAAATAGAGGAGGGACATCAATGAGTACGGTATCCTAATTCACATTGATATTGGGGCATGCAAACAAAGTCATAGGTAATCCCTTGATTACCCCGATGATATCAACCCTATTTCCATCTAGTTGCATGACTCCCTTGTTAAGAGGCTGATATTTTAACCCTAAAGCATCAGCTACTTGCTTAGGCATGACATTGGTGCTAGCACTAGAGTCGATCATACAATTATGCAATAGCTTGTCACCAATGATAAGCATTAGAAAGAAAGGCTTAGGTTTAGGCTTGCTCTCTTTTCCTACTTCAAGATTTTCTTTCGGTTGATTCATTAACACTTAATCCAGGTCTGACTTGGATATCTTTTCTTCACTGGGCTGCCCCAGCATCTTCACATCTTCCTCTCTCGACATTGCTTTTTGTAATAGCAGCTTTTGCTCCAAAATTGCCAGGATATCCCATAAGGAAACATTGGCAGAGGACTTTTTTAGTTGTTCCACCACATTGAACTATGTTCATGACTAATGAGTCATGATTGCTTGCTCCTTAGGTCTCACAACTGGTGTAGGCCTCACAACTGGTGCATCTAACTGTTTGGCAACAGCCAAGGTGATTGTAGGAGCCTTTTCCTTCGGAGGAAGTGGATTCAGAAGGAAGTGGATTCAGAGAGTTGGGAGTAGCCGCCTTAGACCATTGTGGGACTGACAACGGGCCTGCCAATGAACTGGGCATCGATTGAGATGGAGCATTGGTTGGAGGAGATGTGAATTCTCTAGTGAGTCTACGCTTTGAACGCGTGTTGTAGTCAAATTGCACTCGGGGCTCTTACGTTATAGGAATGTCATTCGAAAATGTTGATTTTTCTCCTTCCATCCATGAAAAGAGCGCTTGGTCTAGAACTATGTCTAACTCCTGCTCTATGGACATCCCTTGCATTCAAGTAGTGAGGACTACATTATCCATCTACTGAGAGGCATATGACTGGTTTCCGGGATCAGGTGCGTTGCGTTGACTACATTGCTCTGTTATCTTCTATTGCAAATTTCCTCGTAGATAGTTTTGGGGCATGTGTGCATCATTACAAGGAAAACACCATGAATTAGTGTCTTCAGCTAGGTTATTTTGTCCTGCCACTAGATCTTTATTTGAACTAGGATGGATGGTCTGCATCGACAGGGTCACTGGAACAACTTGGTTATTCGACTGAGTTTGAGTATTGTCGTGCGATCTATCTTGTCACTGATTTGACTAGTAAGGAGCCTTTCTGCCTTGATAATTTTGGTAAGCGAGCTTTTGGTACGTATACGATTGTCGTTTCATGGTAGTTAATTCATTTTTCATAGTCTGTGTTTGTTCTCTCATCTCGTTCATCTCAATCGTTAGGGGGTTAGGTACATGAGCTACACTCAGAGTCATTCCTGAGTACACGTACATAGACTGGGGAGGAGTTGCAGGAGTGTTGGTCGAAGCTTCCTCAGCTTCTGCGGCATTGAATTTCAAAAAAAATGGCAGGATGGGTCTTGGCATCAACAGCAATCAGGTTGTTCTCCATAGTGACAGCCAAACCATAAGCATCCGACAAAATATTTATACCCAAAGCTCGAAGCATCATGGAAATATCTGCATCAATCGACTTCAAGTAGAACATGAATGCCAAATGTGGATGTGGTCGGCTACCAACAGGAACTCTCTACCAAGTTGAATGAAACTGAGCATTGAAATCAGCTAGAGCCTCATGAGGAGCTTTTTTTATGCTAGCTAGCTAATGATATAGTGACGACCTATCACCAGCATTTGAAAAATGCTCGTAGAATGGGGTTCCAAGATGGTCTCAAGTAGTAATTGTGTTAGCTAGAAGATTTATATACCAGTTCAAAGCCTTTTTGTGGAACAAGGCGGCAAGTAATCTTAGAGCCATATTTTCGTTAGAAACCCCATGCACTAGACATACGTTTGCTACATCTTGCAAGTGCTCTATCGAAGTCTTTGATTCATCTCAAAAAAACTTAGGAATAAATTTTAAAGCAGAGGACAGAATGGGAGCCCATGCTGCGAGAGGTACCGACGCTACCAAAGGACTACCAACGTCCCAAGCTACATAATTTCTAGCAGCCATAGGTGCAAGACATGGAGGAGAAGGGGGAGGAGAATCACTACCCTACCGAACTCTCAGATTTACAATTACTAATGGTGGTACGAGTAGGCTAGGGAATTTTGTAGTTTGTGACTTAGTTACAAGCCTATGGCTCATACACACTTGTATCAAGCGAATGTGGTATTTTGTGTCCCATCAAGCGTTCCAGAAAAAGAACTATTAATGCAAGATTTTGTAGGGGGAGCAGTCCTATGAGAAACTTAGCTATTGGGGGACATCATGCACCTAAGTGACCTTCGGGTTTTATCGAAGTCGGCTCTTCATTTTAGTGGGGGAGGTAAAGGTTAGGAAGATAACTGAAAATGTTAAATCTAGACTAAAGGCGATGCGCCAAATCATGAACGAAATTACCTGAGCACAGTGTTGGATGCAAAGGCTCAAACCAATAAATGTTGTTTATTAAATAAATTTTCTCAAAAGCACTTTAAAACATAAGAACACCTTCTAACTGCATAGCATAATCTAATACAACTTCAACCAACACAGAGGAGTCGAAACATGATCTATATTTATTAAGCTATAGAAGATTACAAAATCTAAAGAACAGGCATTCATATATTATAGGAAAATAAATGCACAGTCTAACCATCTTATAAAAAACATGAAAACTGAAAAGGTCGAATTGATTAGCACAATCTACAGATTTCAAGGTCAATAAAATATTACAAAGGTCATTTCCTAGTGCTCAAGATTTTTTATCTATCTAGCAACAACAATCTAATAAAAGAGAAAAAGAGTTATTTATATAGGCCATCCCACCACCTGAAAACCACAGAGAAAGACGCCTTGATCAGACATCGACACCCCAGATCTCCTCGAGCCAGAACCGAATAGAAAGATCGCTCAGCAGTGCACCAGCACAGCCGTCTCAGAGAAAAGAAGGCCATGCAGCAGTAGAAATGAACACGTGGCATTGAAAAAGAAAACGCGACATCAAGAGAGAAAAATCGACACAGGCAGCAACTCCTAGATAACCGACGCACAAGAATATGCCATGCGTCGAGCATAGGGAGCTTGGAAAAAGTATGAGGGATGCCCCATCAAAAATCTCTTAGAAGAAGCCACGTGGGTGACGTTGAGTGAAGATAATTGTGTAGTGGGCCCAGTCGTGCACATGGAACTCGACAAAAGCAAAGTGATACGAAGGGGCAAGAATCTCTGTTAGGAGGGCAATCACCAATGAGTTCGAGTGATAGAGAATACAACAAAGTTGCGAAATAAAAATAATAACCATGAAGGCCAGCGGTTTTTGTGAAATAATGTTCACAATAATTATACTTCTATATATTTACTATATAGAAATTTAAAAAAAAAAATGACCTTATTAGGTTCATTTTAAAATATTAAAGGTTCACAGTGTCTTGTTTTGTGGTTTGAAATGTTATGTTAAGAGATATGGGCTGGCATAAATTGCACTCCTATTAACACCCAATCTATTTACTTTTAAGTTTGATTAGGGGATTGTCTTTACACTCTATTCCCAAACACACTTTTCACCCCCAATCATTTTCTTAGCATGTTTCTCTCATGAATGAAAAGTAAAGTATTCCCAGCCTAATTCCAAATCTGTTCATTTATAATCTCAGTTGGGTTTATTCTCAGTTAAGAACAAATATTCATATTTAAATATGTATTTGAAAAATATCTATATATTCAGAATTTTTTAATACCAAAAATAAAGTAAGGTCTCAACAGGATAATCATCTAAAATCAGACAATTACTCTACAAGTATAAACTCGGATATGATAAGATATAAAAATTGGCTCATAAATAAATGCACTTCAAACTGTATATATAACTATACACGCATACGTGATATATATACATATATTTCATTTTTATAAAAGTGTTGGTTTCATGGTAGCACAACTAAGAGGTTTGTTTACAAAATTTTAATGATTCATAGCAGATGTTCTAAGTTCAACGCATGTTTTAAAAGGAAATTTCAATGGGTAACCAGGTCGGCGCCCCCACCTATGGGAGAAGATGCTACCTGGGAGGGCAGTGCTCCCTTCCTTAATATAATCACCGATTTCTTTAAAAAAATCAATTCAATCAGAATACGTATGGTCTACAATTTGAATTCAGACTAGTACATGTAAATATAAACTATGTATCTTTTACATATATACACACACACATATATATATTCATATACTCATACAAGTTAATTTAGGTATATATATATGTATATTTAGTCATATATATATATATATTATATCTACACAATCTGGACAAAATTTACTCAAAGATTCACACAGAAAGAAAAAGGTATTCTGGAAATAAAACATTTGCTTCAGAGAGGCTGCAAAAATTAAAAATAAACATATATGGGATTTGAAAATATTGTGCAAATATAATTATTAAATTTTGCACAACAAACACTTCAAATACAAAGGTTTTGCAAAATGAATTTCAAAGGAGTTAAATCTTTGAACATTACAACAATTCTTTTCTCATATTTTGGAATTTAAAAGCAATAGTAGATATTTTACAAGCCTAGATAATTTGCCTTTAGCTGAAGATGCTCTCCTGCTACTCCTTCCTCTTACTTTCCCTGAAGCTTGCTTTCCAAAAATTCCTCTTCTCCTTCCTTCCTTTTTTCTTGTATTCTCTTTTTATTCCTCCCTAATTTTAATCTACTAAAATCTAGAAAATAACTATTTGGCAGCCATTTTCAATTGTAGTTGTAGAGAAAATTCAAGAAGAGTACCCAAGAATGGTTGTGTGTTCCCATATTCCTTTTCTCTTTTTAAAATTTTCTTTCTTTATTTTCTAAACCTAATCTTGAAAAGATAATCAATTAAAGAAATAAAATTTATTTCTTTTCATGCTATTTCTTGATAATTAATTAAAAAAAAATTAATTTCAACCAATGTAATTATCTTCCCGCAAGCAATTAGAAAATTTTTACTTCCAACTTACAAAAAGAAATATTTACTCATAATGAGGAATAGATTTAATATTTAATCGCAAAGATTTATTCCAAAGAGTTAACATTCATTTTGAAAATAAAGTAACTATTTAGTTAATCAAGTATAATCATTTACTATTAAATTATGATTAAAATTATTTTTTCTATTTTATTATGCTTTTATTTCATTACTTAATTAATTTGACAAAACATTATAAAATTTGCAAACAGTAACACAGTCAAGTTAATTTAATTCTAAATGCATCTACATGATTCTAGGTGTTTGTGTGTGATCGAGAGAATCCATTCCTGTTGTACCCTTCCAAGAAGCTAACCTTCTCTCCTTAGCCATACCCTTGGTCTTCGATGACCTGCAGCTCAATACCCTCAAAAACACATCAATAGATTAGTATCCACAGAAAGATATAAATCAAAACATTAATACTCATGAATTCCAAATAACATTTTCCATTTTTCATCATGTTCAAAATAAAACTGCATACTATGCATTCAACTTTTCTAAAATCAAAGTAACATTTCATATTTCATAGTTAAAATATACCATATTATTACTGCATAGTCTACCACACACACACATTCAATTATCTATCATGTCCATGTAAATCAAAGTAAAGCAGGAATAAACAGTCTATCATGTCTGTTGGTTCTCAAAAATGCAGGTTTTAACCATAAGAATTTTCCAGACCCTTACAACATCCTTGGACAACATACAAGGCCAATTATACAATTAAACCTTCTACTCTTTAGGTTCTGCAAGACCTAGGTGGGTGAACCTATGTGAAACATGCAGATTTAAAGTGAATTTCTTGTCAAACAGTCTACCCACAATGGCAAAAGGAAGTGAATAGACAAAAATACTACAACTAGTCCCACTACATAAAAAAAAGGTTTTTAATATATTATTTGTTAGGAATTTTATCCTCTGGGATATTGTTGATCAGTGCCTCCTATCTGTTGGGCAATGGAGTCAGAACTAACAAGGATCCAGGGTGTTTCCCTATCCAATCTTAATTCAAATTGTTGAGCATATTTAAAACATGAAATTCTATGACTGGCATATTATTTCACCCAATTTATGGCTTGCATAAATTACTCTTGAATATTTTCCTACCAAGTTCTTCTTTAAAAAACCAACCTAAATTCCAAAATCACTATGACTTGATTTAAAGAATTTAATTCTGACCTTGCAAACACCTATAAATCAAACCACACAAAGTGATAATTGCACCATGATAAACCAGATACATACTTGTTATTCTGATTTAAATGATTTAAGAAATTCTAATTGGAAACAACCAGATAAGAAATTCACAAATTATGTCATCTCAACAAATGAACTCAGAAATATTTGCACCAGTTTGAAAAATGTTTACTCCATTACACTAGTTTCAAGAAGGACTCGTCATTGCTTTTTCCCATTTCTGTTATTACAATGGAAAAAATCCCCACTTCTCGAACCCCTGTGACTGATTTTTCTCAAATATTTATACAACACAGCTCAACAGTCACAACTTTTCATATTACTCACCATAACCATTTTGCATTCTGATAGAAATGAAATATTTAAATAAGTTGCCTTATCAGCAATTTAAATATTTCTAACTATAGTCGAGCTTTCAAATTTTCACTTTAATAATTTCCCATGGGTGTCATTGCTTATATCTCTCTACCGCGGTCTCACATTTTCAACCCGCGGTATGGCAGTCAAACGTTAAGTGTCATCTCTACTCATTGTTACCACTTTATCGTGGTATTTTCGATGCCTGCTCATGGTACCGTGGGGTAACCGTTATCCATTTCCTCTCCTCCTCGCTTTCCTGTTACCGCACCACCGCAGTCACTATGTTAACCACATGCAGTACCACGGTATGCTCGTTGCCGACAGCTAGCCACTTACCGCTATCACCACGGTCATTTTTTTAGCGGCTACGATATCACAATAACCGCTACTCATTTGCCACTTCGTTTCCTCGTTGATTATCTCATAGACTACCATAGTCACCGTGGTCTATGTTCAAACCATGCATGGTAGCGCGGTGCCTCCTTTGTTTTTGATTGTTTGTCGTCACCTTCACTGTTACCGCATTACAGCGGTCTTCGTTACAACTGTATGCTTTATAGTGGTAATCGCTTACCGACCGCCACCTTGCCGCTTCGCTGCTACCTCCACTTCTTATTAACCATTCATTGCGGTCTACTTGGAGACCGTCTACGGTACCATGGCAGCTTCCCTTCATTGTTTGCCAACCGCTACCGTGGTCACTGGCCTGACTTCCAATGGTACTACGGTGACTATCTTCTCTTTGCTCTGTTAGCTACTACCGCCATACCGCGAGCTCATTGTGGGAGGTCGTGGTAAAGCGGCAAATGATGTAAAATTGAACATTAAGGCAACGATAAAGGGTATAGGCTATATATGAGTGGAAAAAATTAATTTTTAATGGAAATGATAGCAAATTAATGGGTTTAAATGGGCAAAAGGCCTTAAGATTTTCATGTGAAATTCTAGTTCTAGCAGTGGCTCCTATTGGGGATGAGTGGTTTAAAAATCACTGCAAGAATCTAGAACGCAACTGGGAGAGCAGACCAAAATATGAATGTCCAGAATATGAAGGCAATGGAGGATGGAAGCAATGAAAGAGTGAAGGAGACAGAAGATGGAAATTGGAGCATGGAGAATGGAAGGTGAATGTGACCCTAATCTACTGTACATGGAAAGAAAACACAGTTTTCAATAAGGGAAATCCTGAGAGTGTCCATGTACTGGAAAACTTAGACCCTTTAAAATTTCCTAAACTATTGTGCATGGAAAGAATATTTAAAGAGGGTTATTAAGAATTGTCCATGCACTTGCAATCCTTAACTCTTTGTTGATCCTTAAGAGAAGAAATGCTTCAGGAACTGCCCATGTACAGGTGACTCCTACTCCTCTCCAGACATGTTTTGCAAGAAATAATAATCTTCACCTCCTTTACCAATTATTACAAAAGGGCCAAGCCATAAAGCTTCAAACTTTCCATGCTTCCCCTTATCCTGACACCGAGCATTCCACATCAATACCAAGTCATCATTTTCAAACTTTCTCTTCTTGACCTTTTTATCAAAAAGGTATTTCATTTGTGACTGCAATTTCACATTCTGCTTCTGAGCTACTCTTCTCACTTCATCAAGCTACTCCATTCTTTCCTCCATTGGATCAAAAATATCCAAATCTTCTTGCAAAATAGAGTTATATACTAGCAAAAGATTTTACAATGGCATCCTAGCTTGTGTCCCATACACAAATTAAAATGGATATTTTCTAGTTGCCTTCTTCACTGTAATCCTATCCGCCCATACAACCAATCTTAACTTTGAATCCCATGCCCTTTTATTTGTATCAAGCATTCTCCTTACTATCTTCAAAAGATTTTTATTGCTTGACTCTACCTAACCATTAGCTTGTGGATGATATGGGGCAACATAAGAAATATTAATTCCATATGTTTTGCAAAAATCTCTAAACTCATCTAATCTAAAACACATCCCATTATCTATGATCAATTTGACATGAGTGCCAAATCTAGTCATAACATTCTCCATCAGAAAATTCACTACCACTTTGCTTTTTGCTTGCTTAGTTGGGATAGCCTCCACCCATTTAGTAAAATAATTTGTGGCCACTAGTATCCACCTATGTCCTCCACTTGATATTTCCTGTATTTCCCCAATGAAATCAACTCCCCGTTGTTGAAAAGGTGCTTCTACCTGCAAAGGTCTAAGTGGCAATTCTCCCTGATACTTCAACTTTCTTGAAAATTTTTGGCAAGCCTCACACATCCTCACATATGCAAAGGAATCATTGAATACCCTAGGCCAATAATAACCAGCCCTGAGAATCTTGTGTACAGTAGTCTTAGCAGAATAATGGCCTCCACACACCCCTTCATGCATTTCTCTCAAAAAATATTTTGCTTGGGATTCATCTAAACATAATAGCAATATACCATCCCTATTTTTCCAGAATAGATCCCCTTCTAAAAAACCATATTTAGAAGCCTGCAACTTCAAGGCTCTCCTTTGATTATCATTCAACCCTTCAGGGCACTTCATATGTTTCAAATAATGCATTACATTTGTATACCATGGAGTATGCTCAATACTTGTTATAACTTCTTCCTTACCTTCAACATTGCAAATTTGGTTTGCTTCAATATTTGTTTTTGTCATCAGCCTGGCTAGACCCTATCCTCTTACCAACTTGGTAATCTGAATCTCCATGTTGAATTCTTGAATTTTGTTAATCCACCTGCATCTCTTCCCTATCACTTTTGTCTGTACCAGAATATCCCTCACAACTGCATGTGGGACATAAGCAATGACCTTAGCTCCAACAAGGTAAGGTCTAAAAACCTTTGTTGCTTTGACCAGTGCATAAGCCTATTTTTCCATGATATCATACTTCAACTCTGACCCTTGCAAAGATTTACTGAAAAAAGAAACAAGCTGCTCATGACCTTCATCATTTTTTTGTAACATGACAACAGCTATGGTATGGAATGAAGCAAAAGAAAAAATATGAAATGGCTTAGTAAAATCAAGGGAATTTAGGATAGGGGCTTCTTTGATAGCTCTTTTTATATATATGAAGGCATCCATAGCTTCAATAGTCCAGTCCAATTTTTCTCCTTTTTTCAACATCTTAGATATAGGTTTAACAATCTCGGAAAAATTGGACACAAACCTCCTAACAAAATTAATTTGGCTAAAGAATTATTGGATTACTTTGATAGTTTTGGGAATGGGAATTTTATCTATGGCATCTACCCTTTCAGGATCTATCCTAATCCCATCTTTAGACACAATATGCCCCAAAATTTTACCCTCTGTGACAGCAAAATGATATTTTTTAGGATTAAGACTTATACCATATTCCAAAGCTTTGATGAAGATCTTCTCCAAATCACCAACATGATTCTCTGCCCTTTTGGAATAAGCAGTAAGGTCATCCTGATATACCACTATTATAGCATTGATCAGATCTACAAATGCCACATCCATGGCCCTTTGAAAGGTAGCTCCCGTATTTGTGAGACCAAATGGCATTCTTATATAGACATAAGTTCCCCATGGCGTAGTGAATGTTGTATTTTATTGCTCAGATTATTTGACTTTGACCTTATTATATCCAAAAAATCCATCCATCATTGATAATAGCTCAAACACTGTCACTTTGTGCAATATTGCCTCCATGTTTGGAAGAGGATAATTATCTTTTAGGGAAGCAACATTCAGATTTCTAAAGTCAACACATAGTCTTATGTCCCCATTTTTCTTCCTGATTGGGACCAAATTTGAGACCCATGTTGAATGCCTAATGGGTTTAATGATACCTCCATCTCTGAGTTTTGCTAGCTCCTCTTGCATCTTAGGTTCCATATTTGGGTTAATAGGCCTTTGCTTCTATCTAAATGGTTTTGTGTCTGGCTTAAGTGGAATCTCATGCTAAAAACGATCTTCTCTATATGCCTTCAAATACTCATAAGACCAAGCAAACACATGCTTTTACTTTCTCAGCAATGTAATCAGCATTCTTCTGATGGTTGGGCTTATTTTATTTCCAATATAAACCCTTTTTGGTGCTAATTCAGTTCCCAAATTTATTTCCTCAATATCTTCTTTCTTAATAAGTGTCTGCTTTATGAGGGAACGATCACTCCCATCATACACTCTCTCCAATTCCACAAGCCCTTTGGGAAGCTTGTTAGTTTTAAGCTGCAAAACTTCCTTCCCAAAAATAGTTTGTTTCCCATCCACTTCTTCCACAAAAGCATTGAAACCAATCTCCTATGCCTCATACTGACCTATACAATGAAGAAATTTCAAAAGGTCGGTATCATCATCAAAAACTTTCCAACCATATATGTTGTCAGGGACTACTGGTCTTGTTTTAAATTCAACCTGAGACACTCCTGCCAAAGTGATATCATCTTTCTTCAAGGCTACATTAGCCAAAAAATCAGCCATCAAATTTTCAGATCTATCTATCCCATCAATTGAAAATGCATCAAATAATTCAACTGTATCCCACAGAGCATTTCTATATTGTTTCAGCCTCTTGTTCTTTGTAGCATACTTTGATCTAACTTGTGACACAACTAACTCAGAATCTCCCAAGACAAACAACAATTTAATCTTATGTTTCACAGCCATGTTCAAACCAATCAACAAGGCTTCATACTCAGCCACATTATTTGTACATTCAAAAGCCAACAAAAATGAATATTTAAATGTTGTACCTTCAAGTGATATAAAAACTACGCCAGCTCCATTACCTTCTTGACTGCATGCCCCATCAAAGTACATTTTCCACACACCCTGTTGATTTCTAGAGACAAGCTTATCAATTGGGTCAGTATTCATAGGTTCTAGCTGAGATAATTCTACTCTAAAACTCCCCAAATCTACATCACAGAAGCAATTAAGTTGTTCTTGAGGAACACACTCAATAATTTGATTCACTCTTGGTTCTCTATATAGTTTTACCTCTTCACCATTAACTAGTATTGTGGCATATGATAAATCAAATTGCACATTACCTTCAACTGTTGCAATCCATTGTCTTGACAAAAACATTCCAAACTGAGGAGGTGTATCAATCACAGTTATATCAATGTTATAAGTTGCTTGTGGGTAGGCTGCTAATTTTACTTCTACATCTTTCATAATACCCACTACTGGGACAGGCCTACTATCCATGGAATAACACTTACCACCCTCAATATCTATCCACATACCGAGTTGTTTCATTACCCCTACTGGCATAATATTCATAGAAGTGCCTAAATCTAGTGCCTAAATCTATCATGCAATTTATTACGAATTTACCATTTATGATTAGGGTAGTAAAAAATGGATCAATTTGTGGCGCGTTCATTAATGCATCATTCAAACCAACTTCTGAAACTTTTATCTTTCCTTCCTTATCAACAATTCCAAGATTCTCATTTTGCTCAAAATTTACAATTTGATTCCTCCCACTAGACATCAGTTGAATAGCACTTTCCCTATACTCTTTAATTTTTACCATTTCAAGTAATGGGACAGATATTTTTACCTGGGATAAAGCTTGCACAAAATCAAAAGATGCACCTTCAGCTCTTATCAACTTCATTTGCTCTGTTGGTTCACCTTTGTACTCCTCCTTCTCCCTCTTTGATGTTTGATCCATTTTTTGTTTATCCTTGGGGAATTCTTTATTTTCTTCTTTGGGAACATACTTCTGTTCTTTTTTATGAGGGCTTTCATAATTTATCTTTTTTGATATTTCATGGGACATATTTTTATCTTTCAAGAATATTCCTTTTGGAACACCTTCATTCTCATTCACTGTTCTATTCCTCAGTCGATACTTTCTTTTAGCCAGCTCAACTGCTGCAATAGTCAATCTTTTAATTTCTTCCTAATTTGGTCTCTTCATATTTCCCCTATTAGTTTGATATGATGCAGCAGGGAAACCTTGTTCATCATCACTTTCCTCATAGTCAGAAAAAACTTTTTGTTCTACCATGTGAACATTATATTTATGATGATCAACATCATATTCATATCCTCCTTCCTCTGAAGATGAATATCCTTGCTTTGCTGAGTGAAGAGTATGAGAAGTCAAATAGATATTATGATCTTGTTCATTATCATTTTCTACTATGTCTTTTCCTGGCACTAACTGAGCTACAACACAATGTTTTGAAGAATGTGGCAAATCACAAACTGAACACCAAGGACTATTATCAACCATGTATGTCCCTCTTTTCTTCAAAGGGTCAAGTGTCTCTTTATTTCTTGGCCCATCCATTACTGGCTTTCCATTTCTCCAATTTGTATTATAAGGCATGTCATGTAGTCTTGGCCTCTCATTCCTATATGCGTTTTCTTGTTTTTTTGGAGGAGCATATTGGGGAATCCTTGGGTTATCCCTCTTGGCAATCATCTTTGCAGCCTTCCTGTTATTTTCAATAGTGAGTGTTATCCTTTGAGCTTCAGCCAAATTTCTAGGACCCCCGTTCCTGAGCTCATAACCTATCTTATGATCAAAATATTTTTAAAAAATACTTAATGCAGCAGGATTAGCCAATTTAGATCCAGGAGGTATCTTATTATGCAATTTAGAAAACCTCTGGTTGAAATCATAGGCTGACTCATTTTGATGTTTTTGAATGGTCACTAACTCATGCAATGCAAAATCAGGTGCATGTTGATTCCCATACTGCTCAAGAAATTGTTCATAAAACACATGAATAGAATTAATAGAAGTTGTTGGCAGACTATTAAACCAATCTCTGGCATCTTCAATTAGTGACATCATAAACAATCTCATTTGTATATCTTCATATTGCATATCTAAATCTTGCATAAAAGCATTAAAGCTTCTTAGATGCTCTTCAACTTCAGTAGCACTGCTCCTTGTGAATTTTGGGACCAAACTTCTCCAACTATTGTCCATAAGGTAAGGGCATATTTGTAGTCCAGCCAAGTCAAACTGCCTAATCATGGTTGCATATTGTGCAGGAGGATTTTGGTAATACTGATGCTGGTACAATGGATTATTATTTGCCACATATTGTTGACCTTGTGGGGGTACATGTTGTTGATAAGGAGGTGGTTGAACACCTTGATCTTGTGGTGGAACATTTTGATATCTACCTTGATTCCTTGGCTGATTTTGGTAGGCTTGTGAGGAATTTGATGGGCCTGCATTACTGTTCCCTTTCCTATGAGGTGGCACATATTTTTGCAAATTAGTCATTTGAGTATTGATTTGCACTTTCCTCAACTTTAACTCTTCAAGTTCTTTAATTGCTTGGAGCCTTTGTTCATATTCTATTCTTGCTCTCTCCACTTCTTGTATCTCATGTTCCAATCTTGCATTTATTTCATCCTTGGCCATAAGTTCATAATTCTCCTCAGAGGCTGCTTAATAGCCAAGTCCATCCTGGTTCTCTTCAAGAAATGCCATTTTCTGATCATATTCATGTTGTCTTCTTTCTCTTTCAGCTTCACATTCAACAATGAATTCTTCAACCTTCTTAGGATCTAGTTGATAAAAGGGATTCCTCTGTTCCTCAGGAGTGTGAGGTTCTCTGGAAGGGTTGTCTTCATTTGCTAATGTACCATACAAATTGTGTATCTCCAGTGATTCTTTTGATGTTTTAATTTTGCTTGATGGTCCCATGTCATCAGTCACCTTCTTACCTTTATCATTCTTCTCTATCCATTTATTTTTGGAATTAGGACCATCACCATCTTTGTACAAAGACCTTCTTCCTTTCATTTTGGGAGCAATTGTGATGGTCTGAACTCTAGGAAATTCCTTTCTAATATATACTTCACTTTATCAGTTTCGATGCACTTGTTCATTTAGAGTCGCCACTCACTTTCCAAAAGTGAGAAAATCTGCAATTCTTTATTCCTAGCAGAGTCTTCTACAAAATATTGACTCTACAACAAAGGCTTATTTTCAGATTATGATCCCCAACAGAGTCGCCAAACTGTTGGTTCTCAAAAAAGCAGGTTTTAACCATAAGAATTTGCCAAACCCTTACAACATTCTTAGACAACATACAAGGCCAATTAAACAATTAAACCTTCTACTCTTTAGGTTCTACAAGACCTAGGTGGGTGAACCTATGTGAAACATGCAGATTTAAAGTGAATTTCTTGTCAAACAGTCTACCCACAATGGCAAAAGGAAGTGAATAGACAAAAATACTACAACTAATCCCACTACATAAAAGAAAGATTTTTAATATATTATTTGTTAGGAATTTTATCCTTTGGGATATTGTTGATCAGTGTCTCCTTTCTGTTGGGCAATGGAGTCAAAACTAACAAGGATCCAGGGTGTTTCCCTATCCAATCTTAATTCAAATTGTTGAGCATATTTAAAACATGAAATTTTATGACTGGCATATTATTTCACCCAATTTATGGCTTGCATAAATTACTCTTGAATATTTTCCTACCAGGTTCTTCTTTAAACAACCAACCTAAATTCCAAAATCACTATGACTTGATTTAAAGAATTTAATTCTGACCTTGCAAACACCTATAAATCAAACCACACAAAGTGATAATTGCACCATGATAAACCAGATACATACTTGTTATTCTGATTTAAATGATTTAAAAAATTCTAATTGGAAACAACTAGATAAGAAATTCACAAATTATGTCATCTCAACAAACGAACTTAGAAAAATTTGCACCAGTTTGAAAAATGTCTACTCCATTACACCATTTTCAAGAAGGACTCATCATTGCTTTTTCCCAGTTTTGTTATTACAGTGGAAAAAATCCCCACTTCTCGAACTCCTGTGACTGATTTTTCACAAATATTTATACAGCACAACTCAACAGTCACGACTTTTCATTTTACCAGCCATAACCGTTTTGCATTCTGATAGAAATGAAATATTTAAATAAGTTGCCTTATCGGTAATTTAAATATTTCTGACTATAGTTGAGCTTTCAAATTTTCACTTTAATACTTTCCCATGGTTTTCATTACTTATACTGCTTTACCGCGGTCTCACATTTTCAACTCATGGTATGACGGTCAAATGTTAAGTGTTATCTATGCTCATTGTTACCACTTTATCGCGGTTTGTTCAATGCTTTCTCACGGTACTCCAAAGTAACCGTTATCCATTTCCTCTCCTCCTCTTTCTTATTACCGCACCACTGCGGCCACTGTGTTAACCATGTGGGGTACCACGGTATGCTCGTTAATGACTGCTAGCCACTTATCGCTATCACCGCGGTCATTGTTTTAGCGGCTACGGTTTCGCGGTAAATGCTACGCATTCACCACTTCGTTGCCTCACCGGTTATCTCATAGACTACCGCAATCACCATAGTCTATGTTCAGACCGTGCGCGGTAACATAGTGCCTCCTTCATTACTGACTATTTGTCATTGCCTTCACTGTTACCGCATTACCACGGTCTTCGTTACAACTGTATACGGTATAGCGATAACCGCTTACCGACCGCCACCTTGCCACTTCGCTACTACCTCCACTGATTATTAACCATTCACCATAGTCACTGCGGTCTACTTGGAGACTATCTGCGGTACCACGGTGGCTTCCCTTCATTTTCTGCCAACCAATACCGTGGTCACTGGCCTGACCGCCATCGGTACTGCGGTGACTATCTTATGTCTCCTTCGTTAGCTGCTATCGCCATACCACAAGCTCATTGTGGGAGGCCATAGTAAAGCGGTAAATGATGTAAAATTGAACATTAAGGAAACGGTAAAGGGTATAGGCTATATATGAGTGGCAAAAATGAATTTTTAATGGAAAAGATAGCAAATGAATGGGTTTAAATGGTCAAAAGGCCTTACGATTTTCATGTGAAATTCTAGTTCTAACAATGTCCATGTAAAGCAAAATAAAATAGGATTAAATAATATCAAAATTTGGGATGTGTCATACTTCCCCACTTGGAAGAGACATTGTCCTAATGTCTTATCACAAACACACAATAGAGTCTGGAGTATCCATTATACCAAGAGTCATAATATGCATGAAATATAAAGTAACTAGAATCTCAAATTTGGAAATAATTTTTTTATGTCCTCTGCATTCTCCCAAGTGGCATTATCCACCGAATATTGGTCCCACTAGACCCTATACTGCTAATATCTTGATTCTATAACTTAACGTTATGCTCTTCCACTATCCTGACTGGCTCCACCCACATCACTCCTAGGTCTTGTACCTGCAAGACATGCCAATCAAGAATATGAGTTACATTTGGATGATAGGGCTTGTGTTGGAAAATGTGCCTCAACTTGTTGGCTTGAATCTTTGTTAAGGAATTGAAAAATTTACCCTCCATAACGTGGAGTCCTTCCTTCCCTTTGGCAGGAGCACGATGGACCTTTTCTTCATCGGCATAATGATCGTATATCAATGAGTGACAATGTGTTTTCTCACCGATATGTTGATATGCGATAAGCGTTGTGCCAGTGAGACTTGGGGTCATCGATGGAACCTAATCGGTAGTCTCAATGATATAACGATATGCTATGTCGATGTGACTTGGGCTCATCAGTGGAACCCTTCATCGAGCTACGTCGATGGACCGATGGCAGATGAAAGTGACTTGGTGGGGACCATAGCATAGTGTACCGGTGAAAGGGGATCTTGATCTATGGTTGAGAATTGACTAATCCAATAGTGTTCATTTTATTTTGTGCTCATTTGAGGTGAGTACCGGAAAACTCTTGTGAATCAAGCGGAATCGTCTCAGTGTTTGACACTTGGTGGCATGAGAAGTGTGCAGGCTTCGAACATGTGTCGTTGTTCTGAAAGTCTTTGCGGGAATATTGTAGATTCTTTTTTGATTCCTCAAAATTGCACAAGATGTGTATGTGTGTCTTGGTGGACTCTAGTGGTCTGGTGATCAAACAATTATCGCCATACCATAGTAGTTGTTAGGCCATACCGCGGTAGCTGGGTAGGAGAAGATCAGGGCACAGTTGACCATTTTGATAGTCAAAGAGATGGATGAATGGTGTGATGACACGTGGTGCAATCTCATTCGTTGATTTTACATCATTTTTGTAAATCAATTGTTCTTGGTTGAATGTTTAAATCTGTGAAAGTGACATGTGCATTAACTGTAAGATCTGATTCAGTGGTTGACATAATCCAAATCTAGGTAATTCTCTATAAAAAAAATGAAATGCTTGGGTGGCCTGATGCGTGATTCCAGAGCGATCTAATCAGAGATCTAGTTGCTTGTCAGTGAAGTATGAAATTAAATTGGCTCCCCCTTTGGTTGTTGAATTGATATAGGCATAGAGACTAAGGTGATGAAGAGAGCAGTGATTCATTGTATGCTAGAATAGCATTGTAATAGTGAATGTGCCTGTGAGGAGGTCGACTGGAATGTTGTGAGAAAACATCAGAAAGTGAAATCTGTAACTATGTATGTAATTTGTTTACTGTAATACAAAGTGACTTTGCTTGGTGTGGTGGGTTATTCTCTCATAAGGTTTTTTCCACATATATCTAGTGTTATCTCTGTGATTATGTTTTTTTTGACTTTCCTGTTATATTGTGTTTGTTCATCTCAGACGCTTAAATGTTTTAAAACTGGTCTTTTCACTTCTCCTCTATGGTTTTAGCATTAGGAAAGCATATTCTGCACCTCTGCTTTTCCTTTCAAGTGGTATCAGAGCCTGGCCAATTGTGTTATCCTTGTTAGTAGGGCTGGTTTTTTATGTTAATCCTGTTCCAATGGAGTCTTGTGAAGGAGAACCAATCACTGAGTTTATTTTTTGAGATGGTGAGTACTTCAAGAAGAGTAGATATTGAAAAATTCAATGGCAACAACTTTGAGTTGTGGAAACTCAAAATGGAAGAGTTGTTGATGGATAGAGACCTTTGGATTGTTGTGTCTAGAACTATTCCACAAACCATGAAACAAGAAGATTATAATCAGATAGAAAAGGTAGAGGTTTGATAAGACTTTGTTTGGAAGATTCTATACTCCTGAATGTCCATGAGGAGAAGACTGTAGCTTCATTATGGAAGAAGCTTGGTGATATTTATCAAGAAAATTCTCTGGTGAATAATTTATTCCTGAGGAAGAAGTTGTACTCCTTGAAGATGGAAGAAGGTGCATCTGTTGTAGACCATCTAAACTCGTTTAATATGAGTGTTGCTCAGTTGGCATCTCTGGGTGTGAAGATAAAGGAGGAGGATCGTTGCATGCTTATGTTATGTTCCTTGCCTAACACATGGGACCATCTGGTAATGGCTATTGGAAGTACAACAACTACTTTCAAGATGGAGGATGTGGTTGCCTCGTTGTTGTCAAAAGAAATGCAAAGGAAATCTTTGGAGATGGCCAAAGAGGCTCTTTTTGTTCAAGCTAGATTGAAAGAGAGGGGCAAGAAGAAGGACAAGAAGTCTAAATCCAAATCTGAAGGGAGTTCAAACTCTCTTGATAAAAATTCCAAGGTGAAATTTTGGAACTATGGGAAGCCTGGTCATATTTGAAAGGATTGTAAGGAGAAGAAGAAGAATAATAATAACTCTTTAGACAATAAAACTTCTTAGATTGATGCAGATGCCTTCATTGCAGCCTTGATGACTTAGGCATCAGATGATGTCTAGCCGGTTGACTCAGGTGCATCTTTCCACATGACATCTCATAGAGAGTGGTTCACTAAGTACAAAAATTATGATGGTGGAAAGGTGTACCTAGCAAGTGACTCAACACTGGAGATATTTGGTCGTGGAAGAGTCAAAATAAAATTCCCTAACAGAAGAACCAAAGGGATTGGTGATGTACTACACATACCAGGTTTGGCTTTTAACTTAATTTTTGTTAGTAAGTTGAATGATGCGGGTGTACAAGTTTCTTTCTCGAGTGGAGGTTGTAAGATGACTAGAGAGGAAATGGTGTTGGCTAAGGGTGTATGAACTGGAACTTTATACAAGTTGGATGCACGTCTTGTTCAATGCAACAACGTCTCTATTAATTCAAGAAATGTTGCTCGTGCAGAGAATGAGAATGGCACTCCTCTGGGTGCAAATTCCTTGGAGGTGAAACTCCCAGTGGAGAATACCATGTTGTGGCATCATAGACTCGGTCACATAGGTGAGAAAGGTTTAAAAACCTTGAAAAATAAAAATCTTGTTGAAGGGCTTGTTGATTGTAATCTTGAGTTTGATTTCTATGAACATTGCATTTATGGAAAGCAACATCGTGTTTCATTTTATTCGAGTCCTCATAAATCTTTTGGTGTACTGGATTATGTTCATTCTAATGTGTTTGGTCCAGTGAATGTTCCTTCATTATTGAAGTCTAGATATTATGTTTCTTTTATTGATGATTATTCGAGAAGGGCATTTATATACTTTCTTAAGAGTAAATCAGAAGTGTTCAGTCGATTTAAAGAATTTAAAATTTTGGTCGAAAATCAAACTAGAAGGAAAATCAAATGTTTGAGGATGGATAATGGCGATGAGTTTTGTTTTGCAGATTTTGAAAGATACTATAGAGACCATGGGATTAAAAGGCATAAAATTACACCTTATACTCCACAACAGAATGGAGTTGTTGAAAGGTTGAACATGATGTTGATGGAAAAGGCAAGGAGTATGTTGAGCAATGCTGGTCTGGAGTAGATTTTCTGGGTTGAGGTTGTGGCTACAGAATGTTACTTGGTAAATCATTCTCCTTGCTCTGCTCTTGTTGAAAAAACACCTTTGAAAGCATGGTCTGGTAAGAAGCCCTCTCTGAGGCATATTTGTGTCTATGGTTGTGAGGAATATGCATATGTGTCAAATGAGAAAAGATCTAAATTGGAGAACAAGGTTGTTAAATGTATCTTCATTGGCTATGGTGTTGGTATGAAAGGATACAAGCTTTGGAATCCTAATACTAAGAAGGTTTTGTATAGTAGAAGTGTAATATTTTGTCAGCTGAAACCTTCAACAACTGATCCACAGTTAGAGACAAGTCAAAGAGAAAAGAAGAATGATGTGGTTGAAATTTCTCAAACTCTAGAAAAAGAGGAACTACATGGTGTACCTAAAACTGAGGAGAGCTCTAGCAGCTTTGAGAGTTCTGAAGAAGAAGAACCACAACCTCAACCAGTGAGAAAGTCTACACATGAAAGAGGCAATTAATATGTCTGATTCAAATTCTTGGTTGGAAGCTATGGATAAAGAAATGGAATCAATGAAAAATAATGAAACCTTGGATTTGGTGCCTTTGCCTAAAAGATGAAAGTTTGTTGGCTATAAATGGGTATTTAAGAAGAAGACTAGTCCAAATGGTAGTTTTGAAAAGTATAAAGTGAGGTTGGTTGCAAAGGGGTATTCCCAAGTAGAGGGAATTGATTATGGAGAAAAAATTTCCCCTATAGCCAAGCTGACATCTATTAGATTTATGTTGTCACTTGCAACCGTGTATGACTTAGAAATCGAGCAGATGCATGTGAAAATAGTGTTTCTCCATGGAGAGCTAGAAGAAGAAATTTATATGTCCCAGCCTGAGCACTTCGTTGAAAAAGGTAAAAAAAACCTGGTCTGCAAGTTAAAGAAATATTTGTATGGTTTGAAAAAATCGCCTAGAATGTGGTACCAGAAGTTTGACACTTTTGTGTTGTCTATGGGATTTGTTAGATCAAAATCTGATCATTGTGCATATTATAAATTTGAAAATGATCATGTGCTTATTATTACCCTATATGTGGATGATATGTTGTTCATAGGAAATAGTAATACTATGATTTCTAATCTTAAGTCTCAGTTCTCTACAAAGTTTAAAATGAAAGATATGGGTTTAGCAAGGTATATTATGGGGATAGAAATAACCAGGGATAGAACAAACAGAAATCTTTGGTTCAACCAAAGTAAGTATATTAACACTGTTCTGAAGAGATTCGGTATGAATGATTGCAAGCAGTTAGTTGTTCCAGTTTTGCAAGGAATGAAGCTATATGTTGAAGATTGTCCAAACTCTACTACTGAGATGGAGGACATGAATAGGATGCCTTATGCAATTTTTGTTGCCATTTTAATGTATGTGATGGTCTATACAAGGCCAAATATTTCCCAAGCAGTGGGAGTAATTAGCCAATTTATGGAAAATCCAGGAAGGACACATTGGGATGCTATGAAAAGAGTGTTTAGATATCTAAGGGGTACTTCGGAATATGCTTTATGTTACCATGGAAATTTGATTGGTTCATAGAGGACTCTCAGCATTCGTGGATATGTGGATTATGATTGGGCAAGGGACATTGACAGCAGAAGGCCCACCGATGGATATACTTTCATGTTAAATGGTGGTGCAATCGGTTGGATGAGCAAGCGACAGGTTGTAGTCGCTTTATCTACTACAGAGGAAAAATACATGGCAGCAACTCACACCTGCAAAGAAGTTGTTTGGCTTGGTCGTTTGTGTTATGATATTGGTTTTGATGCAAGGAAGATTACTATTTTCTGTGACAGTCAGAGTGCCATTTGTTTGGCGAAAAATCCAACTTTCCATGCCAGGACGAAATATATCGATGTGCAGTGTCACTTTGTTTGAGATATGGTGGAGGATGGAAAGGTCTACTTAGAAAAGGTGGATACTCTAAAGAATGTTGTTGATGCTTTGAAAAATCTAGTGAGCACAGACAATTTCATATGGTGTACAAGTTTGATGGGTCTTAGGGCCTATGATCATTAGTAAATTTAAAGTCTAGAGGAAGCTAGTAAGTCTACGTCCAATGGGAGCTTGTTGGAAAATGTGCCTCAACTTGCTAGCTTGAATCTTTGTTAAGGACTTGACAAATTTACCCTCCATACTATGGATTCCTTCCTTCCCTTTGGCGTGAGCACGATGGACCTTGGCTTCATCGACAAAACGATCGCATATTAGTGAGTGACAATGTGTTGTCTCACCGATATGCCAATATGCGATAAACATTATGTCGGTGAGACTTGAGGTCATCAGTGGAACCCAATTAGTAGTCTCAATGAAAGAACGATATGCTTTGTCGGTGTGACTTGGGGTCATTGGTGGAACCCTTCACCGAGCTACGTCGATGGACCGATGGCAGATGGAAGCAACTTGGTGGGGACCATAGCATAGTGTACCAATGAAAGTGGATATTGATCTATGGTTGAGATTTGAAAAATCCAATGGTGCTCGTTGTATTTTGCGCTTAGTTGAGGTGAGTACCAATGAACTCTTATGAATCAAGCAGAATCGTCTAAGTCTTTAACACTTGGCCGCATGCGAAGTGTATAGGCTTCAAACACGTGTCATTGTTCTGGAAGTCTTTGTGGGAATATTGAAGATTCTTTTTTTATTCCACAAAATTGCACAAGATGTGTATGCGTGTCTTGGTGGACTCTAGCGGTCTGGCGATCGGAGGGTTATCGCCATACCACGGTAGCTCGGTAGGAGAAGCTCAGGGCATAGTTGACCATTTCGATAGTCAAAGCGATGGACGAATGGTGTGACGACACGTGGTGTGATCTCATTTGTTGATTTTACATCGCTATTGTAAATCAACTATTATTGGCTGAATGTTTAAATCTGTGAAAGCGATATGCGCATTAACTGTAAGATTTGATTCAACGGTTGAAAAAATCCAAATCCAGGTAATTCTCTATAACAGAATTATATGCTTGGGCAGCCCGATGTGTGATTGCAGGGTGATCTGATCAGAGATCTATTTGCTTGTCGGTGAAGTATGAAATTAAATTGGCTCCCCCTTTGGTTGTTGAAGTGATATAGGCATAGAGACTAAGGTGATGAAGAGAGTTGTGATTCATTGTATGTTGGAATAGCATTGTAACAGTGAATATGTCTATGAGGAGGTCGACTGAAATGTTGTTGTGAGCGAACATTAGAAAGTGAAGTCTGTAACTATGTATGTAATCTATTTACTATAATACAAAGTGACTTTGCTTAGTGTGGTGGGTTTTTCTCCCGTAAGGGTTTTCCCATGTATATCTAGTGTTATCTCTATGATTATGTTTTTTTTGTCTTTCTTGTTATACTGTGTTTGTTCATCTCAGACGCTTAAATTTTTTAAAACTGGTCTTTGCACTTCTCCTATGTGGTTTTAGCGTTAGGAAAGTGTATTCCACACCTCTTCTTTTCCTTTCAGCTTGAGCACTAAGACATGAAAAATGTTGTGGATCAGGGATAGAGCTAGTGGAAGAGCAAGCCTATATGCAACTAGATTAACAACCTCCAAGAAATCAAAGGTCCCAACAAATCTAGGGGCTATCTTTGAGTTCTTGTTGAAAGAGATTGAACTCTTTTATGGCCAAACTCTCCAAAAGACCTTGTCTCCCACATAAAACTATCTGAAAGTCTTGTTCTTATCTGCAAGACTCTTTTTTCGATCTGAAGCTTGCTTCAACTTTTCTTTGATGAGCTTCATCTAATCTTCCATCTTTCTCAACATTTTAGGTCAATAACAATCTTGTCTTCCACCCTATCCCAATTGATGGGTGTACGACATTTACATCCACACAAATCCTCGAAGGGTGCCATACCCAAAGAAGTATGATAGGAGTTGTTGTAGGAAAACTCCACTAAAGAAAAATATTCTTCCCACTTATGTTGTCGTTCCATACAATACATTCAAAGGAGATCCTCCACAGCCTAATTCACCCTTTCTGATGGACCATCGGTCTGAGGATGATATGCAGAGCTGAAATTCAGTTTGGTTTCCAAGGAAGAGTTTAGTGTATTCCAAAATCTAGAAGTCATTTGAGTGTCACAATCTGAAATGATCATCTCTGGCACTCCATGCAGTCGAAAAATATCTTGCACAAACTTTCTTTCCAAAACCATCAAACCATCCTTGAGATTCCTAGGGATGAAGTGGGCTACTTTTTTCAATTTGTCCACCACAACTAAGATAGTATCATGCTTTTTCCTATTCATAGGCAACCCCTAAATAAAGTCCATAGTTATCACCTGCCACTTATATTTTAGCACCCTATGTGGGTATAGAATTCTTGTTGGATGCACATGCTCAGTATTAACTCGTCGACATTCCAAGCATCAGGCTACAAATGCAGTTGGATCTCTCTTGAGCCCTAGCCAAAAGTATAGTGGCATGAGTCCCTCTATCATTTTAGTAATACTGGGGTGCCCTGAATATGGTGCATTATGGAATTCCTCTAACACCAACTCTTTCAATCCTGCAGGATTAGGAATATACATACGACCTTGGAACCTCAAGAGTCCATCGGTCTCGAACACATAACCCACATATCTTCAATCTGAAGGATCCCGCTCTAGGGCTTGTTTTGCCCTTTCATAAAGCTCATCCCCTGGTAAGGATTGAATCACCTATTGCCTGAAATTGGATTTTATTGTAACCATGGCTACAAGATGTCTTCTTCTACTCAAGGCATTTTCTACCCTATTTTCCTTTCCCTTAATGTACTTGATGCCAAAGTCACGCTCACTCAATAATTCCAACTATCATCTATGGCGAGCATTCAAGTTGGGCTGAGTAAACATATACTACAATCTGGCATGATATGTTTTTAACTCAAAGGACTTCCCCAAGAGGTAATGCCTCCACATCTTAAGAGCATGTACTATGGCTGCCAACTCTAAATCATGTGGTGCATAATTTAATTCATGTTGTTTCAATTTTTTGGACTCATATGCCACCACTTGTCCTTCTTGCAAAAGAACTGCTCCTACACCGTCCCCTGATGCATCTGTAATCACTGTGAAATGCCCATTTGCATCAGGCACAACCAGAATAGGTGCAGAAGTGAGTTTCTCTTTGAGAAATTGAAAATATTTTTCACATTTATCACTCCACTCAAATTTCTTTCCCTTTCTTTTGAGTACGGTAATGGGTGCTGCAATTGTTAAGAACCCTTGGAAAAACCTCCTGTAATAACTGAAAATCCCCATAAAGCTTCGGACTTCTGAAACATTTTGCAGTTTCGGCCATTCTAAGATTTCCTTGATCTTATCTGGGTCCACTGCTATCCCCTTAGCTGAAATAATGTGCCCCAAATAGTGCACCTCAGATTGATAAAACGTACATTTAGAGATTTTTCCATATAACTTATGATCTCTCAGTCGCTGCAACACTATCCTCAAGTGCTTTTCGTGCTCTTCCTCTGATTTAGAATATATTAAGATATCATCAAGGAAGATTAAGATAAAATTATCCAAGTAGTCTCGAAAGACGTTGTTCATCAAATTCATGAAGGTTGTTGGGGCATTTGTTAGCCCAAATGGTAGCACCGTCAATTCATAATGTTTGTATCTTGTCCTGAAAGTAGTCTTGTGAATACCTTCATCTTTTATCCTCAACTGATGATATCCCGATCTCAGATCAATTTTCAAGAATACCTTAGCCCCTTTTAACTAATCAAATATATCATCAATTCTAGGGAGCATATATTTATTCTTAATGGTAACCTTGTTGAGAATCCTATAAACAATGCACAACCTCAAGGTCTCATCCTTCTTTTTCAAAAATATAACAGGAGCTCCCCATGGCGACACACTTGGCCTTATAAAACCTTGATTCAACAATTCCTCCAACTGAGCCTTCAGTTCATATAATTTTGTGGTGTTCATCTTGTATGGTGGCTTAGACTAAGGCTCAACTCCAGGTAGCAAGTCTATTAAGAAGTCAAATACTTGCTTAGGCGGTAGCTCAGTAAGCTCATCAAGAAAAATATCCTGGAATTATTTTAAAATGGGATGGTCATTGACTGATGACTATTTCTCTTCAAGGTCCTTGACCTTTATTGCATAAATAGTGCATCCCTTTTGGCTTGCCTTCTTTAACTACATGGCAGAGACCTACCTAGGCTCCAAAGGCCTTGTTACACCACAAATTTCAACATGATTTCGGTCATCAAGACACTTCACTATTTTCTCTTTGTAATCAGCAAGGGCCTTATGTTCGATAAGCCAATTTATCCCAAAAATTACATCATAAGACTCCAAAGGTGCTACATACAAGTTGACTTGTGTTTTGAAACTAGGGAGTTCAAGTTCACTACAAGCTAGGCATTGCTCCACCGTCCTCTCTACCTGGTTTCCATACTGAACTTTCCATGAATTTTCCATATAACCCAGCTTAACAGATAATCTAGACACAACATGAGGATCCACAAAACTATCAGTGGCACCAATATCAATCAAAATAGAAATAGGGCATCCAAAAAAATTACCCAATAGCTGGATAGGTGTAGCCTGGTAATCGGCTTGGTGATTATAAACCGCAGCATGAATATGATGTTGGTTCTTGTTCTTCTTCTTATTCACCCTTTGTGGGAACACACTATCATAGTGCTCACCTCCACAAGTGTAGCAACCACCACGAGGTGCTTTAGGCCTATTTAAAAAATCCCTCCTGTTATTGTTGTGTTTTTTGTAATTAGCCCTCTTATTGCTGCCCTGATTCCCATCATTTTGATCCTAAGAACTATTACCCCTTTTTAGATTTTTGATCTATCTACTATTATTGCCCTGATTTACTTGATTGCTCTAATTTCCTTGGTTACTCGGATTACCCTGATTATTGTTACCCTGGCGATTTCCTTGGGATTTCTTATTTTCATACTTCGCATCTCTGCTTTTCTTTTAGTTTGCAACTTTCTGCATTTTATGTTCTTTCTTAAGTTCCAATTCAAAGGCCTCGTCCATGGTGGCTGGATTATGCATGTCCACCTCATTTCCAATTTGAGGCCTAAGCCCCCAAATGAATTTTTAGACCCGAAACCTCTCATCATGTTCGTACTAGAGTACATACTTAAGCAAGTGAGAAAATTTCTCTCAATATTGTGTCACCATCATTCCTCCTTGAATGAGAATTTGGAATTCTATAATTTTTTTCTCAAAATAGGACTACTGTAGCCACATCTTCCTGAACAACTACAAGAATTGATCCCAAGTTACCTTGCCATGCAAAAATTGTTTACCGACCCTTACATTCTCCCACCAAGTGGCAGCTTCACTGGTGAGCTGGTATGACCCCCATTCAGCCTTGGTTTCATCAGACAAGTTTCGCAAGGAAAAATACCTCTCCATTTCAATTATCCAAGCTTCTGCTTCATCCCTAAAACTAGATTTTCCATTAAAGTTTGGTGGCACGACCTTTTTGAGGTCTTTACCCAATTCTTCAGCTACCTTCCCTAGCTTACTTTGATTTCTTTCAGTCTCAGGGTTTTCTCCATTTATTTCATTCCTATTATTTTCACTTTCACCAAGATTCGGCCTTGATGGCCCAGTCTGTCTTCCCTATTCTAGGTTATCAATCTTGGCCTCTTGTCTACTTAATATGGCCAAAATCTGATCCAAATTATCATTGGGATCACCACGGGATCCTCCCCCCCATTGATAGTACCTAACATCCATTAGGAGTTACCCTAGCAAAACATAACATCAAGTGTAATTAGGCATAGGTCATAGAGTTGAACCTTGCTGCTCTAGCACCAAAATGTAAAGATCGAAAGTTTCCCAATTCCATACAAAGTACTTTCATGAATTACACATATTTCAAGTAAAGTGAAATACATACATCCATAACATGATTTATCCATAAATTCTTAAAGCAATTTCATTAATGAAATATCAATTTGCATACACCAACAAGGTGTTACAAATCATCTATTTCAATGATACATAAACAAGTTTACATAAATGATACATCCATGGAAATAAAAAATACAATGTACTAATTGGCTATGCAAGCCATACAAAAGTAACATATGAGATATATCCACGACCAAAATAATCTTTGATCCTCATTCGCCTTGACTCCATTGCTCTTCTTGCGTTGAGGCCAAGAGTACGGTTAAGGTGCCTTTTCTGCCCAACCACGAAGCACATGACTTCCTTGGGTTTCTTCCTATCTCGAAGAAATCCTCGACACTGCACGAGGGGCCTAACAACCTGAGACAACACAACAATAGGGAACTCTCGATGCAAGCTTGATGCCTATATGCATTCCTATACTTAGAATAACATATTTCTTGCAAACAGGAGGTGGCAGAGACCTATATAACATTTAAATCTAGGCTTTTAATCCATCTATTTCAATGGTGCATTTGCTTGGCCAAGCATAAACAAAAATAATTGATAGTTTTAGAAAAGTTAAAACAATCATCTTTGTGGTTCCACCTTCAGCATCTTATCCCGTAATTCTACTCATAAAGGAGAACAATAATGCATTTTCCATATAAATTTCATTCAGTTTTAACGACAAACGTTTTCTCATAAAACACATTTCATTGACAAGTTCTTAAATCATTTTGCATAAGTACAATGTTTTATTGTATGCAACTCACAAATGATTCTACAATTTTTACTAAGCATTTCATTCTTCAAATTATTTATTCTTCAATGAATAAAAGCAAGTTTATACAATGAGCTCATTTCCATGTACATGCAAGATATCCCTCATTTTGTCTCCAATTGAAGAATTTAATCTAATTATCAAATTGATGTAAATTGGAATAAAAACACGCTCTAATCAACATTGTATACACTTATAGAGAATTTCAGTTCGCTTTTACTCCTATGGAAATGTACACTTGTGTATCTATTTATATAATCAGCTATTTTAATACATAAGTTCTTAGTAATGAAATTCAGAAATAAATCATTCTAAATAGCACAGTTAAGTAAATTTGAAATAAAGAATCATCTCTAATCAGCAATATATGCATTTTTCAGAAATTATATTTTGCACTTATATTATTATTTCAGTATACACACCCACATATACATATCAGCAAGAATACATTACACTAAATTTGAGAATTAAGTCAATATTTACACGAAATTTTTATCAGCATACAACAAAAAAGTAAATTATTCCCAACCTAATTCCAAATCTGTTCATTTATAATCTCAGCTAGGTTTATTCTCAGATAAGAATAGATATTCATATTTAAATATGTATTTGAAATATATATATATATATATATTCAAAAGTTTTCAATACCAAAAATAAAGGTCTCAACAGGATAATCGTCTAAAATCAGACAATTACTCTACAAATATAAACCTAAATACAATGAGATATAAAAATTGGCTCATAAATAAATGCACTTCAAACTCTATATATAACTATACACACATACGTGATATATATATATATCATTTGTATAAAAGCGTTGGTTTCATGGTAGCACAACTGAGAGGTTGTTTTACAAACTTTTAATGATTCATAGCAAATGTTCTAAGTTCAACGCATGTTTTAAAAGGAAATGTCAATGGGTAACCAGGTCGGTGCCCCCACCTATGGGAGAATGGGCTACCTAGGAGGGCAACGCTCCCTTCTTTAATATAATCACTGACTTCTTTAAAAAATTCAATTCAATCAGAATGTGTATGGTCTGCAATTTGAATTCAGACTAGTGCATGTAAATATAAATTTTGTATCTTTTACCTATATATATTTATATACTCATACAGGTATATATATATATATATATATATATATACATACACACACAATCTAGACAAAATTTACTCAAAGATTCACATAGAAATAAAAAGGTATTCTGGAAACAAAACATTTTGTTCAGAGAGGCTGCAAAAATTAAAAATAAACATATAAGGGATTTGAAAATATTGTACAAATATCACTATTAAATTTTGCACAACAAACACTTCAAATACAGAGGTTTTGCACAACGGGTTTCAAAGGAGTTAAATCTTTGAACATTACAACAAATCTTTTCTCATATTTTGGAATTTAAAAGCAATAGTAGATATTTTAAAAACCTGGATAATTTTCCTTCAGCTGAAGATGCTCTCTTGCTACTCCTTCCTCTTACTTTCCCCGAAGCTTGCTTTCCAAAAATTCCTCTTATCCTTCCTTCCTTTTTTCCTGTATTCTGTTTTTATTCCTCCCTAATTTGAATCTACTAAAATCTGGAAAATAACTATTTGGCAGCCATTTTCAATCCTTCCTTCCTTTTTTCCTATATTCTTTTTTTATTCCTTCCTAATTTTAATCGACTAAAATCTGGAAAATAACTATTTTGCATCCATTTTCAATTGCAGTTGCATAAAAAATTCAAGAAGAGTACCCAAGAACGGTTGTGTGTTCCCATATTCCTTTTCTCTTTTTAAAGTTTTCTTTCTTTATTTTCTAAACCTAATCTTGAAAAGATAATCAATTAAAGAAATAAAATTTCTTTCTTTTCATGCTATTTCTTGATAATTAATAAAAAGAAATTTCATTTCAACCAATGTAATTATCTTCCCGCAAACAGTTAGAAAATTGTTACTTCTAACTTACAAAAAGAAATATTTACTCATAATGAGGAATAAATTAATATTTAATTGCAAAGATTTATTCCAAAGAGTTAACATTCATTTTGAAAATAGAGTAATTATTTAGTTAATCAAGTATAATCATTTACTATTAAATTATGATTAAAATTATTTTTTCTATTTTATTATGCTTTTATTTCATTACTTAATTAATTTGACAAAACATTATAAAATTTGCAAACAGTAACACTGTCAAGCTAATTTAATTCTAAATGCATCTACATGATTCTAGGTGTTTGTGTGTGATCGAGAGAATCCATTCTTGTTGTACCCTTCCAAGAAGCTAACCTTCTCTCCTTAGCCACACCCTTGGTCTTTGATGACATGCAACTCAATACCCTCAGACACACATCAATAGATTAGTATCCACATCAAGATATAAATCAGAACATTAATACTCATGAATTCCAAATAACATTTTCCATTTTTCATCATGTTCAAAATAAAACTGCATACTATGCATTCAACTTTTATAAAATCAAATTAACATTCCATATTTCATAGTTCAAATATACCATATTATTATTCTATAGTCTACCGCACACACACTCAATTATCTATCATGTCCATGTAAAGCAGAGTAAAGCAGGAATAAACAGTCTATCATGTCCATGTAAAGCAAAATAAAACAAGATTAAACAGTATCAAAATCTGGGATGTGTCATCGGATACTAGTTATACAGGCATGTAGAGCTTGATTTGGTTATGTATATAGGTACACTTGTTATGTGTATCCAAGATAAAACTCAATTTTTAGATTTATTAGAGTTGTGAATGTTGGGGACAATATGTTGATCATGTCCATTAAAATAAGATGTTGGGGGTAGAGGAGACATTGTTTAGCTCAAACATCTATCTTTTTATGTTTGATGTACCTACCTTTGAGTTGTTTCAACTATTGAAAAATCTTCATATACTCCCATTGAACCTCCTTTCATTGTAGCTTCCACTTCTCTACCATTTTTGGTTTTCTTAGTTGCTTCTCAAATTTTATTTTATGCTTTTTTTCTTGGTTTGCTTCTTCTTTTTCTTTCCTCACTCCTATTTTCTCTATTTTCCTTTGTTGTAATTCTTCCATTCGTATTTTTTGTCTTGTTTATTTAGCACATCGATGAATGTATTTGATGTTAGAATTTATGATTTTCTACTTAGACAAAGCACCCCAATCTAACCTCTTTGTGGCTTTGATTGCACACTTTGCATTGGAAGCTTCAAAAATTGATTTAGTAATCTTCTTATTTGCCACTCATCATCTTGTGTGCATTAAACAAATTCAATATTTTTTTTGCTTATAGCATTGTCATCTTCAAAGTTTTCCCCATTCTTTGCATCCCAATTTTTGCATACAAAGTAGTGTATGACCTCTACTTGATCATGTTGTGGTGTTAATGGCATGGAAAGATTGGCATCCACCTAAGTGAAATTCATCTGCACCCCTAGGTTTGTAGCTACTTCTTTCAACCACTATGATTGTGTTGCTTCTACGGGAAAACTTAAACCTTATCCACTATCTAGAGCAACCAATAATTCACTTAATTTACCACTGACTAGTTGGCTATGTAGAACCTAATTGCAGCAAAGTTGAATAGATGACATTTGATTGTCCTACATTTGAATATAAAAAAATTGTGTGCATTCCTCTTGTGATTCATTTGTTGCATCCATGGAATAATCAACATTATATCTTTGGATGAATTCTTCTATATGTGCCTCATTACATTTGTATATGTGTAATAAATTATTTGTTGCAATAACTTATGGGTCCACTTCCACTATCATGACATCATTTTGTGCTCTAGTTGTGTTTACTTCCTTTTCAACTTGTTGACATGGCCGTTACACACACAACAACATGTAGATAAATATTTTCCAAATGAACAAATGAACCTATCTATCTTGAAATAATCACTAGGATTTCCTCGCGAAAGAAAATCTTAGCTATCCCAAGGCTCAGGAATGTTAGGTCTTGATGCGCTAGGTTAACTCAGGGTTTGTTGTGCAAATTGTTGTTAATCATAAGGGGCCTGCTGGTATGAAATCCTTAAAATTTCAAGAAAGTAAGTAATGTAAATATTTAACAAATATAACATGCATTACATCTCATTTTTAATATTCTAGATCATTCAAAACACTAAGAGAGAAACTACTAAAAGAAAGATCAGATTAAGAGAGAAAAGGGCCTACTAAATTAATGGCTCCTAGTTATTATCCACACATTCACAAAAAATAAAATAAACCAAAGAATTAACCATTTTCTATTTCATTAGAGTGATTCACAACTACATACAAAACAATGCAAGAGTTTAAAGAAAAAGAATTGTTCACAATTGAAACACTATCAAAATGCACCCAAATCTGGCATAACAAATTGACTCTTCCAATAGGAGCAAACAATATTATGTTATACAAGATTTACAATTGGAATAACCTTCAAATTTCTTTAATATTAGAAAAAATTACTATAAACACAAATTTTTATGCCGGAATTGAACAAAAAGCATGAAATAAAGATAAAATTGGTAGTATGCCAATTCCAATTTTAATAAGTTCAAAAAAAATTGATCCCTAAAAAGGAATGACTCCCTGCCTTTATAAAACACAAGATAGTAGTTAGATTCAAAATCGCATGGCTCAACAAGAATGATCCAATCAAAATATAGCACGCAACATCAAAGCACAACTGGCCATCCAATAGATATTTTTGCATTCCTGAAGTTATGGTCAAAGTTGACCCTTTGACTTATGATAACAATCATTTAATGCATGAGATCGTCGGTAAAAGAATATCAGGTTCTTTTAATCTTTAAAACCTACAATAACAAAATGCTAGCTTCTTCACATAAAATTCCCACCTCTAGCGATGAGTTCCACTTTTAGAGCAAAGGTTGGGAAACTATAAGTTTTGCTAGCTTTAACGAATCTCAGATCATTATTCATCTAGTTCTCCACTATTTACTCTTAGATGCTTCCTCAGCCAATTCATGTTCTCCTATCTTGATTCTATATTCTCTGAAGGCGGTTAAAAAATTATTTATGTCTTCCCTTGAAACATTATGCATCATCTTTACATGAAACTTTTCTTGTATATAGTCTTTGGTCACAAATTTTATATGATCCAGGAGGATCTAGAAGACCTAAAAATTTCATAGTCTCAAAAACTGACAAAACCAGCATCATTGGATAGAGCTCGTTGAGATCTTTCCAACGCAACTTGAACAAGCTCAAACGGAGTCCATATGCCAAAGATATAGTCAGTCAAAGTTTACAAAAAAAGGAAGGTTGACTTGATGATGTCAACAAGTACAGTCACCAACCGACGATGATGTGGACCAATCTGATAGCAACACGTGGCATGGCATACATAATTGGCATAGACCAGTAATGTGTTGAGACGTGGAAAATATGGGCCAATCATATTTTGACACGTGGCGTAAAACAACAAATCAAATTGTGCCACATGACCCATTTACCAGTCCTCCTTCGCAATTGCTCTATTTAGTAAAATATTTTGGGTATGGTGGACGAACCCATGACCACCCACTCTCTATAAATCCTCCTTGCCACTAGACCAAGCGGTGGCTCCACGTCTAGTGTCGAATCTATTTTAAGAATAGTAAATTCTATTTATTATGTATAGAAAACAAATTTGGATGTGAGGTGGTTTGAACTGCCAACCTCCCCTCTTCCAACAATGCCTTCTACCAATGCATCAAACCACTAATTTGAAATTTTGGCTATGTCAGTTCTATTTAAAATAGAATCAAAAGTTGATTCCCTCTAAATTTCAAAATATCATTAACCCTTTAAAACCTTATAAGCTCGTGAATATGAAACATCAAGGGCTAAAATAAAGGATATTAAAAGATAATAGAAGAATATTAAACGGTTATTTAAGGAGTTAAATATTTTTTTATGAAGATTTTAAAGGATTTAAGGGGCATAGTTCAAATATGAACCACATATTGTAAATTTCTAATGTAAAATTAGGAGATAAGGGAAATACATTGAAATATTATTGAAAACCCCTTTTTGGGTATGTAAAATTGTATTTAAGGGGGGAGTTTTTGGTCTTAGAGGACATTGGAAATTCTTGTAAAATGTGGAGAATATTTTTGGAGAGAATAATAGGCTTATTGGAATTAGGCAAAGGAGGAGATTATTGTATACACGAAGACATTTGGAGTGTCTTCAGGTGTTGAGAGAGATTTTGAGAGGTTTTTATGCAGATTTTTGGACGCTTTTTTTATGTAACAAAGCAAATTCAAGTTTGGCATCATTAATGAAAGCGGTCCATCATTGAGAAGCGGACCCGAAGACGTAGTCCTAATTGGACGAACTTTGTTATCAAGCTCGTGTTCCTCTCTCTTTTGTCTTATTTGTCTTCTCTCTCCTACCTTCCATTCTTTATTTGTTTTCCAATTACAACATTTTAGTAATTAGTTAATTTCATTAATTTATGTAAAAGTGAACCTAGTCTATAATTTCAACGGTTAAACAACATAGTCACGTAATTTTGTCTGGATCGGAAATAATTGTATGGATCGGAAATAATTGTAATTAAGATTAAATACATTTGAATTGTAAACCTCTAATTACAGATCATTATAACTTCATTTCTTTGAGCCACATTGAGCTCATATATTTCCATGTGATTTTGATATCTAATCATTTCACTCGTGGCTTCTTGATTTAAAGATTGGGAAAGGCTATTAATTACCTTCTCCAACAGTCCTCTAAATTATTTTACCTATGTATCATCTCATCCTATATTATCTTGATTACATATCTATTGTGTTAGTGTCTCCATGAAATCCAAGTCTTTATTCACCATCTTTTCACCTTGGTCAATCACATGTTCTAACCCTTTCACACATTGCAACAAATAGTCTTTCTCCTAGGCCAATTGAAGCCTCCATGTCTTCAGCTTTGGAACATCCAATTCTATTATTATATTTTCATTTAACAACAATGAAATATCCTTCTTTTGCAAGGCCTCCAATTGCTATATTTCTATCATTTTTCTCCAAGCGATCTTTATACTCAGTTATTAAGCTTTTTGATTTCTTGAACCAATGAAAAGCATCTCTGAATTTTTCTATGGCTCCTCTTATCTACTTCTTCCCCCTGTTGCATTCACTAGTAAAAAAACAACAATATATGACTAGATAAACTACTAAAAATATCATATAAATGACTAATTTTGGTCATGTGACCATTAGTAGTTTATTGTCGATCATTTATAACGCGACCAAATTTATGACTAAACTATTTTAGTCATTTATCTAGTCATTGTTTTAGTCATTGATTTGAACATTGATTTAATCATTAATTTAGTCATTGATTGTTGTTAACTGGTCATTTATTTAGTCATGGTAGTGATTTATTTAGTCATTACTTTTAAGTCATATATTAAGTCATTAATTTAGTCATTTTTATTTACTGGTTTCCATTAATTGGTAGTAAATATAATCATGAAATGAATAATTTATTAAATACCATAAATTTTATAATGCAAAACTAACATAATATTAAACTTGAACTAAAACATAAAAGCAAATAAAAATATTGCATATACGAACAAGCTACAACATGCTATAATTAAAATATCGATTCAACATCATGATAAATAAAGGTAATCTAGAATAAAAATTTAATGCAAATATATATATCAAGTTATAAGATGTCAAAGTTGTCTAAGAGTTTCCAACTCTTTCAAATACACCATGATAATTAAGATCCTTGAACAACACATTCAAAATACTTCATAAAGCAGTGAGCCAAGATGACTAACAACTAGTACATGATAAACATGTTCAACTATGTCATTTTTTGTAAATATTTAGTGGCCATTGTGTGGAGGTTCCCTCTTTCTCTTTCAGATGAACAACTCCATCTATTTTATCTTCATAAACAAGGGGTATGTTACTTGTGACCTTTAAAATGTTTACATTTGCATCTCATGTTCCTTTCAAGTTGAATCCATGTATAATAGATAGGGAGTGAATCTCCCAATACCCACAGCATCACCATCAAACAGATCCAACACCCTAACTTTATCCCCTTCTTTGATTTTATCAATACATTTCTACAAAAAGAAAAAAAAAATAACACATTATATTACATACCTGTAATGATTACCCTTGTTTGCATAATAAAAAAACCATTACTTACTTAAATAGTACTTGCATGTGCATGTTAAAATAATTGCAAAAGGAAAATTTCAAAAATAATTGCAATGATACCTTATGAATGTTTTACCCTAAAAATTACCTTAGCAGACTCACATTTTTGTTGATCAAGAGGCCTAGTAGTCTAGATGATTATTGTCATCCATAGTGTATAAATTCAACAAGAAAGCGAATGGGGGAGAGGGATTAGAGTAAGCATAGATTCCAAGAACCATTCATCAATCTAATTTGCTAAAAAAACAAAATTCATAGCAGTGCTTACAATGTTACTATTAGCTTCATGCTAATCAGATACAAAGGCCACAAATATAGACACTACATTACCACAAATAGAATATCATTCGAAGTAAAAGCAGATTTCAAGTTTTTGAAGGAAGCACTTAAGTTTGCAAAAACAACGATTATCTACAATGTAGTTTGTGAATATAATTAAGAGTGCTTAGAAGAACAACGATTACAATATTTTAAAGAAGCAGTGATCAAGGTTAAGAAAGTAGCAATTAGTTTGAAAGCTTGCAATCAGTTTGAAGGGGCGGCAGTTAATTATTAGGAAGAGTAATGATTGTTTTGGAAGGACATCATTCTTCCAAGGGACGTCCTTCATAAAGACATAAGATATAAATAGTGATTGTAATTGGATCATATAAGGGATCATAAGAAGGAAAACCAATTAGAAATCTGGAAAAGAAACAGATGGGAAAGAGGGAATAAATTATAAGAGATCTATTGGATCAAGTACCATTGCCAAGAATATATTTGAGCAGTAAGTTTAAATATAATTATATATATATATATACACACACATATATGTTCATATGAAGTATTAAAATTAATTAGAAATAATTTATGTATATTTGTTTCCCTTTAAGCAATATCTTCTTAATATTAAAAACAAATCGAACAACAAGGCAATTGGAGCAAATCAAACATAATTATCTGCACTCAGCAAAAAAAGGCACAAGTCAATCTTTGTTAATATATTTGCATCTTAGTATATAGCAGTCTTATATTTTAGTAAATATTGTGGTATGCTCTATCATGATTATTGTGTATAATGATATATTTATTATCTCTATGAATCTGGTTATATTTAGTGTTTGTAATTCTCACCAAGCATCCATGAGGAGAAGTGGGGGAAGTACCAGTAGGGTGAGCAAGTACTAGATTTCTTTTTAAGTATGCCACTCCATGTTGGATGGTCGGGGGTCTGCCACTTGGGGCCAAGGGGGTTGAGTGTCTGCCCTTGGGTCTAGAAAGAGGAATCTACGAGCCTCCTATTGTAGCTTTTCCCCAATCTCTACTTGGGTTGGTTGTTGGGAAGGATTCAAGGAGTCTCAACCTTAAAAAGGATGGATAAGGAAACATGGATAGGGAAAGCAAGTGCAATTTTATCCACTAAGTACGCCACCCCATGTTGGATGCAGGGGTCTCCCACTTGGAGCCAAGAGGTATGGTATATCCACTCTTTGGGTTGAGCATGGATAGCTTCGGGTAGACTTATCATGTTTCTCCTCCAAGTCCTATTATGATTAAACTTCCACTATGCATTATGGATATGTGTAGCTTGTACAGTTTTGAAATAGTTATGTATTTTTACACGGTTAAATAGATGAGACATTCATTATATATGTTTTGATCATATGAATTATATTTCCAATATTGTTTAAACATGATTGCAGGACATAAGCCAAGTTTTATATTGCTTCAGGAATCTAATTTTGATTCTAGGGCAATCCCAAAAAGGGTACATTACAAAGCAAGATCATCCAGTTTCAACAATACATAGTTGGATTCTAACATGTGAAGATCATCTAATTTCAAGGACTGACACTTTAATAAACGACCCATCAAGGGTAGGAAAATAGGAACCAGTTTGGCACTATATAAGGAAGGCAGACACAAGTCAACTCGACCATTCCTCCAATGTCTTCATTCAACTTTGTTGTCAATGGTCCAACCAAGAAAGAACCGTAAAACACCATTGGGTGCATGCTCATTTATATAGATAGGGGCCATGGGATGCATAGGTGGGGGTGTCTTTTTTCATAAAAGGAATCATCGGGTGTCCAAAGAAAGTAGGAGATGGGCAAGGTTGTGTCCAAGGGCAATGTACCATAAAACACATATCATATTAAATGGGTGACATCCATCGAAGCCCCAAACCCCCTGTGTTTTTTCAATTATTGAGGGTATTTTCACTGGAAATTTTCATTAGTGTCTAAAGGTTTCTAAGTGGCAAAACCATCTCCTTTCTTTCGCGGTAGGTTTCCTTTTTTTCAAAGGTTTTTCTTCATATAGTGTATATTATGATTCTTGCTAATATTTTGTAACTCTCATGTTGACGAGCTTACCCAAATGGTTATAGATTTATTGGTCAATTAGGGAGGACCATATAGTTGGAAAACTTGGACTTGTCAACCTAAAATTTGGACTTGGAAACAAGACTCGGCAAAACTTGGCAAAAAATCATAATTGCACACAAATAAAAATAATAAAAAACTTTAAAAAAAAAAATTAATTAATTTAGAGAACACATGAGTCTATTCTGATCATTAATTTGTCATAATTCATTTATTACAATTGTCATAAAGGTTTCCATATCTGCAGATAACATCTGTAATATATTTATATGATTAAATAAAGCCTTTAACTTTAAAATTAAAAAAATAATCATTTACAAAATTATAAAATATTAACATTTATTTTTTATCTATAAAAAAACATAAGGTTAGTTTTACATTACTTATTATTAAAAAATGCTACACTAATTTACACACTCATCAGATGTAACTAGAGGATCAGGAAAAGAGATTGTGGGTTTCATAAACTGCATGCAATTTGTCAATTCTGAATCCCTTTGTGAAGTTTCATAAATTGCTCACAACTGTGAATCTCTCTGTTCTCATGTGTAGAGTGTAACAGGAATCTTCTGGAATGACTGGTATTTATCTTCTGTGGTTTTTGACTTCCTAGGTACATGGGTTTATGTTTTATATGCAGCTGAATGTGACATAAAAATCACGAATCTGGTGATGAAACTCGGCATGGATTTGATAAAACTTGAGCACGTTTTGGGAATTACACAGACCAGTTTTAGCACAAGAGTCTTCAAGGAACAATGCAATCCACAGGAAAACTCACAAGTCATGCTGAGCCCACGCTGCCTTTTCAAACCATTGGGAGGTCAATAAGAAGTGACATGTAGTTGCCTAGAGCACCTACAATAGACTTGAGTTATTTGAAGGTATGGACTTGAAAGATCTTAGACTACAATGCATTGCTCTTGCAGTCAAGTGTGTTTTGAGAGTTAGATTCTAAGATAATATTACTCATGGGGTACCTAAAAATGAGCAGGAATGCAATGATTTGCAGTTTTATAGCATTTAGATCTTCGATCATTGCAACTGTTTCTTAAGTTACCCCAACCAAAACTACCTCAAAGACACAAGATCCATTCATTACCAAAAACCGCTAAAATCCTTCTAGAAGGAAAAAAAATACATTAAGAACAAGATCTTAAAAGCAATTCAGACCCTAAAGAAACTTTAAGTACAACAACCAGTTAAAAAGGATGAGGTGTTTGCAAAATTTGAATCTGCAATTGAGAATGAAAAAGATATTAACATTGTGAAACACGGTACTAATGGTGCATAAATGATGAAAACCAAAGATATAACTGCTTTAAAGACTTGTTTTGGGCAGTGGACCAGAGGCACTGGTTTGAAATTATGGTTGAAGCTGGACCGTATGGGTTGTGCACATGAAAAATTATGAAAGATATAAAAAATCCTTATTGAACTAGTAGGAAGAACAAGATTGCAGGTCTTATGGTGGGATGGTTCTGAAGACAAATTTTCAAGGTAAATTTCTGAAAGGAGCTGAAAATAATGAGTTTTACATGAATTATACAATATTGGCATTCTAATTACAACAATATAAAGCAAACAACACAAAAGAGTCATAGTTACCAGGAGACACAGAGGTAACAGTACCAGTACACAGATGGGGACACCAATCAAATTAGGGTATGTGATTAAGTGAATAAGGAGACAGCTAAATTATATCTAAATGTAGTCATCAAAAATTGCGGGTATAGGGACACGTACACAGTCCATGTTCCAACAATGAAGTTTCCTGGAAACTATGAAAATAGTACATGCAGTCAGCATTCAAAATTGAACGGTCTAGAAGACAATGGATCAAAGACAGTGAATACACATACAATTCCAGAACTACTAATCTGCAAACTATTGGAAAAAGTATTAGACAATGATACAAAGTCATAATGTCATTGTGGTAGGAAAAATAATTATCTCTTATTAAATCGTCACTTTCAGATATAAAACGACATGAATACTAAGACAATACCTTAGCTACCAGTTTGCTCTTAAAATACCCTGGACCTAGGTCTGGTACATACCCACTCTGGCTTTTGGTATGATTCCCCCCGGATTCCAATAGGGTTTTCCAAGAGCGTCTAGGTTCACTCAGGTATGCTACCGGTACATGTACAATCCAGGTTCTAGTACAGGTCTAGGGTTCCATGTGGATTTTGACATGGTCCTCCCAAGTGACCGCACTCCAACTCAGCGCCAAAATAACTTGGGAGGACCGCACTCCAACTCGGCACCAAAATCAAGTTTTTAACTTTTTGTTTTTTAATTCTCTTCTTCTTTTGACCTTCTACAATGATTTTTGTAACATAAAAAGATAATCATATACTTAAAATTTTCCCTCAAGTCAATGGGCCCTTGGTCTATTGGTGAAGTTGAAAGGTTCTAAATGAGCCCATCAGGGATCAAGTCTTGTTGAGTGCAAAGGCTCCGACACCGAAAAAGGGATGAGGTCGGAATTGTGCCCCATGTGAATTTGAAGGCTCGTGCTCCTGTATCGGGTAGCAAAAAAGAATTTGTGGATGACCTCCATAAAAAAAAAAAATTCCTCAAAACATCTTGTAACACAAAACCAAACACATTTGGTTCACTTTGAAGAAAAAACACGCAAAGCAACTACCCTTGCTTAACTTTCATTCTTGCTTGTTATTGCACATATATAGTTAAATATTGATCACCGAAGGTTCCAAGGCGGTTGGATTGATATTTCTATGCATGTCCAAGAGCCCATTTGCTACCAAGGAGGTCATGGAGGAAGATTCTTGGATTAGAGCCCATTTGCTACAAACTCTCTAGTTTTGTTTTTTATTCTTCTATTTAAATGAGTTATAATACATCATATACAATCTTTTTGTTTTTTAATGTGTGTTTTTCCAAACTTGTTTCCATTTGGTTTACAACGGTCATCAATTCTAGCTCTTTTGGCCAACCCCACTTCAAAATTGACACATTTTCACCCTTATGGAAATATGTTGACATGATACAGCAAATTCTAGGAGATGGGAGATTTGTTTGGATTTGCAATAGGTGTGATGTCAAATATACAAGCTCATACAATCAGGTAAAAGCCCATTTGTGTGGTATTCTTCACATGGGCATCACATCTTACCTAGGAAAGAAAAATGCAAATGTGCAAAAAACAAAAATGTTGGAATATATTACAAAGTACAAGCAAGAAGACAAAGCAATCGCCCTCAAAACGAGCCATCTTAATGTTAGATTCTACGATAAAATGAGAATCTGAATCCAAATATGTTGTCAGCCATAGATCACACACACTCCAGTAGGCGGATGATTGAAAATCAAAATAGCAGAATAGAAAGAATATCCTAAAAGTAGAATTCAAAAGACAAAAGTGCAAGAGAACTTAGGAAATGCTCACATTACTCCATTTGACTAGCAGATATGAGAGGTGAGGGCTATTTATATAGCAAAAATAGAGGCATATATCCAAGAGGAGTTATAACTCCAACTACCAAGAATAGGCAAGAATTTTACCTACTCAATAAATTCCAAAATACATGGTTGCACATACTTAGATAAAGACAAACAAATAGTTATAAGAAGTGGCTGATAAATCCAAAAGAATGTGTGAGGCTCAACTACCCAAAATGGATGAGAGTGATACATCTAATTGATGAATTATGCTATGTGCTCTCATAATAACCATGTATAATTAGCCTAAACATGCTTAATAATATGTGTGGGAAACAAACATACCCCAAACATAAGGGAAATAAAAACCTACACTAACATTTAGCATTCCTAAATTTGTAGTAGAGAGCCACCCATTTTTTTCACACATAACAAAAAACCTACAACACATGGCCATTGCAAAAGGCAATTCAAAATGAATCCCATGAGATTGTCGATCAACATATGGCAAGATATATCTATGCATATGGAAGCATGCCAAAAAACAGCCCTTGATAAATATGATTACATTGTCCCCTAAAGGGGTATTTTTTTTTAAAGTCGTGGATTGTGTGGGGAAAGTGAAGGATAAACAATTTATTGTTGACATCTTGATATAGGCCATTCAAGAAGTGGGGCATAATAACATTGTCCAAGTCATAATAGACAACACAAAAAAACTATATAGTGGTTGGTTTGTTGGTTGAACCATGTTATTCACACATGTCTTGGACACTTTGCAATGTCCATTCGCTCAACCTCATGCTACAAAAGCTGATCAAAAAAGTTGATTGGATCAAATAGGTGTATGTATTGGAGAGATCCAAATATTCATCACCAACCATTGCATGTTACAAACCATGCATTCAAATCATTCTTGAAATTGGAGTTGTTGAAGTTAAAGAATACAATTTTATGTTTCAATTTAATAATCTAGTTTTATTATTTTAAGTTTTATGCATGTGTTCTTTGTTCTTTGATTTTTTTATTGAATAGATTATTGAGACTCTTCACCTCCAACACAATCATTTTGACACAACTTGTGAAGGTGTATACAATTTCTAGCATAGTCATCAACAAACTTTGGTCTATACGAAGGCAATCAAACACTAAGAGGGAAACAAATGTTGAGCAAATGATTTTGGATGGCACTTGGTTGGATCATGTGGAATATCTTCTTAGTTTTATGGAGCCCATCATGAGTGTGATCCATCTTACTATCATCAATAAGTCATACTTAGGAGAGTTGTATGATTGGATTAACTTGATTGAGAAGATGAAAACCATCATAAATGAAAAAAAAGCAAGATCTTGAAGAAAATTTCCTCAAATGGATGCACACAATTCTAATCAAGTAGTGGAACAAAATAATTAAAAATATTACACCAACGAGAAATTTTCTTTTTCGAGGATTGCAATATACAAAGATGTGGAAGTTAGCAAAGAGTTCAAGCTACTGTTTGTTAAACCCTTCCCTAATCTTGATGTGGAGGATGTAATTCTGAATGAGTTTGTTGAATTTGTATACTCCAATGGTCAAAGTATTTCCACTCTTCTTGAAAAGTAGAAAAAGAACACTCACAATTGGTGGTACCTCCATGGCCAAACATTCCAACAGTTGCAAACAATTGCGATCAAAAAAATTTTACTACATGTTTTTTTAAATTTTTATAATAAACTTTCTATATTTGAATTTCAAGTTTCCATTTTAAAAATAATTTTTGCAAGTTTGAAGTTTGATTTATAATTTTACAATTTATATCTATAATTCCCTTAATTTTCTCTCAATAGGTTTGTAAGATCTTCATTTGAGCAGATTTGGATTACATGCTCCATCCATTCAATAAAGTGCAACTAACTGGCATCAAAAAGGGTTAAGGAACTATTGTACATGAATTCCAACTTGCACCTTCTTTTTCACAAACAAATGACTACATGGAAGAGGCAACGAAGTTGTGAGATGTAGAACAAAAGTAAGCTGACTTAGATGCTACCACAACCTAACAATTTGCATTTTTTGACAATTCAAAAAGCCAACATATTTTTAATGCTAGTGCCAATGGCACTCCTTGTGGTCCTTCTATTCTACTACATCATTTAATGTCTATGATGACGATAATGATATTTATGAGCATTCATATGATGTTGAGTACTGATTTTATTATTTTATCATGACAAATTGAAATTGAAGAAATGTTTTTAATTTGTATGGTATTTTTGTTTATTATATGCATGGTATGTGGTATTCTAAATTTAATTATTGTTGTTAGGCTGCAAATAGTATATATTTATGATTTTTATATGTTTTTTGTCTAGAGGTGCCCAAAATAGATAGAACCCAACAAAAACTTTTGTTGTACCACGATACCGAAACCTGAACTGGTAACATAGGGAAAAACTAAACAGCAATTGTGGGAGTTTCGGTATAAGTTTCAAATATTTTTTGAAGAATAACTGAATGGTAGATTTGGATTAATTATTTAGAAGACTTAGAAATATTAAAATATGTCAAAGGGATGAGGATATTTTTTAGAACAAGCATCCCCATATTTATAATCGATGCAAGAGTATGATGAAAATAAATTTGAGAGTAGTGTTTAGTGATACATGAAAGGCCTAGGTTATGGTCTAACAAAGTTGAAAAACACATATCCTATTAAAGGACATAAGCCAACCATACTGACTAAGTTAATTCGTCATCATTACCCCAAATTCACATTAAAGGGGTTGTTGTTTTGACAAATATTTGTCATTATATGTCAACTAATTACCTTACAACTTATGTTCATCATGTATTGTCCTTGTGAGTACTAAATAGATTTCATTTCGGATTGATAGTAATCTACAAATTAATATCAAACATCTCATGTCTTTCTCTAAGAGCATTTGTTGTGTGTAAATTTATTTCTTTTATTGTGTTTTGTTTAATTTAAATGTTTGAATCATATGAGAGCTGGAATTTCCCAGCAATCCCAAATGATTGACACTAAAAAGGTTACAGGAAAATTGGTACTCTCCAATTTTCACTAGGCAAATCATAGAAAAGCAATTGAAATCACTACCAGTGGAGTAATAAAACACGGCTTATGTAAGTTCCATACTACATCCTTAAAGTCAAGTTGATCCTAGATTGTAAAAGATTCATATTGAGATAGATGTGAGTTGTCTCAAGTTGTTGGTCCTCAAATTTACAAATCAATCATCTTGCAAGTGCATCATTGTTGGTGCTAAAGATTATAAAATTGATTTTGACAAGGTCAATTCCAATGCTTGGACTCGCAAGTTCTTTGGAATAACCTCATCATTCCATAGAGATAAGGATGTGGAGAAGAGGATTATCCTTCTAGTCTTTATGTCTTTATGTCTTCATGTAATGCAAGCGTAAGGACTATATAGATTTGATTTGAAATTGATAGTAGTCTACAAATTATCATCAAGATTATTTAATTCACAAGAGGGTTGGAGGTAGCCAAAGTTCCCAAAGCATGGACTGCAAAAGACTTAATGAAAAGGTGAGACTAGCTAATTTCAATGAGAAATTTTTAGAAAAGAAATTGAGATCACTACCACAACAATTCAATAAAAGATGGCTTTTGTAAATTTTGTACTTCAATGTTAAAGTTGGGTTGATACTAGGTCATAAAATTTTCTTATTGAAATATATGTGAAGTATCTAGTTGTTGGCCATCAAAATTGTGTAGCAGTCATCTTGCCAGTGTATCATTGTTGGAGTTAACAATCATAAACTTGGTTTTTTAACTTTTAACGAGGTTGATTCCAACACTTAGATTCACAAGTTCTTTGTAGTAACCTCATCTTTACATACAGATTCAAATATAGGTGTAGGGAAGGGGACTACCCTCCACTATTTATGCCTTGGATAACCCATGAGCTGAGATTAATTTAGAAACAAATAAACACAGTAGCTTTTCAAGAAAAATCTTGGCTACTTTTTAGAAAATAAGTTAAGAGACTAGGGCTGAAAATTGACAGAAAAAGAGCTTTATTGCCAAAAGATAAACCGTGTATTGCATAAATTATTATAATATCCTTCAATAATACATATTCATTGATATGATTTCAGATGGCATATCCTAAAAAGCTATAGTGGAGTAGACAATTCCACTTTTTGTTGAATCATTTTCTGCCAAAAATTCCTAAATTTTAACAAGTCCCCTTTTTAAAGAACTGCTAGGTCATAAACCTTTCAGAGGGGAATAGTGCCACAATTTATTAGCTTTACAGTAAAAGGCAGTCTGGAAATATTAAGGAGCGTTTAACAAGAAATTCTAATTCAATATTTTAGAGGGAGCTTATTAAAAATGTTCACATGCAAGCTCCCACTCACCAATAAAAAATATCAAATGTGGGAGAAGGGGACATAGATCTATAAAAGGGTCACATATTCATGTGTTTAATGTCTTTGGTGCTAGAGAATAAATGCTTTATCTTTGATTTGAGCAAGTCCTTCATGTATTAACTGTAGTGATTATCTATTTTAAGGCTTACCATTTTACTCCACCCAAGCTCATGCCAATCAGTGTCATACACATTTTCTTGAGGAAATAACACTATATCAGCGAAGAAGTATATGAGAACTGACTGTGGGTAGGAAAAATGTAGAAATTATCATAATATATTCTTTGGGTGATTAGGGCTTATTTATATGTTATCATTGTTCCATAGGCTCATGCCATTTATGTGCCTTTTGGCGGGTAAATTTTATACCTCTATGAAATTTTAGTCCATAGAATGAAATTTAGATGTTGCAAATAATGTACATATAATTAGATGACTTTTAACACCTTGTTTTGGAAAAGAAAGTGGAACAACATATAATGTGCATATAATTATATGACTTTTAACCCATTGATTGTTGGAATCAGAGGACAAAAATACTTTGATCTTGAGGACATTCTCACTTAGGGAGCACATTGGAGCTTCAAGTTTACAGTACAATTTAGTATTGTTTCGAGTCCATTAATTGTCGCAGATTTGTAAGTGTTGTTTATTTCTGATTTAATGGTTGTCATAACAGTCCTATGGTTGTAGAGATTTGATAATAGTTAACATCTATTGTTGTTGGAGTTAGATTCATTTTGTGTAAATCTATGTGATTATTTGGCTAATTATAAGTGTTGTGATGTATGATTAATTGTTTCTGTTTGGATACAAATTGGTGAAAGTTGTTATGCTACAAACTTATTTTCATCAAAAATTTGAGGAAAGGGACATTACAATATCTGATGAAAATTTTGTCCTAGACCTTGCTCACTATTTTAAATGGCCTTGCCTTCATACTTAGAGATGTCAATCCTGTTTTGTTTTGCACTTCTTCTTTTTTTCTTGAAGGCTTTGATGTTATAGTCTCTTTCATTATTTTGTGTAGTAGAACCTCATTGCTAGGCCTTAAGCTCTTGCTTTTTGAGCCCTATTATTTCATAGTTTCTTATGATTCTCATCAATCACACAATGCTCCTTTTTAGCTATTTCTAATACCAGCTATATCAACTAGGTTGGTGGCTAAGAAAGTGTGCAACAAATTACATTCTAGTTATAGGATGAGTAGATATGTACCAAGAATGTCAAAATACATGTGTGTATGTGTGTGCACATGTGAGGGTTTGTGTATTAGTGTGCATGTGTGTGCATCTAAGGTCACATGCGTATCTGTCTAAGTTCACATATCAAAATTGCTACACAGTTGTCAAATACCTGCACTTTGCATTTCATATTCTCAATAGCATCTACTTGCTCTTTTGACATCAATATTGGATCTTGATGTAACTCTACTAATTACTGACTTGATTGGGCTATTATCTGAATAATATTTTGCATTTGAGCTATACGCTCCTTTAACTCCTTTTTATTTTTCTTATCTTTTCTCATACGAGTAGCAATTTCTTCCAAGTTCATCTTCATCTCTTTTATCTCTTGTTCTCGTGATGAGTACCCTAGGTTAATTGTGGATATTTTGTAATCCCTTGATGTCACTTCCTTTTTTCCTTTATCTTTTATAGGATTTTATACCTATATAACTTTTCCACCATATGCATTTCTCCTTATAGCATGCCTAACCCTAGCCCAAGTTTTAGGCTTTGGTGTTTCCAATTCCTATGCCATGCTTTTAAAATTCAATGGTACTAACTGAACTTGTAATGGTGGCTATAGTTGACTAGCCAACCAATCTACAATACATTTTCCTTGGGATGTTTCTTTAGGGACTTCTCCAACTATTTCATCTTTGGGTTCCTGACCAAATTCTCAATCTTCACCTTTTCCTTGATCGCCAATATTTGCAAGATTTTCTCCTGATTGGAGCAATTCCTTATAACCTTTTTCGGGTAAACCTTCTCTTTCTTCTGCAATTGTTTGAGATGTTTTTGAAATGTTGATTCTTTCCAAGCCTTCAGGCTTCTCATTACTTTATTTTGTAGACTTTCCTGTGCAATATTTCTCCAAATTTTCCCTTTCATGAGGCTTTGGGAGATCATCTTGTTTGTAATTACCAATATCTACATCTTGGGGTTGCTCCCAAGTGGATTCCATTTTTTCCTTCTTATCAGCTTGCACTTCTTGTTGTTGTTCATCCAAAGGAGTAGAACCTTGTTCTTCTTGATTAATATCCTCTCCTTGCATAGGAGATATTGTTTCTACTACTTCCCCCACCCTTATTTCTCCTTTTGTAGGATCATCTTCTCTTTGAGTAGGTGGATTCATTGTTACCTCAATAACATTTATTGGGAGACCTTTCACCTATTTTTCTTCTATGACCAATATTAGCTCAATTACCACCTTTGAAATCTATTCTCCTAACCTCTATCTTATGAATAGGTTCAATTGGTCTCTTACCCTCATGATTTGGTCCATGGTCATATTTTGTTCTTCAATAGCAAGTGAATAGGTTTCCCCAATGAATTTTCTAACTATAGACATTCCCAGTAATGGTGGGGATGTATAAATGGCTACCACAGACTATGAGGTTTATCTCCTAGTCTGAGCATGTCCTTTTTTCCTATACCTATTTCTTGTGGGGTAAAGAGTTCAACTTGTGGTAACCTGGCTAATCCAGGGGTTTCTCTTACCTGACTTATCAAATTGGTAGGTACTACCTTGTCCTCCCTATTGGGATCCTCTGACTATGAATAAATTAAAACTATGTGTGGGGTTTCGGTATTATTTTCTGAGCCCTCTTCTAGAGTTCTTGTTTTGGAAGCTCTCCTTCTCTTTTTCAACAAATCATCAAATCCCATGCCACCTATTTTTTGGTTTCTCTTTCTTCTTGGTGCATATGTGATGGCTATTCCTTCATTCTTCAACCTTAGGATATTCCTCTCAATCCATATTTGGTTGAATTCAATGACTGACTTGGTTATCTCATCTAGTGATGTCACTTCATGCTCCTTCCAATCTAGGTCTTCTATGTTTTGATCAAAAAACCTATTTGAGTCATATTTGGATTCAACACACACTTATTTTCGCTAACTATTTTGGAACACCAAGTATTTCTATTGCTAGAATCTGATCTAATGTTAACCTCTGATAAAATCTTAGTCTCACTTTATGCTCGTCATTGTAATCCATCCAATAGTCTTCTATGTTGAATACATGGGAAATTGTTATGCCCAATTACTTGACCAGCCTTTCTCTTGGATGATAGTTAGACCTTCTCAATTTGAATTCCTCCAACCCATTCATAAGTAGCTCATTCTCTACCAACTTGGCATTACGAGATGTGCTACATTTTTAATTTCCCATAACGATAGCGAATCTAATTTGTCCCTTCATATGGACCCATAGGAAGGCATCATGAGACTCCATTATTTTCCAAGAAAACTCCAGTAGTAGTATGTTTTTTGCAGGTTACTTTAGTAGCAGGTATGGAGAACCAAAAAACTCTTCAATTATTATATATGCAAACTTAGGAAACTGTATACACCAGCATCCATAATTTGTTATGACCCCATGTGCCTCCAAAGACACTCACTTACCTTTGTCGCCCTCCATGGTTTAGATTACTTTAATCAAAAATGCATCAGTAATCCTTCTATAACTTCTCAATTACCGCTCGTTGGGCTATGTATCATTTGAACTTATAAGATTTTATTGCATATTATCAATCTCGCTCTTATATATATTTTCAGCATGTGTACATAATTTTATAGGCATTAGCTGAACAATGATCCTTCTTTAAAAATTTAATCCACAAAAGTAATCAGCAGAGGTTTACACTGTTGTTGCTTTTCACTTGAACTCGTAAGATTTTGTTGCATACCATTAGTACCCCTCTCCAACAGTTGTTGCTAATTTTCCTCCAAATTAGTATATGGTCTAGTTTAAATCAAAATATTTTACATTTTACATTTTTGAAATTGAGAACAATTAAAAGGACTTGCAGGGGCTATTTTGGAGTAGAAGCACCCTTTCTGAAACCTCAAAAAATAAAATAAAATGATGTTGGATAGGGTAACCTCAAATTTCCCATTTGATTGTGGTCAAGGGAATAAATCTTGCACATATTTTTTTTAATTCACGGTGAATAAAGATTATTTTTACACTAACTTTACATTTATAAGCTATTGTCCTCACGGATATGCATTTTGAATATAAGACTACAAGCTTCCTAGTAATGCTCAACCACTTACTTTACCTTGTGTAAGAGATGGGGACCAACCACTGCAAGGCCCCATGTCATGAAAGGCCAAGAGCGGTATGGGTTCCCTAACTTACCTCATTTTAAAGGAGTGTTAGGATGGACGGGATGAGAATGATGAGGACTATAAGGTCCTTTGATCACTATGAAAACCTGGGATTTGAAAGGAGACTAGGCAAGTCAATTTTAAGGGCCAACTCTATGTCTCGGATAGCTCTCTATCAGATAATAGAAGCGTGGTTTTGTGATGACAATGTGGTGCGTTGGTGTCTCTCAACTGTGTTGGCATCCGTATGGCTAGAAAACTAGGGAGACAAGGTCTAACCTCTAAAAAGATGACTAACAACCTAGTTACAAGTTTCTAAAGGTGTAGAATAAGACAATGAAATATAAAACGTAAAAATGAATGTGATAAAAGAAGTATATTACCGCAAGGGTGACAAAGACGATCTCACGAAATAACCTTTTCGCCAGCTTGCTCCAAGATCTCTCTACCTACACACAAAAAAGAGGGGAAATGTTGGGGGGATGTTTAGGGGTCTGCCTCAGTTAGACCCCCATTTTGGTGTTTCCACCTCCATAGATAACCAAGTTTGTAACACTGTAAAAATAATACGATAAAGAGGAAAATACAAGAAAAGTACACCAAAGACACTACAAAATAGTACATGCTAACTCAACCAAACAATAGAGAAGATGAGTGAGGATCTTACCACCTCCGTCCAAAGCGCTCAAGGCAAGTGGAGGAGAAAGATGAGAGGAACTCAAGCCTTTGCTGCAATGGATTTTTCCTATGCTTGCTCTATTGAAGTGATGAAGTGATAGATTGCTACTATGGAGTGTGAGATGCTACTACAAAGCTTGTGGATGAATGCTAGAATGTTAAGAGATGCTCAAGAGATGGACAAAAGATGAAAATGGATGAATGAACGAAGAATATGAAGGAAGAATGGAAGAAAATGGCCATATTCGGGTTGGCTAGCTGAAGGGAGGCATTACACCTCAACTTCCAATATGAAATGTAACGTCTTTGTAGACTCTTGTTGGTGTAATTAATTGTGTTGTACCTTGTCTTAGGTCATCATTACACCTTAGTTAAGTTCATTTAGGGACCACATAGGATTTGTTGGATCTTTTCCACTTTTGGTGGACTTATCATGTTATCACTTTACCATTTCCACCTTTCGTGGACACATCATGTGATTCCTCTCCACCTTTTGTGGTATATCCACCTTTTGTGGTGGTTATCACATTATCACTTTTCCACTTTAGGTGGAGTGATAGCTTTTCATAGTTGTCTCATGTCATAAGATTGTGACACTTGTCATAATATTATGCCCTCCTATGTTCTCACCTTGGCTATATAACCAAGGGGTCTCTACTACATTTGTACATTGATATAGACATTGATTTTATTTGCATTATTGGCAGAATACAATTTATTCTTTTCATATTGTCTCTATATCTCTTATGCTTGTGCTTCCATTAGGCCTCTAGATCTTCGGTGGCTACCTTCATAGCCAATTATTACATGGTATCAAAGCTATTGCAGTGCCTTTGGATTGCTATTTTGCGAAGATCTTGAGTCCAATCTTGTATTTTCTTCATATAAATATCAGATTCTGGGGGGTTCCCTTTTTGGCCTTGTATTACAGGTGCATATTGGAAGCTTATTGCATTAGATTTGAGCTCACCATTACATCCAGAGTGTCCAAGAAAGTCATATTTTCCTTTTGTTTCGTCTCAGTTTGACATTGGAGGCCAAATCTACAAGGGTTTAAAGATCGAAGGTGGTTGCCAGATCCAAGAGGTAGCCATATTTTCAAAGCATTTTCAGCCAAAACGGACACTGCCACTGCATTCAGAAGGGCCAAAAACCCTATGATTGACTGTCAATTTGTCAAAATCAGACAAATTTCCTCAAAGCCATCTGGAAAAAAATTGCCTTCCTCGATCGTACGGATCGTCATAATTGCAGAGCGACAGTACGAATTTGGAAAATAATTAAAAAAAATCGAAATATTTTTGAAAAAAAACATCAAAATTGTATTTCACAGTTTTGAATATTATAAAGTTTTTTTTAAAATTAAAAATCATTTTTTTTGGAAGTACCCGCAAACTTACAATCCGCAGAGTACTTGTACCCTGCACCAGTACGCGTCCAGTCGTTGCCATGTGGCAAGAGAAAACAAACCACTGGGTGGTTCAAAACTACGGCAACTGACAATAAATTATGTACTAGTACGAAGATTCTCGAGGAATCTAGAATATTTCAGGCACGATTCGGTCGTAAAGAAGATTCCTTGACGGTAGAAGAATATTCCATCCGCATTTCAATACTTCGACAAATCTTCTATCAGGGTTGACAAAAATCGTCATGGGCAGACGGTCGTCAAATTTAGGCTCCTATTTTTTTGACGTCAGCAGTCCTTGGAAAAAATTTTACCCCTCTCCATTTGCAGTTTGGATTTTGCAGTTCATCTTCAAATGTTGATATCTTGCTCATTTTGACTCCTTTTTTCGAGCAATTTTTTTTTATTTGGGCTAGTTTTTCATGCTCTACATGATGGTATAATCAATTTATAGTTTTGATGCATGTATTTTTCAAAAAATTCAGTTTCTCACAGGTGTAGCTGAGTTGTCACCATTTTTGCAACTTTCGGGGTTCCGTTCAAGCTCATACGAACTCCTTTTCAAGTGTCATATTTTTGAAAGTGCATGATTTTTCCTGAATTTCACAGTGGTGCTATCAGTTTGTAGTTATTATGATCAGAAATTTTACTTTCATCACTTGGTCATTTTTGGCCTATTTTGGCATTTGCAAAGATAAGATCTCAGTTTGATCTTTTGCATCAGTCATTTGGGTTTATTATTTCCTAATTAAAGATTTTGTAAAATATTGCAAATCAGAAGCCCACTTTTCTTAGCTTGCAAGTGGCCATTGTAAATGCACTAAGTATAAAGTGCCAAATCATCATTTTGGGGGGGGTGTTCTTTGATTGAGTGAATTTGGGGGGGTGTCTTGTGTGATTGTGCCTCTCTCTCTCTTGTTCTCTTTTTTGCTATGGGTTCTCCTAAGCTTCCTTCGTTAACTCCACATAAATATGCTTCTTGGAAAATTGATGCTTGGAGTAAGTTAATGGAAACAGGATTAACTCATTATATTGATGGAATTATTGTTGCACCATCTGATCCTAAAATTGATCCTAATGCTCATTTGGATTGGCTCACTAAAAATACTATGGCTCTTGGAACATTGAGGAAATATGTATCAAAATATCTAATCTTTCAAATTGAAAAGTGTAAAACAATTAAAGAAGCTTGGGAAAAGTTTGGTCAATTGTATGGCCAAGTTGATGAGATTAGAGGTTATCAGCTTGACAATGATCTCACAATGTTAGATCCTAAGAATTTTGATACAATCCAAGACTATGTCACTAAAGAAATTGAGTTAAGAACATAGCTTAAGGGTTGTGTGATTGACAAAAAGGATGCACAATTGGTCTACAATTTGTTGGGAAATCTTCCATCAGAATATGCAACATTTGTTTCTAGCTTCCAAACCCATCGCTTGACAGCAGGTAGTTCTTTCACTCTTCCATCATTTTATGCATTCACATTAATGTTGACGTTAGAGCAAGAAAAGTTGATAAGCATGGGGATTCTCAAGTCTTCAAAGTCCAAAGCTTTGGTGGCTAATCAAGGGAATCAAGGGACTCACGGAAAGGGTTCCAACACAAAGTAGAAGCAATTTAAGCCAAAGACACAACAAGATAAATCACAATCATCCTCTCCACAACAAAGGAATTCTTCACCTTCTGCTAAGAAGGGAAATTCAAGCATGAAGGAGAGACCAAATTGCTCATATTGCACGAGATTTGGTCATGATGAGCATCATTGCCATAATAAGAAAATTGATGAGTTGACAAACATCATCAAGAAAAACATCAATTTTCCATCCGCCTACAAGAAGAAGGATTCATCTCCTTCCACTTCCTCACAATCAAAAGGAAAAGGGCAAGCTTTTATGGCTACTACAGGTTCTTCACAGCAATGGATACTTGACTCGAGTGCTACTCATCACATGGGTTCTACAAGGGAGCATTTTTCTTCTTTGGAGCCATCTAAGGTACCTCGCATATTCATAGGTGATGACACTCAAGTGGAATTTGAAGGAAAAGGTTCGGTTTGCATGGATGATGGAACATTTGAGGATGTTCTCTATGTTCCTAACTTGAGCACCAATTTTCTTCCAATTTACCAAATCACTCACTTTGGAGATGGCAACAAAGTTGAGTTTCTACCAGATTCAGTTGTGGTCAAATAACTTAAGGATGATGTCTTGGTTGCAATTGGACAAGCCAATCACAACACATGGCTTTACTCATTTTCCCACTTTCTTCCTAAGTGTCCTTCTACAGCATTGCTCACTCATTCAAATTCATAAAGTAAGTTATGGCATGAGCGTTTTGGGATTCTCTCACAAATGCGAGACAAAAGTAGATGGTACCAGAGCAGAGTGAGAGGAAGCATCGGGCTGAATAGCAGTAGAGAAAAAGGAGGATCTCGAGACTGCTTCTCTTCTTCTCTTCTATGTGCCTTAGCGACATCATTGTCAGCTTTTAGGCAAGCCCTATGAGAAATATCATAAGGCGAAGGAGGGTATCTCACTTTCAACCTAGAACATCATTTCTTATATTTTTGAGTGCATTATAGGAGGTCCTTCTTGAATGGGAGAGGACACATAGGTGCATTCCAAAAGTAATCTAAGGTATAGCTTCCATGTGCAACCGGTGGTTTATAATCGGTGTCATGGACAACGTGTACTCAACCTCCATGAATGAATTTCCAACACTTGTGTACAACCGAGGGAACTAAATTCATAGCTACCAGCCAGGGGATGCCTAGCTTCACCTTGAAGAGTTCAGACCTTGTGATGATGTCAAACTTAAGGTTCATAGATTTAGGTCCAATGAGGACCGATAAGACAATACTCCCTATGGGAGGTACGAAAAGTTTGTTGTGAGTGCAGATGGTTCTTTCAGTTACATCATACCCATCCTTATGAAGGAATTTGATTAACATGATTTCCTTAGTTATGATATTTACTTGAGATGTCAGATCAACGAGAACACCTGCCATGGTATTCCCATTTATCCTCACATGAATGTAAAGAGGAGATGGTTCCCTATCGAAGCCCATCGGAAGGTCTTGTGAAGTGAAGGTTATACCGATACCACTACTCATAGGTTGCACAAAGGGAATAGGTTGATTTAATAAATAGGCCATCACACACACTAAACAACACTTCTATAGAGTCTCTTAGAGGTTACAGGATAAGACAGTGACCCAAATTTGGTTTCGTCATGCAACATCTTTGGAACCTTCCAACTACGCCTACTAGGGGTCATAGGTTGGGTTGCAAGGTGAAAGCCTCACAACACTCATACCTACAATTCTCCTAGGACACGAGGAAATGGACTTTCAGTATCGCAAAATGGAACCAAAATGGTTCACATCGAGTTCACCAAAAATGTAAGAGAGGGGGACCAACCACTGCAATGCCCTAGATCACAAAAGGCCAAGAGTGATATTTATTCCCTCACTAACCTTAGTTTAAAGGAGTGTTAGGATGGATGGGATGAGAATGATTAGGACTATAAGGTCCTTTGATCACTCTGTAAACCTGGGAGTTGAAAGGAGACTAGGTCAGTCAGTTTTTAAGGTCAACTTTGTGTCTCGAATAACTCTCTATCAGAAGACAGAAGTTTGGTTTTGGGACAACAGTGTAGCACACTGGCATCTCTCAGGTGCGCTGGAATTTGTACAGCTAGAAAACTAGGGATGCAAGGTCTAACCTCTAAAAAGCGGACTAACAACCTAGTTACAATTTTTTGAAAGTGCAGAATAAGACAATGAAATACAAAACATAAAGATAAATGTGATAAAAGAAGTATATTACCGCAAGTGTGATGAAGATGATCTCACACAATAACCTTTTCGCCAACTTGCTCCAAGATCTCCCCACTTACATACAAAAAAAGGGAAAATGTTGGGGGTTGTTTAGTGGTATGCCTTAGTCAGACCCCCATTTTGGTGTTTCCATCTCCACGGACAGCCAAGTTTGCAACGTTGTATAAATAATGTGATAAAGAGGGAAATACAAGCAAATTGCACCAAAGACACTACAAAATAGTACGTGCTAACTCAACCAAACAATAGAGGAGATGAGTGATGAGCTTACCACCTCCATCCAAAGCGCTCAAGGCTAGCGGAGGAGAAAGATGAGAGGAACTCAAGCCTCTGTTGTAATGGATTTGTCCTACGCTTGCTCTATTGAAGTGATGAAGTGATAGATTACTGCTGTGGAGTGTGATATGCTACTACAAAGCTTGTGGATGAATGCTAGAATTTTGAGAGATGCTCAAGATATTGCCAAAAGATGAAAATGGATGAATGAATGAAGAATATGATGGAAGAATGGAAGAAAACGACCATATTCGGGTCGTCCAACCAAAGGGAGGCGTTACACCTTGACTTCCAATAGGAAGCGTAAAGTCTCTACAGACTCCAGTCGTAGGAATCTGCCAGGGATGTAAGTGTGTCACATGAATGTTTGCATGCCACGTGGGTGTCCCCGATAGAAATGCCTACATTGACACTCAAAATAGGCGCCAAGTGTGATGGGAACATCGGGATTATGTGGAATTAAGCCTTCAAGTTTGGTTTTCTAAAGTGGAGAGGGGTAGAAGAGGAATTTGCATTAGGGGTGAAAATTTGCTCCTATCCACCTTGCATATTTATCTCTCTAATTTATGACAAATGGGTTTGTAATACTTGAGAAAAAGGCATTTTGGTAATGTTAATAATCGTTTCCATGTAGCTTAATATGCATCTATAGGATTGCATGATTAATTTATTTTTAATCAAAAGCATGAGATCAAGTCAGTTGCAGTACATGGTGTGTCCTATTTGAATTTTGAAGTATCTTTCATTTTAAGGACACTACAAGGATGCCCTACATAGTCTATTTAGATTATAATTTGTATAGTCTCTCCAAAGGGGTCTACCTTGAGTTTAATGCAACAAGTATTTTAAAGTTTTCTTTTTTTTCTCATGCACAAGATATTATTTTTTCAAATCAAGTGTCATGTTTTTGACTTGACTAAATCAAGAGATGTATATATATGCTTGCTATTTTCTTAAGTCACACCAACCAAACCAATAGACCAAATTTGTGAATGCAAAATTAGTGGTCTGTCAACTGAATTTTATTTTAGCTTTGTGGTTTCTTGAGTAAATCTATGTAAGTATATTATATAGATATTCTTCCACACATATTTTTCTTGTTCAACTTGATAGACACACAGGACAACTAAGAGGGAGGGTGAATCAATTCTACATTAAAACCGTCAAACCCTTATTAGATATTAGTATGAAATTATACAGATGAAACAACAACACATCCAAAATAATTCACAATAGAACACCATATTTTTACATAGAAAACCTTATAAGGGAAAAATCACAGTGAGGATTAACTCACTATATGAAAACTAAAATCAACTACAAGAGGCTCACTGCTTGGAGGGCTTGTTGCCTAAAGACTCACTATCCAAAAGAAAAAAGGCTCACTTCCAAGGCATATCACTTATTTTGGATTAAAAATTAAGAGTTACAAAGAGGTTCACTACCTCAAAGAAACTATAAAAACCACCACAATGTCTCTTTACCATCTGCAACCTTCGGCTCACTACCTCTAGTGACTTCTAGCACACTAAACTGTAGAAACCTTCTTTTCATTGCATCTGATAGTCTTAGGTGTTATTTCTCACACATAGATCTCAACACAAGATCACATATACATCACTCCACACCACACACTTCTCCAAATATTTGACCTTGTATATATATATATATCTTCTACAACCTCGAATAATCTTCTCTAGGTTGACTTCAATAAAACGTATGCACCTTAAACATGCAACCACCTAATATGTTGGTACAAACCTCCATTATGGAAATAATTTAAAGTAGACCACATCAATGGTTAAGTAGGACCCAAATATACACCGACACACTACACTAAGCTTCCAAAAACCATAAAGAACATCTACAAATAGCACTAACACGTCAGGCCAACCAAACTGGCATTAACAATATCAGGAAACCAAATTCACACTTAACCATGTTTGAAAACACCTTATATATCACATAGCAACATTACACAACACCTTGGAATATTCCAACACCAAAAGAATATTCAAAAACACTAGCACAAACATGTGAAATTGAGAATGCTATCATCTTGTGCAACCAATCGAATTTCCACAGAGATACAACTCATGAACCAATCTTGTAGAACAACTAAACACTAATCAATACAAGAAAAGGTAGGTAAAGGTAGTATTAGCACATTTCCAAATCTACAAGACAAGAAACTTTAGCGTGAAGAAATGTGAATCAATTCTGTTTTTCCCAGATATTTCTCTTCACAAGACAAACACTCTCAATCATATCTTCCACTATCGTACAATCCAAAACCTAAAACCTTGGATATAAGACCTTTGAATACTCATGATCATCACCTCCAAACCACACAAGCACATCTTCAATAATGACGAAGTGTAGATCACAATACAAAACACATCCCTGTCACCTTATACAATCTTTATGTGAATTTTCTCAAAAGCACTTGGAAACCAAGTGACCCTGTTGCATTTGCAACACCTACTCAATACCACAAACACCTTCTCATCCTAACCACACTAGAGGTTGAAATCAATGACAACACTAATGAAAACATAGTGAAAAAATCTCCCCAATTTTTATTGATGGAAACACCTTCTAAAAAACCATCAACAACAAAAGCAACTATGTATCTCCAACTCTCAAGTAGCTCTCCCCCTAACTTGAACATTTCTTACATTTCTTTCCTTGGGTTTTTAGGCTTCTCTCTCCCCTTTGAGATCAATGGCAAAGGGAAAAACCTACACACTTTAATTTAATTATAATATATGCTCCACCTAATTGCACCAACCAAAGACACCACTACCTACTCCCCCTAAGAGGTATCCTACGTCAGTCCAAGACAAAGAATACATCTTGAATTACTCCCCTAGACAAATGCACAATCTTATACATCTAGTTGAAAGAAGGAGAGGAAATAAACCCTAACTTGTTTCTGAGATACTCAAATGTATATTTTGGAAGAGCCTTTGTGAAAATGTCTGATATTTGATCCTTTGTAGGCACATACTCCAAATTTACTTCCTTCTTAGTAACTTTCTCTCTTAGAAAGTGATACCAAATAGAGATATGTTTTTTTCTTGAGTGCATTACAGAATTGTTTAAATTTTTTATAGCACTTGAATTATCACACAATATAGGAATAGGTTCATCATATGATATTCCCATAGCCTTCAGTGTCTATTTCATCCATAACACATGTGTACAACAAGATGGTGTAGCAATATATTTTGTCTTTGTAGTAGATAATGACATTAAATCCTACTTCTTACTTATCCAAGAAACTAGCCTTTTTCTAAGGAATAAAGCACCTCCACTTGTGCTTATTTTTTCATCTACACAACTTGCCCAATCTGCATTTGTATAAGCACTCAAAGAGAGGTCATTATCCTTAGAATACCATAGACCATAGTCTAGAGTGCCCTACAAATATTTGAATACCCTTTTAAATGTTTTCACATGTGATTCTCTAGTATCTTCTTGAAATATTGTCACAAGACATACTACATGCATAATATCATGTCTAGTTGCAGTTAGGTATAATAATCCACCAATCATGGATCTATATTTGGTATGATCTATCTAAGGATATTCGTCACTTTTACTTAATTTACAACTAGTAACCATGGGAGTACATATTGGTTTAGAGTCCTCCATTCCAAACTTCTTTAACATTTCCTTAACATATTTTGATTATGAAATGAATATACCTTTTCTTCATTGACTAATTTGTAGCACAAGGAAGAAATTCATCTCCCCAAGTATTGGCATTTCAAACTCATTTTGTGTCTCCTCTACAAACTTCTTAAACATTGTCTCATTTTCTCCAAAGATTATGTCATCAACATACACAACCACAATCAAGATTTGATCTCTCTCAACTTTGAGGTAAAGGTTCTTATCTGTGGTACCCTTTCTAAATCCCTACTACAATAAGTATTTGTCCAATCTTGCATACCATGATCTAGAAGCCTGTTTGAGCCTATATAATGCCTTCTTCAACCTGTAGACCATATCAGAATCTTCTGATAACTAAGAAACCTTTTGGTTTTTTAATGTACACTTCTTCTAACTCACCATTCAAAAATATATACTTTACATCCATCTGATATACCTTAAAGTCTTTATGTGCTGCAAAATCCAAAAACATCCTAATAGCCTCCATTCTTGCTACTGGAGAAAAATTCTCTTCAAAATCTATTCCTTCCACTTGTGAGTAGCCTTTATACACAAACCTGGCCTTGTTTCTAATAACTTCTCCATTCTCGTTCAACTTTTTCCTAAAAACCAATTTAGTTCCTATCACATTCTTGTTTACTGGTCTTGGGACTAGTTCCCATGTCTAATTCTTCTCAATTTTCCTCAGTTCTTCTTCCATAGCTTTGATTAAAGTTTCATCTTTGGATGCTTCAGTAACTTTTTTAGGTTCTAATTTAGAAATTTAATAAAAATTTACCTATTTCTCTACCATAGCAACTTTTATACTTGTTGGCACACCTTTTCTCTTGTCTCCAATTAATTGATCCTTAGAATAATTTTTTGCACATACTTAGGAGTCTTAGGATTCCTTTTTGGAGCTTCTTTTTCTTTCTCTTCTTATTTTTCTTCTTCTCTACAAGGGGCTTCATAAGATTCATATATTTCTATTAGCATTCAGATCTGATGTGATTCTTCATCCAATTTGACACTCACACTTTCAACTATCTTATTTAGCCTCTTGTTGTAACACATGTATTCCTTGCTCTTTGTAGAGTATCCAAGGAAGATTCATTCATCAAATATTGCATCAAAATTCCCTAAGTTTTCTTCATCCCTCATGATATAGTATTTACTTCCAAAAACTCTAATATATTTCACAGTATAAGATTTTCCGTACCATAGCTCATAGGGGGTCTTTGAACTATTCACTCTTACTTGTCCTCTATTGATAATGTAAACTGTAGTATGAATTACTTCTCTCCAATAGACATCCAGTAGATTTACTTTCTTCAACATGGTTCTTGCTACCTCTTAAACCATCATCTTCTTCATCTCCACAACTCCATTATGTTGTGGAGTCTTAGGAGCTAATAGATGTCTCTTTATCTCATGATCTTCACAAAAACTATTACTCATTTGAGGTGAACTCACCACCTCTATCAAACCTTAAACATTTTATTTTAAAATCCTTTTCATTCTCAACCATAGATTTAAATTCCTTAAACTTATCTAGATCTAATTTTTCTTTGAGAAAGGTCACCCAAGTCATTCTAGAGTAATCATTTATTAACAACATAAAATACCTATCACCTTAAGGGATTCTTATTCTAGTAGGTCCACATAGGTTTGTATGCACCAACTTTGAAGGTTCTATAGTAGAATATTCCTTAGCTTTGAACTTGTTCCTTCTCTTTGCAAATTGCATTGATAGGCTTTGTAATTCTTGGCACATCTCTCACAACATGAGCAGACCTGATATTTACTAGGCTATCAAAATTGATATGAAACATTATTTTGTGTCATAACCAACTTTCATTGATTTGAGTCATAAAGAACTTACCACTAGCACCTTTGAGCTGATAAACTCTTCCTTTTATCCTTGTTCCTGTAGCAACCAATGTTCTAGAGCTTCCTTTTTCGATTTCACAACCATCATCCTGAAACACCAAATTGTATCCTCTGTTACACCATTTTATTACATTGAGAAGATTATGGAAGAGACGCTTGACATAAAGAACATCATCTATCTTATGCTTTCCATCAAAACTAATTGAACCTTTTCCACATATCTTAGCATATTTGTCATCACCAAACTTGACAAAACCACCATCATATTTCTTAAGGATAACAAACTTATTATTATCACCTTTCATATGATTTGAGCATCTACTGTCAATTTTCCAGTAGTTTCTCTCTTCTCCTATATGAAAGGTAGTCAACATAGTTCCTTTAATATTGTGACCTATTTCTAGAGAAATTTCCTTCACACATCCTTTGGGGTTAGTAGAATTAGGTCCAACCATGCAAGGCCATGAACAAGAATTCATCACTTTCATTATCTTGGAAGTATGATACCTCATCATCAGATGTACCACTATCTTCTTTAACATAATAACTCTTCTTGAAATATTTAACTTTATGATATTTATGTTTGTCATTTGAAACTTTTCTTGGACGTTTTGAAGCATAATAACCTATCTTTCCACAATTGAAACACTCGAAGGGTAACTTACCTCTGTATTTTCCAATGCCCTTTCTCAATATCATCCAGATCAGATTCCCCATCCTTCTCTTTCTTGTTGACTTTAAAAGTAGTTTCTTTCCTTGAAGCATCTTTGTAAAAATATCTTAATTCAAAAGTAGTTAAAGCACCAAAAAATTGATCTCTAGTATATTGATCCAAATTCTCAGCTTCCTCAATAGCAGAAACTTTAGCACTATAATATTTAGGAAGGGTTCTCAATACTGTTTTTACAAATTCATTTTCCTCCAATTTTCCACCAAGATCATTTATGGAACTGATGATTTCATCCACCCTATGCATGTAGCCTACAATATCTTCATCCTCTGACATTTTTAGGCTTTTAGATTTGGCCTTAAAATTATGCATCTTTGTTTGCTTGACCTCTTTTCACCTTCATAAATGCTTTTCAACTTCTCCCTGAACTCTTTAGCAATTTTACAACTTATCACCTTCACAAGTACTGAATCAGAAATTCCACTCTACCATTGTTCTCATAATCTGTGATATCATGTTCACTTGTTAGAGGAGTAGTATGCATAGTATATCCATCTTCAATTGATTTTCATACAACAAACCCTAATGAGATAAGAAAGACTTCCATCTTAGCCTTCTAGAAAGTATAATTTGTTTCATAGAACATAGGAGCTTTGAAACTATTCCTATGTGCATTCCAAATCTACCTCAAGCAGTTAATCTTCTTCCAAGGAAGCTCTACTCTAATACTAATTGTTAGACACATAGGAAAACTAAGGGGGGGTGAATCAGTTGTACACTAAAACCTTCAAACTTTAATTAGATATGTATGAAAGTATACAAATGAAACAACAAAACATCCACAATAATTCACAATAGAACACTAATTTTTTATGTGGAAAGCCCTATAAGGGAAAAACTATGGTGAGGATTAACTCATTATGTGAAAACCAAAATCGATTACAAGAGGCTCACTATCTGGAGGGCTCACTGACCAAAGGACTCATTGTCCAAAAGAAAAAGGCTCACTACCAAGGAAGATCACTTCTTACAAATTACAAAGAAAGAGTTACAAAGAGGTTCACTACCTTAGATCAACTGGAAAAATGACCACAATGTCTCTTTACCATTTACAACCTTTGGCTCACTTTCTCCAACAAATTTTGGCACACTAAACTGTACACACCTTATGCTCATTGTATCTGGTAGTCTTAGGTGTTCTGACTCACACTCAAATCTCAAAACACGATCACATATACATCACTCCACACCACACTTCTCCAAATATTTGACCTTGTATATATATCTTTTTTAACCTTGAATAACCTTCTCTGGGTCGGCTTCAATGAACCGTATGCACCTCAAATGTTTAACCACCAAATAGGTTGGCACAAAACACCTTTGTGGTGGAAAAAATGAAGGAAGAACACATCAAGGGTTAACCAAGACCCAAATCTACATCGACACGCTACACTAAGCTTCCACAAACCATGAAGCACATTTGTAAACAACGCTAACATTCTAGGTCAGCCAAACCAACATTAACATTATCAGGCAGCCAAATTCACACTTCACCATTTCTAAAAACATCCTATAGACTATGTAGAAACATTACACAAAATCCTATAATATTCCAACATCAATAGAATATCCAAAAACACTGGCACAAACACATGAAACTAAGAATATTATCATCCTGTGCAACCAATCAAATTGCCACAGAGATACAACTTATGAACCAAGCTAACAGAATAGCTAAATACTAATCAATCCAAGAGAAGGTAGGTATAGGTAGTATTAGCACTTTCCCAAATATGCAAGACAAGAAAATTCGATGCAGAGAAATTCCATTTCTCCTAGATATCCCTCTTCACAAGCCAGACACTATCAATGATATCTTCCACTACCGTCTGATCTGGAACCTAAAACTCTAGATACAAAACCTTCAAAGAATTTTGATCATCACCTCCAAACCACGCAAGCACATCTTCAAGAATGAAGAAGTGTAGAGAACAATACAAAACACATCCCTATCACCTTGTACAATATTTATGCAAATTTTCTCAAAAACACTTGGAAACCAAGTAACCCTGCTACATCTACAACACCTGCTCAATACCACAAACACCTTCTCAGCATAACCACACTAGGGGTTGACATCAATGAAAACACTAATGAGAACATAAAGCAACACAACTTAATATGGTTGTGATCTATTGATTTACAAATTAAGATTATTTTATTGCCACTTGTTGTTTTGGGTAATCTATTGAACTCTGTTGCAAAGAAAATTGCTTGTGCATGGTTGGGATTTTTACAATTATATTTTTGGGTTTTGTTTGTCATTCTTCGACCACTCCATAACATTTTGAATTTTGAAATTTGGCTGAGTAAAGTGAAAGTTACAATCATTTAAGTGTTTCCTTTTTTCATTGCAAAAATCAGCAAATTGAAAATTCATAGGTAATTATATGAGAGTTATATGGGATTAATTTTACATTAAATATGTAAGGCCCTACAATTAATGCATTAGTCACATCTCTTGCACCTTTTTTAATTAGGTGCCATTAGTCGAGTTGGAATGATATATTATACAAAATCGATCTAATACTTATAATTAATAATTTTATTTGAGAAAATGATACTCATAATATTGATAATACAACTATCTTTATCTATATTAAGTTTGTCGTTAATACTATTATTAATATTAGTAATATTGATATGTAAATTAATTTCAGTATTAATTTATTGTTTGTTGGTGTTTCAAATTGCACCTCTGGAATGTGTTTTGGAAACAAACAGCTATGTGCAGTAAACTGCTCTACGAATTAGGAGGGGAAGCTCCCTCTTTTGGTGAGTTGCATAAAAAAAGTAAACTAAACTTAATTTTGCCTATATTTCTGGTTCAGCTGCGAGAACACAAGGTTATAGAACACTGGATGTTGCAGCTGAGGTTTTCCCTTTAACGAAACTTGATAACTACAACTTAAATTACGCTAAAACATTTCTATCCTCTCAAGTAAACGCAAAGCAAGAGAGTTTAGAAATGGACGAGGTTGATTTTCTGACAAAGATACTTGAATAAACTTTCCTCAACATACATCTACTAAATTTCAATGCAAGCTGAAAAAGGAGATCATAAAAGTATTACACAAATAACGGAAATATGAGACTTTATTTGAAGGGCAGCAAAGCAAGCTTCAAGATTTTATTTCCTCACACTTCTAGTACAAAACAATAAACGGAAATCTGAGATATTTATATCAAGGCAGCAAAGCATGCTCAGGATTTTGTTTACTCAAACTTCTGGCACAAAGATTATAATTCCAGGACAACAATTTGTAGCAAAATTCTTGCAACATGCGATCAATCATATTACAATTGACACATAACATATGCACTAAACAAGGATTTGCAGCTAAGGAGGCATGCAAACTTTCTCTTTACACAAAGTGAACTGACACTAAACGATAACAAACATGAAGGCATAAACTCAGCGATTGTGTTATCACAAGCACAATTAAACCAAAATGAGCAAACACTACTCTTATCTATACACAAGCAGAGGAGTAGGGAACCCTAAAATCTCCTTGCTTTTACAACTACTACTTGCCAATATGCAAGCTTTATTTATAATCCTAGAAAAGATAAAACATCTAAACCGTAGAAAGCATATAAAAATGGAAAGTTCCAACTCATTACAACTGTTTTCTTTCTATCCTCAAAGAATGGATAAGAATTGAGACAAGAATAGAAAGAAAGGGTGGAAGAAGCTTCTAGAAGAAAGCTAATTTAAATATCGATCACATCCGCTAAAAAGTGGGAAAATTCATTTGTGGTGGGAATGATGATGCTATTAATAGTAGAATGTCATTTTTCCAAGATTTCTTTGCCATCCTCAATAGATCTCAAGAAATCTTTACTCTCATTGGCTACTTTCTCGAACTGTGCTAACATCATGAAAATCATCTTCATTCTTCCAACACTACCATTGTTGTCATGCAAGATACTCTAAAACTCTATTTGGACTACATCAAGCCCAATGTATGAACCATCCTCAAGGCAATACTGACAAGGAATTGCTACAAATAATTCTCTAATGAACGTAAGAGTATCAATGACTCTTTGCCTATACACTGCAAACTCCTCAGATATTCTAACATATGTATTAACCTTGAAAAGGTGACATTCTTTCCACTCCAAGATCAATCTTGTGTGTTCTCTTACCATTGTAGAGCCATAAGCCATCTATAAATCTGCAATTAAGATTTCGTGCATAGGCTTGAACTTGGCTATCAACTACTCAAAATCCTGGATACCTTGATGTAAGTCATGAGCCTTGTATCTCTGTTGGAAGACCTATGCTAGAATCTCTTTTCCTCTGGAAATGAGCTCTTCAATCCATTCCTAAGTTTCTTTTCCACAAATAACCAACTACCTCAACTTTTGTTGATCCGCTGGTGTTTCTAAAAATTGTGGCAGCAACTATGTTTTTTGTGAGGTGCCTTGAATAAGATTTGATATATACAACCGAAGTTGACAATTTTCAGCCTTGAGGGTTGCCTTGTCTTCTCCATCCTTCTGCACTCTTTCTTGAATATTTTAAGTTACAATTTTAAACAAATGCATATCATCATCTCGGGTAATTTTACCAAGTTTTTCTTTGACCATTATGAAATCATCGACATCCATCTCATCCCTGATTTTATCTTCAAGAGGCATAGCTATCTCCATGACCATTTCACCCTCAAGATTCCTCTTAAAATGCATTTTTTTCTTGGGTGCTTCCTAATATATACTGAGGTCATCATCATTCACCTAATACGAAGGCCTTCTTCTCATCCTTCCCAAGGATCTCTCAAGCCAAGATGTGGTATCTCTACTAACATCCAAGGGAGGAATAATTGCAACATCGGCCTTTATCTCCTCGTCTTCCAAATCAATGTGAATTGGTGAAGACCTAGGAGATGGTAAAGGGTCATGTATCAAAGGCTCATCTTGTACTTCTTCTTGAAGTATGGGCTCATGTGATGGAACTTTTGTTTCAGTTGTAGGTTGATCTTGGATAACAATTCCTGTGAAATCCAACCTCTTCTTTGCATTCTTTGTAGACCTACTTCCCTTAAATTCTTTACATTTTCCTTTTGTCTTTGACTGAGCTTTAGAAGAAGAAGGAGGCAATGGATGAACCCTTGGTGGCTCTAATATTGGATTTGACTTCATTCTTTCAAGTATTAAGAAGGTCTTGTTGTAATCTACCGCTTGTCACATCCTTTCTTCCACTGTAATGCATTCTTTGTTAGCCCAATTGACCTGTGGAAGAGGTTGATGTTCAACCTGATTTCTAGTATAGGCTGGGAGAATTACATACCCTTCATCATCTGATAACCCTTCAATGTCTTTAGATAAACAATCTTTCATTTGGTGAATGGTCAGCCTACTATTACTTTGACTTCGCACCTCGTACTCATCTTTGCAGTTAGCCCAAAAGTCTTCAAGTGAGGGCACATGAGCATAGTTCTGACCAAGATGAGTTGCATAGACACCATGGGGATCATATGATCGTCTCTCTCTGAAAGACTTGAGACCAAGTTTATCTAAATCATTACCCATTATTTTAGTGTTTGTGGATGATATGCTCCTGTAAATACCTAAAGCAAAAGGAAAGTTGAAGGTAGGTTTCTTTTTGTTGCGTAGGCGAGTGTGAACCTGATACTTATCTGATAAATTCCATACACATGACTTCATCTAATGGATACCTTGGTAACATAAGAGGAGCTCCTGAATAGCCATACACCCTTAGGTAAGTGAAAGTGGCAAACTAAATAAACCAATCAACCCATTCTGACATTGTTGCCCTGGCAATAGATGAGATGCGAACATGTAGTTCAGTGTCTAGGTCACACACTGTGTAGATTAAGAATGCTTCATTCACTCTTTTGTATTTATGTGATGCCGCAGTGAACTCCAACTGAGTGTAGTAATTGTAGACATGTTGAAAATTTAAAGAACCCTTTGTGTTTAACCCTCTGAATTTACCCTGATAGGCAACCAAGTAGACTAGGTAGGAGACCATGTGGAATGCATGTCTATTAAAATATTAATTTATTTGATGGTGAAGGCAATCACTGATTAAAGTAGGCCAGTCATAGAACTCTATCTTCTTCATTATGTGAGGTATCACATAGAACATCCAAGGTTGAAACTTCGTTGCATCTGCTTGATCAGTAATCTGGTTGAGTAGGGTGATTATTATAACAAACTCATCCTTGAACTCTCCTCTCCCGATGTTCTTTGGCAATGTATTGTATTTATCTTTCAGGCACTTGTGTGCAATCCTCTTGCTATACTTTTCTTGGTGCTCTTCCCATATCCTTTCACATTCTTCAATGTTGATGGTGACACTTGCAGGCCATGGTGGAATTGAGAAGCATTTATCGATCATATATGGCTTTAAGTTGCATATGAATCTTCCATCAACTGACTGGATTTCCCTTGTGGTTGGATTATAATGCTTGATACAAGAAATTATGAATTCTAAGCTTTGTACTAAGAAAGGTATGGATGTTTTTGCGAGAAGACTTGAATGGCCAAGATGTTTGATGGTGGTGTTGCCTACATCTTCCAAAGGACATAGATTGAATACTTGCTTGATATGGTGTAGGTCAGTCTCGGTTGTTTCTATGAAATCATGGTACAGTGCTGATTTGTTCTTGAACTTTGTAGGAATGTACTCCATTCTGCAAAATTTGAAGATTGATAGTAAACACGCCTAGGTTCTGACAAGTTTTGACAAACTTTCTAATTTTAGCTTGCTGATTTTTCTTCGTCAAATGGATGAAATTTTGAAATTTTTTATTGAGATATGGGTTTTGTTTAGAATTTTGTTACAAGCCAACCTAGATCGTCCATTTTTTAAATTTTGAAAGGAAGACTGAAAAAAGCAGCAAACCCTAATTTTCTCTGAAAAAAGCAGAAAAAGTTGGCATCTGGGTATTGTTCATGAGCATATTTTTGATGAACCCAGTTGATCAAATTTTGCAAACCCTGGCTTTTGACTAAAAAAGAAACCACTTTAAGTGTCTCTAAAAAAGCTTGAGAAAATCCTTCAACAATTTGTCCAGAAGATAGAACAAATATGAACCAACTTGTTGAAAATTGATAATAATGGCCTTCTTCTTCACAAATTTGATGTTCTTGATGAAGAAATATGAAAAAGCAAGCCTTCTTTGAGTGTTGATCTGAAAATTTTATGAAAAACCAACAAGTTTAGGTTCCTGAATCTTGAAAAAATAGGTTTGAATTTGCTACTTTGTTTCTCCTTGAAGATACCTACAAGAAAATATGAAAAATAAAACATAGAGATGTCCTTAAATAAGTTTTTCCTTTCAGAAACAGCTTCTCAACCCTAATTTTGAAAACCCTAAATTTAGCTCATGAAATGAGCTAAGGCGTTTTTTCCTTTCTTTGAAATTTTGAAATTTTCAAAAATTTCTCTAAGGCATGAGAAGTTGGAAGCCCTTTTTGAGGTATGGTGCCCAGTCTCTCCAGACTTAGCCAATTTTTCACCGTTTTCACCTTCTACTCAATTTTCAACCCTAATTTGACTCTATCTCTTGGCTTCCAGATTGATCTGACAAACAAACTGAACATTTCATTATGGAGCCTGATCGAATCTGACGACATTGTTCTGGAGACGTCATCTGTCAAAAAATTAATTTGACCCTTTGAATTGTCAAGTGCCTATCTCTAACAGGGGCACCCATTTTCTCTAGTGTTAGCCATTTTCATGATTTTTATGATCATAACCTTGCTTATCTTTTGACCTTCAGATGAATTCACGATTTTGGTCATTGTACTGATCGGATTCACTGGATAGCTAATAAGATTTTGGAAGGGGTCTTCTGGATACCTGACCTCCAAAAATTGAATTCTAATGGCTCTAAACCCTAGGCTCCCTTCTCCTTCAAGGGCACCCATCTCTTCCAAACTTAGTCATTTTAACTATTTCTCACCTTTAGAGTTTCAAAAGATCTCTCTCTGTGACCTCTATTTGACTTGGATTTGTCGATGGTTGAGTGATCTGACGAGCTGATGAAGACATTTGCTACAAAGCTGGAAGAAAAATGAAGGGATTGATCATACTTACAAAGCCTAACTGTCATATTAGGTCATCTAAAAAGAATGGTGCCCTTGGCCACCTAGGGCGCCCAGTGTCACCAGACTTGGAAAAAAAATCATCATTGACAATTTTGCATTTTGTCTCCAACGTGAAATGCCTCTATTTGATCTAATATTTCAGATGATTGTGTGATCGAATTATTGCGTTGATTGATTTGTTGCCGAGCCAGGAAGATTCTGAGTAACATTGGCCTGGAAGCAGAAACCCTAATTCTGACTTTTAACCTCTTGAAAAGTTGGGCGCCTTTCTCCTTCAGGGGCGCCCATGGCTGGCAAAGTTAGAAAAATTTATGAACTTCTCAACTTTTTGCCTCATTTAATGTGCCTTCCTTGTCTTTGACTGCCAAAATGGAAAATTTTCTAAGGCATTGAAGTATGGGCGCCTCTTCTTGACTGGGGCGCCTGAAGTCTCTAGACTTAGACAAAATTTTACATTTTTCAAATTTTCAATCTTCCTTTGTTTTTTCCTTGATTTTCGTGCATGCTCTTCGTTGACAGCCTTTGCTTGATGTTGAACATCTAATTCTAACATGTGGCAGTTGGCATGACCTCCATTGATGACCTTGGATCTCTGAAAAAGATTCTGAAAAAGCAGAATAGACCCAGTAGAGTAAAACTGATCTTTTTGTGATTCTGAATGCACCAGCCTGATGAGGCAGTATTTTAAGCCATTCAAAATCAATCTTAACCCTAGAAGCCAAACTTTCTATTTTTAGAAATTTTCTAGTTTTAGAAAAAAATTACAAGTATCGATTTCTTGAGAAATCCAGAAAAACCCAGAAAAAGTTTCTTTGTTTAGAAAATTGCTAAAAATAGAAATTCTCCTAAAATTTAGGGATGAAAAAGTGAAGTCTGGGTATTATTGGTTTGATCATTCTGAACTAACCCAGATTGCCTGATTTTGAAATTTCCAAGTTTTTGACCCTCATGCATGACATGCAAACCCCAATTTTGACCTTTTTAACAGATTTAATAGCATTTTGACTCATTTCTTCAAAATGCCTAAATAGGAAAAAAAATTATTTGGGGTAAAACATTGGCTCCATCTGGGGACCATGTCAGATACTTTTGGCATAGGAGAAGCATAGAATCTCTGGATTTCAAGCTAGACTGGTGCCTTGTCCATTGGGTATCGGAGTCAACATTACATCCTAATCACCTATGACCGGACTTCCTAACATCACCTAAGAGTTGGAATTTCCTAACAATCACCTAAAATAAGATGCCTAATCACCTAAAACACAACAGAACTGTTATGAGAAAGGGAAACACAACATTACGAAGGGAAAAATTACAGAAAGGGGAAACACATTACTAAAGCATAAAAAGGTTGTTTACAAAAATTTCACTCCACCCCAGAAGGGATAAAGTGCTTCAGGCACTATCCGTTGTGAGGTAGCGGTAGGAGTCTTCCATCCAAGTGTGATAGAACATAAGTATTCTCCCCAGTGAATTCGTGGATCTTGAACGGCCCCAACCACAAGGAATCAAATTTTTTATGCATTCCCTTGGGCTCATGTCTCTTATCCCACAGCAGGACTTGATCACCGACCTCAAAATCTCACTAGCGAGCTTTCTTGTCAAAAAATTTCTTCACCTATTCATGATGTTGGGTGATTCTATCTACCACCTCCACTCTTTCCTCTTGAAGCTTTGTCAGGAGCATAATGCACTTTTCAATAGGATCTGCAAACTCCCCATCCTCTACCGCGGTCACTCGCTGCAAGGCAGATAGCTCTAGCATGATGGGAAACATAGCTTCTATGCCATACATGATGATGAAAGGTGAAGTACCAATGGCTCTCTTGGGAGTAATTCGATCAGCCCAAAGAGCATCATAAATTTTCTTGAGACAAGTTCGTTGATTAGTGTCAACTAACTTGCACACTATTGTGACTATGTTCTTGTTCGACGACTCGTCCTATCCATTACCTTGTGGGTAATAGTCTGATGAATGAGCTAATGTGATGTCGTGATCAAAACATAAATCTAGTAGTTCCTCTGATGAGAAACATGATGCATTATCTGTCACAATTTTGCGAGGTACTCTGAAGCGTGAAACAATATTTTCTTTCAAGAAGTCACACACCACTTCGAAAGTAGCTCGGTTAGTTGGAATGGCTTCAACCCATTTAGCGAAGTAATATTTAGTTGTAAGGACATAAATGTGACCCTTAGTAGACCATGGGTTGATAGGACCAACAAAATATAGGCCCCATTGCTGAAATGGAGCATCTATAATAACTAGCCTGAGAGGAATGGCTACCAACTTCAACTTGCCAACAAACTGCTAACACAACTGGCATTTATGCACCCATTCATACGCATCGTGGAATATAGTCAACCAAAATAATTGTGCTCTCAAAATTTTAAAATTCATCACTCTTGCATAAAAATGACCTCCACATGCTTGATCATGGAAAGCTTCCAACAAACGTTGGTGCTGGTCTTTGGTGACACATAACAGGAATGTTCCATCAAGCCCACACTTGTATAGAACGTTGCCCATTATCACATAATTCTGGGCTTTCAGCTCCAATGTCCTCTATGACTTATCTAATTGATGTGGGCAATCACCATATGTTAGGTAATACCATATCTCTATGAACCATTCTCTTGCAGATTCAACGAGTAAGACCATAGGCAGATCCTCTTTCTCTTTGAGCTCATGTTCTAGTATGATTTTCTCTTGAAGCTTCTTATCACCATTTTCAGCTATTAGTTGACATAGACCTCTCCCGCGGATGAGTTTGGTCGGTTGAATCTCCAAGTCGTATTCCTGAACCTTTGCAACCTAATTGCCTCTATTAGAGCCCATTTCTTGTTGTGTTAACACACTTTTCACTTTTGGATCAGTGACATAGACTATTGTATGGGAGTTCAAGATGTAGAACCTAAATTTTTTCATAGCTCAAACCACCGCATACGCGTTCTTCTCAATTTGAGAATACCTCGTTTCACTGGCCTTGAAACTACTACTCATGAATGTGATAGAAGATTTTGTCTCTTCATTCAGCTTTTGTGTTAATATTGTCGACATACTATGCTCTAATGCATAACAGTAAAGAATAAAACTCTTCTCAAAATCAGGGTGAACCAACACTGGTGCTCGACTAATAGATTCTTTGATTGCAATGAAATATTTCTTTCCTCCTTTTGTCCACTTGAAAGTGGAATTATTCTTCATCATGGCAGATATTTCCTTTGTCAATTCAAAGAAATCCAGTACAAATCTTTGTATGAAATTCACTTTACCGAAGAAAGAGTGAACACTTGTCTTGCTAGTCAGAAGAGACAAATCTCTGTTAGATTCAACCTGACTTGGATCAATTCGGGTTCCTTCCTTTGAAACAATGTGATCGAGTTAATTTCCTTCAGTTACTGCAAAGATAGACTTCCTAGGATTTAGAGAGATATGATGATACCTACACCTTTCGAAGACATCTAATAAGTGGGAGAAATGATATTTTCGCTTCTTTCAGAAAATAGTAAGATTGTCTAGATAGAACGCAATGAATTTATTCTTCAAATCTCTGAACGCCAAATCCATGGCTCTCTGGAAAGTTGCACCTACGTTAATAAGACCGAAAGGTATCCTTTCATATGCTAATATTCCCCGTGGGGTGGTGAATATGGTCTTGAATTGGTCATTTTCAGCAGCTGCAATTTGATTGTACCCAGAAAAATGATCAAGTAATGATAGATTTATGACCCAGTGACAGTTTGTAGGGTGTGATCCATGATCGGCAGTGGGTAATTAAACTTCAGAGAAGACTGCTTTAGGTTCCTGAAATCAACACAGATTTTGATTTCTCTATTCTTCTCTTGTACAGGAACTATATGTGATATCCAAGTAGAATGATGTATCGGAAAAATGATCTTAGCATCAACCATCTTTTGAATCTCAGCATAGATTGTACCTTGAATGAGCGGGTTGTGATGCCTCTACTTTTTTCTGAAAGCCTTAGCATCAAGTTTTAAAGGAATTGTATGAGACAATTCTGTAGGAGTGAAGACTTTCAAATCTTCGTAGGACCAAGCGAAAACATCCTAATACTATTTGAATAAGGCGATCAGCTTCTCACTCTCTTCTGGTGTACAATAATTTTCCAAATTTACAAGTTGGGGCTTGTCTTCAGTGCCAATGTTTACTAAGTGATATTCAACAGAAGTCTTATCACCTGAATCTCTTTGATCTTGGATGTGCTTGTCATGTCTATCAAACAGATTCTCCAAGGAAACTAAACCTTTAGAAATCTTGTTTCCTTTCAACTGTATAAAATCCTTTTCCTTGAAAGATTCAACATCTTCTTTATGTTTGTCTTGTCTTTCAAAAACATCTTCTAAGGAAACTTCTTCTTTGGAAATCTGATTTCCTTGCAACTATATAACACCTGATTCGGTTATCTCATAATCTTCAGTTAATTATTCTCTAAAAGGAAATGAACTCCCTTCAAAGAATAAGATTTCAAAGTTGTCTGGCATAGTGAGGAATTCCTTTATGTCATCATCATTGAAAACCTGCCAATTCTGATTATTGTCAGGAACAACGGGCATGTGTATGAGTTCGATAGAAAATGCACTTTGACAAAAATCAACATTTGGTATGAAAAGAGAAGAAGAAACTGTGAGAGCATCCGCTTTGTTGTTCTTTGCATGCAAAATATACTTAATGTCAAATGCTTTGAACCAATCTATAGCATTCCAAACCCTATCTTTATAACTTTGAAGGTGATCTTTTCTCACTTGATACTGATTTCTGACTTGTTTGATGATCAGCTCAGCATCACCTTTGACTTTGAGCTGCTTAATACCCATATCTCGGGCATTCTTAAGGCCTAACAAAAGTGCCTCGCATTTAGTTGTATTGTTCATGCATTCGAATTGCAAGTGGTATGGAAACAGATATAGCTTTCCTTTGGGAGAAATTATGACAACTCTCACTCCTAAACCAACAGTCAAGCAACTCCCATCAAATTGCATGGTCTACATTTCTGGTTTTTCTATGAATTTTCCTTCAAGGTACATCTTGTTCTTTCCTTTTTCTTCTTTTGTGAGCTTCCCTTTGATGATTTTACTATTTTGATTTCCTTCATCATTTATTTCTTCCAGTAGCACATAAGTCCCAAGACCAGTTTCTTGGAATAAAACTTGTGCTTGTGGATCTTGAGACTTCACCACCACAAATCTAGACTTGAGCTTTGGTTCTAGCTTGAATGATCCTTCCTTTACTGGTATGGTCGCAAAAGACCAATCTATTTGTATTTATCCACCGAGGTCCTTGCAGAAACTTTGGCTAAATAACATCCTATAGTTGGTTGGAATGTCATCTATCAGGATGGTCATCATAATCTTCTTTTTTGAACAAGCCACCAACCTTACTTGAGAATATTTCAAGTGTCTAACTAATGGCACCGACTTGCTATCCAATGAGTAACATTTCTCTTTTGTTCTGGTGCATGATAGTCCTAAAGCATTCATCACTTGAAGCGACATGATATTACCTAAGGCTCCTAAATCAATGATACAATTTCTCAATTTGTAACCTCCCATGTATAGAGAAATATATAAGGGCTTGGTTTTGTCTCCCATTGGAATGGATGACTCAAGCGATGTTGGTTGCTTGGGTGGTCCTTTCTTTATGAACTTTAGAAGTCAGCCGACTTCCTCTAGGTGATCTTAGAGATATTCTAGTTGAGAAATATGTACTTTGTTCTTCATCAAGGAGTCTACTATATCAAAATTTGAATCTTCAGTACTTATATTCTCTTGAGAAGACTTGGAAGCAGAAGCTACTTCCTTCAATTTTTCTTTTTCTCTTTCAACCTTCAGTCTCTCTTCATCCTGTGCTTTCTGATGTTGATTTAATGTTAACACAGGAGATATATGATTTTCAGGATTCATGACAAGAGAGTAATGAGGGGGATCCTCTTCTTCTTCTTCTTCATCGGGTTCACTTTCTAAGTATCCTATTGCAGAGTCGCCATTGAAGTTGTCCATTTGAGGTAAGACAAAATTTGAACTAGGAGCAGGTACAAAGTTTGATTCTGGTGCAGTTTCGGCAAAACCCATGATCTAAGTCATCCTCAAATTCTCAAGACATGAAGAGCTGGTATGTTCATTGGTATCATGAAAAGATAAAAACACAACATTTTGTGTATTATCAGCCACTTGCCTTGGTGGAGGTGTCCCTCGTGGCTTGAAGTTGTTGAAAGGGTGGAAGTTGTTCCTCCTTGGTTGGAACGACTATTGTTGTGCTTCATATTGTTGTGGAGCTTGATATTGTTGTGGTGTTGGTAATGCAAGTGGTGTAGGTGGGGCAAGTTGAGTGGGCAACTGCCTCTTGAGAATAGTTATTTCATTTGCCACCTTTTGCAATAGTGGATCAGTAGAACTTTGAACTAAAAGCCTAATAGAATCACCCTTCATTTTTCCACTAGTGATCATGTTGTCCTTGATCTCTATCACGCCTTGCTATGAATTTTCTATTTTTTTTCATTATCCAACTTGAGGAAGAAGGATATCTCAGATGGAAGAGCATTAACAAAACTGCTCATCAAAATTTTAGGTGATGGATCGAGCGTGTGTGAGATACACGTAACAAGGCGATTAAACCTTGCCACAAACTCTCTCATTGGCTCGTGAGCTTCCATCTTTGCGTTGGATAGCTAAGTGAAAAATCGATGACTATCTTCTGTAGGCTTGAACCTTGCAAAGAACTTGTCACTCATAGTGACCCAATCTATAATGCAACCTGGTTCTAAGTGGTGGAACCATTCGGCTATAGCACCATTGAGGGTGTCGATGAAGAGACGTACAGCAACATCTTCATGTGCGACATGCAAGACATTGCAAGTTATTGAGATGGCTGAAATATGGCTATTAGGATGTTGTGTTTTATCTCCATGGAACCGTGAGAAGTGCTTTCTCGATCCCTTAGGTAGTTCATGATTTACCGCGAAGGCCAAAGGTTCAATTTGATTGCCCCAAGGTAGTGGGATCTCTCATCTCCAATTGCGATTGTTGTTGCGATTGTTGTTATTGATGTTGCTGTTGTTGTTGTTATTGCCACCCATTGCTCCTGACTAAATTGCAGGTTCTCCTAACTTGATTTCAAGTTCTTCCTCTTTGATCTCAAGTACGATGATGACTTCCGGAGCTTTGTTGGATGGCTCTACAACTTGAATGGGATGTGGTATGAAAGGATCAGCATTTATGTCTTCTCAAAAGAGAGGATTCCTCCTTCTTCTCGTATAGACTATGTGAGCAAGGACTGACTAATCCCACGCAAGATTAGGCAATAAGGGTCTTCTAGCTGAAATCTCAGATTTCCTTTCTTCTTTGTCTAGTATCTTGGCAGCTTTTTCTCCACTGAGCAGGGATCTCCTTCTTCTCAAAGATGAAATCCTTAAGCTGTTGATAATTTATGCTTGCTCTCTTTCAATTATCTTGAGATTCAGTTGGATAACTGGTGGTGTAAGATTAGGTTGTTGAAATGGAGCAGTAGGACGCCAGAGATTCATTCATGTGTTGTAAAGTGCAAGCTTTCTTCAAGTTCTATGCCTCATGCCCCACAGTGGGTGCCAGAAAACTGTTGGCATTTTAAATTGCACCTTTGGAATGCGTTTTGGAAAATATACAGCTATGTGTAGTAAACTGCTCTTCGAATTAGGAGGGGAAGCTCCCTCTTTTTTTGAGTTGCATAAAGAAAGTAAACTAAACTTAATTTTGCCTATCTTTTTGGTTCAGCTGCGAGAACACAAGGTTATATAACACTAGATGTTGCAGCTGAGGTTTTGCCTATACTGAAACTTGACAACTACAACTTAACTTATGCTAAAACGTTTCTATCCTCTCAAGTAAATGCAAAGCAAGAGACTTTAGAAATGGACGAGGTTGATTTTCTGACAAAGATACTTGAATAAACTTTCCTCAACATACATCTACTAAATTTCAATGCAAGCTGAAAAAGGAGATCATAAAAGAATTACACAAATAAGGGAAATATGAAACTATTTCAAGGGCAGAAAAGCAAGCTTCAAGATTTTATTTCCTCACACTTCTAGCACAAAACAATAAACAGAAAGTTGATATATTTATATTGAGGTAGCAAAGAACGCTCAGGATTTTATTTACTCAAACTTTTGGCACAAGATTACAATTCTGGGACAACAAGTTGTAGCAAAATACTTGCAACATGCGATCAACCAAATTACAATTGACACATAACATATGCACTAAAAAAGGATTTGCAGCTAAGGAGGCATGCAAACTTGCTCTTTACACAAAGTGAACTGACACTAAATGATAACAAACATTAAGGCATAAGCTCAGCGATTTTGTTATCACAAGCATGGTTAAACGAAAATGAGCAAAAACTACTCTTATTTATACACAAGCAGAGGAGTAGAGAACCCTAAAATCTCCTTTCTTTTACAACTATTGCTTGCCAACATGCAAGCTTTATTTATAATCCTAGAAAAGATAAAACATTTAAACCCTAGAAAGCATCTAAAAATGGAAAGTGTCAACTCGTTAAAACTCGTTACAACTATTTTCTTTCTATCCTCAAAGAATGGATAAGAATTGAGACAAGAATAGAAAGAAAGGGTGGAAGAAGCTTCTAGAAGAAAGTTGGTTTAAATCTTAATCACATCTGCTAAAAAGTAGGCAACTTCATATGTGGTGGGAGTGTTGATTCTATTAATAGCAGAATGTTGCTTTTCCAAGATTTATTCACCATCCTCAATAGATCTCAAGAAATCTTCACTCTCATTGGCCGCTTTCTCGAACTATGTTGACATCATGGAAATCATCTTCATTCTTCTAACATTGCCATCATTTCCATGCAAGATACTCTAAAACTCTATTTGAACTACGTCAAGCCCAATGTATGAACCATCCTCAAGGCAATACTGACAAGGAATTGCTGCAACAAATTCTCTGATGAACTTAAGAGTATCAATGACTCTTTTCCTATACACTGCAAACTCCTCAGATATTCTAACACATGTATTAACCTTGAAAAGGTGACCTTCTTTCCACTCCAAGATCTATCTTTTGTGTTCTCTTTCCATTGTAGAGCCATAAGCCATCTATAAATCTGCAATTAAGATTTTGTGCATAGGCTTGAACTCGGCTATCAACTGCTCAAAATCTTGGATACCTTGACATAAGTCATGAGCCTTGTATCTCAGCTGGAAGACTTGTGCTAGAATCTCTTTTCCTTTGACGATGAGCTCTTCAATCCATTCCTGAGTTTGTTTTCCACAAATAACCAGCTGCCTCAACTGTTGTTGATCAGCTAGTGTTTCTAAAACTTGTGGTAGCAACTATGTTTTTTGTGAGGTGCCTTGAATAAGATTTGATATATATACAACCGGAGTTGATGATTTTCAACCTTGAGGGGTGCCTTGTCTTCTCCATCCTTCTGCACTCTTTCTTGAATATTTTTCAGTTACCATTTTAAACAAACTCATATCAGCATGTTGGGTACTTTTACCAAGGTTTGCTTTGACCATTATGAAATCATCGACATCCACCTCATCCCTAATTTTATCTTCAAGAAGTGTAGTTGTCTCCATGACCATTTCACCCTAAAGATTCCTCTCAAAATGAATTTGTTTCTTGGCCTTCTTCTTGGGTGCTTCCTGATATATACTGAGGTCATCATCATTCACCTGATATGAAGGCCTTCTTCTCGTCCTTCCCAAGGAGCTCTCAAGCCAAGATGTGGTATCTCTACAAACATCCAAGGGAGGAATAATTGCAACATCGGCCTCTTTCTCCTCATCTTCCAAATCAATGTGAATTGGCGAAGACCCAGGAGATGCTAAAGGGTCTTGTATCAAAGGCTCATCTTGTACTTCTTCTTGAAGTATGGGCTCATGTGATGAAACTTCTGTTTCAGTTGTAGGTTACTCCTGCATAACAAATCCTATGAAATCCAACCTCTTCTTCGAATTCTTTGTAGACCTACTTCCCTTAACTTCTTTACCTTTTCCTTTTGTCTTTGACTGAGCTTTATAAGAAGGAGGCAATGGATGAACCCTTGGCGGCTTTTCTACTGGATTTGACTTCATTCTTTCGAGTGTTAAGAAGGTCTTGTTGTAATCTACCGCTCATTACATCCTTTCTTCCACTATAATGCATTCTTTGTTAGCCCAGTTGACCTATGGAAGAGGTTGATGTTCAACCTGATTTCTAGTATAGGCTGGGAGAATTACATCCTCGTCATCATTCGATAACCCTTCAATGTCTTTGAATAAAAAATCTTTCATTTGGTGAAGGGTAAGCCTACTATTACTTTGCCTTTGCACCTCGTACTCGTCTCTGCAGTTAGCCTAAAAGTCTTCAAGTGTGGGCACATGAGCATAGTTCTAACCAAGACGAGTTGCATAGACACCATGGGGATCATATGATTGTCTCTCGCTGAAATGCTTGAGACAAAGTTTATCTAACTCATTACCCATTATTTTAGCGTATGTGAATGATTTGCCCCTCAAATTACCTAAAGCAAAAGGAAAGTTGAAGGCTGGTTTCTTTTTGTTGCGCAGGCGAGTGTGAACATCTGATACCTGTCTGATAAATTCCATACACACAACTTCATTTGATGGATACCTTGGTAATATAAGAGGAGCTCTTGAATAGCCATACACCATTAGGTAAGTGAAAGTGGCAAACTAAATAAACCAATCAGCCCATTTTGATATTGCTGCCCTGGCAATAGATGAGATGTGAACATGTAGTTCAGTGTCCAGGTCATGAACTGTGTAGATTAAGAATACTTCATTCACTCTTTTGTAATGATGTGATGTCGCAGTGAACTCTAACTAAGTGTAGTAATTGTAGACATGTTGAGCATTTAAAGAACCCTCCATTTTTAATTCTCTAAATTTACCTTGATAGGAAACCAAGTAGACTAGGTAGGAGACCATGTGGAATGCATGTCTATTAAAATATTCAGTTATTTGATGGTGAAGGCAATCGCTGATTAAAGTAGGCCAGTCATAGAACTCTATCTTCTTCATTATGTGAGGTATCACGTAGAACCTCCAAGGCTAAAACTTCGTTGCATCCGCTTGACTAGTAATCCGGTTGAGTAGGGTGATTATTATAGCAAACTCATCCTTGAACTCTCCTCTCTTGACGTTCTTTGGTAATGTACCGTATTTATCTTTCAGCCACCTGTGTGCAATATTATTTCTATATTTTTCTTGGTGCTCTTCCCATATCCTTTCACATTCTTCAATGTTGATGGTGACACTTGCAAGCCATGGTGGAATTGAGAATTATTTCTTGATCATGTATGGCTTTAAGCTGCATATGACTCTTCCATCAACTGACTGGATTTCCCTTGTGGTTGGATTATAATGCTTGATACAAGCAATTATGAATTCTAAGCTTTGTACGGAGAAAGGTATGGATGTTGCAATGAGAAGACCTGAATGGCCAAGATGCCTGATGGTGGCATTTCCTGCATCTTCCAAAGGACGTAGATTCAATACTAGCTTGATATGGTGTAGGTCAGTCTTGGTTGTTTCTATGAAATCATGGTACAGTGCTGATTTGTTCTTGAACTCTCTAGGAATGTACTCTATTCTGCAAAATTTGAAGATTGACAGTAAACACGCCTAGGTTCTGACAAGTTTTGACAAACTTTCTAATTTTAGCTTGCTGATTTTTCTTTGTCAAACAGATGAAATTTTGAAATTTTTTCTTGAGATATGGGTTTTGTTTAGAATTTCGTTACAAGCCAACCTAGATCGTCCATTTTTGAAAATTTGAAAGGAAGACTGAAAAAGAAGCAAACCCTAATTTTCTCTGAAAAAAGCAAAAAAAGCTAGCATCTGGGTATTGTTCATGAGCATATTTTGGATGAACCCAATTGATTAGATTTTGCAAACCCTGGCTTCTGGCTAAATAAGCAACCACTTTAAGTTTCTTTGAAAAAACTTGAGAAAATCCTTCAACAATTTGTCCAAAAGATAGAACAAATATGAACCAGCTTGTTGAAAATTGATAATAATGGCCTTCTTTACAAATTTGATGTTCTTGTTGAAGAAATATGAAAAATCAAGCCTTCTTTGAGTGTTGATCTGAAAATTTTATGAAAAACCAACAAGTTTAGGTTCTTGAATCTTCAAAAATATAGGTTTGAAGTTGTTGCTTTGTTTCTCCTTGAAGACACCTGCAAGAAAATATGAAAAAGAAAACATAGAGATGTCCTTAAATAAGTTTTTGCTTTGAGAAACAGCTTCTCAAACCCTAATTCTAAAATCCGTAAATTTAGCTCATGAAATGAACTAAGATGTTTTTTCCTTTCTTTGAAATTTTCAAAAATTTCTCTAAGGCATGAGAAGTTGGAAGCCCTTTTTGAGGTATGGCGCCCAATCTCTCCAGACTTAGCCAATTTCTCATCGTTTTCACGTTCTGCTCAATTTTTAACCCTAATTTGACTCTGTCTCCTGGCTTCCAGATTGATTCGACGAATGAACTAAACATTTCATTACAGAGCCTGATCGAATCTGAAGGCATTGTTCTGGAGATGTCATCTGTCAAAAACTTCATTTAACCCTTTGAATTTTCAGGTGCCTATCTCTAACAAGGGCACCCATTTTCTCCAATGTTAGCCATTTTTATGATTTTCAAAACCTTGCTAGTCTTTTGACCTTCAGATGAATTCACAATTTTGTGCATTGTACTAATTTGACTGACTGGCTGACGGATTCATTAGATAGCTAATAAGATTCTAGAAGGGGTCTTCTAGATACCTGACCTCCAGAAACTGAATTCTGATGGCTGTAAACCCTAGCTGCCCTTCTCCTTCAGGGGCACCCATCTCTTCCAGACTAAGTCATTTTAACTATTTCTCACCTTCAGAGTTTCAAAACATCTCTCTTCGTGACCTCTATTTGACTTGGATTTGTCGACAGCTGGGTGATCTGATGAGCTGACGAAGACATTCACTGCGAAGCTAGCAGGAAACTGAAGGGATTGATCATACTTACAAACCCTAACTCCCAGATTAGGTCATCTAAAAAGCTTGGTGCCCCTGGCCACCTAGGGCGCCCAGAGTCACCAAACAGAAAAAAAAAATCGTCATTCACAATTTCGCATTTTATCTCCAACGTGAAATGCCTCTGTTTGATCTTATATTTTGAATGATTGTGTGATCGAATTATCATGTTGATTGATTTTTTGCCAAGCTGAGAAGATTCTGAGTAACATTGGCCTGCAAGAAGAAACCCTAATTCTGACTTTTAACCTCTTGAAAAGCTAGGCACCTTTCTCCTTCAAGGGCGCCCATGGTTGGCAGAGTTAGAAAAATTAATGAAATTTCTCAAATTTTTGCCTCATTTAATGTGCCTTCCTTGTATTTGACTGTCGAAATGGAAAATTTTCGAAGGCATTGAAGTATGGGCACCTCTTCTTGATTGGGGTGCTTGAAGTCTCTAGACTTATACAAAATTTTGTATTTTTCAAGTTTTCAACCTTCCTCTGTCTGTTCCTCAATTTGCGTGCATGCTCTTTGCTGAAAGCCTCTACTTGATGTTGAACATCTGATTCTGATGCGTGGCAGCTGTCATGACCTCCATTGATGACCTTAGATCTTTGAAAAAGCTTCTGAAAAAGCAGAATAGACCCAGTAGAGTAAAACTGATCTTTTTGTGATTTTGAATGCACCGTCCTGATGAGGGAGTATTTTAAGCCAATCAAAATCAATCTTAACCCTAGAAGTTCTATTTTTAGAAAAAAAATTACAAGTATCTGTTTCTTGAGAAACCCAGAAAAAGTTTCTTTTTTTAGAAAACTAATAAAAATAGAAATTTTCCTAAAATTTAGAGATGAAAAATTGAAGTCTGGGTATTTTGAACTGACCCAGATTGCCTGATTTTGAAATTTCTAAATTTTTGACCCTCATGCATAACATGCAAACCCCAATTTTGACCTTTTTGACAAATTTAACAGTATTTTGACTCATTTCTTCAAAATGCCTAAGTGTAGCGAAAAATTTAATTTGGGGTACAACATTGTTACTATTAATATTAAGATTTAAACTAATATCATTATCCTCATTTTTGTTACATTTATTATGGATTTCGTCTATTAGTATTATTATTAATCAAAGGGTATTAGCATAAATTATAGAATTTGTATTATCATGACTATTAATCAAGATGATGGTAATACTAACATCAACTATAAAGTTTAGCATTTAATTTAGCGTTATGCTTGTAATAATGTCTACTATGACAATTACACCAATACATAAAGTGAATCTAGAATATCATGCCTGCTCAAACATAATCAAATATAATTACAATGTATGTAAGGAAGTGTAGTGATGCATCGGGCGGATAGAAGTTTAAAGGAAACCTATTATTCTTCCATCGATTTATTCACATTCTTGATTAACTTGCATTTGCCATCATGCAAATCACCCAAAGAGTTAGGATAGAAGTTTAAAGGAAACCTATTATTCTTCCATCAATTTATTCACATTCCTGCTTAACTTGCATATATGCCATCATGCAAATCACCCAAAGAGTTAGACAAAATTTTCCTTCTTAATGCACCACCTAAATTGAGTGTTTATACTTCTTAATGGTTCTTGTCACAACAATGTCATGTATTTATTATCTTTTATCATTTTCTTATACACGCCACCTATGGATGTCTCTTCACATCTTGTTTAATGTGTGACTAACTTTTGGCACTTGAATCAGTATGGTGGATGGGTATCTGATGATCCTTAATTTATTGTATTACAAACCCCCTTCCGGTCACTAGTCTAGTGCTTTACTCTAATCATGTGATAGGAGATCTTGTTGCGTATAATATCTCAAAGGGGTTGGGGTATGATCATCTAGGTCAGATCATGCCAGGAGTGTCTGCAAATTTCTTATTGTTCCATAATTTTTAGGTGGTTGAAGAATGAATGAATGAGATTTTAATATCATCCATGAGACTGAAATGGTGTAAGGGACCGAGAATCACAAAGACTAAACTATGCAAAATCCAAATTCTTCTCGATGTTGGACTTTTTGTTATGAATTTTGACCAAAAAGTTGTCAGTTATGTTGATCTTCTCCTCACCGAATAACTCATGCAGATTGTCAATCCTTAAGTAGTCCACATATTGGGTATGGAGATCCTTGTAGGCTGTGCACTCCTTGATAAAGTGTCATTATGTCTCCACCACTCCTTTGCTACAAAACTTACAAATTATGTCCTCCCCTGTTTCTTTAGGAATATTCCACCTTCTGGTCTAACACCTAAGATGATGAGACCCGGTCCTCAACTGAGCAATTAACAACCTTGCTTTCCCTTTAATAGTTACCCCTAAATAATTTTTTTCACCGTGTTCCCAAGTTGGGTTGAACTCTTTGACATAGTGTGCTTTTTTCTGCCCAATCTGCTTTGTCCACATGGCAGTCATGAATTTTGTTTTAACTTAATTTTTAATTTCTTCATTGGTGTTAGGACACTCATGCAATTCAATGTCCCATTTACTCAACCATTTGACATTTTGCTTCATCCATGTTTTCTTTCTACGGTTTAAGGCCTCCTTCACAACTATTTTAGGCCAACGGTGGTTATCCATGTTTTCAACCTTCTTTAAGTAGTTTAGCAAGCGAATTATAGCCGAAGCCTCCAACGGAAAGGTTATGGATTCAGCCAAGAGAATATCATAAGGGACTGAGGTTTTGACTTTAAGTTTGTAGGTGATGGTATTCTTTTGGATTCATTCAAGTTGTCTCCTTTGATACTTTGAAAAATCACATTATCGCTTACCAATGTGCAGAGCCTCAAGATATTTCATACCTTATCGCTTATCGTGCACACATTGCCTCACATTAAATAAGCTTTATTTTCATAAGAATGGGGAATAGGCGGAACAAGGAATAGCGCAGAACGCAACACATCGACGTGGGGGCAGCGAGTCTCGGGGGCCCTACAACATACAGTCAAGGTCGCACTCAGTGGAAGGTGGGCCCTAATCTGGCTGGTGGTAAATAGTGTGGGAACAGAAGGGGACAACTAGGCTCACAAACCAAAGGTCAGGTGTGAAACGCATCATTCCATCTCTTTTGTTTTCTTTCGGTTTTTGTCTTTAGTTTCTTTTGCAAATTTGGGCAAAGCGGAGCACTCAAAACATGATGGTGAAAAAAAGGGGATTGGAGAAAAACTTTAATCCCACTTTCCAAGTGCCCATAGTAGGGCAAACCCAATATCTCAAAGAAAACAAACACCATAATTCCTTGGAGTTAATAGGTTACGGGGAGGATAATTTCAAAAGTGCTCACATGGGAACTCAACAACTGGAGGGTTATGTGGTTAATTTTCTATATCCACGGATTCTAAAATCTCCCATGGGACAGGAGGATGGGAATGGCTACAACAACCTCATGCAAGGAGTGGAGATGAAAGGGAGATTTTCCTCCCCTGCATGCCTCTCTAGCATGGTTGTGTTGATGTGAATTGATTTGTTGTTGATATTCATCATGCGATAGCTCGATCCATATTATTCCTCCCTATAACACTCAATTGAGTTATTAACCTTCAAAAATACTCCATCACTTATGCCAACACCATAGACATACTCGTGCTCAATCTGGTGGTCTATGTGGGAACGAAGCTTCACTAAGATCTGAGCGCTCAGCTGTTCCACGAAAGAAAAAAAACCAATTCACTTTGCTTTGAGGCATTATGTCAAACATTTCACATGCCTTGTCTACGCGTCCAGTTTATTTTTCACATATTTACAAGGGTCGAAGAACATGGATTCGAATTTGGAGAGCTACCCATAAGTAGAATATTGTGATAGGACATAGAACAGAGAATGTCGAGGGGATTGGGGTCGATTTTAATGGAGCTGAGAAGTATGATGAGCATAGGAGGAAAGATAGGCAATCCAAAACTCCAATATTCATCACCTATTTGCATTGGAAGCAGGTATGTAGCAAGGGCGCCATGGCAATGTAATAAATTTTAATTATTTTCTAATGTTGTGTGGAACTCGCAAAGACATGGGGTTATTAATTTGATGCTCTTATTTGTAAATATGTAACTAAATTTAAGAGACTTCTTGTGGTTTTCGTATGTGGGTGTTTTATGGGGCAACAGAGAAGTGGCCAAACAAATCTAATGCTCATCCTTTCTTTTCATGACCTACAATCGATCATACCTTATTTCCTCAATGTGTAAGGCTCATATCTGTGATCTGTGGATTGGAAAGGCTCATATATTTGAACCCATGACTTGTAGTTCTCGATAGATAGTTCCAACAACCTGCATATTTTAATTTTCTTGAAAGTTCTAATACTTTTTCAACAAATCTTTCATGTGCTTGACCTGAAATTATGGTTATTTGAGTGTTGTCCATGCTTTCTCTTTTTGCATACTTGTCTACCAGGGCATTCGCAACCAAGACATTTGATAAATACCATTTTTTATTATTTTGTTATGGATGTGCATGTACCCTATTCCGAAGCTCCCATTTTGGCACAAACCGAGAGGATGCTTGCAAAAAAAATTATGGTGTTTGGATTCAAATCTGCCAATTGCATTTGCTTAAAAGTTTCCTAGGCCTTTTCAGCAAACCCATTTTGGGCATATTCTGCAATCATTGCATTCTGTGAAATGAAATCCTTTTGAGTTATTTTATCAAACCATTCAAATGCTTCATGTGCCCATCCATATCGTGCATACATGTCTAGCAGGGAATTCGCCACAACATTTGTCAAGAAATAAAACCCTCTTTCAATTATGCTTTGATGAGCATCTACTCCCTGCTCCAAAACTCACGTTTCGGACTATGTTGGGGGGTTGTTGGAGAGGGATGCAGAATTTTTCTTTACACCTACCAATTGTTGTTGGCTTGAGAGTTCTAAAGCCTCTCCAAAAAATTATCTTATGCTTACTCTGCAATGTTAAATTTTTTTTTTTAAAAGTTCATATTGTCAAACAATTCGTATATTTCCCTTGCTTTCATAATTTCCATGCATGCCTAAGAAAAGAGTTGCAAGTATACCATGTGGGCAAGGTTCAACTATCCTTTAAATTTTGATGGATGCCCATACCTTGTTGCATAATTTAATGTTTGCACTCCATCTAGATTATAGATAAAGAAAGAATGTTTGAACTCTTCTTTTAAAGTATAATATTATCAGTAATAAGGATAATAAATAACGAAACTTAGGAATTAGAGATAGAAAAAAATGGGGAAGAAGAGAGGATTATTAAAATAAAATAGAGTGAAAACATAAATGCGGGTATTATATGTAGGGTAAGATTAGGTAATATCATTGTGAACGATTGGGTAGATCATAGTGTCTTCAGCATTGAGTGCCCAATAAAAAAACCAGTTATAATGATTTTGGAAATATAGTACATTGAAAGAAATTAGTATGCTAAACAAAGTATAGCTATAGTAATTTTCCAAGCATTAATTTCTTATCCATGTTTTTTTTTCAATGATCTAATGGGGAATGGCATTCAAGGGGGATTTAGGAATGTTTAATAGATAATATGTTGATTTTTTAAGGTCTAAGCTGACTATTAAATATCTTAGTAATATCTAGATTCCTAATTAAGAAGGATCACTAGTATGTGTATATAGATATATTCCAGAATAGTGAATGAGATAAAATTATACAAAATGTGAAATATATTAATCTTTAAAATAATTGTATCCAATGAGTTCAATTCGAAAAACAAATATAATGACGATTATATTTATGTTATCAAATTGAACATTATCATTCGTGTATTAGGTATATCAAATTTAATAATCTTTTCTTTATTTAATTCATGTTTAGTTATATTAAATTAGTGATTACCTCCTAGGTTTGATCATCCCAACGAAACCACCTTGAGGAATATCTAAGAGACATAATGATAAATTATTGGGGTATAGTTAATGAACATTTGACTTGACCATATTTTAGTATATAAGTGTTTGTAGTAACAATAATAATGATAATAATAATAAGGGTTTGGATTTATGTTCCGTAGTTTATATTTAGGGGCAATTGCTTGTGAATCTTTTTAAATCAAAAGTTATTATAAGTTTCAAACGGGTTCTGAGTCATGTGATGGGACCTTAGATGAACATTGAATTTCTTTTCACTCAAGTTCTTATCAGTTTGAGAGGGATTTATGATTTATTTATTTATTTTCCTCTAGGGAACTTATCACACAAATTTGAAAACAAGGATTTATTTTTACCAATGTTATAGTCGCTTCATGTTAAAACTATTTGTATATATAGAAATTGCATATAAGATTATATTAAAATTTACATTTGTATCCTTCTAAAGAGAGTTTTATATATATTTATTTTATACAATTGAAGGTGTGGCTAGGATAGAGAATAGTGTGAGTATTATTCTTCCTATTGATATGTGTTTGATAGAAATAATGACCATGTTAGTATCAAAGAACTATATTTACATTTTGAGAAAGGGTATATTTGATTTATGGTTAAATTTGATGTACTCAAGTACTTGGAGGTAGATTTATTTATTTTTTATTTGTAAGTTGTGGGACGAGGGGCCCACTCCTTTTATTAAAATGAAAGAAAAGGTTACAGAAATCTACCTCGCAAATAATAAGGATCCTAGGAAAGAAAAAAAAAAGAGAGAAGATAGAAGAAGCCTACAGAGAATCCAGGAACTGAGACAAATTCTAGCCAAAAACAACAACCAACATACAATAAGAAACATGGAGACAAAGAGAATTAGAGAATAGCCCACAACCAGAACTTAAGCCCTTTGAATTTTTTGAAGGAGAATGGCTTCCAAATTCCATTGGGAGCCGACCTCCGCTTCCATTCCTTCTATAAGAAACTTCTCCACATCAAATTTCCTACCAGCCTTACATTTAGATCCGCAATCAGGTTTAGATTTACCCATAACAAACTGAAAGATGGGGTAGATCCAAAGTAAAGTCATCAAAATAAGCCTAGTTTTGATCTTCCAATTCATCCATGAAAGGGAAAGTCCCATCTAAATCAGAACCATCATCCTTTGTCTCCAAAGGGGAAACAAGAGAACAATCAAGAATAGGAGCATGTGGAGGGGAAGAGGGAGTCGAAGGCTGAACAACCTCCAACTCAAATGCCAGAGGATGCTCCAAAAACTTTCCATGATTCTACCAAATAAATTTGGTATCCGGAGTGCCATCCTTCTTAACCCACTTCTTCAAGCACACATTCCTTGCCCCAACCAAACATCGAAGGGGACAAGCATCAATTCTATGACCCGACTGGTTGCAACGAAAGCAACACAATGGTAAACCCTCATAATTTATAAATTGAGTCCATACACCATGTGAGGAATATACCCTAACTGAATGAGTTAGAGGTTTAGAAATGTCCACCATAGCACAAACCCTATAAAAATGACGATCAAAAGCCACCATATCATAATTGAGCTTGACAAAGGATCCCACCTAGTTAATCAAAGTTCTAAGAAGATCCACATTGTGTAGAGCCAAGGGAAGATTGTACAGCCAAATCCAAACAGGAATACAAGTGATCTTGGCAGTGGTTGGATCAAAGAAAGGTGACCATGGGGAAATAAAGAGGCCTGAATGCCCAAAGAACCATGGCCCATTCTGTAAAAAAAAGTTACAATCCTCTGCAGAGCAAAAGGTAACCAGAAAAAAACTAAAATCTAGAGATTCAACAATAGGGGTAGATAGATTACTCCACATGCAATTAATCCATTCAAGGATGAAAGCAACCAGCGAACGCTTGTGCAAGCACCGAACCACCACAGAATGACTACCGAAATCCCCAGCCACAACATCGATACAGTCATCAGTAAAGCAAAAATCCGCAAGTTCATCATAGAAGACCACCTCAGAGTCCCCAAAGGAAAAATGAGGGCTTCCAAGCTGAGAGCCATTGTACTGATTCAACAGAGGGGTCAAGGCAAGAGGATTCGAAGGATGGGGTGAGCTAGGGTTAGCAGTCAGAGATTGCACACGATAGAATTCTTTGCACTCATGATAGGGGTTTGATTTATTTTTGCAACCAACAACCGGAATGGTAGAAGTTGCACCTGAAGAAGCCCCACCATATTTTGCAGCCAAGGGATCTAGGACCTATGAAGGATATACGACAGTCTGAGGCAAAGACAAAGGCTCCAGCAAATCCCTCGAACGGAGGTCGTACCATCTCCTACCTTCACTAGAATCCACAAAATTCTCGCCTCATTTCAAGCTAGGAGGACGACAGGCATTACCATTCATAGTCGCATTCCTCAGGGCAGCGTTGTCACCATTCGCACCAAGAGAACCCACGCACATAGTTAGGTTTTTCTTAAAGTATTTTTTACTTGGAGGTAGATTTTTGCATAATATAATGAAACCCAATTCTTTTGAAGTGTAACCTTGTATTAAGAGAATAGTATTAAATTTGCTTACCCTTGATGTTCAGTATATTCGGGTTAGTAAGAGAATGATATTTCGTGATGTTCTCGAATATCTTTAAACAACTTATTGTGTTAATATATATTTCTAGATCCCTATAATACACTTTTATGTTAATACACAGTTATCATCATCCCAATATACTTAGATATTATTCCTTGTTATAAACGTGTTATGCACCCAAAATCATTATCTAAATTCTCATGATTGAATCATCATTAATTGCTTTCATTTTTTTTCATTTTGTTGCATGGTCACCTTGATTCAATTATTATTAAATTCATATAATTATTGTTTTAAAAATATAAATTCTTTAGTCATAGTTTTGATTGACTCGATATATGCAATCCTTACAATAAACCAATTACCATTCATTAGTAACACATGCTTTAGTGAATTGATTTGATTAGTGTTTCATGATTGGTGTGTACTATAAACTTCCTTTGAGGTTTTCCATATTAAAATATTTCTTAGGGTACGGATGAGACACATCCCCTTATAGTGATTCATTGGTGTTAGTTTAATAATCAAATCAGGGTCCTAGAGATAAAGGGTTCTTTACCTAAAATGTATGATGATAGAACTATCTTGATAGATTATATACATGAATTATCTTATTAACCTAAAACCTCCTAAACTTATTAATGTTATATTGAGACCTTTTTAATGTTTAGGTATAAACCATAACTACAATAAAATCAACTAATTGGGTTATGATATGTTCGTCTTCATCCTTGACAATACTTGGTTACCATATTTTGTTAAAAGGTCTTTGCGTAGTGCTATATTGTTCTTGTTAATCCTTACGCTTTATAGAAAGATGAACCCCTTTTGATTATCCATTTTTATCCATCTTATGTATGTACTAAACTATTTTAAAATCAGTGATGAGTTGAACCTATAGGTTGATGTCGTTATTGGACCTATAGGTTGATGTCGTTATTGACCTGAGTTATGTGAAAGTTCAAGTGTCAAACTACGACTCCTTTGTGAATTATATACGTAGGTAAGGTCAACGAGCCCCCGAGGACTAGGTTTGGCCCCTAGGATTTGTCTATTATTATTCTTGTGATTACTCTTGATGTATATATATGTTACTGTTGACATGTGACTTATATAATGTTTCAGATTCATTTTGGGTTGGTCAAACTATTTAAGTCTACCTTGGAGATGTGGATTACATGTCTCCTATCAAAATGACCATGATGGTCTAAACAATTTAGTAATCTAACTAAAATAATTATAGTTTATGATTGGTCAAATGTTGGATGTCTTCTTGTAGTTCCTGCTTTGGTAGAAAACTTTGAGAGTTTTGCAAGCGTAAGTGAACGAAATTTGGAATTGTGTTTTTTCCTTAACTATTTTTTTGAGTGTCAAATTTAGGGCATTACAAAATCTTAGTTTTGGAAAAAATATAATATTATCAATGGTTCAATAAATAAATAAAAATTTAATAAGATCCTAATTTTAAATATTTGATAAGATTTTTGTAAAGGAAAGTGGTTGATGAAACGTATTGAAATAGCTAATGTTTTTGTTAAATATTTTTGTAGACCAAATAGAAATTATGTTCCATGGATGTAATAGGGTCTTAAATATTATCAATAACTCATGATAAAGTGAATTTATTTAATTATTATTATATAAATTGATTTTAAATCCACCGTTACAACTTATGCTCATTGTCTATGTATAATTTGTGTGAATCCAATTATTGGATAGTCTCTATCCTGGTTGGTAGAAATACAAGTTTCTATTAAGTTAAAAAAACCATTAGTCAATAATGGTTCCCTTTTACTTGATCTTAATGACTTGATTAATCAATCCTTTTGTATGGGAATTTTACAATTTAAGAGGTAGAATAAGATTAGTTTAATGGAATGAATAGAATGGTAAATGTTGCTCAGAGTTATAAGTAGATGTGTGTGCATGATCACATATGTTTCCTTGGGTATGGAATGGATCTTGAGATTCATGAGGAACTTGTATTAGTTTGTATTTTTTAATAATTTACTATATGTTATCAAATGGGAGAGTTTTGTATGTTAATTCATTGTTGATAATTTCTTAAGAAACCTCTCAATTATGTCTAGTGATGATTGGTTTGATTCCTTAACATAGTCTCTTTTTACTAAATTTAGAATGGTTTGTTATGTGTACTCATCAATGTGAGACATATCAAATCTAAATTGAACCTAGAGGGTGTACTCACATATTGGAAAAGCTTTTGTTGGTTAAAGTTTAAGTTGTCAAACTACGAAGACTCTACACACTACATAGGCAAGGCCATCAAAGATGAGCCCCTGAGACATAGGTTTGTCCCTTATGTCATTTCCTCCCATAACTACTTTAGAAATTATTATTGTTTATTTTATTTGCATAGAATGTAACCTAATTATGCCTTTGGATTATAAAAGTGTTAGTAGAACTAATTATCCTATCTCAATGTTGTGATTCCATATCTCCCTTTTGAATTCCAACAATGATTGTCAAAAAAAATTGATTTCTTAACTAAATTTTTATAATTTATTGGTCAAATGCTTCAATGTTTTTCTTGAAGTGTGTGCATTAAAAACAATATTTTTGGGTTAGTCAAGTGTATGTGGTTGAAACTTGGAATTTATGTTGTGTCCTTAACTGTAAGTTGGTATAAATTTTTGGGCATGACATTTGGTATTAGAGCCTAGGTTTCAACATTGGAGACTCTGGGAATGGGATGGGTCTTGGTTGTTGTGCATGATAACAATAAGTGAATCACCTTGTAACAATTAATTTTCAAAATATATCCAAATTAATAAATTTTTGAGGGTCTATCGTATGCGGAAACATTGAATATATTTGCAACTTAGCATCCCTTGTAAAAGTTGGTGAACATATTTGATAACCAAAATTTAACCATTTTAAGTATTTAACTAATGACAATTAACTAGGAGGAACGTGAACTTGTCAAGATTAATTCCAAGATGAGGATGTGTAGGGGATATAGCTAAGGTATGATTGATGAGGATCTATTGATGTGGTGTTCAAATAATTCCCTTCTTGTAATTAAACATAAGATCTTCATGAAGAGACTTGTCAACACGTGAATTGAGATTTAAAGTAGTAATTAGGGAATTTTATTCCTACTTTCCTTGAAAATTGTGATGAAATAAAGAACTTGTTAGAGTGCAAAATGATAAATGCTAGCTAGGGATTAATAACGTATGCAAGTAAGTGTTGACTTTATAGGATGTGGATATCATTGATTGATTAATCAATTGTTTTATCTCAAAGTGTGTAGTGAAATAAGTGTTATTTATGGTCAATTAAGTAAATTAGAAAGCTAAAAAAAATTGGAATTTTTGTGATGTGTGTTCTTGCACTTGATAGAGTTTAGAATGAAGTATGATTATAAAAATGGTGACTTAAAACATATGGTTAAACTATTCAACTCTAGATGTAAAATGAAAAGCTGTAAATAAATATTAGTTGTGAGAGTTACTATTACTCGATTTTCCATGTACCTCTTGCATTAAGTGTTCTTTCTTTTCCAATATTATAATGTTTCAAAATAGAAAGGGGTTGACAATATTCCTTAAATAGTAGAAAACGTTCTTAACATCTTGTGAAAACTTATAGTATAATTTACCCAATGCACATACATAAGTGAACGTAACAAATCTACTTGAATGAAAGAGGAAACAAAGCTATGGCTAAACATAGAGAATTCACTTTGATGAGATGTGTATCATTGAGTACCAATTAATAAGATAAAGAGTGTGATGTACCATATATTTCCAAATTTATGAAATTCGAGTAATATTAATGCTATAGTTGTGTATTATCTAGCAAAATCTTTTATTTATGCAAATGAGTAGATATTAACAAAACCGATAAACATAATGAACATTGTGTAAAGTAAAAAAGTGTATGTGGTTGTAACGACATTTGTGCTATGGTGTGGTGAACTATATAAAGTTTATTGTGTTGTGACATGTCAAGAAACTCATAAATGTGGTGTACCCCAAGTATTTGATACAAGATATCCAATTTGGGATAAGGGTGGTTGGATGTCAAGAACGATCCCTTATATGTACCCTTTATTGTAAGTATGAGTAGATTGGTGTTGTCATTGATGTCAACAAGCTTGTGTTGTAATTCATGTCAATTGTATGAGAAGTATGTGTAGTTGGTATTGAGTTGGTTTTGTCCCTAATGGTGCTTTGATTGGTTTCATTATGTTGTCATTAGTAAGATACTAGTGTCAACCTCTAGTGTTGCTTTGATAAGATTATGTTTATGGATATATGGTTAAGTTTCTATGTTGTAGTTTGCTTGGTGGTAATGAGGAAGTACAAAATATGTTTTTGATATGTTTTTGGTGTTTGGTTTCCAAGTGTTTTTGATAAAAATTGAATAAATAAAAAAGGGAAACAATGTGTTGCAGTGTGTTCTATGTTGAAGAATAATGTTCTAGTTTTACTCCGCAATTATTATGGGTTGGAGATATACGTGTGTACTTTGGATATGTTGATCAAAGGTGTTCGGAGGTGGTTCATTCAAAATTTGGTGTGTTGGATCGATGTGCAAAGGAATTTGTGTTCACTAGTGTGTGTGAACTATGTATTGCAAAGGTTTTTGGGAGAAACGTTCTCTCTCCACATTTCTTCGTAGAGTGGTTTCAGGCCTTGTGGATCTGAAAGGGTGTTGATAGTGTGTGTATATTTTTTCAGATGAATTTTTTCGTAATTTGGTGCTTTGGAAGTTAGTTTCTTGAGTTAAAATGTATGGAAGAGTTGTTTGAGTGTACTACGTGTGTACATTCTTCAAGTGAAAGTTGTTACAAGGGAACTTGTTAAATTGTAGGATTTTTGTGGAATATTATAGATTGTTTTCAAGTGTTATGTGGTGTCCACGAGTCATCTTTGGATTTGAGGAAACGTGTACTTAAGTATTAATGGTGTTAACACAAGTTCGACCAACCTTGGGTGTTTACACTACTTACAAAGTTTGTGGAAGTGCAGTGTGGCATGTATCAAAGGATTTATGTCCTAGTTAAGGTGTTTTGTGGTCCACCATCATTCCTCTCCACCACAGGAATGTTTTGGTGTCAATCTAATTTGAATTTGCATGGTTGAGCTACATAGATGACCTTGGAGAGTGTTTCAAGGTTAAATATGATATAAATAAGTGTTGAGTTGTTGAGGGATGTCAAGATAGATTATTATGATGTGAGTCATGTGAATTCTAGAGTTGTAGGGTGAAAATTTGTGAAGTGCGGTGTGATATTTCATGTGTTAGATTATTGAATGCAGTGAGTAGAAGATGTCTATAATTCTTCAAAAATACTATGAAGGTGTTGGTGATGGTGTGGTGGATTTTTCTATTGCTTTGAGATGGATTTCTCATTGTAACACTGTTCTCTATCTTTTTTCTATTCTGGTAGTGAGCCTTTATTTTTTTGTACAATGAGCTCTATTGTATTCAATGCTAACACTGCTTATATTATGACTTAATCCTCATCGTGGTTTTTCCCATCTTAAGTTTTCCAAATAAATTGAGTGTTCCTTTGTGTATGGTGTTGATGTGTTTTAGTTTTTGTTATTTTCTTTCATGACAAATCATTCTAACAAATTAAGGGTTAATTGAATTAATGTGGATCTTATTGAAAATTGAGGTATATTCTTTGCTTAATACTTTGTAAAACTTTCATATTGGTGATATAAATTTGCTTTTCCTTTGTTGTAGATTCTTTGTGGGTGATTATCCGATTAATCCATTTTACTATTTGTAGAATGTAGACATAATTAGATAGGATATAAGAAATATTACACAAGCATGTAATGTGGAGAAAACCCTTTCAGGTAAAAAACTCCACCAATAATTAATCTATTATTCAATCTCTGAAGAAGATTACAATAGCTTCAATTCTTGCTTGAGAATGCCTCTTTTTCCTTCACCAAAATTCTTCACAACTTGCAAATAAAACTCACACTAACTCTCTTCAAATTTCTTGAGATAAATAGACTTTAATCAACATTGTAAACTCCAAAATGAGTTACAATAACAATACTCAAGCCCTATCCGTAAAAGGTACACCTATCTCTTGCAAGTAGAGTTGTGTTGTGAATAACAATGTTAAATCCTCTCCTTCATCCATTTGGGCATCCCAAACTGAAGTCATAACTCAACCTTTATTTTGTAGATAACTTCAAGGCTTCATCCTCAAATTTGGCACCCAGAAGAGGGCCCACTTAACTAAGCCTTATGAAATATCTCAACATACAAAGGAGTTCATTCCAATAAGCCAACTTGGACACCCAAGGGGGTCCAAGTTAATTCTTGTTAACTGAAAAATTTCTCAACACCATTCATGCAAGAATGGTCATCACTTGTTAACTGAAGGTAGTCCCTGTTATCTATCATGTAACTCGATATATTATCCATGCATTCCAAGTTAACTGAGGTTAACTAACATTTAAATAAAACTAACTAAAGATAATTGAACCAAGACTGAATTGAACTGAACTTCAACTAAACTAAATTGAACTTCAACCTAACTTCAACTAAACTTCAACCAAACTTCAACTAAACTTCAAACCCTATTTTATTGTACTCAACATGTGTAAAACAAAATCCCTCTTTTGTAGGAACCTAGGATGCATCTTTGAAGTGTACTCAATTTGCCAACTAGTTGACTGAACTCAAGGTGAGTGTCACCTCCCATGTGTGTGCCCATGTGCTCCAATTTTTTAGGAGCCCATTCCAAGGCATCCCCACATGCTCCTAACATTTATAATTTATTACAAATGTCAATTAACATGATTTATTTCATCAAATATTATTCTCTTCCTAACCCTAGTGTTGTTGAACACATTCCAAGGATTTAGGAGACTCATGAAATAACTAATGTTTAGGATTGTAATTAAATGGCATCTTATTTCCAACATTCCCCCACTTGACATTATACTTTGCAATTATTCTAAAAAAGTAATAGTAATTTTAAATCAAGTACAGGACTCAAGGCTAATGGCCTTCTTGCACCACAAGAACTTATCTGTAGGAACTAGCTTCGTAAGATAATTTGCAGCATTAATCAAAGTGTCAACTTTTTCAATTAATACTTTTCTACTTTCAACCATTTATCACACAAAGTGATACTGAACATTTACTTGATTAGTACGACCATGATACATAGGATTTATGGCTAAACAAATAGCACTTTGACTATCACATTCAAGCCTAACTTGCTTGCAATTACAACCAATACCTTTCCCAAATCTCTATAACCAAACTGCCTCTTTAGAGGCATGTGTGTCAGCCATGTACTTTGCTTATGTGGTGGACAAAACAATTGCAGGCTACCTCTTACTCATCCAACTAACTGCAGCTCTAAAAAAAGTGTACACATAACCATTGGTTGACCTCCAACTGTCCAGATGTCCTACCCAATTTGAATCAACAAAACCATGTATTTCCAATCATCTATTCATAATATCAATGTCATTAGAACCATGATAAACTAAAGAATAATCAGAAGTCCCTCGTAAATATATAAACACCCTCTTAACATAAGTCCAATGTTCTTTACCAAGGTTAGACATAAACCTACTAAGAACTCCCATTGCTTACGCTATATCTGGTCTTGTACAGACCATTGCATACATTAAACTACCAATTGCACTAGCATACGGAATTTCAGACATTTCCACGTAATCAAAATCAGATTTAGGACTCATGTCTAAACTTAACTTTGTGCCAACTAGTAAAGGAATATTAACTAGTTTACTATCCTACATGTTAAACTATTTCAAAATAGTATCAACATAATTGCTTTGACTTAAGCAAAGCTTTATGTTACCTCTATCTCTGCTAATCTCCATACCAAGTATATATTTTGCAGCCCCTAGATCTTTCATCTCAAATGTCCTCGAGAGTTGTACTTTCAATTCTTTGATCATTACCTTGTTGTTACCAATAAACAACATGTCATCAACATATAAGATAATAATTAAAGTTGATCATCAATTATTTTTATGTATAAAAAATGATCTTACTCACTCCTAACATAACCAATTTTCAATGTGAAACCATCAAACTTCTGGTACCACATTCTGGGTGACTATTTCAATCCATATAAATATCTCTTTAACCTACAAACTAATTTTTCTTTTCCTTTTACAACAAAACCATCAAGTTGCTTCATATAAATCTCCTCATCAAGATTCTCATGCAAAAATGCAGTTTTCACATCCATTTGCTCAATTTCTAAATTATAAATAGCAACAATAGACAAAAAGAATCTAATAGATGTAAGTCTAGCAACAGGAGAGAAGATTTCATTAAAGTCAACCCCCTCTCTCTGGGAATAGCCCTTGGCTACTAATCTAGCCTTGTACCTTTCGAGATTACCATCTGCACCAATCTTCTTTTTAAAGATCCATTTACAACCAATGGCCTTTCTTCCTTTGGGAAAACTCTCAAGATCCCATGTGTCACGCATCTCTAGGGATTCCATTTCCTCATGCATAGCTTGTGACCAAAGCTTGTGTTCGTTTGAAGACAAAGCTTCCCTGCAAGAACTGGGTTCATCATAAGCACTCATTAAAGAAAAAATGCAATGGAAATTAGGTGGGCTATACCTATCAATGAGATTTCGTTGTCTTGTGGATCTTCTCGAAGGGGTCTCTACTTGTCCCTCAATATGCTCATCTTGAGCATCTATTTCAGAAGAACTCTCTGAACTCTCCTCTTCCAATCCATCCAATTGTTCTTCAACATGTGCATCTTGTTGATTATAATTATCAATCTCAAAATGCACTGTTCGAGAAGTATCCTTCTCATTTGGTTTTTCTTCTCCTGAATAAGCTCTAAATTCCCTAAAAAACACATCTCTAGATAAAGAAACTTTTCGTGTTAGTGGATTCCAAAGCTTGTAACCTTTTACATTTTCACCATATCCTATGAATATGCATTTATGTGCTTTAGGATCCAATTTAGATCGCTTTTCTTGAGGCACATGAACAAAAGACTCACAACCAAAGATCCTTAAATATGCAACACTAGGCTTCTTTCCTAACCACATTTCATAAGGAGTTATGTCTTCAATAGATGAACTAGGGGATCTATTGATTAAATAACAATAATTACATATCGCCTCAGCCCATAGGGACCGATCTAGCTTAGCACTACTTAACATACTCCTAGCTCTTTCCATTAAGGTTCGATTCATCCTTTCTACTACTCCATTTTGTTGAGGTGTATATGGAGTAGTTTTTTATATCACTATCCCTGCATGCTTACAATAGTCATCAAATTCCCTAGAACAATACTCACCACCATTATTTTATCTCAACACTTTTATCTTATGATCTGATTGTTTCTCAACCAAAGCCTTAAATTCCTTAAACTTATTAAACACATCAGATTTGTTATGCATAAAATATATCTATGTGTATCTTGAAACATCATCAATAAATGTGACATAGTATCTAGATTTTCCAATAGAGTCAATATCCACAAGGCCCATTACATCTGAGTGAATAATCTCTAATAATATTTTCGCTCTATTTGTACCACTAGGAAATTTAGATCTAGATTTGTTTCCAAACACATAGTGCTCACAAAAGTCATTTTTGCCAATATTATAATTAGGAATACCATCAACCAAATTACTATTAAGAATGGTGCTAAGACCTTTTTCACCTATATGGCCCAATCTATGGTGCCATGGCATACATGTATTTACAACTTTAATTACATTGGATAAAATATTTACATTGGAGGTATTTAGCTTAAACAAAGTCCCAATCTAAGATCCTTTAGCAACCACCATATTCCCTTTCACCAATCTACAACCACCTTTTTCAAATGTCACATGCATTCAAGAATCATTGAACTTAGAGACAGAAAGAATATTTCTATCAAGTCCCAGAATATGTAAAACATCATTGTCTTAACCCTACCATCACTAAAACACAATTTTACCTCTCCTTTGCCAAGAACCTTTTTTATGTTGTTGTCTCCAAAGAAGACATCCCCTCCATCATATGTAGTATACTTAGTGAACCACTCCTTTCTAGGAGTCATATGATAGGAGCAACCTGAATCAATAAGCCAAGAGTTATCAACAATAGTATTAGAAGAAATGACTAATGCATCACTACTGTCATCGGTGGATTTATTTGTAGTAGTATCAAAACCCTTTTTCTTGCTTTTACAATAATTTTTAATATGTCTAGGTTTTCCATAGTTCCAACACTTTACCTTACTCTTACCAAGGGTTTTTGACCATCCTTTGGACTTACCCTTTCCTTTCTTGTCTGCCTTAGATTCCTTCTCTTTAGGCATACCTCTTACAAACAAGGCATCTTGGGAGCTAGTTTTAGACTTCCTCCTCATCTCCTCTGATAGGAGAGTAGGAATGATATTTTCCATATTTGGATCTGCAACATTACCACTGATTGCAATAATTAGATTTTCCCAAGAATCTGGTAAAGAGAAAAGTAATAAAATGCATTTATCCTCATCTTCTAGCTTTACATCTACAGATGCTAACTGACTGAGAATCAAATTAAAAGCATTTAAATGTTGTGCTATAGAATCACCATCTTTCATTTTTAGTGAATACAACTGTCTTTTTAGATACAACTTATTTGTGAGACTTTTAGTTTGATAAATATCACCTATTCTCTTCCACAATTTATATGCAATATGTTCTTCTAAAACATTCAAGAGAACAACATCAACAAGACATAATCTAATTGTTCCTCTTGCTTTCCAATATAACTTAGCCCAATCCTCATCTAAAATATTTGTAGATGTATTTGTCCAATTATTTGCAACTAACCACTGGTCTCTTTCTTCAAGAAGATCTTCCATTTTTAATTTCCACATTTCATAGTTAGATCCATTGAACCTTTCAATATCTAAACGAGAATTCATTGTAACAAAACTTATTTCAAAAATCAGAAAATAACAAAAATAATAAAAGCTCCCACTAAGCCAATAAATCCTTCAATCTTTAAGAGAAATGCATCCCAATACTCTACCTAACCTCATCTCTGATACCAAATGTTGAAAATTGAGGTATTTTCTTTGCTTAATACTTTGTAAAACTTTAATATTGTTGTTCTAAATATGCTTTTCCTTTGTTACAGATTATTTGTGGGTGATTACCTGATTAATCCATTTTACTATTTTTAGAATTTAGATAGAAGTTGATAGAAGAAGTAGATGGGATATTAGAAATATTACACAAGAATGTAACGTGGAGAAAACCCTTTCAGGTAAAAAACTCCACCAAGAATTAATCTATTATTCAATGTCTGAAGTGGATTACAATAGCTTCAATTCTTGCTTGAGAATTCCTCTTTTGCCTTCACCAAAATTCTTCACAACCTACAAATAAAACTCACACTAACTCTCTTCAACTTTCTTGAGATAAATAGACTATAATCAACATTGTAAACTCCAAAATGAGTTACAATAACAATGCTCAAGCCCTATCCCTAAAAGGTACACCTATCTCTTGCAAGTAGAGTTGTGTCATGAAGAACAATGTCAAATCATATCCTTCATCCATTTGGGCATCCCAAACTGAAGTCATAACTCAACATTTATTTTGTAGATAACTCCAAGGCTTTATCCTCAAATTTGGTGTCTAGAAGAGGGCCCACTTAACTAAGCCTTCTAAAATATCTCAACATGCAAAGGAGTTAATTCCAAGAAGCCAACTTGGGTGCCCAAGGTGGGTCCAAGTTAATTCTTGTTACTGAAAATATTTCTCAACACCATTCATGCAGGAATGGTCATCACATGTTAACTAAAGGTAGTCCCTATTATATGTCATGTAACTCAAGATATTAGCCATGCATTCCAAGTTAACTAAGGTTAAATAACATTCAACTAAAACTAATTAAAGATAATTGAACCAAGAATGAACTAAACTAAACTAAACTTCAACTAAACTTTAACTGAACTTCAAACCCTATTTTATAGGTACTCAACATGCATAAAACAAAATCCCTATTTTGTAGGAACCTAGGATGCATCTTTGAAGTGAACTCAATTTACCAACTAGTTAACTGAACTCAAGGTGAGTGTCACCTCCCATGTGTGTGCCCATGTGATCCTATTTTGTAGGAGCCCATTCCAAGGCATCCCTACATGCTCCTAAAATTTAGAATTAATTAAAAATTTCATTTAACATGATTTATTTCATAAAATATTATTCTCTTCCTAACCCTAGTGTTGTTGAACACATTCCAAGGATTTAGGAGACTCGTGAAATAACTAATGTTTAGGATTGCAATTAAATGACATCCTATTTCCAACAAATTTGAATGTTTGTGAGGGTTTTAAATTTTTAAGGTACAACTTATTCACCCCCTCTCAGTTTTCTTGTGCATTCAACAATTGGTATCAAAGAAAGGTTCCTTGGAAAAAAGATAAATCGCTTGAGGTAGATCTAGGATGGTGCACAAGAAAGATGTTCCTATATTTGATGGATCAAATTATGCATTCTTGAAGACAAGGATGGAAGGTTTTTTGGTTTCTCTTGGATTTGAGATCTAGAGGTCTATTGAAAGAGGATATACTACTCCTATAAATGGTCTAAGCACTGATAATGAGATCAAGGCCTATGAAAATAATGGTAAAGTAATGTATGCTCTCTTATGTGGTATTGAAAATTCTGAATTGGTGAAAGTTATGAATTTTAAAACTGCTAGAGAAATTTGGGTAAAGTTGGAAAGAATTTATGAAGGAGATGATAAGATAAGGAAAGGTAAGATGCAAAATTTGAAGATCATGTTTCAGACCCTACGAATGTCTAAAGATAAAAACATTACAAGCTAATTTCAGAAGGTGGATGAAGTTTTCAATGGTATTAGAGGTTTTAGTGGAGACTTGAAAGAAGAATAAGTGGTAAAGAATGTACTTAGAACTCTTCCTAAATCTTACAATCATAAAGTCTATGTTATTGAAGAATTATAAATTTTGAATCAATATACCAAAGATCAGTTGTATGGCTCTTTAACTACTTTTGAAATGAGAGAATTTAGAACAAGTAATGCAAAATTTGAGACTTCTTTTAAGGTTATAAAATCAAAGAAGACTATGGAATCAGATCAAGAGGATCTTGATGATGTGGAAGCTAACTTTGTGAAAATAATGAAAAAGGGTACTAGGAAGTATAGTGGTAAGTTGCCTTTCAAATGTTTTTGTTGTGGAAAGATAGGTCATTATGCTTCTAGATGTCCAAACATATCCTTGAATAACAAAAATAGGGAGAACAAAGGTAAGATGATTAAGAAAAGTTTTTATGTTAGAGAAGATGCAAGTATATATGATGATGAATCTGATTATGGAGATAATGAGGATAATGAATTCTTGTTCATGTATTTAAACTAAGAAACTAATTCTACTAACTTTGAGAAATGTGTGAAGGAAAGGTCTCTAGAAGTAAGTGCTAAGACCGAAGGCACTTTGGTGTCTATTTTTCATGCTAGACAGCAGAAGAGCTATTGGATAATCGACAGTGGATGCTCTAATCATATGACCGGTGATAAGATTAAGTTTTTTAAAATTGAAAAATATGATGGAGGACTTGTTAGGTTTGGTGATGATACATCTACTAAGATATGTGGAAAAGGTTCAATCATTTTTATGGCACTTGTATAATATTGATGATGTTTACTATATTAAGGGCTTAAGGCATAACCTTTTGAGTGTTGGATAAATGTGTAGCAAAGGATACAATATTATGTTTCAAGATGATGGTTGTGAGATTAGAAAAGTCTCCAAAACTATGATTGTTGCAAGAAGGATTAATGGAAATTTCTATCAAATCAAAGGTGTTGATGGTTATTGTTTCATGACTCAGATCAATAAGAGTTGGCTATGGTATAGAAGATTGTGTCATATAAATTTTATCATTGTGAGGATAAGTTCAGTTCAAGCCATGAGAGATATTCTAAAGATTACAAAGCCTATAAATTTTGTTTGTAATGAGTGTCAAATTGGAAAGCAAGCAAGAAGAAGCTTCAAATTCAAAGAGAAATCTTCTACTAGATTGTTGGAATTGGTGCATACAAATCTTTGTATTCCTAGTAGAGTAAGAATTCTTCAAGGTGACATGTATTTCATGCTGTTGATTGATGATTATTCTACAATGATATGAGTTACTTTTCTCATAGAAAAATAAAAATCCCTAGATAAGTTTAAAGCATTCAAAGTTATGGTTGAGAATGGGATGGATATGAAAATAAAATGTTTGAGATTTGATAGAGGTGGAGAGTTCTCCTCCAATGAGTTTAATATATTTTGTAAGAATCATGGGATAAAGAGGAATTTATCTACCCCTAGGACTCCTCAGTAGAATGGAGTGGTTGAAAGGAAGAACATAACTATTCAAGAAGTTGCAAGAACAATGATGAAAGAAAAAAAAATATACCATAATTCTACTGGAGAGAAGTAATTCATACTATTTTTTATATACTAAATAGAGTGCAAGAAAGAGAAAAGAGCACAAAGAACCCTTATGAGTTATGGTATGGAAGGATTCCTACTGTTAAAATCTTCAGAGTGTTTAGAAGCAAATGTTATACCAGAAGGGATGAAGAAAACTTAGGAAATTTTGATGCGAGATCTGATGAATGAATCTTCCTTGGATATTCAATTAAAATCAAAGCTAATTTGTGTTACAACAAGAGGTTAAGAGATTATTGAGAGTTCAAGTGTTAATATTGATGAAGGCCCATAAAATAATTTAGTGGTAATAGATGGATATGAATCAGATGAGTCTACCAGTAGAGAAGAAGAAAATGAAAAGGAAAAATAAGTACAAATTGCAAAGGAAGAAGCTCCGAAAAAAGTTCCTAAAACTCCTAAGTATGTGCAGGAGAATCATTTTGAAGAACAGATCATTAGTGATAAGAACAAAGGTGTGCTGACAAGAAGGAAATCTCCTAAAGAATAGGTAATTTTATTTTTACATTTTGAAGTTAAACCAAAAATAGTGATTGAAGCATGCAATGATGAGTATTGGATCAAGGCTATGAAAGAAGAACTAATGCAGATTGAGAAGAATCGGACTTAGGAACTTTTCCCAAGACCAACAAACAAGAATTTGATTAGAACTAAGTGGTATTCAAAAACAAACTAAATGAGAATGGAGAAGTGGTAAGAAACAAGGCAAGGTTGTGTGTAAAGGCTACTCATTGCAAGTAGAAGGAATATACTTTGAGGAGACATTTTCCCCAGTGGCAACAATGGAAGCTTTCAGGATGTTTTTGGCTTTTACAGAACATAAATATTTCAAAGTATATCAGATGCATGTGAAATCTGCTTTCTTGAATGGTGAATTGGAAGAAGTATACATAGAACAACCAGAAGGATTTCAGTTATCAGATAAACCAAATATGGTCTTTAAATTGAAGAAGGATCTATATGGATTGAAACAAGCTCCCAAAGCTTGGTATGTAAGGTTGGATAGGTACTTGTTTAAAAAATTATTCAATAAAGGTACCACAGATAGTAATCTCTAATTCAAAGTTGAAAAATATCATATCTTGATTGTGGTTGTATATGTTGATGGCATTATTTTTGGAGGAAATGAAATTATGTGTAATAAGTTTGCAGAAGAGGTGTAGAAAGAGATTGAAATGTTTATGTTTGAGGAGATGAATTTCTTCCTTGGGATTGTTATGCCTTGCATAACCATCCCATCTTTTGACTTGATCAAAATGGGTCCCCCTTTATGTTTTTGTCCTTGGTTGTTTTTCAAACAAAGTTTGGAGTCTTTCTTTTCCAACACTTTGTTTTTCTTTGATTTATTCTGTCGGAACCAGAGCCAGAACCAAATCGCGTTTTGAAACTTGTTTTAAAGATCGATTCTGATCCTCGTCCCAACAGTATTTTCTTGTTGCCTTTTTGTTTTGTCTTTATCAGAGCCGAAGCTGAAGTGGAAGTGAAGTCTGTATTTATTCAAATTTTCAAAATCAATTCCCGTTCCGCCTCCACTTTTTGGTCTTTTTGTCTAGACTTAGGTTTTGTGTTAAATTTTTTCTCGTTTCAGTTTTTATGTTTTTATTTTTTTGTTTGTTTCGCTTTCTTCTTTGTTGGCGGAAGCGGAACTAGAACCAAAACCAGAACCAATGTGGAAAATTACCCAAGTTTCTAAATCATTTTCTACTCTAATTCTACTCCCGCCATGTTCATTGACTTTACTGAGGTCGCACAATAGTAATGTGCCAATTCCCTCTGCAGTTTTGACTATGCTCTGCCACATTGATGGCATTAATTACAAGAGTTTTGCATGTATGAAACTGCAAGTTTTTACCTTAATTAGGGATTAACTGGTAGTTATCATCATTGTTAAAAGATCAAAGAGTGAACCAGAGTTGCAGTGGAGCATTTTTGCGTGTGAGTCGATCGAAAGGGAGACAATTACACGTGGATTGCTTCAAGGGACTAACCTATTTATTTGCATTTGAGGTAGGGTTTTCTGTTCTTCTCTTTCATCTTGTTTCATGTTTTCCATTTTTGTTCGATCGTTGGTTTCGTGCGAATTCGTGATTCTCAGTTGTATTGTGAGTTCATGTGATTCGTTTTCTTTCTCTTTTGTTTTATTTTCTTGTTTTCATCTTTTCTTTTCTGGTTTTGTTTCTTGTTTGTTTTTTTTAATTTTGACACGGTCGTTTTCATGTTTTAATCATCACCGTATCGTGGTGCCCTAGTTTCTAAATGCATAGATTAGTTGCTATTCTATTGTTTGTAGGGTTTTGATAAATTATGGTTTTACTTAGGAATCCTGTTGCGTTTTGAATCTGATTAATTTGGATGGGATTAAATTTGTGCCCTAATTATTTGAAATCAAGCGTTTGTGATTTAGGGTTTTGACGTGTTCTTGTTTTAAATGTGGTGCCCTAATTAGTACGATTGTATATCGGTCATATGGGGATGGTCTTGTATAGGTTATTTTCTAGCCCCTTTCATTTTGATATGACCTAGTCCTTAGATCATAACGCCATTTATCATTCGGTTAAAATCTCTTATGACGTCATGGTTATTTTAGGCGGAGGCGGGATCGGAATCGATTTAGACTTTGAACCATGTTTTGTAGAGAGTGTCGATTACATTTTCATCCCATCTCCGAATCTGCTTACAATAAGAAGTAGGCTCTCAAAAATAACAGTAACCTAGTCAAAAGCGGAACCGGAACTGAATATAAAATTAGAAAATCTTCATGGAATCAAATCAGTTTCCATTCCGATTTCGGTTACCATTCCAATTCTAACTCCAGTTCCGGTTGTTATTACTATAATATCAATAGTGGTTTTAGCTCTGATCCAGATAGTGCTTTAAAAAAGAGACTATTTAGAGTGTTTTTCTGCTTGGTTCCGCCTCCGGTATATATATGAAGGGTAAGATCTTAATGCATTTTTTGTTATATTTGTTCAAAGATCTAATTTAAGGTTTTGTTGCAGGAAGTTAAAGAATGTCAAGAATATGAGGAGAAGCTTTCCAAAGGAATCAGCCTACAGAAACTTCAAAGGCATCAATTAAGCCTAAGAATATTAAGCTGGAGCAGTTGCCTTATACCTTGAGGTATAACCATGGGGGTCTTGTCGTCACTGTCAGCAAAGTAGAATTTGATTGGGCTGATATAACTGACACCAATCTAGGTCCATTCAATTTTGAGGAGTTATACTCAAAAACATTCACTGAGGATGTAACAGGGAGAACTAGAAGAATAGTTGAGTTTGGCTTGGCTCACATCACTGTATTTCCTCTATCCATCCAATGCCCGGAATTGATCATGACAGTAGTAGGAGCTTACAATCCGGCCACTAGACAATGTATGGATTCACAAGACAATGTGATTATAGATCTAACTCCTCAAATGTTTTAGCACATGTTCAATGTCCCTGATCAAAAGAGCCTGGTGTAGTTGAATGATGCAAATGCTTTGGATATATATGGCAAGCACAAGGAGGGTAATAAGGCTCACTTGAACAAGAAGTGGTTGAGAACAAAGAAGAAGTCTCTGACAAAGCTCCATGATCAACCAAAGAGGGTAGAATTCTACAAGGAGGTATCGGACCTAATAATGATGTTGTCTAGAGTCTTTAGGAAGAGGGATGCATTTCATTTCAAGGAATGGATGTTTCCTTTCATTCAAAAAATCTTTAATGGAAAGCAACAATTTGATTGGCCTATGATTGTCTCGGATACCATTCACGATCAGTTAACTAGAATAAGGGAAACCGAGAGCTTTTTCATGACTTCTTATGTTGTCTATGCAGCAACTAGAGGAGGCATCTTTCCAGGTTTGAAAAAAGTAGGAATATTGGGAGAAGCTGATGGATAAAAGAGCGTATGGGATCACTATGATCAGCTATCCCTGCAGGTTTCTGAAACACAATTTAGAAGAGTTAATGATGCATTCTTATATGTAGTCATTAACCAACTTAATGGAGATGCAAGATACAGATTGAGCCAAGATGCCATGGCCTTTATCACAGAATGGGGATGTTGGTATATCCAATACCCCAAGTTCACTTATTTCAGGTTGGCTGGATTTGAGGGTCATCCTCACTTACTTCCAAGGTGTTGCAGCAACAGAATGATCTTGATGGATTTTGTCTACCAGCATCTAGGGATCAATGCCCGATTTGGGTTAAAACACAAGCCAATTTGTCATAAGTTCCCCATGCAATTGGGTGAATATAGTTTCCCACGCCTTGTGGGATCTAAGGTGGTTTGTAGTATATTGATACATTTAAAGTTGGGTTTGTATACTACTCGAAAGCACTTTGATCCAAAAAAGAAGATGAATGCTTTGTTGGCTTCGGTCTTTGAAAAACATTTCAATTTGTTAGAGGACTTCTGGAGTGATCTTCAAGATGAATATGACCTCAGGAAGAGGAATTATGAGAGGTTGCATGTTTCACTCATGGTAGAATTCAGGGTCAAAGATGATATCCCGGATACATTAGTAAATGATGGAGTTGTGTTGGATCCATCATATGAAGCATTGAACATTGGTACCAAAAGTTTGGATCCAGTAGATTGGGATGGTGAGGAGACCATCGACATCAAGAAAATAGGGAGACTAGTCTTGGATAGGAGTATCCATTGGGTTGTTCTAAGAGCCAAAACTCATGGGGGTCCAGCTCCTAAGAAAGGGAAGGGATATAAGAGAATCAAGAGGAGAGGGCCACCTAAAGAACCTTTGGAGTTCTTCCCTCCTGATATTGAAGAAATTGAGCTTGAAGCCCCTACTCAATATTTACCTAGAGTACAAGAGGAGGATGCCCAAATAGAACCTGTGGTTTCAACACCAGCAATAGGTGAGTCATCTGCTCAAGTCCCTCTTACGAAGAAACCAGGTGGAGAGATGCCTAAAGGAACTCTTCATGGTATAGCTGAAATATTGAAGGGGAAAGGAGTGGAGTTGGAGATTCATGATGTGGAAACGGACTCTAATGAGACCTTATCAGAGTAGGATGCACAAGAAAATATGCCTCTAGAAGAGGAAATTGATCATGTGCTAATAGAGGAAGATCAATGGGCACTGTTTGACGAATCAAAGAGAGCTTCGAATGCTCAAGCACATGCAAAAGAAATGGAAAAATAGAAGGTAATAGATGCTAATGCACAAGCAGGTGCCTTACTTCAACAACAACAAATGGAAGCCAAGTGAAGAGCCAATGAAGTACAAAAACAACAAATGAAAAAGGAGCAGGAGCTCAAGACCAAGGAAGAGAATGATAAGCTAGAGTTGGTGCAGAAAATTCATGATCTGGAGGAGGAAAAGGCAAAGCAACGAAGGGAGAGAGAATCCCTTGTGGCCAAATTGAAGCTTGTTGAAGAAGCTTATAAGAAGAAGGAGGAAGAAGAATGCATACAAAAAGAGAAGGATGCCGAGGAGCTGGCCAAGCAACTGCAAAAGGAAAAGGAAGACATGGACAAACATAAAACATTGGAAGAAGAGAGAAATCGGGTACTTGAGGAGAAGAGGTTAGAAGAGGAGAAACTGAAGAATGAAGAAGAAGACAAGAGGATACAAGAACAAAAGGACAAGGAGGAAGCTGAAAAGCTTGCACGAGAAAATGTAGAGTAAGAACAACAAAATGTACAAGAGGTTGATTCTCAACCTAAGGTTAATGTGCTACAACCCTCTACTACCATTGCTTCTTCTTCAACTATAATGACCACTACTCCAAGTGCTCCCACTTGGTTAAAACTTGATCTTCAAAAGAGATCAGTGACACCCTCATAGCCTCTTAATTGGGATGATATGATGAAAGAGATTGAAAAGGATAGACCCAAGAAGAAGGCTAAAATTTTGCATTCCACTAGACTCACTAAAGGAGGATAAATTGTTGCTGAATGTGCAATACTATTGGGGGACAAGGATGTGGGAGATATGCAGCTTACTAATTACCAGTTGGGCATGGTCAATTTGGGAAGAGCCACGAGAAATCAGCAAATGAACTTGATTGTTGTGGTAGCATCATCCACCAAATCAAGAATGATGAAGGATAAACAAAGAAAGGATGAGCTTAAGGCTCAATTGGATCAACTACACACTTTCTTGAAGAATATTTCTACTCCAAGGTCACAACAAAGTACCACCATTGAGACACCAATTTTTCTTAGCAAGAGAGGTGGATGATTTGGTGCATATAAGGAGTAAGGCTGAGATGATGGATAGATGGACCGACATGCTTAATCAAGAGATGGGTGAGGTGTTGGGCAACAGTTTTGAGATTCACAAGATGACAGTGAAGTTAATACAAGAGATGAATCATCATGCCAAAGCATTGGGAGAACAAGAGGAGGAGTATAGAGGGTATATCAAGAAGTTGAAAGAGATTAATAAATTGTTGAAATCCTCAGTTTTGGAGCAGTCGATACTTGAAGAGGACAACACAGATTTCTTGGAAAAGACCTCCAGCATAGTCTGGTTTAGATCTGAACAAACATAAGAATGAAGTTCAAGATTCTAGCAAGGATCTAAATGAACAACTTGATGAGCTAGAACCTGTTGTTGCTATTATAGTGAATGTTGATATATCGGGGAAGGAAGGCCTACCTTTAAGTCAGTTAAAAGAGAAATAGGATGATAGACTTAAGGAGGTTGTGCAAAAGGGAGATGATGGAGAGGATCTACTATTGGATCAGTTGATGGATATTAAAGAAGAGGTAAGGGCTGCTAGAAGGGAGTTGATAAAGTTAAAAGACGTGAGAGAATTTGTTGCTGCTGAATTAAAGAGGATCAAGTTAGAAGATAGTTGGGTTGATGGACCAGATTTGGATATGCTTCAACAAGTCTTCTCTAGTTATGATGAGTACACTTCAGAGAAAACTCTGCATGCATGACTGATAGTCTTATGGGTGCATGGTTTTCTTTTCTCATTCGCATGTATGACTAATAGTCTTAGAGGTGCATGGCTTATTTTCTCTTCTCTCTTCTTCTCTCCAATTTACTAGATGATCAATGTGGGAACTAGAGATAAAATTGATCTAAGTTTCCAAGAAGAATTAAGTTCCTAAAAAGGTGGATCTCGACTTTAAATAGAGAGGACTTCATATTTTGTACATCTATATATACTGGTAGGTTACCATAGTGTAAAGGTCGGCTGATGAGAATAAGATCGGCCACCTGATAATAGCAAATAGAATTTTTTCATAGATTTTACAAAGATACTTTGTTATTTTATTTACAGTTGAATATAAATACTGGTTTTTTTGCACAATATGGTATTAGAATTGAGTTTATTGGATAATGTTGATGAATTATAGTCTATCTGTATGCCAGTGATTGTGTTGAAGCATAAGTGTTTCTTTTGTGATGAAAATCCTTAGAAGGAACCAGATTTAAAGATTATTTTGTTATATTATCTATGGATTGAATTATTGAAAGTCTGCTGATCTATGATTTTGGCAACGAATGAGAGTTTGTTCTTTCAAAATCTTTAAAGTATTTATGATGTGTAATTATGATGGTTAAATTAAGCACCTTAGATGCATGCAATAGTATGGACTGTTTTGTAAATTGTATCACGCTATGGTTTTCTTGATTTGTTGAAAGAACATTCGTTGTTGAAAATATATGTTCGGATATTCGATAAGTTTTATTCATGTTTCACTAATGTACGCCTTGATCTATCTTTTTCTTTTATTTAAAACCCACTTTTCATTAAGAACAGTTCAATGAATTAGTCATTGCTTGCATCCCTTATTACTAGCAAATGCCCCTTGAATATTACAGTTGCATGCACCACTTGAGTGACACCAGACAGTTGAGAACCAACTACCAGGACCTTGGGAGTTAGGCTACTATATGTTGTCTTTATTTTTCAGGAGAAATGGAGTAGAGATATTTTGTTTAACGTTGCATTGTCTCATTTTCACCATCAACAAATCTGGCGCTAGGAGGGCATGAAGGAACAAGCTAGCTCACATTGTGTCATTCTCACCAGAGAAATATGGGAGGATTCTCAGATCCTCTACTAATCCTGGACAATTAGAAGAACTTCAAACCCCAGTTAGACCTAGACCCCATGCTCGTAGAATTTTGATACCTACATTGCCACCACCGCTTACTCCACCAGGATTTCAACCAAATCCACTTACACCGCTACCAGTTCAACCTACATCACCACCACTGGCTCGACCAATATCACCACCATCAGTTAGACCAATTTCACCACCAATTCGGCCTATATCACCACCGCCTACTCAACCAATCCTACCCATGGCTTACTTTGTGAATAACCCCTCTCCGTTAGGGACTATTCCAAGGGGAATCCATGATCTACCAAAGAACCCATAAATTTTTTGTCCCAAGTACATGCATGGTGAATCAAGAAGTGTTGAGGAGCATATACAAGCATTCAAAGATGCTTGCACCTGTGCTCAAGTTTCTCATCAGGATGTGGTATGTATATTGTTTCCTTATTTTTTAGGTGACATGGCGTATAACTAGTACTTAAATCTGCCCCAGGGATTTATTCTGGGCTGGACAGATTTAGAAAATGCATTTATTAATCAATTTAGAGTCTATGTAGACCCTGCCATCTTGTATAACTAGTTTTCCACCATAAGAAAGGAACATCATGAGCCACTGCATCTATTCAACACTAGATTTCAAAGGATGTTTCGTAGGCTGCAAGATCCTTACTTAGTAGCTGAGAATATAGCCATTCAGGCATATTTAAGAGCGGTTGATCCCTTGATTGGCTTATTCTTGTAGAGAACTTATCTTCCCAATAAAATTGACTCTCTATCTAAAGTGTATCATTGAGCTATCCAATTGCAACAATAGATAAGTCTGCAGTTAGGAGGTTTAGGAGCAACTCTTCCTCCCATGAGTTATCAGATACCTAACCCACCATTGTATAACATTATCCCAGGGATGTCTTACTCCCAATACAGACCTATGTTTGAGTTACAAGCCCCACCTTCCATGCCCTTTTTCAGAAATGGCATGCAAGATTCTTCCCAACAACCTCAAAATCAACAACAACAAGTAGGAGGATCAATACATGTTCATTCCCCATCCATAATGCAGAATGTGCGAAATGAACAAACTATTCAACTGACCAATGAATTACAGACTCTCAAGGAGACTTTGTCTCAAATGTCTAATGACATGGCACATCTTAGGCAAAACCCTCCCCACAACCAAAACTAGAATTATCAGAACCAGGGAGGTTACAACAACCAGGGGAATTACTCCAATCAGAATGGGAATCAGAACACCAATTGGAACTTTCAGAATCAGAATTCCTCTAACCAAAATTACCAAAATCAAAATAGAGGATATAACCAAAGGTCCAACAACAATAATAGGCAGTGGAATACTGGACCTAATAATGGGGGAGTTCCCCATAATTACCAGTCAGGAAAGGAGAGATCATATACTGCTAATGTGGCTAACCTTAATTTCATGACTAATTGGTGGAGGCTACATGCTACTGCAATACATTCTGAGGTTAATTTCCCAGAAATGGAGAAAATGGTAAAGATTGCACAAGCTGATTCCCATCCTCTAGTAGGAAATTCCAATCAGGATAATGGGTCAATCAATACTGCTATGACCTATGAGACTATTGAAGAGAAATACCAATTTCCCATGCAAGGAGATAATCAACCAGAGCAGGATGTGTAAGATGCCCAAGCCTTCTAGTCCAAAGGTGGTCACTTTCTGAGAAATCAGAATAAGGGCCCATTTACTACATCTACACCCCCAAACAACATGGTCTCACCTAACCAAAATGCAGATAATAACCCACCGCCACCGAAGGGACCTTTTGACCCTTAAAATAGAGGTAATCTGCCTCCTTTTCCTAAGTATCAAGGGAGGAATTATTCAAAATTTAATTTTATTGCAGAACTATAGAGACAGAAGATGTCATTATCATTCTTTGATATCATGAAGTGGTGCTCGGCTCAACGAGAAGTGGTATTGAAGGCCCTGGAGGAGGCAGACTACTTAAAGGGAAAATGTAAAGTGACTCCAGCAAAGGAGACAAATGCAACCATTTATAAAGGTAAGACCAGCACCCCATCTTTTCTTTTAAGTTTGAGGATTTTTGGAAAGAATTTGCATAACCGTTTATTAGACTTTGGAGCATCGGGTAAAGTTATGCCCTTTTTAATATGTAAGAAATTAGGATTAAGTCTTATCTCGACCAATAAGAAAGTGATCCAGTTAGACAAAATCGAGTTCAATGTTGTAGGAGAACTAAAGAACATGCATGTACAGTTTGGATCAGATCCAAGGATCCAAACCTACATAGATATCCAAGTGGCTGACATCCTAGAGACATATGGTATGCTCCTAAGTCAGGAGCTAATGAAAAGTATTGGGGAATATTTGTCCTTGGATTTCTCTCACATGTGGCTACCCGGGAAGGGGGTTGCAATGCAGATAAGGATTGAGAGTGAACCAAGGCTCAAGCACATGATTACAGAATATGATGCTTCAAATGAAGTAGCATATTTTGAGACTGAGATAGGAGTTTACAAACAATAGGAAGTCCTCACCTTCTTTGTACTCAATCCTTATGATACATTGCCCCTAGAACATAGTAACCCAATGATCTGCATCAACTGACAAGTTCTAATAAGGAAATTACAACAATATAGGCTGGTATTGGGAGGAGAAACTGATTTGAGTAGTTTGTTGCTTCCTAATTGGTGTAGGATTCATTATCATGATCATTCAAAGTTAACATGCCAATCATGCCTAGATATCTTAAGTCATGTAGACCAACCTCAACAAATATGTCAAAAGAAACCCGAGACCCCTATCAATGAGTTTTCTTTTCAAGTTAAGGATGCTACCATTCTCGATAGGACTAGCTTTTCTCAGGAGGAGGGTTCTTCACTAGTAGAGCAGACTCATAATCTAGGCTCCAACATTCAAGAAGAGATTGAGGTGTCTCAGTTCCTCTTCAATACACCTACCCCAGATACTCTACCAATGCCCAAGACATTGATAAAAGATGAATTGGATTGCAATTTAACCCAAGAAGTTATTTAGGAAGTGATTTCTGAGCAAGCTGAAAACATAGAAAGAACTTCAAGTCTGTCTTGCCCCAAGTCAACTTCTGATGACCGGCAAAATTATGAGCCGTCACACATCCCAAGTAAGTCATCCCCTGTTATCCCTGAAAAGAAAGAACTCCCAGCCAAAGACCAATTGTGGAGTCTTAAATTTGATGGTTCCAAATCCAAAGCAGGAAGTGGTGTAGGGATTGAACCAACCAACTCGAAAGGGAAAACTTACTTTGTGTCTTACAGGTTGTAGTTTGGCTACACAAACAACTTGGCTGAGTATGAAGCACTTGCTAGGACTTATGTTTTCTCATAAAAATAAGGTCAATGCTCTCATGGTTATGGGGGATTATGAAGTGATTGTAAAACAGGTACGTAGCCAGTATACATGTCATAACAAAAGATTGGTTGCATACAAAAATAGAGTTTGGAACTTAATTGAAGACTTTGATGCTTTTGGGATTACTCTAATCCCTAGAGAAGCTAATCAAATTTTAGATGCCCTTGTCGTTGTTGCTAGCACATTGGAACCCATGCAAGATTCTAATCTAAAGAGATTTTCAGTTGAACTAATTTAAGTCTCAGCAGTCCCTAATAATGTCCGAAATTTTTAGGTATTTGATGATGATCAGCATATATTGGCCTTTTTGGCAAGTTCTAATGTTTTTGAAGGATAAATAATAGATGAATCTAAAAGAGATCAAGGAGATTGGGATCCTGAGAAGGAGAGTGAACAAGGGATATTGGATTTGAAAAGTAATAGCATTCCAAAAGGGATGGTAGCTTTGGAGAGAATATTTGATTCTGACCCAAGGGCTCATCAAAGGGTGCCTACAAAGAGTGAAGGAGGGAAATATGAATCTCTCAATCTAACTAACTTAGGCTCTGAAATGAATGTCCTCATAGGAAAGACTTGTCCTTGAGAAATTAAGGACAACATAAATAAATTTTTGGAGCGAAACATTGCAGCCATTGCTTGGAGTTATGATGATCTAAAAACCTTTGACACTTCGGTGATCACACATACCATACCTCTCAAGCTAGAAACCAAGCCATTCCGTTAGAAACAACGCCTGGTCAATGTTTTAATTGAGCCCCTGATCCAGAAAGAGGTACAAAAGCTCCTATCTGCAAGAATAATCTTTCCTGTTAGACATTCTACTTGGGTGGCAAATTTAGTTCCTATACGCAAAAAGAATGGTGAAATCATATTATGTGTTGATTTCAGGAATCTAAATAAAGCCTCTGAGAAAGATAATTATCCATTGCCCTCTCCGGATGAAGTGCTACAAAAGGTTAATGGGTCTTAGATGATGTCATTTTTAGATGGTTATTCTGGGTACAATCAGGTCCTTGTCAGTCATGAGTATAGAATGAAGACAACTTTCACCACCAAATGGGGCACATTTTCGTATCGGAGGATGTCATTCAGTCTTATCAATATAGGAGTAACCTTTCAAAGGGAAATAGATGTAGCCTTCAAAGATTTGATAAGGAAGTGTATAATTATTTATGTGGATTATTTAACCATCTTCTCTAAGAATAGAGAAGACCATGCTGCTGATCTAGAAAAAGTTCTCAAGAAATGTATAAGCTATGGTGTCTCTCTCAATCCAAAGAAGTGTGTGTTTGGAGTATCTAAAGGGAAAATCTTAGGTCACATCATATCAGAAGAAGGGATATCCATAGACCCTAATCGAGTGGAGGATATCTTGAAACTAACAAGGCTAGGCAACAAGAAAGAAATGAGATCCTTCTTCGGGAGGATCAATTTTGTTAGAAAATTTATAACAGGGTTTGCGAAGATCGTCAAACCTCTAAATGAAATGATGAAGAAGGAGGCAAATATTGATTGGAGTAATGAGGCTAAATCTGCTTTCTCGCAGATCAAACAGTCAATATTTGAGGCCCATGTTTTGACAAGCCCAAATTATTTAAAACCTTTTTATATCTATTCTTTTGCATCTGACCATTCATGTGTAGCTATGTTAACACAACGAAGAGGAGAGGGAGAAGAAAGACCTATTGCCTTCATGAGCTCTCCATTTAAGAATGCAGAAGTGAGATACCCACCACTCAAGAAACAAGCCTTTACATTGGTATGAGCAGTAAAGAAGTTTAGGCATTACATTTTGCGAAGTCAAGTAATGCCCATAGTTCCAAATCCAACTATGAAGTCTCTTTTGATGCAAACTGAGTTAGGAGAGTGAAGAGGAAAGTGGATGGCAATTCTACAGGAATTTGATTTAGATATTCATCTGATGAAAATTGTTCGAGGGCAAGGTTTATCAAAAGCAATGGTAGATGTGGACAAAAACATCACTTGTCAGCAGTACACCGTCCAGTCATTTACTAAGGATCCTTGGTACACAGACTTTATTTTATTCCTTTTCAATAACAGATGTCTAGAAGGAATGAATGCTACTCAGAGGAGAGCATTGAGGATGAAAAGTTCTCACTACATGCTTAAAGGGGGATCCATCTATAGAAATATTTTTCAAGGGATTTACTTGCGTTGTTTAGATCAGCAAGAGGCCAAGCATGTTATTTTTGAGTTTCAATGAAGGCATGGAACAGGACATGGATCTGAAGATGCTTTGGCCCATCATATTCTTAGATTAGGTTATTATTGGCCTTATGTATTTTGGGATGCACACCCAACATGTCAGAATCTTTCATGCATGTCAAACTGTTGCACCTAGGGAAATAAATCCTGCAATGCCTTTGCAACCAGTGTATGAGGTAAGGTTGTTTGCTCAATGGGCCCTAGATTTTGTAGGTGTTATTAATCCCAATTATTTTGTAGGACATTAATTCATCTTGACTGCAATTGACTACTGTACACGCTGGACTGAGGCCCAGCCTTGCAAAAATAGCACCACAGAGGTGGTCATCAAATTTTTGACTGAGAACATCACAACTAGGTTTGGAGTTCCATTTGCTCTGGTATGTGATAATGGCCCTGCTTTTTCTTCTGTTAAATTCATTCAATGGTCTTATGAACATAAAATTATTTTGAAGTATTCATCTAATTACTACCCTTAGGGAAATGGAGTGGTTGAGTCCACTAATAAAAACTTGTTGGAAGTAATAAGAAAGTTGTTAGAAAACAATCCTAGAGACTGGCACACCCAGTTGAGATTTGCCTTATGGGCAGATCGAACCCGAATCAAAGTAGCTCTAGAAAATTCGCCTTTTAAGTTAGTTTATGGCCAAGACACTGTCTTCCCGATCCATTTACAAATACCTGTTCTTAAGTTTATGCAGGAGTTTTATACCAAGGATGATAGGATTGAGGTTAGATTACTTAATTTGCTTAACATGGAAGAGCAAAGAGATGATGCTTTGCAAAAAAATTATAAACATCAGGTTGTCATCATGCGCTGGTTAGACAAAAGAGCTAAAATAAAAGCCTTTAGGATATCAGATCTTGTATTACTATGGGATAAAGCCAGAGAAAAGAAAGGAGATCACCAAAAATTTGATAGATTTTGCATATCAAGTTGCTAAGATACTAGGCGAGAATGATTTTTTTTTAAGTACCTTAACAAGAGAGTCTATTTCATTACCAGTTAATGGTCAGTTTCTCAAGCACTATTTTGGTTTATGAAGGGTCTGATGTTTTAAAAATAATGTATCATATTGTATCATATGTAAAGTATTTTTTGTTTTGTTTTGTTTTTATTTTATGTTTTGGTTTGTTCTTTGTTTCTTGTTTAATTTGTTTTGTTTTGTCTTGTTTCATTGGGGATCTTCATTTATGTCCATCTCAAGACAAGGGGTTGTTATTCAAAGTATTCTATTGGTACTAGGAGAGAAATTGGTTTAGGTATTTTCATTATCATCATTTGAAAAGGATTTCATTCTGAAACTCATGTTTTTATGACCATTCTAATCTAGTTTTGAAAATTTATTAAGGATAGAAGATACATTGTGACTACTCATGAATTATGATAAAAAATCTGTCACCAAATTAGAAAAAATATGCTTAAGTAAATGCCTATCTGTTTTAGAATGGCTCTACCTTTGATTCAAGTGAAAAATCTGATTCCAAGACTATCATGAAATCCATTGTAGTTCTCAACCCACATTTCAGATCAATTGTGTCTGAGTATTGAGGAGGGTGTATAGAATATTTCCACAAGTGAAGCTTAAGTAAAAAAAATGAAAAGAAAGAAAGAAAAGGCAAGCTCAATATCAAATGGGTGAATCGAGTATCTCTATCAGGGCTATGGATGTCTGGTTGGCAGTAGAGAAATTCTTTGAGAGATCTAGAGGTATCTGCGTCGGGGCTATGGACGCCTGTCTGGCAGCAGAGCAATACCCAAGATTTTATTGCACGATAGTTAAAGGACTCAACCTATGTAACTTGAATCTTAGATATAGTTGTTCAGGAGCAGAGAAAGTATCTATGAAGAAGGATGCACAATATACGCACACACTCAGATTCAAAAATAACTCATGAGCACATACATCTGAGATTCCAACTCAACCTTATTTTATATATATCTGATCTTGTTCAAGTTAGCACGTTTCATAAGCTAAGTTGTTTTTGGGTGACTGAATTTTCTTGGGTGTCTTGAAAATGGGTAAACCATTTTCCTAGCCGAGTCACCATTTGTTATGCCTTGCATAACCACCCCATCTTTTAACTTGGTCAAAATGGGTCCCCCTTTATGTTTTTGTCCTTGGTTATTTTTCAAACAAAGTTTGGAGTCTTTCTTTTCCAACACTTTGTTTTTCTTTGATTTATTTTGTCGGAACTAGAGCCGGAACCGAATTAGGTTTTGAAACTTGTTTCAAAGATCGATTATGATCCTCATCCCGACGGTCTTTTCTTGTTGCCTTTTTGTTTTGTCTTTATCGGAGCCGAAGCCAAAGTGGAAGTTAAGTTTGGATTTATTCAAAGTTTCAAAATCAATCCTCGTTCTTCCTCCACCTCCACTAGAATTTACAACACATGGCATCCATATGCACCCATGCACAAACACGTACTCTCTAATCTCTGAACATACCTATAGTTTTCTAGATCAAAGTATTCCTTGAACCTCCTTTAGGTGCAAGTACTAGTATAATTAGCAAATAGGTTACATATAGTGTGAGATTTGAGCTTGAAACAAGTTTCATGGTTGCAAACCACTTTTGAGTTATTGGAAAACAAGTTTTAGTTGTCATTTAATAGTAAATCAGCTACCATTTAATGTTAAAAGCCTCCAAAATATCACTTATCACGTAAAAGCCAGATAAATATTGATTTTCCAACTAGACAGGGACATTTTATTTCCATTTGCAAAAAAATTTTGTCGATTTGATGTCAACTTTATTTTTTCATTTGCATTGTTTATGTTTTAAATATGTATGCAAATATTCCAAAATTAGATAATGCTTAATTTCTTTAAGGAAAAATCCAAAATTTTCTAAGTTTATTTCATTCCATTATTCATCACTTAATATTAATTGTTTTATCTAGCCACATACATATAGAATGGGCATCCACACACACCCATGTACAAACATGTACTCTCTAACATATTAACATACATATAGTTTTCTATCGATGTAATATTTGAACCTCCTTTAGATGCAAGTGTTAGTATATTATTATATAAAACACTTAATAACAAAAGTGATTAAGGTTTATACTATAAAGTTGAAAAAAGCTTATTCAAAATTTTAAAACTTTTTGTACCATACTCTATAATGAGAGTTGAAGCATAGTAAAGCAACCACAATAGGGTTGAGATGGTGAGTAATGGTCAAGTATAAAGGGGACCATCCCCTATTATATTATATGGCTATTTGATGGTAGTTGTTGATGCCATTGAATAGTTACAAGGATTTCATTGTTGGTTTAAATAGTGTGGGATAAACTTTTTATGGCTACAATAATTAAAAAGTGACTATAAAATAGCTTTGGTTTTCATGGTCTACAAGTTTTTGTATTAATTTTAGGAGTTTTAATTAGGGTAACATGTAAAAAAATAATATATTTTTATAAAATTAAAAATTATATTATATATTTTTTATAATCTAGTAAGATATAGGTCAATACTTTATATATTTTTTTTTCAATTATGTTTTTTCTACAAATATATTTTATTTTTTCATGTAGACAAGATAAATACAGTTGAAAGAAGACTTTGATACTATGTTAAGAATCAATAATCATGAGGTTTAGTCATGATAATCATTTAACTTTGTTACAATAAATAATAGAGATAATGATAAATATGTAGAGATAATCGAAAATGAATTTATAGTATAGAAAATTTATGTGGGAAAATGTAATATCCATTGTTCTAAAAAAATGTAACATAAATATTAATAATATTTTTGTTATTTATTATTATGTAACAATGTTACTAAGGTATGGTTACGAGATAATAATGATGTTGTTTTAAGGTTGCATGTGGGGGTTCTTACAAGCATGTGGCCTTTAGCTAGTTATGGTTTGCATTCCTTCCTGACTCCTTTACATGTCATCGAATGTGCTAGATCAGGCTTTTGGAGGTGTTTTCCAATGTGGGGGGTGTTTTGAGCTTGCGAGGGTCTTTTTTTGTTTGCTTTCTTTATTTTCTTTTGTGTATTCTTTTTGTTCGGTGCTGGAGTTGGGTGGTAGATTTATGGTGTTTGTTGGTGTTTATCTATCTACATTTTCTCTGTGTAATCTTGTGCAGCTGAGTGGTGAGGTTCCTTTGTGGGGAAGTGATGGTGCATGCATGCACTGTGGTGTTTGGCGGGTATAACTGTGTGGTGGTCAACGATGTATAGCCATTTGGAGGTGGGGTGTCTGAAGTCAGTTGAGGGTAGCTATTTGGTGGTATCGTGTGGTGCTAAGTGGGAGGTTCTACCTAGTGGTCTCCCTCACAATGGATCAAGGGGGAGCTTCAGGGGCTAACCTAGCTCTGGATTTTTGATCTTTTGTCGATGTTATCATGTTATGTGAGTTTATGATAATAACTTGTTCTCTAATGATTCTAGAAATGGCAGATTTGTTTCGTCTGGTGGTTCGCGTATTCCAAAATTCAATGGTTGCCTTGAGTGATCCAAGGATAGGATGAAGTTGGTTATTCAACTAGAAATGATTACTAAGGATATTGATTATTATTTGAAGGATGCTTTGTTTTGCAAATTTATGGGAATGAGGGTTTCTCTCCAATTTTCAGAATCATGGGCTCATCAGACTTGGTCTCAAAAGGGGGAGATATAAATAATGCTATTGGCGAGCAGTTACTTCATGGTGAGTTTTAATTTCTTGGGAGATTACAATTGAGTCTTTGAAGGTGGGCCCTATTTTCACAACCAAATTGGTTTATTTATCAAACCATGACATGTAGGTTTTAACTCTTATGAGGAATTCTTGAACTGGGTTTTGGTGTGGGTTCGACTAACTATATTTCCAATTGAATGTTGGCACAATGATATATTACACATTGTTGCTTCTTTGCTGGGAAAACCAGTGGATCCTTCTCAACAAACTCAAGATAGGAAGGTTATGACATTTGCTCATATTTGTGTTGAAATTGATTTAAGTAACCCTATGCCAGATTTTACAAAAATTTGTGTGGGTGCAACAATTAGATTATGAGACATCACCCTTTCGGTGTCATCTTTGTCATGAATATGGCCATTTGTAGAGGAGATTCCCTAGGTATAAATCGATTGAACCTCAGTCTAATCAGCCTCCTCGCAACCCCCAAGGGTTGACAAAAGCAAGGATCCCATTCCTGGTGAGGTTGTAGGTATAGAGGGTTTTATTCCAGTTAATGCTTGTAATAGGAATCATGGTCAAAAGAGTACTTTCAAGGAGAGGCAGGAGGATGATTCCTTTAATATATTTGAAATTATGGATGATTTTTGTCAGTGGGAGGTGAATCAGGGCTTGTTGATTATGGATCAGGGTGCTTTGGATGTGGTTCGGGAGGGAATTACTCCTAGTGGGCTTCAATCTATGCAGGAAGATGGTACTTTGCAAATGGACACAAATCTTAGTCTGGTAGTTCATGAGAGGACAGAGCCCCTTGCAGAGGGGAATTTGGGGGTGGAAGAGGCTTCTACTCCTGTGATGAAAGTGGGGCCAAAGGTAACTAAAGGTGGCAAGGCTTCTCTTCAGCTGGGTCTTCTTTAGAAAGATTTGAATAAGGATTTGGTGGAGAAGCCCTCCAAGGTTGGAAGAAGAAAAAATTAAGTTGATGGGGGAGAATTTGGTGGAATCAGGGTCTGTTAAGACTCTGGATTCTCATTTTTCAAACCCTTTAAAATGATTGTGCTCTCATGGAATGTTAGGGGCTTAAATAGTGGCCCTAGACAAAAAATTGTTTGAGAATTAGTGAGATCATTTTCCTGATGTTATTTTCTTATAGGAGACTAAGTTCTATGTTCAAGTTATGGTTGGTTTGTTGTTGAAGCTATGGGTGAGGGGTGATTGCCAATGTATTGGGGCTCAGGGGAATTCTAGGGGTGTGGAACCCCTTGAAGATCCATCCTCTTTGGTGGATGTCCTCTAAGTCTTAAATATTTTTGGTTGTGTCGAGTCTCGAGACATGATAACCTATCCTTCTATCAAATATCTATTTGCCTCTTGATCTTTGCGGTAAGAAGCTCTTGTGGTATCATATCAATTTTATTCGTAGCCTTGCTCCTTTTTTTCCTTGGATTATGGTTGGTGATTTCAATGCCATTATTGAGTTGGATGAGAAGGGTGGTAATGAGAGATTGAAACTCGTGATTGCTCTGTGATAAAATTTTGAATTTGAATCTAGTGGACATTAAGTTTCGTAATGGTTAGTTTACTTGGAACAATAGGAGGATGGAGGAGAACTGTATTGCTGAGAGACTTGATCATTTCTTTCTTTCTTATTTTTGGGTTGGGGGTTTTTGGTCTACCTTCTCAAAGATTTTAGATTGGAGGGGTTCATATCACTGGCCTATTAAATTGATTGTTGCCTCGACTCGTGTTTCTCAATCCCCTCCTTCAAGTTTTCAACTTATGTGGTTGAGAGACCCTTCTTTGCAGGAGTTTGTGGCTGAATGGTAGCAGATTGGCAGACCGACTTATGGCACTGCTTTGTATACCTTTTCCAATCTGCTGCAATATGTCAAGTATCAGCTTAAAAAGTGGAACGAATAGTGTTCTGGAAATATTTTCATGCTAAGATTGTTGCATAGGCTGATTTGGATGGAATCACTCATGAAATAAGGGATTTTGGTCTTTCAGAGGATTTACTTAGGGAGGAGGCTGGGGATTTGAAAGCCCTGGAAGAGTGTGAGCTACGCGAGGAAATTTTTGGGAAACAAAAGGCTCATGTTGAGTGGCTTCAAGAGGGGGACAATGACATTTCTTTATTCTTAAATTCGGTAAAGGTTCAAAGGAATGGTAATTATATTTCTATCCTTGTGAATAATAGAGTTGAGAATGTATCATCTTTGCATGAAATATCTAGAGAAGGGGTGGAGTTTTTTGCTTCCTTATTTAGAGAAGATTCTCGAGATGGTTTGGTGGAAGAAAACTTTGTTTTGTCTTGTATCCCCTCCTTGGTGATTAGGGAGATGAATGAGAATCTTTTAGGCCATATTTCTCTTGAAGAGTTGGAGGCTACTGTTTTCCAGATGAGGAAAGGGAAAGCCCTGGGTCTTGATGTATTTCCAATTGAATTCTTTCAAGAGTTTTGAGATATTATTAAGCTGGACTTATTGGAGGTGTTTCATTAATCCCGAAGGAATAAACAAATGTTGCATGCTTTGAACTTTAACTTTCTTACTCTCATTCTCAAATGTGAAGGGGCAGATCGGTTAAGTCAATTTCATCCTACTTCCCTTTGTAATGCAGTTTATAAAGTTATTTGAAAGTTGATTGTTGAAAGGTTGAAAAGATGGCTTAGTAGGCTTATCTCTAAGGAATGAAGTGGTTTTGGTGTTGGAAAACAAATTTTGGATGGGGTGGTCATTACTACTAAAACTATTCATTCGATGGCTTCCTCTAAAGAAAAATCCATGTTCATCAAGTTGGATATGGCTAAGGCCTATGATAGAGTTAAGTGGTCCTTCTTGCATAAGATTCTTATTACCTTTGGTTTTCTTGAGGAGTGGGTCCTATGGGTTATGAGTTGTGTCACTTCCACCTCCTTCTTAGTGTTGATGAATGGTGAGCCTTTTGCGCTTTTTGGTGCTTCTAGATGTCTTCGTCAGGTGGACCCTCTCTCTCCTTATTTATTTATTCTTCTTACAAAGGGCCTAAGGAGAGTAGTAAAGCATAATGTGGAGTTGGGTCTTATTCAGGGTTGGGTGTGAGGCAATAGCTTGCCTCTGTAGTCTCACCTATAATTTGTGGATGACAAAACTTTAATGTGTATGGCTAAGGTTAGAGAAGCTACTAATTTGCACAAGGCTTTGGATATTTATCTTATTGCTTTTGGTCAATTGATTAATGAAGATAAATCCTCCATTTTCTTCTTTAATACTCAACGGCCTATTTAGTAGAGGATTGCTCATATTTTGAGGTTTTAGATTAGGTCTCACTTGTCAACTTATCTTGGCATCCCTATCTCTTCTGGTAGTCTCCCCAGGGAGTTTTGGAGGTACATCCTTGATAAGTTCTAAGTGAATGTTAATCTTTGGACTCATAAATGGTTGTCCTTTGTTGGGTGTGTTCAGTTGCTTAAATCTATGGTGTAGACTCTTCCCATATATAGATGTATGCTCTAGGTGGCCCCGATTAGGTTTGTCAAGGATTTGGACGCTCTAGCTAGACAATTCTTATGAGCAGGCAACTTGTCTTCTTCTAAGTGGAGCCTCGTCAAGTGGGATATTATTTGTAGGCTGAAGCAAATTAGGGGTCTTGGTATGTGGTTCAGTCGACTTTGTCTAGTTTGGCTTTGGCTGCAAAGTTGTATTGGACGTGGTGCTTGGCACGTGATCATATTTGGGCCAGGGTTTTGTTGCATAAGTACCTTTGGGGGGCTTCAAAGGAGGGGATTCCTAGGAATCCTCTAGTGGGGAAAGGTTCTATGATTTGGGGAATGCTCAAGAAAGGGGTGGCGCTAATCAAGGAAGGTTTGTTATGGATTTGTAATAGGGGGCTAAGGCTCTCTTTTGGTCTGATTCCTGGGATGGTTATCCCCCCATCCTTAGCCAATATCCTAATTTATTGAATCTTTTCCAATGCTTCCTTGAGGTTGGCTGGTCTAGGGTGATTGATTTCAAGTCTTCCTACCCTTATGGGTAGTTGGAGGTGGCAGAGTGGAAGGATCTTGGTGATTGGCTTGTTCTTGGTTTGGAGGAGGATTGTGCTAAGTTGCATAGCATTTTAGCTAGTAGATAATGTAGTTCCCTTAATGAAATGGATATTCTTACTTGGATCCTGAATCCTAAGAGAGTTTTCATTGTGGCTAGTGAGTATCAGGAGTTGTTAGCATGAAATTTTGGTGGGTTGGAGGTCCCTTGGTGGAAACATGTGTGGAATAAGTTTTCTTGGCCTAAATGTAATTGATTTCTATGGACCCTAGCTTGGAACATGTGTTTGACTTGGGATACTCTTGGTAAGTGGGGTTTCTAGGGCCCACTATGTGTGTCTTGTGCAGTTTCTATGAGGAGGATTCTTCCCACTTGTTCTTCTGGTGTCCCTTTTCTAGACAGCTTTGGAATTATTGGTGAGGTGTTTGGAAGCATACTTGTGTTCATGCTTCTTCCCTTGTCGAGTTCTAGAGTAGCCTGGGTACACCACCTAGGTTGGCCTCTTTTCTTCAGATTGTGTGGTGTATTCACAACAACACAACAGGAAATTAGCGTCAAATTTTAGTGTATTTGAGTTCATGAATTGAACAATTTGGTTGGCGCTCAACCCGACACAAACAGGCATGGCAAGTTTGGCACTGACGTTTCCATCGGATTTAACATCGGATTTAGTGGCAAAAAATTATAGCGCCAGGAAATAACGTTGGAAATTGCACTTAAATGGGTGCCCAATTTGGCTTTTGGTTTTGCTTCCATGTTTTCTCCCATTTTTTCTTCCAATTTTGCTTCCAAGTTGGCTTCGAGTTTTGCTTCCAAATTCGCTTCCGGTTTTCCTTCTAGTTTTGCTTCAGGTTTTTCTTCTGGTTTTGCTTCTAGTTTTGCTTCCAAGTTTGCTTCTGGTTTTGCTTCCGATTTTGCTTTCAGGTTTGCTTCTGGTTTTGCTTCCATGTTTGCTTCTGGTTTTGCTTCCAAGTTTGCTTCTAGTTTTTCTTCCAAGTTTGCTTCCAGTTTCGCTTCCATCTTTGCTTCCAGTTTTGCTTTCGGGTTTGCTTCCGGTTTTGCTTCCAGTTTTGCTTCCAAGTTTGCTTCTAGATTTTCTTCCATATTTGCTTCTAGATTTGCTTCCAGTTTTACTTCCGAATTTGCTTCCAAATTTGCTTCCGATTTTGCTTCCAAGATTGCTTTTGGTTTGCTTCTAGTTTGGCTTCCATTATTGCTTCATTTTTTGCTTCTAAAAATGCTTCTTGTTTTGCTTTCATTTATTAATTTAATATTTTATTTCAATTTAATTAGTTAAATATATTGTGCCTCTTAAATAAATCATATAATTATAGAGTAAGTAATTTAATTATTTAACTCATATGATTAAATAACAATATAATTATTGTAACATGATCATCATCTATAATTAAAACAAGTGAGTCAAATATCTATAAATTAATTGAATTTGACAACATTCATCCTGAGCAGTAAATTAAAATCATCATACTTAATAAATATCCATCCAAAAATCATTGACCACTTTTAATATATATAAATTGACAAGTCAATACTGATAAGATCATCATCATATATAACTAAAATAAGTGAAAGTCAAATATGCCAGTACATCAAAAACATGTCAAAATGATACATGTCCAATAGTCGACATAAGCGAAAATGATACATGTACAAATGATATAAATAAAATTATTAAATTATGTAACTCAAATTGATACAAGTCAAGATGATAGATGTCCAAATGATATAGTGAAAAATGATACATGTTAATATGATACAACTCAACAATATAGTATTGTAGGTCGTGAAAATGATACATATGATAGCAACCATGAAAAGAGTCATCATAACGATATATCAACAATGATCCATGATGTAGTCTATATGATCATGAATGTCACTAGTTACTGTCACCAACTATCTCATCATCACCACCACCATCATGATCGTCGTCGTCGTCATCATCATCGTTGTCGTTGTCGTTGTCGTTGTCATTGTCGTTGTCATCATCATTGTCATCGACCTCAACATCTTTCGTATTTGCGTCATCATCATCCTCTGCCATGTGATATGTACTAGAAAAACCAATATTTTATGGATCTATATCATATTGAGGATCATCTTGAGCTTCTGGAAGACCCATGTTCTACAAAAAAAAACATTTAAAATGAAAATTTATTATTTATTTCATGCAATAATTTTTTTTTCTATTATATATCTAATATTACAACATATGAGATGAAACCATAATCATATTGCATCATATCAAAGTGCACATACCATAATAAAATATCAAATAAGTTACAGATAATACTGGTGAGTGAGGAGAAACTTTAGTTTTAAAAAACAAAGCCAATTAGGCTGACAAACTTGTGGATCGGGCCAACATTTGGTGGAAGAGGAAGAAAGATGACTGAAACTCTGGAGGCTCACCATAATGGATTTCAGTATTCAACCATGAGAGCATAAGAGAGAGTTGATATCATGTATCAAAACATTAAGCATGCATTCTTCTAGCAAGCAGAGAAGGAGATGATTGATTTGCTTCATTTTCATTTGCATAACCATATCACAGCATGGGAACCAAGAAGACCAAGGATGTCTAGTTTTATGTGGAGGTAATGGATGTGGTCAAAAATTTAGGAGGGCAAGAAGGTCAATGTATGATCTTGATGAAATTGAGGAAGAACAACAAGAGAGGGACAAGAAAAATAAAATCAATACGGAGTTTCAAGGATTTGTCAAGCGAGTAAGAGAGCTATGGGAGCAGCCTCATCTAAAATATTTTGAACTAGAGTTTGATATACCATTTAGAGAGCTTGGTTTTCATGGAGTTCCTTTCAAATCCTTTGCTTTTATTGTTCCTACGATAAACTATTTGGTAGAGTTGATGGAATTACCTTTCTTAGTAATCACTATTAGTGAGATTGAGATTGTTAACCTTGAGAGAGTAGGACTTGGGCAAGGCATTTGATATAATGGATATTGTTTTCAAAGACTTCATGCAGGATGTACTCCACATTGACGCCATTCCTCAATCTTCACTTGATGGCATCAAGGAATGGTTGAACTCCATGGATATAAAGTATTATGAAAGCATAATGAACTTGAACTGGCGACCAATTTTGAAGAGTATTACTGATGATCCAGATAAATTTATTGAAGATGGTGGTTGGGAATTTTTGAATATGGAAGCTAGTAATTCTAATTTTGATAATTCAGAAGAGTCAGATCAAGGATATGAACCCTCTGATGTAGAAGAGGAATCAAAATCAGATTTCATGTAGCCACCATCAAGAGTGTTATAAGCCAACAATATGGAGGGAATTCTTCTATAAGGATAATTTTCAATATTGTAGGTATTGGCTTTAATTCCAACCATAATGGCAACATTGAAATTCCCTAGCAGTATTTATGTTAAGAAAATTTCCTTTAGATGCAAGGATTAAAAGCACATCAACCATGTGGTACAAATGATTAAATCCCAAAGACGATATGTAGCAATGAAAGAGTCTGAAAAGGATGAGATAGCTACATTGGTGACTCAAGAGAAACTTCAGCTTTCAAAAACAAATCCAATTAGGTTGGAAGACGTGTGGATTAGGCCAACATTTGGTGGAAGAGCATGAAAGGTGATTGGAACTCTAGAGGCCCACCATAATGGATTTCGATATCCAACCATGAGAGTAGAAGAGAGAGCTGATATCATGTACCAAAACATTAAGTATGCATTCTTCCAACCAGTGCAGAAGGAGATGATTACTTTGCTTCATTTTCATTTACATAACCATATCATGGTGTGGGAACCAAGAAGACCAAGGATGTCCAATTTCATATGGAGGTAATGGATGTGGTCCAAAATTTAGGAGGGGAGATCCTGATGTCTGCCAAGAGGCATAAATTCAGATGAATTAAGTTCACTTACATGTCTACCAAAGTTAACTTTCAATTTTTATAACTATTTTTCTTGACTGTCAGAGTTTACTTACAAATTTGAAAAAAAATTCTGGTTATTTTGATGAGGATATATTCAGCCAATGTGTAAGCACCTTTTGTTTGTATCACAAGCATATGTGCATTACAATAATTTTGATTATCTATGGTCTATAGCTATGTCGTCTCACATATTGGATCTTCTATTTCAATGTTTTTTATGGCCTTCTTTGTTTGAGGTAGCACTTGACAACCCTACCTCCTTTCCTTAGCTAAGAAGTAGATTTGAATTTGGAAATACTGCACTTTAAAACTAGCTATGATTTAAGGAGAGATATTTTAGCTTTGTTATTGACACCCTTAATCTTCAACAAGGACTTAGATGCATGGACTAAAATGCAAGCTTTCAAACTTAGATTTGAATGTGCATAATTTGATTGATTATGGTTTTCACAGGCATTTGTCTTTACATGACTATTCTGGATTGTCAATAAGTGTAATAGTGAATGCATCCTTATGAAGTTTGGATGCCCTTATTCAGAACGCCTTGGTCTTTGGACTCAATACAAAGTTGTGCATTGTTATTCCATATTTGTAACATGTAGGAAATTTAAGGGGTACAACATATAGAAATTCAGTACTATCATCCAAGGAAAACGTACATATGGTGTATCAAGAACAAAAAAAATGCTTTTATTAGGGTTAATGCTTTCTTCCCCCATGCTACTGATATTTTCCCCCCCCAAAAAAATTATTATTTCAACGCATCTCAAAATTCAATGTATTGATAAATATTTATGATGCATTCCAGTTGTTTATGCAAATGATGCATATATGTTAACTCTATCAGTGTTGTTACTTCAGTAGTTTCACTTCTATGATAACCATCCATTAGGCCATTATGTGCGGGAGCATGTTTATGTTTTTAGTTAGCTTTTTTGGATAGCTCTACTGGGTGTTGAGGACATTCCAATTACCTTTTGAATTTTAAGAAGTCGAATTTTCAAGGATTTGTCAAGCAAGTAAGAGAGTTATGGGAGCAGCCTCATCTAAAATATTTTGAACTAGAGTTTGATATACCATTTAGAGAGCTTGGTTTTCATGGAGTTCCTTTCAAATACTTTTCTTTTATTGTTCCTACGGTAAACTATTTGGTGGAGTTGGTGGAATTACTTTTCTTAGTAATCACTATTAGTGAGATTGAGAATTGTTAACCTTGAGAGAGTAGGACCTGGGAAAAAGTCATATTATATGGCTATTATTTTCAAAGACTTCAAGCGGGATGTACTCTGCATGTACGCCATTCCTCAATCTTCGCTTGATGGCATCAAGGAATGGCTGAACTCCATGGATATAAAGTATTATGAAAGCAGAATGAACTTGAACTGGTGGCCAATTTTGAAGACTATTACTGATGATCCAGATAAATTTATTGAAGATGGTGGTTGGGAATTTTTGAATATGGAAGCTAGTGATTCTGATTCTGATAATTCAGAAGAGTCAGATCATAGATACGAACCCTCTGATGTAGAAGAGGAATCAGAATTAGATGAGGAAGGTTCAGAAGATGAATCTCTCGTGGAGTCAGAGGAGGACAAAGAAGAAGAAGAATATTCTAAAGAGGAGGAAGGTAAAACATGGGATGAATTCTGACAGTGAAGATCAAGAAAGATGGCAACGAAAGGTAAAAGCTACAGGGAAGTCTGGAGCACCTGATATTAGAGATTCAAGAGGAATGTCTACCAAGAGGCATAAAGTTAGATGAATTGAGTTCATCTACATCCTTGTACTATTTATTCATGCACATAAACGGTCATCTTGTAATCATAAGATTTGAGCTCTATTTACTCACCCTATGCATCAATAAACAACTCAACACAAGAGATGAAAATTGACATATTAACACAAAAATATCAAACTAAGTTATTGAAACTCAACTATTGATACCTCATTCTCCATTCAGATTATAAAATTGTTCCACTTTTTGTTTTGTAACATATTCTTTTCAAATTGCTTTGGATGGCGGCCATATTTCTCCTCCTGTCAAAACATGGCACATGGACTAGTTAAACTAATTAATATGCAATCATTTAATTTTTCCAAGGAAAAAAATATATAAATCATTTAACATATTAAATATACTTACAAATGTACAAATCAAGGCCTATAAAAATTTTGGCCACTGCAATGCATGGCATGAAGTTTCTCAAGCCTAGCCTTGAAGGCCTTGTCCTGAAACATATACTAGTTCATTTTAACTATGCACAAATAAAATTTAAATATCATTTAATAAATTTGATATAATCTTATGAGAAAATTCAAATACCTGTATACTCTCCTCACCGGAATTCCTATGTGCATCGGACTTCTCATATGCTTTTACAAGCTCTTTCCATACTTTCAAACTTACATCAATTGGCCTTCTTTTCTGCCTTAGCTCGGGAGGGAGTTTTTTTATCTTCTTTGTTTGGTTGCACCAAAATCTCTTTCAGTTTTGAGACATTTGTAGCCTTATCTTCTTTACAGACTAACCTATGCCAAATTCATTCTCCAGGTCATGGATAACTACTTTTTTCAGTTGCATGGTTATCTGTGAGAATGGAAAATGTAGATGGTCTTTGAACCATTTAAGGCATGATTCCTTCAACCTATTCACAAATATTTTCCCAGCATCCATTATTTAGACTTCCCCTGAAACCACCTTGTATTCTATCTTCGTATTGTAGCTACCAATGCAAGATTGATAACATGGCATGGTGGAAGAAGTTTGTGTCCCAGGAGTGGTTGGGACATTGGAAGTCTCTCTTCCTTGTTGTACATTGTTAGAGTTTACTGTCACCGATTTCCTCCTAGATCTTTTGCTCGATCCAGGACTGGTTGGGGAATCAATTGATTCCCTTTCACACAATTGATTTGTTTGCAATGTTTGAGGGGCGTTACCAAATTATTTTTCTATGTATCTTGCAAGCGTTGTCTAGTCCACATTAACCAATTCGTTCACTGCCTCTACCCCCAATATGGAAGTCAAATCCTCTTTATCTCTGTCAGTCTCATGTCCCTATATATATATTTAAATTATATTTCTTTTTTTAAATTTAGAAATAAAAAACTAAAAACTACAATTCCTCTTTATCTTTGACAATCTCATGTCCCTATATATATATATATATATATTTAATTTATATTTCTTCTTTTAAATTTAAAAATAAAAAAGAAAAGTAAAATTCAAAGAAACAATGGAAACATTTAAAAATCTATAAAATGACAATGAATTACCTCATTATGGCCAGAGTTTGTTGACAATGCTCGTTTCCTTCTATTGCTTGACATTTTGAGGCAACCTAGGGCAAATTATTTTTGTCCAGTCTGTGGAGGCAAACGAAGTACACGTTGTCAGGTATGAAAGTTTTTTGTCCAATTTGTGGTATGAAAGTTTTGTTTTATGGGAAAATATGTTCACTAGGTTTGCTTAGTGTTGATAACCTAGGGCAAATATGCTCGTTGCGTTTTCTTAGTGTTGATAAACTTATCATGAAAACTCTTTCATAATGCAATCTTGCACGAATTTTTTATGGCATCGGTGACTATGGTGCGACTGGGCAAAACCAAGCAGTTTCTGCATTTATTTTCAGCAATTGCTCAGCAATGATCGACCCAATTCCCAGATTTTCCAAGCAGTTCACTATTTCCTTGATACCCAAGTTAGGGAAAGAATACAGAGGCATCCTAGCTTCGTGCTATAATATTTTGAGCCAAAGCTCAAATGGGTAGGGTAAAAAATTTGGTTGGTTTCTCAAAGGTTTTACAATTTATAATGATGGCATAATTTAGAGGTTGCTTGGACATATTAGGCCACTAACCAGTAAACAATCATGAATTCAAATGCAAAACAAAGAGCAGAAAACAATCATGAATTCAACCAAGAAAAAAAATTGTAACCTTACCTATGGTGTTGCAAACTAAATCTAATTTCTCATCAGTTGTTGGTAGCATCCTGCTCTCTTCCTTTGCATGACGTTTTCCCTTTTTTGTCGTCTAATTTCTTCCTTCACGTGGGAAATTTAAAAAAAAAAAAATTTGATTCAGTAGTCGGCGTTAGTTAACACCAACTTTAGCGTCGACTTTTGGCCGTTAATGTAATCTGTTTGTGGTGCCTAAGGCGGTGCCAAGTGCACCTAATTGAGCGCCTATCATTGTTGTAAAGTGACTATTTTTATTATTGTGTATCACAAGATCTAGAGTGTTGGAAATAATTCCAAGTCTTGCCTTGTTTTTGTGACCAACATTATCTTGTGGCTCCTTTATTAGCTCAGTGTTGCAGAGTAATTTTTACAACCACCCACAAGGTGCTTCATCCTTCTCAATGGTAGTATGGTGAAATCTTATGTGGCGGCACGCAAGTCTTCCTTTTGTTCCTGGTGGTGTTGTGGTGACTCCCACAAGTCTTCTACTAAAAGGTGTGTGGTAGTGCGGTGACCACCGCTGTTCTGCGGCTCCTTCATTAGCTTAGTGCGGTAGAGCGGTTTTTACCGCAATCCTGCAAGTTGCTTCTTCCTTCTCAATAGTAGTGCAGTGAAAGCTTCTATGGCAACATTTTTATTCACAGAGGAGGCCATGGAGAGAGGACGTGGACGACGTATAAATACTAAATTGTTGAGAGGAAAGTGGGTGGAAATAGATGAGACAACGAAATCTACAGATACAATAAAGGTAAAAAGAGAAAGCAACCTCTACCAAAGGAGGAAGGTGTTTATGAATTCACAAATGCTACAACATATAGGAGATATCAATATGTCAAATATATGACTAAAGTGAGGTTTTGTGTTGGATAGCATACTCGTTGAAATGATATAATTGGTGTACTAAACATTATTTACTATGTTGTGTATTATAGGGGCAAAACGAGGCCATGGCAAAAAATTGTGTCATATCAAATGAAGACACAATAGATGAAGCGGGACATCAGGTACTCAAATTTTGACTTAACTTGGGAAAAAATGATATGATGGATTTTTGTGATATGTCCATCTTTTTTCATAGTATTATTGAAATTTATAATGTATTATCCAATCTTGACATAAATTAATGCATGTTGTTGATTAGTTTAGATGGAGATTGGAGCAAATGCAAAGCCTGAGCGTTCAACTAGCAAAAGAACAAGATATGTACGTGGGCATGGACCTAAAACTATTAAATCACATAAACGATAGTGGGTGGAAGAGGATATGACAATGGATACTGCAGACACAACAAATGATTGCACTAAAGAAGAGGTAGGTCAGGACTATAGTACATGGGATGACTACTTTGAGAAAATTGTTGTTTATGGATGTTTTGTATGTCGTGGAAAGAAACAATTCAAATGATTGATTGTACAAAGACATTACATATATGATGAGCTTCCATTCGATAGTATGCCTCATACAATCGATTAAAACCAAAGAATAATAAATGAGTGTGGACTGATGTTTTATAAACTCTGTTGTCAAAATTGTGTTTTATTTGAATTATTGTATAAAAAAGGTAGTCTATAAAATAATGTTTCATTATTCAATTGATGTATATATGTTCATACAATTTATATTTATATTTTTAAGCCATATTTGATTATATTTCTTTGAAATTGATACATTTATGATCTATCCAATTATTGCCAAACATTAAATAATGCTTGCATTTTATGATAGGTAGAAGATTTTGATGAAACACATACTAATACCCAAGATCGAATTAGGTTATTAAGATTTGGACGAGATGATGCAAACCATCCTTTAAACCACACTAGGGCAAAAAGAGCAAGATTGAAGAGAACACTACCATCTAAGAAATTTGAAGAGTTGATGAGATTCACATACACTGATGACATACCACCTAGCCTTAATGATGATGATCATGATAGTGAAAATGCAGTGCATGAAGAAGGATTGAATGAAATGCTTATAGGTTTCTTTGGGGATGGAAACAATGATGACAATAATGATGATATGGTTGACAGTAACGATGATAGAAAGGGTAATTACCACCAACATAATTTTGATGATAACAACATCAAAGACTCCATCAAGCAAGCAGCGAAGACACTCGTGTTCAAATCAGGTGCAAGTAGAACCTCAAAATTGGCATGCACATTAATATTACTATAAATCAAGTCACTATTTGGTTGGTCAGACAAAGGATTCACTACCCTATTGAAGTGAGTTGAAATCTATTTCTTACTTTGCATTATCAATTGGTGTACATAATTCGTAAACATTCATCAACTTTGTTTATATTTCTTTAAGGGATTTTAAAACCATATATTGTATATAAATAGTCCTAGTATAGATTGACATATCAAACATGTTCATTATAAGTCAAACATTTAATTGATTTAATCTTTGGCAATCTTACAGGGCACTAAAAACTAAAATATTGCTTGAAGAGAATGTGTTGCCATCAACTTGCAGAGAGGCACGTCTGTTGTTGGTTGAGTTGGGGATTGAATATAAGAAAATTCATTCATGTAAAAATGATTTCATTTTATATAGAGATGAATATCAAAACAAGGTAGAATGCCCTGTATGCAAAGAGAAGAGATATCGTATAGATGTACAAGGTCCTACAGTTCCAAAGAAGGTTCTACATCACATGCCAATTATACCTAGACTTCAATGAATTTTTCGTTGCAATTCAGTAGCACAATTGATGGACTAGCATGCAAAGAACATGAGTAAAGATGGATTCATGCGAATTATGGCCGAATCCAAAGCAATGAAACACATAGAGGAAAAATTACCAAGAAAGTTCAAAGATGAACCCCGTAGTATCAGGTTTGATCTTGCAATTGATGGAGTGTGCCCATTATCTTTCCTAAGCTCAAATTATAGTGTTTGGCCAGTAAAATTGTTAGTATACAATATTACCCCATGGATGAGTGTTATAAAGGAGCACCTTATGCTGACTCTCATTTTTCCAGGAAAACATCAAGTTAAAAACATGGATGTTTATCTTGTGCCTTTTATTGATGAGATGCAACTACTATGGAAAGGCATAAGAATGTATGACATATCATGTCCTCCATCAAATAGGTCCTTCATGTTGTATGGTGTGCTATATTGGAATATTCATAATTTCCCAGGACTTGGTGTTTGTTCTGGTAAGATCAAATATCTACGTATTTACACTCATAATTTATTTTCATCCCAACTTTCATACTTAGTTTTATACTATTTTTTTTTGTTATTAACATTACTTATTGAATTGCAGGGCTTCAAACAAAGGGAATATTTTCATGTCCAAGATGTGCAAAACAATTTCAAGGGCATTATTCTAAAGATCTACATAAATTTATTTATGCAAACAACATGGTTTTTCTACCACTAGATCATAGGTTTAGAAATCGCCTAAAGAATCAATTTGATGGAAAAGTTGAAAATAGAGGCCCTCCCATGATTGTGGGTCCAGGTGATTGGATTAAGAAGTATGAAGATGCTGAATTGAAATCTTGGGAGGATTTGTTTGATCGGGGTGATTCAATTGAAGAACCATAACAAGTTGTAGTTAATATGCCAAAAGGAATGAAAAGGAAATCCATATTTTATGAGCTCCCTTACTGGAAGGATCTATTAATATCTCACCTATTAGATCCTATGCACATCTTCAAAAATGTCCCAAATTCTATATTTCGGCATATATCAGGCAAAGAGAAGTGAAATTATTGTTACATAATGATGCACTGAGAAAATAATATATACAAAAAAATGCAAAGAAAATGTTTGAAATTTAACATGCAACCTACTGTGTTGTGCTAAAAGGAATCAAGATTAATTGGGAAAAGAACTAAAAATAAAATTTTGATGATTGTACTTAAAAGTGAACAGGATATGAAAATTGTGGACAATGATGGTGCTGAAATTGAAACCCTAATTATGATGACATTACTATTTTATGTCATTAGAGATAAAGAACACATACAATTTTATATACATAGAAAATGAAGATTTGAAACTACTAAACTAAAAATGTAAACACTGTAAGATTTTTCCTTAAACAATAATTCACATACTCACTTACAAAAAAGGGTGAAGCATTTTTTATTTAAACTCTATTTTCTTTAATAGACATAACCGTAAAATAGTATTTACAAGTACAAGAATATATACACTGTTTCATAGAAAATAATGAATGTTTCATAGAATATACAATTACAAGAATATTTATAAGTACAAGAATATATACATTGTTTCATAGAATATATACAATATTTCATAGACTTCTAAATTTTTAGAGTTATTTGCAATCAGTTGGGTCTCAAAAATGAAAGTTTTTAGACCATAAGAGGGTGCCAATGCTCTAAGAGGAATTTAATCCTTAATATAAACCAATTAAAGTAAATATTTGAAAGGAATTTAATTCACACCTAACCAGAAACCAATCAAAGCATCCACACGGTAACAACAAATGCACCTTGATAAATCTTGCAGATTTAAACAATTTAAAAAGACCACTTTGGAGACAACAAAGTATTAAATAAGCATGAAAATTGACACAACAATTGAACACTGAAAATGGATTACGAGTTATAATATATTTGCTCCATTATATTGCTCAAAATATAAACGTACATAACATGAGTTATTTTGATATGAATAAGTGGATGAGATGGTCTAGTATCTATTCTAATGGATTGAAATGATGATGATATGATGATCAAAATCGGACCTTGGTTTCCCTATACGGGAAGCAACAAGCTTCAGGTTTGTTCACAAAAGTTACATCGTTTCTTAACTAAAGCATAATTATCATAACATAGAAACTTAAAAAGAGTTTATTGTTGGATGCACCACAATCCATTAATCATCAACAAGCACTCGTGACCACCTAAGATCTGTTCAAGGCTCAAGCACCATGTTAATGCATCCACAACAACTAAACTCTGACTACCTCCTCATACAGCTCATGCAAGGAACAATTTAACCTCTGACATGTGATCAATGTATTGTTCCTGGGCATAAGTGTTTGCATTTTGTAGAGTGTTTGTCATTACATTCTCCAATCAAACAATCCTCCTTAGTTGCTTATGCATTTTCTTGAGTAACTCATCCTCATCATTGATGTCATCAAGGATGCCTGATAAAGATTTTGATATCACATTTTTCCAAGTTTCCTAATCCTTCAAACCTATTTCTTCAAAGAAATTTGGCATGGCCATACATAGTGGCTGGCTAAAGTCACTCAATTCTTGTGTCAAGATATTCAAGAAGTTTTCGTGTGTATTCATGAGGCTCTAACATTCTTGGAGAAAATCATTATTATCTCCATATTTTGCCTTGATATGGGATTCCATTTCCTTCATCCTATCAAGCAGTCTTCCATGTTCCATGAGGGCCTTGTATGTTCCACTATGAGCACGCTAGACACCATCTGCATGTTGGCACATATCTTTGAATTTCATACAAATTACCCTGATGGTACTTCAAAAGTAGTAGCCTTCAATTTTCTTTTTAGTTCTTCCTATTCCTTTTGAGCCTTTTCAAATTTATGCTTCCATTGAGCAATCTCATACATGGCCTCTAACAGTTTTCTTTCATGTAAAGCCTTGGAGAAGTAGGCAACCTATCTTTGTAGTTAGTTAATTCTTGTTTGAACCTGTCATTTTCCTCTATCAGCCATTGGTTCTCCTATTAGCTTTTGGATCTAGGCTTTGGTGAATTTGGCTACATTCACATTCAATTCAATAGTCTCCAAGGGATTTGTCTCTCCTACTATTTGCACCAGGAGATGTCCAAAAATCTAATCATGGTCAATAAGAGAAGGCTTCTTGCCTAGGGGGTAAAGAACCCAAATTTGCAAAGTGGTATTATCAGGATTGTACCCTGATGCTGAATAGACCCTGTCACCTACTTCATCCGTTATTTGTAAAGTTTTATTCTTTCTCTTCAAAAAGCTGTCAAACACAATGGTTGAACTAATATCCCACCCAAGAAGGAGCATAACTCCAGCTACTTGTACTAATTATCTTCCTCTCTCGACAGTCATGTTTCTAATTTCCCTATCAACTTCATGTTGCAACTCTTTCAAGGCATAAGCCTCTTTCTCAGAGTCAATGTCCTTTAACCTTTCTCTTATTAGTCTTCCTTTATACTCATATATAAAGGACTTAAATTCAGGGGTCTGCATAAAAGTATCATCTGCAACAAATTCTTGATTTGCACAATGCCTCACGTCATCTGATAGCTCATCAGAGGCTTCAAAGGTGATCATACTTCTTTCAAATGGCATCTCATATTGGGGTATAACAGGAGTATTAAATTGTGAGACTTCTTCTTCCATGGATGGGGAACAAACTGAAAATCTCACTTTAGGAGTATGCTGAGGTGATAAGTGATCCAATGGTGTGATTTTTTCTACTTGATTCCTAGGACCGATACACCTTCCTCTTTCAAATTCCACAAGTGGAACACCTCTTATCAGTTCTTCTTCATGGAGGATTATTTGTTCAATTCTTTTTATGGGATCTTGTACCTCAAGGAAACCCCCTATGTAGCCTAGGTTATTACTCACCTTCCAAGCCTCGACCATCATAACCCTAATGTAGGCATTCATCCTCGTCATGTTTTGTTTTTCTTCACAATTTATGATGACATCTTCTAAAAGGAAACTATGTTCATACCCTTTCAATTTATGAATTTTTTTGGCATCACAAATGAAGTGTTCAGGATCAAAATTTTCCCTTTTGTTGCCAATTGACAAGCCATAATAATCCAGTTTACCACTAACCAAGTCATAGCCTAAATCAAAGATAATAGTGAAATCACCAAAGCATAAAGTGGAAGGCATGAAAGTCTGCCTCCCATAGCTCTTTAAATGCATGAAAATTGAAAATGACAATTGCCTTATGATCTCTAAATAAGCAACTCTGTTTGGTACAGTCTTAGGCAACAAATAAGGTGCAACTTCAAATCCATAAACCCTAATAACAGTAAAATCCCCAAACATGCAGTAGTCCCCCCAATTATGATTTATCCTTGCTTCATGACCCATATATTTTGGTCGAAGAAATCTTAAGATCTTTGGGGAGAGGTTGTAGTCACATTTGTGGCCTAGCATCTTGTATAGTGTTTTGGCAAAATATTCCTCAAAATATAGGTAGTGGGACCTCCCACAGCTGTTGTACCACATAGATGTCCACGTTTGTATAGGCCTTGAATTTCCATCATTATCTAAGTCTTTTATTCTTAATTCATCACCCCATATCCCCATCACTTGCCCTTCGTATAATATCATGTGCATGAATAGAGAATAGTGCTTGAAATTAATGGCTTCATTGTCATTCTTGATGATATTGAGGGCATTATTGATGGCCTTCGATAAATACTTTGCATAATCATAGGGTCGGGCATTATGGCTCTGGATGTTTGTGGCTAAAACCATGGGAGTGATTGTCATGTTCTTAGGAACATCAATTCCCAGTACTTGACCAACTGGGTAATAAGTGTATTGAAAGTATTCTTCAAACAAAGACACAAATAATGGGGGCTTATCTTCACTAGAGAACCTCATAGTTTGGTTACCCGCACCTTTAACCCCATATAGAGGCAATTTCCACCTCTTGTATTGTGTCCATGGTGCGGTATTCCTCCAACAAGTCTCTGATTAATAAAAAAAAAATTAGGGAAGTGTCTGGCTGAAAAATCATGGAAATATAATTTGGCTTTATGACCATGAACTGTGACTCATCAGGAAAATGAATTGCTCTCATCTTCAAATTGTAATTCTTTTCCAATACCTTGATTAACTCTACATTCACAAACATGTTGGGTACTACAAGTTTACCCAAATTCAAATTCCACAGGTTTGACACTGGGCTATACCAAAATTTCTTCCTATAATGATAAATAAAGAGGTTGTAACCCCTACATGGAGTCCATACATCTCCCAGATTTTTCTATTTATCTTCTAATGTCCCACACGATGGGTTAAGCTATGCTATTCTTTTGGATTTTGGCCAGACCCAGGGCATTGATCGATTAAGTCTCGATCCAATTGCCTAGCTTCATTTTTCTATCTTTTTTCTTTCTCTTTGCCTGGGGTTTTTTCCATCTCAACCCTACTCATGCAATGATTTTATCTACTTACTGAGAAAATACTTTGAGTTGAGTCTGGACCACTTACTTGGATAAATGTTGCAAATTTCCAGCTACCTACTGTTGTCCAAGTTGGTTCTCCAAATCCTTCAATTACAATTCACAATGATTTCAACTTCTTTGAGGCCGTATTTATCAAATTTTAGGACACTTCATCGTGCCACCTTTATGATCAAGTTCTTCATTAATAGCGGTAGTCTCATCGATATTCTCATTAGTCACATCAATCAAACTAATCATCATTTCATAACTGTCAAAGAGACTTATAATTAAAATAATTGTTGTTTCTTTGATATACCGTTATGGCAATGTTTTTCCTTTCCCTTCTGCTATTTACCGCACTATCGCCTTGCTCAAGGCTTCTTGCTATGAGGTTGCAGTGTATATCGGTCTACTGCATATGTTGCTCACCTTCCCGATGGTATAACAGTGTATGCTTTTGATCATTACTTGAAGAGTGTCAACGAGACAATCTTATTTGTCTTACCGATATCTCAATGTCTCTTTGACATTAGATCTTATGTTCCTCTGATGTTGGTTGCCGGTGTCGATGAGACAAGTTAATGTCTCTTGCCGATATGCCACTGTCTCATTGATAATTACTTTGTTATATCCAAGAGTTGTGTTTCATCGAGCTCTTGTAGATATACCTTGTCGATGTGACATAAGTGATTCTCTCCTTGATATGCCTATATCTTGTTGACATTTCACTATTTTACATCGTTGATGAGACATAAATAAGTCTCTTCGACATAGGGGTGTCTCATCTACATTTTTGATTTGTGCTTTGTGCTAATGTCGGGGAGACTTTGGAGGGACTCTCATCGACATGGTGTTGTCTTGGTGATATGCTATGAGCAATCATAGGAGTATTTCAAAGGAGGAATACACTTTGATGTTGTGATCAAGGGTTTTATTCAGAAGCTCACGTGAGGGATTTTATTATATTTAAGTTATTATGATAGGAATTTTATGCATATGGTGGATGTAAGAGATGAGTGAAAATGGAAGTATGCAAAAATAATTAGGATGGAATTTTGGCTACAACATAAGCCATGTTTAAAAAAGGATGATTCTTATGGCCTAAACTTTGAAATGCTTCAGTAATATCATTTGTGTCAACACAAATTACCTATTGCAATATCCTTAAATTGTTCAATCTTTGGTATGAATTGTTGGCAGAAAAAATTAGGATTACTTAGATGCATCTTCCATTCATTTGGTATCAACATATGTTCGTGAAGACACAAAAGTTGATGGATCAATCAGGTAGAGGTTTTGTGATTTTCAAATGAAGAGTAAGGTACATTTTTATTTTTGCTACATTACATTCATGTGCATAAACAAAATCAAAAGATTACATTACTACATTGCACTTATGCAGATGCATATAATATAGGAAAGATTGCACAATCCTTTCAAAAATGTAGTCTTTATTGATAATGTAAATGTATGTTGTTCGACACAAGCCAAGGAACTAACTATTTGAATGCATATAATTGAAAAACTATACATTTATAGATACAAAAGAGAAAAATGCACATAAAGAGAAAGGGGATCCATCATTGCCTCAATGACGAATCCCGATTGCTTTATTTTGCATCGTCTTTAGTCTTCCCGCTTGTTTAAGCCTCCAAGTTGATGTCTTCCTTGCTACTCCTAGGTTCCCTGCATTTGAGTGAGAAGATTGTTGTTAGAGAAATGAAGGATCACAAGTCAAAATATGTGCATACATCTATAAACATATAATTTTATCATCATGTGCATTCAAATAGCTTGCATACCATAGATGTCCAGGAAAACAAGAAAGTTATCAAACATATCTATCATATTCTTGGTTTTATCTAACATGTTTTCTCATCATGCAGGGATAGATAAAATTAGGTTGTTGTTTTGTTTGTCTAGTTATAGCATGTGGGGTGAAATGTGGCTCCCATAAGGGCCGAGCCCAGCCTGCTGCCCTATTGTTTCATTTGAGAAGGATAATCACAAGTAAACAATCCACGAGTCATTAAAGATCAATCTTTGCAAGGATAGTGGAGTATATTGGTAAGGGGTAATCTCCTTATTGATAAAAATTTATCCTTATTAATAAGAACATTCCACTATCAACATAGCCATGATTCTGACAAAATTGATCATCAAGGATTCCAAGATAGTTTTCATTAACAATTTGGTTAAAAGTAAGTAGCCCCAAGCATCATAATAGTCACAAGAATTGAACATGAGGGGCAGTCATGTAGATTAAAAGCTTACACAATGACTAATAGTCATCACTTGCAAATACAGAGACAACTTGTTTCCACATAACAAATTAAATTGAATGCATGAAAGGTACAATGAAGAAGTCCATAATAGTGAATGGTTCTTAAGAGGGATTGAAGGACAATATTTTGTATCAAGGAGAACAAGGTAACCTCAAACTCTATTGTACCTGAGTATGACAGTACCTAAGCTTCTGGTGTTTCTAGATGAAACCTATAGCGGAAAAGTGTAGTCTCCATCTGAAGGAACCATCTTCGAAGCTCTTCCCTGAAATGAGGGTTGAAAATATCAGAAGAAAAGAAATACCATAATTCTAAAGTAACAATTTGTATCAAGACAAATGTCAAAAAGTATAATTAAAAAGACAAATCCTTACAATTGGACCTCAAATTGAACCAAAAAGATTTATGATTTTATCTTTAGAATGTAGGAACTTTCTCTATTGGAGCTTCACGACCTGTAATTGGATATCAAATTTGACCAATAAAATTTATGATTTTATCTTTAGAATATAGGAACTTTCTTTGTTCAATTTTCACTACCTTAAATTAGATCAGAAGCTAGATAAGCAGATTCATGATTTTATGTTTAGAATGTACAAAAATTTCTCTATAGGATATCAAAGATGTAAGGTTGGATTAGAAACTAGATAAGCAGATTTATGATTTTATCTTTAGAATGTAGGAGCTTCCTCTATCGGATATTTGGAAATTCCTACACAGAAGTTCTGCTTCAGAGCGAAAACACCCAGAAGTGTTTCACACCGGCTCAAGGTACAATCCAACTTGGTTATGACATTGATATCAATCCAATTTTGCTTGAACCATCCATACCCGAACATTGCATCACAATCTATTCTTCCTACACATAAAAATGCCACATATTAACCCCTTATTAATAAAACTCAAAATACCATGAAACAATGAGTCCCCTATATTAGTAAGTAGGCAGTCTATAGGGCATAGTTTAATTTTATACAAGGATGCTCATGAAAGGAATCTTCAAGTGACAGTGAGTGAGTTGTTTGCGATTGCAGATGATGGTGCAATATCCAGTCTTAAAGGCAGTTAACAAAGCAGTAAATGTGCAAGAAAATCAAATTGTACACAACAAACATTTCACAATGTTATCTTGCATAATGCCTTAAGTTTGAAGACAAAAATCTCATTGTATCTTGATGAAAGTAGTGACCTTAATAGTCAATCACTAGAAACCATGATTTTAAAACATGCTATTGTGCTTATGGATGCAACATTTTAAGCAAGGCAGTGAGTGGTGGTTTGGAACAATGGCATGTATGAAGGACTTGCTTTATATGCATACTATGTAGTCTAGCTTAAGACAACGTTCTTAGAAGAGATTGAAGGTGGATTAGGGAACTCAAGGGTTACCATGATAAAGATTAAAAAAAAGATTGAGATCTATTTTAAAAACCACTATCATGAAGATATTAAAGATGTCAAATGCAAAACCCTAACAACTAGAGTAATGAACACAATATGAAAGAGGACAGTGTGCTAGGGCTGATTTAGGAGATCTCCACATTATCTAATCATAGGAAAATACATTGATACTTCAAAAGCATCTGAAAGAATTTGATGTTATGCAAACATATGTCAATTAAATACTTGAATTACAAACAGTAGCATGAACATTGTAACCCTTGTTGATCAGAGTTGGAATTGATAAACAACAATGAATCTTATGCCTCATATCACACAAATCTCCTTACCATTCTCTGTCATTCTTTATTGAAACACTTCTCCATTTTGGCGGGCTACGCCTAAAAATAAGGTTTCAACAAAGGTTTTATTGTATGTTTATTAAAATGAAAACTCCATTTTGGTGGGCTATGCTTGAAAATAAGATTTCGACAAATTTTTTAGAGTATGTTTATTAGAGTTTTTGAGTATTTTGGTGGGCTATATTCTTGATTTCTCAAATGATTTATTCAAATGGATGATTGACGTGATTTTCTGCCACAATTACCATATTGGACTAGCCACCAGCATCTCCCTTCGGGTTCACGATATGGTTTAACCGCCTCCCATGGGTCTTAACTGAATCTTGTATCGGGCATTAACAGGTCGATCTTTTGGTGCAATAGCAAGGCCAACAATTGGTATCAGAGCCGGTCACGGGTTTGAACCCCTCGGGTGACGCTGAGGGGGGGATTGTTGGACTAATCGCCAACATCTCCCTTTGGGTTCACGACATGGTTTAACTGCCTCTTGTGGATCTTAACTGAATCTTGTATCGGGCATTAACAGGTCGATCTTTTGGTGCAATGACAAGGCCAACATACCGCACTACTACCATCTCTTATTATACCCTTTGCGGTATGGAAGTTTTTTTCCCTTCCCTTCTACTATTTACTGCACTACCACCTTGCTCAAGGCTTCTTGCTGTGGGGTTGTGGTGTATACCACTCCACTACATATGTTGCTCACCTTCCCGATAGTATAGCGATGTATGCTTTTGATCATTACCTAAAGAGTGTCGATGAGACAATCTTCTTTGTCTTACCGATATCTCAATGTCTCATCGACATTAGATCTTATGTTCCTCTAATGTTGGTTGCCAGTGTCGATGAGACAAGTTAATATCTCTTGCCGATATGCTATTGTCTCATCGATAGTTTCCTTCGATGATATTTCTTTATATATCGATGTGAATCTATCATGTTGGGGAGACTCGTGATTATCCCTATGGTATGGTGGTGTTTTTCCCTTCTCTTCTATTGTTTACCGCACTATCGCCATGCTCAAGGCTTCTTGTTGTGGGGTTGCGGTGTATACCGCTCTATCGTATATGTTGCTCACCCTCTCGACGGTCTAGCAGTGTATGCTTTTGATCATTACTTGAAAAGTGTTGATGATAAAATCTTATTTGTTTTACTGATATCTCAATGTCTCATCGACATTACTTCGTTATATCCAAGAGTTGTGTTTCATTGAGCACTTGTAGATATACCTTATCAATGTGACATAACTGATTCTCTCCTCGATATGCTCATAGCTTGTTGACATTTCATTATTTTACATCGTCGATGAGACATATAAATAAGTCTCTTCGACATATGGGTGTCTAAACCGACGCTAAACCTGAAGCTAAACTCAAAGCTAAAGTCGGGAGATAAAAGTGGCACCAAACTTGAAGCTAAAATCAGATCCAAAGCAACGCTAACGACAACACAACAGTCGAAGCTAATATTGGCGCTAAAGGAATTGATAATTTCGGCGTAAATTAACATCTAAATAAGTGTCGACTAGTCCTAATCAGCGCAAATAAACGCCAACAATAGCGCCATCTTGATAAATAGCATCAACGTTTTCAAAAAATTGGCAAAAAATACATTAAAACATTGGGTGGAAGCAAAAAATGGAGCAAATCACAGGGATTTGTTGTAGTGAATGGTCCTTCATTTTTTTACAAATTTGGCTAGAAAAGAATCGTAGGATTTTTTTTGGGGATAGGTTGATGGTGCTTCAAGTTTGGCTTAGAGTTGTGGGTATGATCCAGGAGATGGTGGAAGGTAAATGTGAAGTGGTGTTTCCTTTGGATGGGGAGGATGATGAGATTGTAGTTAGATTGGGTTTATAGTGATTGTCACTAGCCTTTGCTTGTGTTAGAAGGGGTAGGGGAGCAAAAAATAAGGTTCAAAGGATTGGTAGATGGTTGCCCCCTCCAGTGGATACCTTGAAGATCAATACTGATGGTTCCTCTAGGGGCAATCCTGGGCCTAGTGGGATTGGTGGTATTGGTAGAGATTGGTTGGGCGTAGTTATTTTCTTCTTTTCTTTCCATAAATGACAACATTCTAACAACTTTATGGAGGGGTTGGCGATTCTCTGGGCTATTGAGTGTGCTTATGCTTTAGGTTGGTGTAATATTATCTATGAATCTGACTCACAAATAATTGTTAATTTGTTGAATGAGAGAAAGGTGATTGATGTTGACTGACAACTGGCTTTGGTTGTTTGATAGATTTTGCAGAGGTGTTCTATGATGGAGATGGTATCCTTTGTCCACATTCCACGTGAGTGGAATAGGGTTGTAGATTATCTGGACAAGTGGGCCTCGAAGCAGAATGATGGTTGGAGAATTGAAAGTTGGGGGAAATTACCCCTTGATTTTTGTCATGAATTTGAAAAGGTCTTGGCTAATGATTTGGAAGGCTGAGGTGTTTTTGGTTGTGCGAGTGATGGGGTTTGTTTTGGTTTGGGGTTCTTTCTTTATCCTTTCTTGGGAGCCTTTTGACTCCTTGATACTTATGTAATGCTTGTTTCTTAATTTCAATAAAGTTTTTACCCCTCTTTTATTAAACAATGTTATTGAGGTATGTGTCAAAATGTGTTATTAATAGGAATAGGTATTAGGGAAGGTGAACTAGATTAAATGGTCTACAAAGCGCATGAAATTATAATAATTATTTGAATTAATTAATCAAGATAATCAAGTTAAAGTTAATTATTTATTGAATTAAATAAATTTTGTTCTCTAAGATTAGTTTTAAAAAGAATTTGATATCAAATTAGACATAAAATGAAAAAATGGATACAACTAATTCTTGATTTCTTAAGAATAAAGCACAAACTAACATTAGATTGACGAGGAGAAACTTAGTTAAATAGAATTTAACAAAATTTTATTATTTTAATTGTTTGAGTTAAAAATATGCATGAATTAAAAATATTATATTTTAATTAAAATTATTTAGATGGAAATTGAAATAACTTTTCTCTTAAATTAATGTTTTTATAATTAAGGTTAGGAGATTTTGAAAGGGAATATTTCATAAAAAAAATAAAATTTAGAGCATATTAATTTTATGTATGCACACACTCATAGTGGATTATTTGGAAGCTTTGGTGAATTTTCAAATTATACTTTTTGGCTTAAAGTTTTATCACCTACATCAATTTTTAGTTCCTTGCAGGGAACTATAGCGAACCCCTATTTGTTAACTAGTGATTAAATGTTTTGTTTACAACAAATCAAAATTCATAATTTTATTTTTCATATATTATATTTTAATTTTGTTAAAGTTAAATGCACGATTTTTAACTTTTTAAATTTTGAAAATGATTTCTCTTCAATTTTATTGGTTAAAAAATTTGGACCGATAAGGGCGGATTTTCAGGAATGCTAATCATAAACTTTTTTATCGTAGTTTTTTTAGGGCATTTTTCTCCCACAAAACTATAATAGAAAAAATATTTAATTAATTGTTCAAAATTTTATTGGCTACAAAAAGCACAAGAATATACAATAAACTAAAACAAATGACACCTTAAACAATATTTTCATAATATTACTATTTTAAAGCATTTTTTAAGGCAATATTTTTGCCATAAAGATATTAACTTTTTACTTCACTTCTTTCAAACCATAAAAAAAAATATATTTAACTAATTTTTCAAATATGATTGACTAAAAAACCTGAAAAGAATATAACATTTTAATTTTCTATTTTTTTAAACTTTTTTGTGACAATTTATTCGCCACTAGTTAACGTTTGGTATGCGGAATGCAATGATTAAACATTATAATTTAATATTTTAAGCTTTATTAGGCTAAGGCGGAATGAATCTTGGATGTGAAAATAATTCTCATAAAAATATAAGATTAAATCTCAGATGTGAAAACAATTCTTGCCGTAAATATTTGTTAGTTAAAAGAAATCTTTTATTGGTAGTTTTTAAGTTAATAAAGAGCAGAAAAATAAGCTTTATTGCATAAATTTCAATTAGTTAAATGTTTTTCTTGTGCCTCGGTTAGTTAAAAGTTTTCTTGGGCCTCATGCATATCAATATCCATACCAATACCAACTCAATTTATATATTATTTTAGGGAGAAAAACTGGAGGATTCTCCTCCTTCCACTGGAATTGCTATCGATTCAAGATAAGTGACATCACATATCAAGCATAAGTATTTTCTTAGTTCTTATAATTCATAGGACCATCTAAACTCTGAAGATTTCAAGTTTTTATGAATTCTTTTCTTTTTGGAATGTAAATGGGGTAGAAGTTTCTTCATCTTATTTTATGAGGAGGAAGAATTGCTCTGTGAGTAGTTTCTATTTCATTCCTAATAATTGTTTTGTAATATATATCTTAAAAGTTTATAAAATATTTTATAAAATTCTTTTGATTTTGTCTTCGTCTGAAAAAGATTCTACTAGCTGTATTTTCCCTTCAATTGATAAAAAAAATTCAAATCTTAAATGCATTTTGGAGCACCACTTCCACAAATATATAATGATAATACCAATGTTAGAATGTGAGGATCGACAAGTTAAAGCCATCTACATGTTTAATGTTGGGAAGATATTTTTTCCTTTTTCTTTTAAGATAATGGGGTCTCATTGAATATGTTATGTTAATTCTCTGAACTTTATATCTATACTTTTTGAATTGTAGTTCACTTTACAACCTTTCGAGTGGGCATCGATGAAGCCAGACCAAGTTTTGGGTGGATTTGATAGCGGGAAATGCTAGTTGTATTAGTAATATTGGCAAGTTAATTAGACCTTGTTAAAAATATAAAAAAAACATCTATCATGCCATAAAATCTTTTCTTTATGTTATATGTAGTCAATTTCAATTTTGAATTTGCACAATCTTTGTCCGTTGATGTCCCAAAACCCACAAAAATGCAAAAGTTTGAGCGGCATCATTCTTCACATGAAATGGATATGGTTATACTTAAATCTATTAAACAGAGCCTTGAAAATTAAGAAAAATGGCAGCGTTGAGAGATTTTGTCTTAACACCATCACAATCTGTTGCCATTTCCAGTCCAAAATGCTTCACAGGGGCAAATTTAATGTTGCTCTTTGTGCCAAAAATACCCTCAGTTCAAATTTAATGTTGCATGTAATTGTAGAGCATATAAAGATTGATATTGAGTGTATGGATAATAAGGTTCAGAATTATTCTTTGCATTGAATTTAATGAGAAATTGATCTTTGTCTCTTCCCTTATAGGATAGGGTGTGTGCATTCAGGCAAAAAATGATCTTTTGTAAAATCTTTGTACATAATTTTTTATTTATTAGTTTCAAACAATATACTCCTCTTTTAAAATCTACAAATTTTCTTTCTTCAAGAAATTATAATAAAAAATATGATAATTATTACTATTTTAAACTTCTTGTTATTTAATTAATTAGTTAATCCTTCTTATACGTAATCTTAGAAATTTTCACAAAAGTCTTTTATTTAATCAACAACTTCTCCCTATAAATATTATAATTATTGCTATCTTTTATTTTTCTCTACATTTGTAGTGATGCTGGTAGGGAGGTTGGAGGACTCAATCACTGATTCCTGCTCTAGGTCTTACCTAGAAGACCTCTATGGTGTCTCACTCCACCACCTTAACCTATAGGAAATTTTTCTTGTTTAGGATCCCCTTGTTCTCCTTGCCAACCCAACTACCATCCCAACTCTACCTACCAAGTCAACCTTGGTGCAAGTTTTGCAATTCTTCCCTTAGCCCTTAATCCACCCTAAAGGCTAACATTCCCCAAAATCTAGAAATTGTCTATGCAGGGGTGTGGAGGTGTTTCTAATAGTTTCAATCCATCCCACTATGGTTCTTGAGGGTCCACCCAACTCCATTTTCTGATCGCTTCCACCAAAACCCTCATTTAGGGTTTTAAGGCTACTAGCCCTATGAGCCCAATTAGGCCTCATTCTCCAAGAGGTCAAAGTTTTTCCCAAGGTTCTTCCAAGTAACCCCCAATATTTTCTTGGGGTTCTTGGTTCTTATGCTCTCCACACAAAGGTTTTAGGGGTCTTAACCCTCAACTGTCCGTACACAGGCTTAACCTTCAATTTGGCAAAATTAGGCCTTTTGTTTAAGTTTTCCTGACCTCCCTGCAACTGTTAGAGGTTCCTTACGCCAAATGGATTGATGGAGCTTCCTCCTCCATTCTATGCCTTGGCAAGGCTCATACCTGCCCTCTCCACACTATGATTCGACAGGAAATGGACACCCCTGCAAATCAAGTGCTATGCACTTCTTGTCTTCCCTAGCCGAACACTTCCTGGCTCACCTAGAAGAAGACTCCCATGGTGCCTCTAGTGCTGTCAAAGACTCCTAACCCTACTGTATGTACAAACATGGAGTCTAGTCACAATTCCCAAAGGGGTCGTACAATATGTACAGTAGGAATGTGATCTAACCCTCCATTTTCCTCAAATAGTCTATCAGATCAACAATTGAAAGAAAACAAACTATCTACAAATAGTGCTTGAAACTGAGCTAAGAAGCTAATTACTACCACACAATGCTTGAATAACACTCACACTACATCCTACACAAGCTACAGAGACACTTTAAATCCATTAAAGCTCTACTTCTAAGCAAAAATCAGAAACTCTCACATTATCACAACTGTTCTCACTTGAATTTCAAAATTTCAAATAATCCAAATGCTTCCAACCTTGCTCTCATCTCAAGAGCACCCTTAAATAGGGTCTCTAAATTAGTTACCTCTCCTTAGGTCACTCCTAGGCCGCTTGTAGCTTTCATTAAGCTTTATTTTCAAAAATTTAGAAAAGAAACACCTAAAAGGGTCTAAAAGGCCCTCAACCTTGCTTAAGCAAAAACCTTTAAGCCTATGCTATGGTCAACATGACCTTCAACAATTCAACACCTGATCACAAATGCCACTAAGGCACAAACCTAATGAACATGAATAGATAGATAAATTGGCCTAAACAAGTTGCCCAAACATGACCTTCTAGACAACCTATGGTAACCTAGGTGCTCCTGCACCATATGCCATTTGACCGAAGTATTCTGATAGATATATCTCATTTTTAGGAAAGAAAATTAATAAAGATAAATGATATTTCCATAGTTCATATGAACATTTGAAAGAACATTTGTAAATTACTGTTTATAGTTTTTGAAAATAAATTGTAAGGGGTTTTTAATTAAAGTTGTTGCTATAATCCCGTTCTTTAATCACATTATCTGTAATTAGGGTTTTATTTAAATTTATCTTTACAATTTTCATGGCTTCTTCAATCATAACTCCAACTCATATTCGATCGGATTTGTACTCATTTTCAAATCGACATAACCAAATCCATCTCTTTCGATGGCAATATATATAATATAACCATATGCTTATTTATGTATCACTGTACCATGATTTGAAAATAGTGGGTCTCTCCCTATGCCTACCACTTGTATTCCTAAATCTCCTACTAACTCTTATAAAGAAAAGTTTGTGTCAGAGACAATATTCAATACAGAACTAGTTTATGCCACAAATCCATTGTTAATAAACTAAAGTATGAATGTGCAGATAAATTGTGATTTATTTTAAATAAATCATGATTTTCTCAATGTATATTTGGAATCGCTTCCTTCTTCTTGATCATATTCATTAATGCTCAAACATTTATTTTAGTTTGTATTCACCACATAGTTAGGCATGATTTTTAGTGAATTTATTAATTCTCTGATCTAATACAATAATTTATTTCTTCGAGCCTTGAACTTCCTCTGCATTAGGTTTAGAAGATTTAGTTTAAGATTTTTGTGAATAAATATTCCTTTTCCGAATGAGGCAAGATATTCTAACATGTACATAATTTTTACAAAAGGAAACACTCATTAATTCCCCCCATAATTTCTATTTTGCCGATTAAACATTTTTTTGATGTTTCATTTGCTATCCCCTCTAGGATATCTATGCCTAGATTTAGGGATATTCTGTCAGATTTAAAATGAACTGATTCAGTGCTATTTGTGCAGTCAATATTTGAGAAATTTGATAGAGATCGTAGTGGGAAGATTGACTACCCGGAACTTCGGGATGCTCTTTGCCAATTGAGATATTCAGTATCACCGCCAGTTATACAGCTTTTGCTTACAAAGTATGACAGGACAGGCCAAGGCAGTGGAATTGATTATGACAACTTCATCGAGTATGTTCTCTATAACAACTTACCAACCAAAGTAGTATTTTAACAATGAAAATGTTGCATACAAAAATTTAGAAGTTGTTTTTCTCATCTATTAGTCTTTCTATTTCGGTCACAAGTCTATATCTATCTTCTCTAACGGTATGGTCCCATGGGGGCTTGGGCTTCTATTTTCATGGATCAAGTGGTCCCATGAAGAAAAACAATTGTGCTACAAAATTAATTAGAATCTTTTCTAGAAAAATAGGAGCCCCTACCTTTTAGAAATGAATCTTTAAGCGGGTGAAATTGAGGTGGGGCTAGAAATTGCCACTACAACTTAGGATTTTTTTAGAAAGTTTTTCTGCCACTTGTCTATCACTTAAAATTTTAAATTCCTAAAAAAATTAAAAAATGAGAGAATTTTTATTTATTTATTAATTTTTACCAAAAATACTCTAATTTGATCCTTAAATTTTGGAGCTCAAACTTTTAAGTTGAATTGCAAAATTGAATTCATGGGACCACTAGCCTTAAAATATTCCTAAAAAATCTAAGCAGCACCCACTGAATTTTTTTAGGAAGCCCCCCTCCATGGGACCATACCCTAAGACATTTTTATTTTTATTTTTATGTGCAGGTGTGCCATAATTGTGAAGGTAGAATTGATAAAAAACGCACTAAGTTACATAAGGAGATACCTCTTGTTTTACAAACCAAATGAAATTGTAGTCAAAGAAATGATAATGAACAGTAGTGATCAGTAGTATAGCAGTAATATTTCATATTGTTAGATATTCTACTTTAGTCATTTCTACACTTACTTTGATGTCTATTTTGATATTTGATAAATATATCCACTGTCTTCTATCTATTTCTCGTTTGCTTTGTTTTGATTCTTTGTTATAGGCAAGCTCGGATCAGACCTTTGACAAAACAAAACAATGAGTGGATTTAAATGTTTATGGGATCTTATGCTTTTTTGAGGTCAGTAATAACACTATGGTATCTAAAAATATCATGAAGAATAATAAAGCAATGTCTATATGCCTTTGGAGTTTAATAGAATCTAGTAGCTTTCCATGATGTCACTTTTTTTCTTTTTTTTTTATGCTTATTTATTTTGTTTAAGACAACTTGCTTGTTTGCTATGAGAGGAGAATTTGAATGAAAATTTGCTTTTTATGTACCTATTATTTATTTGTTTTATAAAAATTATTGCTAAAACCTAGCAAACACAACAAATTAAAACAAAATTATTCTAAAATTTTTTGGTAGGAACTTCGCTGCTTTGCAACTCTTGTTAAATTGAGTTTTTGAAGAGGTTATATTTTAGAAAACATATCAATCTCATAATTAATAGAATTTAGGATTGATTGTGAATCATGTATAAGTGCTCTTTGGATTTTATATATAAAATTTATATTTTTTTGAATGGAAAAGAATAGATTTGAAAAGATGGAAAAATTAATTTTTAAGAATTTGAAATATTAGAGAATATATTTAATAAAATTGATTTTTTTCAAATATGATTTTTTAAAGTAGCAAATTCGGGAATGAATTCTAGAGATGGAACACATAGTTGCCTACCAAGAAAGAAAGGTTTTGACACTATGGAAGACCTAAGAAAACAATAAAATAATTAATTTAGAGAAATTGGATTTATGGGATATTAATTTTTTATGGAATTGGAAACACTTTAATTTTGAGGATGTAAGAATTAATGATGAACACATGCTTATGATTTTGGTCAAATGGAAACTTATGAATGACTCATTGCTAAATTTATGATTGTATATGATGATTTCTTGTTGGTTGTAATATTTTTTATTAATTTATGAATTTTTTTCTTGAGATTGGGGCTTATTTGGTTCAACTATAATTTGGTTTGTTTGAAAAGATGGGTTTAAGATTTCTTACGAATTGAATTATTAGTTTTATGATTACTTTATGTTATGAAGATTTATATTTGTATTGAGTTAAATTTTGACTTTTTTTTTAAAATCTTTTTAAATGTATAAAAATATCATTCTTCTTTTTATCTAGATTTTTGTGTTTTTTCTAAATTTTAAAATTATAAATTAATATTGTAAAATCTATGTTACAGTCTTTGTAATTTGGTTTTGAGAAATTATTGAAAAAGAACAATTTTTTAATTGGATGGTCTCTACTGTATTTTTTGTAGTGTCCTTTGCAAAATCCTTTGAGGGTTTATATACCTCTTTATTTTTTCTTTTACTTTCTATACTATTGAAAATGATATGTTTAGAGAAAATTATGACCATTTCTTTCTAAAATTGAATGTTTGTCTTGATAAATAATTGATAAAACATGTTGTGATGGTCTTTTTTAGATTTGAAAATAGTTATTGATATTCTCTATGGTGGAAAAAGGGATTCAAGAGATTAACTCAAACATTGAGAACCTCCTAAAATCGATCAATGCTCAATCAAAAATAGTGTTGAGGCATTGATGATTCTTATGGAGAAGTTAAAGGAGCTTAAAGATGAGTGAACGATTGGTGTGAACCCTGACAACAATAAAAGGAATAAAAGATAAAACTTAATATTTTTATAAATTTATAACTTTTTTACCTGTCTTTTCTTTTAATAGTAACTAATTTTTCACATGTCCTATGTAATCAAAATTACTTATCTAGTTATTACTATGTACTTATTTATTGTATACTATAATTTTTCATACCTAAAATTTATATTTATTTTTTGTAAAATAGACATGTAATTTTTTAATGTAAATATATTGAAATAATTAATTATTTACATTCTCATTTGTTGAACAACTTTACATCTTAGTGCAATCTTCACATTATTAATATATTAAATCAAAATATTTTTTTGTTAAACTTACATCAAAATCAACATTTCTTTTGGGTTGATTTAAGAGAACTTAAATTTATTTATTTTGAATTTTCAACTTTTGTAACAATTTTTTAATTTAGGTGTTTCAATTTTTTTTGTTGATCCTATAATTTTTGTAATGACAATGTTTTTAAATAAAACAAGGCTTATGACTTAAATTTTAAAGTGTTATTAGGTCAACATACGTCTACAATGCATTAATTCAATTAGTTGAACACAATTGATTAATGTGATGGTATGTTTCTTGATTATGCCATGCGCTAAGGTTCAAACCCTTAGAGACAAGATGAAATGAGGAAATTGTCCTAGACAAATTTGATGGAATGAGAACAACTTAATAATTTATTCTTAAATGAATGTAATTAACATTAAGAAACATTGCATAGTGACAATAAATAATCTTATGTAATAACCCTGGACATAAAAACTTCATAAAATAATAGATTCATATAATAAAGAAAATAATAAAAACTCATAAAATTATATATTCATATAATAAAGAAAATAATAAAAAATCTCATAAAATTATATATTAATAATAGAAACTTCAAAATTATATATTCATATGGTAAAGAAAAGAATAAAAACCTTATAAAAGAGATGGAGGATGGCGCTGCTCGCTCTGCTCCTACATGAGGGGCTGCTGCCTGCATGAGGGCTTTGCCCTCCTTGCATGTTCGTTTTCTCTCTCCATTTATGTTCTGATTCAATAGTGGGTGGGGTTTATCAGTGTTCGAGGGTCTTCGTTTTCTCTTTGTCAGCTTCCTCTCCCTGGTGCCCGGGTTATCTTGGAGGTGGAGGCATTTTCGTTTCTTTCTTGCTGGTCTTCGCCTTTTATCTTATCTAGTGGTTGTTTTGGGTGGCATTTTTAGTCCGTTTTCTCTACTAGGAGCCTGTGTTTGGGTGGTTGTTTGTGGCATTCGAGGGTGTTGGTGTTTTTTTTGGGGTTGGTTTCTTTGGCGTTTGGTAAGGGCTTTGGATCTGGTCGTCCCCATTTAGCTGTGGGCATATCATTGTTGTGGAGTGTGCTTGGTGGTGGGTAAGTTGCTTCTTGCTTCTGCCCATTCTTCCTTGGGTTTGTGGGTAGTGAAGATCCCATGGATGCGAACGATGTTTTGGATGCAAGACCGGGAGATGATGCCATGACGGAGGTGGGGGATGGGGCTCCCACTCGGTCTTCTCCAAGTTTGGGCGTATCTAGGATTAGTGGATTTAAGGTTCAAAAGGTTAATGGCTGCTTGGAAAGGGCTCAAGTACGCCCGGTGGTGGTGATTCAAAGGGAAGCAGTTGCGGAGGATGTAGAGTATTACAGCCAACATGTCTTAATTTGCAAGTTTTTGGGGACAAAGGTCTCTTTACCCTTCCTTGACCCTTGGATTCAGAATAGATGGAATCTGGAGGGGGATTTAGTGGTTCTGATAGCTACAAATAATTTCTTCTTGGTGGATTTCTCATGTATCTCTAATAGAAACAGGGCTTTTGAGGGTGGTCCGTACTTTTATAATCAAGTTGGATTGTTTATCAAACCATGGCATGCAGGTTTTAATTCGGTCGAAGAGATACCATCCAAGGTCTCGGTGTGGGTACGCCTCCCTTGACTATCACTTGAATGTTGGAGGAGTGATATTCTGCAGTTTATTGCCATGGCGCTGGGAAAGCCGATTGGCCCCTCTCAGTAGACCCTAGAGAAGAAGATTTTCTCCTATGCACGTGTTTGTGTGGAGATTGACCTGAGCCAACCTCTACCTAACTCCATTGATATGGCAGTGGGATCTAGTTCATGGATGCAACCACTTGGTTATGAAACCTTGCCGTTTAGATGTTGTTTATGTTGAGAGTATGGTCATCTTCAGAGGAGGTGCTCGCGAGCTACTAGTGCGGGGAAGTCAAGTAACGGGGTGGATCCTTCAAATCCAGGATCTGAAAAAGGAAAAGGACCCATGCAGGGGGTGGTTCCAGATAAGGAAGGGTTTGTGCCTGTGAGGCCACGAAATAAAGGCTGAGGGTAGAAGAAGACTTTTCAGGACCATTAGGAGGAGGGGGTTTTCAACAGGTTTGATGCATTGAATGATTTAGTTCATGAGGAGGGGGTCTCTCCTGACATGCATGTGGATGCTACCACAGTTATTTCTCATAACCCCGAGCCCACGAATCTTACGTCTTCGACTTTTGGACCTATGGAGGCTCCTGGGGAAGTAAAAGATTCTTCTATTCCTTCCCTTGAAGTAGGGCTTGGGGACCTGTGTGCGATGGCTGATACTTCTTTGGCCTCTGTCGATGTTGCTGCATGCTCTGTTGGGGGTTCGAGTTCGAGAGGCTCTGGCAAGAGTAAAGCTTCTACTTCCCCCTATATTTTGGGTGTGCATCAAAATTCCTTAAAAAAGAGTGCTCCTGATAAGCCCCAAAAGGTGGGTAGGAAGAAGGATCAAGAGAAAGTTAAGCTGGCTAGTGAGACATTGGTTGAATCTGGGTCGGTGAAGACCCCAGATACTCATTTCTCTCAACCATTGCGATGATTGTGCTCTCATGGAATGTGAGGGGTATGAATAGCATCCCTAGACAAAAGGCTATTCGGGATTTGGTCCGTGCTCATTCTCCGGATTTGGTTTTTCTCCAGGAGAAGAAGTTATCTATTGATAACATGATGCAAAGTGCTTCTAAGATTTGGAATAGAGCATTATGTCAGTGTGTGGGTGCACGAGGGAGCTCTGGAGGCCTTGCCTGCCTCTGGGATCCTCGATGAATCTCTCTTGTTTGGTGGTTCTCCAGTAGGTTCTCCATTTCTCTTGTTGCGATGAGTTTGGAGATGGGGGAAAGAATTTTTCTGTCCAATATTTATGCTCCGATGGATGTCCCTAGTAATATTTTTTGTGCTCCCATTTAAATTTTTTGAGGTTGTTGGACCCCTTTCTCCCCTGGATTATGGCAGGTGATTTGAATGTAATTGTCTCTCTTGAGAAGAAAAGGGGGGGAGTGCCTCGTCTGGACCCCTCATATGATCTTCTTAGGGAAAATCTAGCTCGACTTCAGCTTGTGGATATCAAACCTTTGAATGACATGTTTACTTGGAATAACAGGAGGCTTGGGGATGAAGCTATTTTTGAAAGATTGGACAGGTTTCTTGTGTCCAATTTTTGGGTCAGTGACAAGTGGCTGACAAGCTCTGAAATCTTAGATTGGTGAGGGTCAGATCATTGGTCGATCAAATTCTTTGCTCATCTGGCTGGCAGCCTTAAAAAGCATACTTTTAAATTTTAGTTTATGTGGCTCAAGGAGGAGGGTCTTTTTGACTTAGTTTCTAAATGGTGGGTTGAAGGTCGTCCGACTTTTGGTACTGCTATGTACACCTTTATGAAGAGGCTTCAATATGTGAATTATAAGCTAAAGCTTTGGAATAAGCATCAGTTTGGTAATGTATTTCAACATAAAAGGGCTGCCTAGGAGTGCCTAGATTCTATTACCAGGCAAATTAGGGAGCATGGTTTAGATGCAACCTTGAGCAGGTATGAGGATGATGTGGTCAAAGATCTTGAGGAATGGGAGATTCGTGAGGAATTTTTTTGGAAACAAAAGGCTCGTATTAATTGGCTTCAGGAAGGGGACAAGCATACCTCTTTCTTCCATAACTTAGTAAAGGCAAGAAGACAAGGTAACATTATTTATTCTCTCCACTCTTTTGAGGGATGTGTTATTTCTTCTTCTTTGAAAATCTCTAATGAGGCGGTTCGTTTCTTCTCTGATCTTTTTTCCGAAGATACCTCACCAACTGTTGAGGAGGAAGACTCTATCTTAGCTTGCATCCCTCCCTTGGTGACAGTGGAAATGAATGTCTCTCTTCTCCAACCTATTTCTTTGAAGGAGTTAGAGGATGTGGTGTTTCGGCTGAAAAAGGGGAAGGCTCTTGATCTTGATGGGTTCCCAACCGAGTTATTTCAGGAATTTTGGGAAGTGATCAATCTTGACTTGTTGGAGGTTGTATAGGAGTCTCTAAGGAACAAGCAACTGTTGAGAGCCATGAATGCCACGTTTCTTGCCCTTATTCCAAAGCGTGAGAATGTTGATTCTCTGGATCTCTTTCAACCAATTGCTCTGTGTAACGTGTTGTATAAAATCATCACAAAACTTATTGTTGAGCACTTGAATCCTTGGCTAGATAAGCTAATCTCAGAGGAACAAGGTGGCTTCGTGGCGGGTAGACAAATTCTGGATGGAGTTGTTATTACGGCAGAGACTATTCATTCCATGGCCTCTTCGAGGGAAAAGGCTATGTTCATAAAGTTGGACATGACTAAGGCTTATGACAGAGTTAAGTGGGGTTTTTTGATCAAAATTCTTGGAGCCTTTGGGTTCAGTAGTGAGTGGATTGGCTGGGTCATGAGTTGTGTAAAGATGCCCTCCTTTTCTGTTCTCATAAATGGAGAGTCCTTTGGTTTGTTTGGTGCTTCTAGAGGTCTTCGACAGGGGGATCCCTTATCCCCATATCTTTTCATTTTGATGGCTGAAGGTTTGGGGAGGTTCATTAAGTCCCAAGTTATGGCTGGGCTCATTCATGGATGGAACTGGAACAAATCCCTCTCTCCTCAAACCCATCTTCAGTTTGTGGATGATTCAACCTCAATGGGGGCTCTAAGGTGGCTGAAGCAGTCGCTTTTCGTCAGACTTTGGATTGTTACCTAGTTGCCTCTGGACAAAGCATTAATGAAAGTAAGTCTTGCATTTATTTCTTCAATACTCCCAGGCTTATACAACGACAAATAGCCAGGATCTTAAGGTTTCAGGTGGGGAAGCTTCCCCTTACCTACTTGGGTATTCCTTTAGATGTACACCCACCTCCCAGGCATTTTTGGCAAGAGGTGATTGATAAATTTCATGGACTAGTCTGTCACTGGACCTATAGATGGTTGTCTACAGTAGGTAGAGTCACTCTGCTAAAGTCTGTAGTGCAAGCTCTCCCTATTTACAGATGTTTTGTGATGACTGCTCCCTCAAGCTTTTTCAAAGATTTCGAGGGGCTTTGTAGGTAGTTTCTTTGGTCGGGTAATCTCCTCTTGAGGAAGTGGAGTTTAATTAAGTGGGAATTTGTTTGTGAATCGAAGTAGGATGGTGGCTTGGGATTGCATAGAGCGGATTGGAATGGGCAAGCTTTGGCGGCTAAGTTGTATTGGAGGTGGTGTTCACATCAGCATCAAATCTGAGCTAAGATCCTTACCTACAAGTATCTTGGGGAAGTGGATGGCGCTGAGGTTCCTCACTTTTGTCTTTCAGGAAGGGGCTCTATGATCTGGGAAACTCTCAAGAGGGGAGCTCCACTGGTTAAACAGGGCTTGTTTTGGATCTGTAACAGAGGCTCTAATGCTCATTTTTGGCATGACTCTTGGGATGGCTTCCCGGCTATCCTCTCCTCACATCCTCACTTCGGGGACTTAGGTAGGTTTTTTGTTCAAGCAGGTTAGGGTAGAGTGATGGACTTCAAAGCCCCTCAGGTTTTGGGGCAGACTATCATTTATTAGTGGAAGGATATGCAGGAGTGGCCCTTGGGTGGATCTTTGGAGGATAGGAGAGAGTTGTCCTCCATTTTAGCTGATAGAGTCTGTTGTTCGCTTCCAGAAAGGGATGTGCTGGCTTGGGGTCCTGTCCCTAAAGGGAAGTACTCTATTGCATCAGGGTATCGTGCTTTGGACAGGCGGGCTTTAGGCAGTGCTGAGGCTCCTTGGTGGAAAAACATTTGGAACAATTTCTCCTGGCTAAAATGCAATTTTTTCTCATGGCTTATGGTGTATGGCAGGTGCTTGACTTGGGACAACCTCTGCAAATGGGGTTTTTAGGGTCCCTCTTTATGCTTCCTTTGTCTCAAAGATGTTGAGACTGTTTCTCATCTGTTCTTTAAGTGCCCCTTTGCTAGGACTATTTGGCATTTCTGGTGGGGGGCATGGAAGTTGCAATGTAGGCATCCTTCTTCTCTTGGTGAGCTCTGGTGGAATATTGGGCCTACTCCGAAAAAGACTTCGTTCTTGCACACGGCTTAACCTATTGGTCCTAATCTAATTATTTGGCAGATTTGGTTGGAGCGCAACTGCAAGATCTTTCTGGACAAGAAACTTTTGGTGGGCCAAGTTTGGGCTCACATTCTTGGGGCTTTACAAGAGACTTTGCATGCTAAATGTGATATGTCAGTACCGGTGGACCCTGGGGATTTTGGTGTAATTCAGAATTTGGGGATTTTTGTTGGAAGCACTGGAAGGCCCAAGGTGGGACGAGGCAGGTGCTCTAGAGGGAAGGTGTTCAGGGGAGGGCATTGGCTGCTTCCTCCCACTGGGGTTTTGAAAATCAACACTGATGGGTCTACAAGAGGTAATCCTGGGCACGCTGGTGTTGGTGGGGTGGGCAGAGATAGTTCTGGGGTGGTTGTGTTCTTTTTCTTGGAGTATAAGGGGCAACACTCTAATAATCTCATGGAGGCTTTGGCAATTCTTTTGGCCTTGAAGAGGGCATATGCTCTCGGCTGGAATCAAATTATCTATGAATCTGATTCTCAGGTGGTGATAAATTTGATAAATAGATGACATTTTGATGATGCTAGTTGGCAACTTGCGGTAGTGGCAAAACAAATCACTAGCCTTGGAGATTTACTGGATTCAATCACCTTCTCCCATATCCCTCGTGAATGGAATTAGGTGGTTGATGGGTTGGCTAAATGGGCTTTTGAGAAGAATGGGACTTGGTTGGTGGATGATTGGGACAGCTTGTCAAGGGACCTTGCCCAGGATTTGGAGGGTTGAGTTACTGAGGATGTGAAATGTTGCATTACTGATTCTTGATCTCTTGCTTTTTGTTTCTTGGCCCTTTCGGGTTTTCTTTAGCTTAATGCTCTGTACTTCTCTTGTTGATTAATAAAAGTTTTTACCCACCCCCCCGAAAAAAAAACCTTATAAAATTAGATATTCATATAGTAAAAAAAAATCTTAAAAATAAAAAAAATATTATTAGATATTAATATACTAAAAAAAAATCTTAAAAAATAAAATAAAATAATTTAAATTTCAAGAATATATTTATTACACCGAAGGCGTGTCTTATTTGAGAATAGTCAATTGAGTTTGTCCATCCATGATGCACCTATTCGAGAGAAGATGCAATACGGATCTTTCATCCATACTCGTTGATCTGTTTATCTCCTTGATTTTAATTTCTAATTCAGATGATTTTAGTTTATAATTAGATAAGATCTTGTGACATGAAAATAATATTAGTATAAATTAATATAATATAACACAATAACAATAGTATAATAATAAAAAAAAAATAATAATTTAATACTACAATTAATCATATATTTTACTAAGTATAATATTTAAAAAATCATCTAATAATAATAATAATAATAATAATAAGAATAATTGAATACTATAATAATAATATCAAAGTAATAATACAATATTATGAATAATATATTAATAACAATATAGCACTATAATAGTAAATATATAACAAAAAAATAATAATATAATAATATTATTATTATAAAAATATATAACAATTATAACATAATACTAACAATATATAATACCTAATCCAATCATTAATATAATAATAATGTAACATAATGCAAACTTGATATATTAAGAAAATAATAATAATATAATAATAAATATAGAAAAATATATAATAAAAACTAAATTAATAGTAATAAATATATTAATAATAATATATCAACAAAATTATTTCTTAAATGACCAACCAATTTGATCTCATGTATTGCACAAATGTATGCAAAAAAATTAAATCATTTTCTCCTTATTTAATCTTCCATACCTCTTCGACATTGATATATTAAGAAAATAATAATAATATAATAATAAATATAGAAAAATATATAATAAAAATATTAATAATAATATATCAACAAAATTATTTCTTAAATGACCAACCAATTTGATCTCATGTATTGCACAAATGTATGCAAAAAAAAAAAAATCATTTTCTCCTTATTTAATCTTCCATCCGTGTTCGACATACCCATTGCACACCAAGATACAATTGCTAGTTATAATCACTTTGTCTTCAACTCATTTATTTACATTTCTCTAAATTATTAGTTATTAGTTCATAGGCTTTCCTTTTGAACTTGTCAGTCCACAATTGACAGGGAAATCTATCTTGCTAAACCGTAAACCGTTTTCACACGCCGGTAAACCGTTTTCAGTTGCCAAATTTTAGACGTCCATTTTGTAGCAGCTTTCACCCGGGAAGTTGTCTCCCGTCGGAAAAAACGACGGCGAAACATTCCTCGCCCCACGCCTGAATACAAATTTTAACTCGCATCACAATTTTTTGTTTTCTTTAACTCGCAACCAATATTCTCTTTTAATAGGATGCAAAAATCTTGTCTAAATCCCGATATTCTTTCGCGAATGTGGCAGCAGCAACCGTAGGGAGAGTGGTTTTGCTTACTGTGAACATATTGAAGCACCAACCGTAGGGAGAGTGGTTTTGTTTTGTCTCATTTTAAAAAAGTTCTGCTTTGGAAGGGTTTCGTAATATTTTTCTTGCAAACTCTGCCCATTATTTCTCAGCGGTATCGTTGACATCACAACTCAATTTGTGCAGAATCTTGAGGTAAGTCACTTGCCTTAGTTTCGGTGAGTTAGTTTTTTTTTTCAAAAAGTTTTTTTTGTTTGTTGGGCATCTGTACGCGGCTGGATCAAAAAAAATATTATTACAGTTATATAGCACTTTGTTTAATATATCATTACTTCTTGTATTAGTTGCTTCTCTGAGTTTATAATTAGAATGTATAGCCGAATGTAATATAATTTTTAAAGAGGTGTGTTTTTATTTTTCTTTATTTCAGTCTCTTTCCCTAATAATTTTTGTGAGAAATACGAAAATCGTGGCCTCTGATCTCATAAAGTAATTGTGTTGTGCCGCAACAGCTATGGCCGATTCTTTGCTCTTTGCAGGTCTTCATTTTAACAAGAACAGGTTTTCAACCGATTTTCTTAAGTTCGAGGTAATCATTATTTTTCGCTTCTCTGAGTAAAGGAGGTGGTTGGGTTTAGGGGATTTTTAACCTTTGCTGTGCAGGCAAAACCTAAAGATAAAGATGTAACGCCACCACAAGTTTTCCAGGCAGAGGAGGAGGAAGAGGTGGGGGGGCAAGTGGAGACCAGGAAGAAAAAAAAGCAAAAGCTCAAGGCTTTCGAGGGTAATTTTGTTTTTCCCTATTTTATTTGTGGCGAGTTGGCTGTATCTGACCGTACAACTGTTGTTTAATAGTGTAGGAAACTTTTGGAGAAAAAGTTCTGTACATTTAAATTTTTTCATATTTTTTTTTGGCTCTCACTCCGTGATGTCATGTAACGTTCAGAAATCAACGAGGTGTTTAACGTATTTAAGAGGCCCAAGGTTTTAAGGGAGAATGCCGAGGAGAAGACGCTGGTGCAAACGCAAGCTCTGGCTGAGGAGAAGGATTATTTTCGAAAGCAAGAGGTGAAGATCAATGTCAATGAGAATACCATTCTGTCTTTGTTACCTACTGAGAATCTGAGTATTTCTTTTGTTTAATGTTGTTTAGGTGTGCACATCCCTACGAAAGAAATATGGCATATATGTGGCAGGTGAAGATGTTCCTTCACCACTTAAAGGCTTTGACGAGTTAAAGTCCAGGTATCCATCAATATTCCCATTAACACCATGGCCGGCTAAGCGACATTGCTGCTTTCCTTATACTTCATTTCAATTTATAATCGCTTTATTACCAAAGTACGTACTAGTGTAAGAGAAGAAGTATTCATGTTTTGCCACCATCCACCAAGTTGATTTATGGCAATTTAGAGAGAGATCTGTCATAGCTTGTGTAATGTGTGAGTAAAATATGTGAATGATTAATAACACCACACAATCAATAAAACATTATATTAGAGAATTCAGATAACAATCTAATTGAATTGAAACAAACAAACTCTCTAAAGTTGTCCCATTGTTCTCTATCTCCAAGGATTCTTTAAATCATAATGACTCTCAGATTGTTTGTGCACTATGACTTTTTAAAATGACAACCTAAAGAATGAGATGCTGGAAAATGCAAGAAATTTATTCCTACATGATTGATAAACTGTATGATAGTGATGCTATGATAATGAATGATGTTGTGATAAGGATATGATGCTAAATGCTGTGGTGCAACTACTGTATGAAAATTACTATGATAACTAAAATGTAGCTAATGGAAAAGCCATGATTCTAAACTAAGTGCTCACAAATGCTGAATGCTCAAATGTTCTAGTGGAAATTCTGGAGAGTATACTTGTTCAAAATTGGGATCCTTTTGCTGTAGAATGAGGTTGTATTTATAATTTTCCATGGCATATTCTGATGTGGCAGCAACCAATGGTTTGGATTTAATCTAGAGAGATGAACGGTGGAGGATGAAGAAGTTAGAGAGAATAAAAGAGAGTGTTCCCTTTATGAAAACAATCTGCCAAGTGTTAGGAAGAATAAATGGAGGAAGAGAGCCAAGTGTCCCAAAGTTGTTTTAGAATTTGTTGAGGATAATGCTAAATTAAATATTTGAAATATTCAATTTGTTGAGACACATGATGAGGTGGAAGGAGGAAAAAGCTGTAGACATGTGACTAAATTCAAATTTAGAATTTAAATTTAATAAGAAGTTAATTAAATAAAACAAACTATTTAAATTTGTTTATTTAATTAAGATTAGAAGAATACGATTTAAGATAGAAGAATTATAAAATGAACTATATAAATAAATTTAGAATTTATTTATAAGTAGACGAATTAAAAGGGTTTATTAATTAAATAACTTGTATTTAATTAATTAATTATCTAGATCGATTTTAGTTGTATACAACTCGTAAACTAAAGTAAAGGTCCTTGCTTGATTACTACTAGTTATAAGTAGTTTTGTGAAGGTCTCCTCAGCACAACCTTTGTAGGCAGGATATGTCAATTGCAATTAGCAATGGAAAAAAGGGGAAGTCAATGACTACAGAGTGCCAGTGAGTGATTCACAACAGATAGCCCCGTTGCTTTGTAGCTCTTTCAGTTAAGGAACATTGTAGATTGTAAGAGTTTGTCAAGTATTGACATACACTCTTTGGAAAAAGACAAACTAGTTAGTTTGTGGTGACTATATGGACCTCCAAGATTGTTGAGTATACTTGCCATTCGTCTACTTTCACAAGTTTCTAGTTCCTTTACTACCAAGAGAAATTGATTCACATATAGCCTTGTCTACTCTTAAGAGGAACAAACTTAGGTCTATGAGAGCGGAAAAGCTTATTGTTGTACATGGTGCATTGTGTCTCACAAGCAAAAGATAATAAAGTGTAGGTTTAGCCCAACAACATGGTGGGATGTAGAGCTCGAGGAGCAAGATGTCAAGTTGGGATAAAAATAAATTTCATTACATTGGTTCCAGTGATTAGTAGGAGCTTTCAAGATATCCAATGGACGATGAATTTAATTTTTGAGCTTGTTGCTCAAACAAAAAACAACTATGCGTGTAGGCTCATTGACACATGTAGGCTACACATATAAGGTACATAGTACCCAAAAAAGATGGACATGAACCAAAGTTGTATCTCAAGAATTGGTCACTTAGTTGGACTTGATAAGATAGGTTTTTTACATCTAACATCCCTCCTAAAACTCAACTTAGAGATGCCAAAAGGAAGTTGGCATTCATGCCAAAAAAGAAAGAGAAGCCAAGCACAAAGCTTTTGAAAAAAATTGCATTGAAGATTTTGTATCTACATTTCAGATCATACTTTGTTACCCATCGTTAAGATTTTTTTTTTTTTTTTGTGACAAGGGATCATATAGTGTGATCTTGAACATTGATGCAAAATAGTTTACATAGTTTTTACAATGTTTCTTTGAGTTTCCAGGAATGGGGGGAATGCAAGGACAGTGAAAGTTTCCTAAATTTTGGTGATAGTGGGGGGAGGGGTGACTATTAAAATAACTTAAACAAACTAAAAACAACTGAAATTTTAAAAAGAAAATATGCTGTGTTGAATTTTGAATGCAAATTCTTAAAACATTGCCTTATTGTTTTTATGCACCACACAAAGTTGTTTGTCCAATCTTGAAAAGGTCTGGTCTCCTCTAGGTCCCCAAGTCCCTTGGATGTTTTGATGTTTGGGATGTCACCTAGAGTGCTGGGGATGTTCTCCTTTGAACATTGTTTTTCTCCAAAAGCTTTGCTCTTTAAAATATGGATTGTGAAAATATCATGTTCTTAATTAAAAGAGAGCCTCCAACATTCCACTAATTACATCTTCCAATGGCTTGAGCAACTCTTGCAAGTGGAAGAAGACTATTCACCCACACATATAAATGTTAAATTTAGGAGCAATAGCACCTTCAAGAAAGCATCATGGTCCTCGGTTTCCACATCTCACATGCAAATTGGGCGAATCTTGCTCACAAATGAGGATGGAATTAATTCTAATATGAATGTTCCATCATGAGTGAGTCTTATTGCTCCCAAGTAGGATCTTCCCCAGTGGAAATATCAAATACCGAAGTAGTCTAAGGGATAATCATTCTCTCATGATTCAGAGAATTGAATGCTCAAATGAAGTATTGCCATCGTCTACCCTAAATTTGTAAAGCAAATTGTTCTCATATATGAGAAGAGCCATTGGAGAATGATGATCAATTGATGAACTTGAAGAATAAAACAATCAGTCTAAGCTCTAATATGCCCTAAAAGCTACAACATCTAAGTTCTCATGCCAAAGTTATGAAGCAAATCATTCAAAGAAATAGTTTTTTGGATATAATGATGATAACTACGAGATCATGCAATTATGTTTGTGTCCATCAAAGCAAAGTGTGAAGCAAACCTCCAACTCCATGGCAAGCATTACAAATTTGCATGTGTATACCTCAATCTTGGAAGTCCCCATGAAGGTAAGAAAAGATAATCTATGATGATTAGAAATAAAAGAAGACATTCTCCTTAAAATAAAAAAATCTTCAAAGAAAGAAAGAAATGAGTCCAATATGTACCTATGATCTCTGATAATGAAATGAAGCAGGTCCTCTTAGGACATATGACCTGCAATATCCCCCTGAGCCATCTCTTGGAAGCAGGGATGGCATCAACATATTAACCTTCACTTCATGGACTGTCTTGCATACACAAGGCTTATTATACAGTAAGTGCCATAGGGAGTCCATTATTGATGATAGCCAAGAGTCCTCATCCATAATTATGACATCTGCATCTCCTAAAACATGTCCATGCTCCGTGAAATCAAGATGACTATCATTGCTTCTAAACATGAGTCTCACATGTCAGAATATCGTTATCCAAATTTGTAGTTTTCAAGTATCGCTCTTGTAATGCACCAACTAATACATCATCTCCAAAAGCATCCTCGTATTTCTCCAAATTCTTCATTGGGCAAATAAGACTTTAAATGTGGCCAAGGTGTTTCCTCCTCATATATATCGACAATCTGAGCTGTAAAAGAATGTGCACTTGGGTGCATCAGTAGCTGGAATATCAATAGAAGCAAGGTCTGTTCTATAACTCAGTACCCCAAAAACATCATTGTATTTTGAAGGCCTGTTATGATAATGCTTGTCCTTAAATTAGGAGGATATGTAGGCATTGGCTTCCTTATTGAGCTTCCTGCTGGCTGTAAAATACCCTTTGGCTGTAAAATACCCTTCTGAAGGTGTATGAATTTTGTGATATTTTAGCTTGATAGATGTTCCGTTTTATCAAACTCAGATCATTATTTGGCTTCAAGATGACAACATTCAATTGTAACAAATGTGCAGCTATGGAAATCAACTTTAATATTTCTGACCTTAGGTATTTCTCAGAAACAACCTCAGTCATGTAATATCATTAATCTCTTCTACTCATACCATCTAGACCACTCAGACAAAGATACAGAAAGTTGCTCTTAACAGATGGTCAGAATATTACATAAACAGATGGGTCATAACAGCTCTTAAACATACTTTTTCTGAGTGTCATATAATCTGATTTTTTGGTAACAGAATACACAGTAAGCTACAGCAGAGAATAACTCAGACTGTGAGCTTAGTATTCATTCAACAGATATTAATCAAGCACAAATATTTGACAATAAACTTAGACCTGGAAGTATTCGCTTCCCACTGTCAAGTGTAGATGGCACAAACTGATGTAAACCGCTTTCAAAGATGAGCAACTTCATACCAATGCCTTCACACGTCCAGCTCCTCCTGAATAGACCAGTCGACCTTCAAGATGAACACGTGGGCTGAAGGATGAGACCCACGACTCAGCTAGCACCAGCGCTTCATTCTCTAAGGCTCACGTCTCTGTTAGAGAGTCCAATACGCACCCTTTCAGACCTTCCCGAATCTGCTATGGAAAGTACGGGGCTTAGAATATGTCTTCAACTGTAATCTTGCCCATGAACTCCAGTCAGGTCGCTCCACACGTCACTAAAGGCACGATTTGATAGAAGCAACAAGGAGACTTTAACTCCCTGATTAGATACACCACACAGGTCCTATGCAATGCCGTCCTTCCTCATAGTATAGAATAAGACTATTAATACAGATTCAAGCTCCACAGGAAAAGTGCCCAAATATCAATATGAAGATTTCACCATAAACTCAAAACCCTCACCATAAACTCAAAACCCCAAGACTCCTGAATAAATCCGTCCTTCTCCACACCAGCAATAGTAATCTCTAATAATGCCGTACTAGCTCAAGAGGAATAATGCCGACCAGCTACAAGAAAGTATTTCACCTTAAAATCCAAAATGTAAACCCTTGCAATAAATTCTTGATTTGATTATCAAATGCTTCATATATCGAAATCCTTCTATTGCTATTAGATAATTTGTCTTGCCTGGCAAGACTCATAAATTATCAAAATCGATCAACCCAACCGTTAAAGTGCAGTTGCAAATCTTGAATGAATCCGCCAACACTAGCTATGGAACCCGTAGGAATACCCACCTAGGGTTTCGAACTCCGAAGAGCTCCGCCAAAATAGAAAAAACCCCAAATAAAATAATAATCCAGAATATGATGAGAGAATGAGTTCTCAAGTCCTTTTATAATGCCTTTTTGCCTCTCTAGGGTTTTCCTGCCTAAAATCACTTAATGTTGACGTTCAACTGCTGGACGAGTTACTTCCAACCTCGACTTAGAGAAATAAATTTAAATGTAGCTTGTGGCTATTCAAATTTATATTAAGTCGTTATAATCAAACATGAGGAGGCGCCTCATTTCACCATTTATTATTTGCATTATTTAATAATTAATAATTAAGTATTAATTGAGGGCCGACCTTCTAGAAGGGTGTGATTTCTTAAGAAGAAAGACGTCTTCTTTCAAGGTCAACTTATTGATATGAAAGGGCACATCTTGGGCCGACCTCCTTGATGAAGAGTCACGTCTTGGCTATAAATACAAGGTGCTAATCATTCATTTGATCATCAAGTTCATTCAGCATAATTCGCATTCCTAGAGGAGTTCGCACCTGTAGCAGCAGATCATATCCTGTAGCAGCAGGTCGATTAAAGGAGAAACAAATCATTTGTATCTTTGCATCTAGGAGAGGTGCTATTCATTGTATCAAATAGGCATTATGTTGTGCCTGAGTTGTAAGCAGATTTCTGCTTTTATTCAATCAATATATAAGAGATATATTGGCTGGGTTTTTCTTCCTCAGGTTGGAGGGTTTTCCCAGGGTATTGGCTGTGTCATTGTGTGATTTTTGAATTAAACTTCTGTGTTCTAATCTGATCATAAAAACTAACATGGTATTAGAGCGGGTTTGAAGAAGATCGTGATCAGATTTATCTTGCAGCAATATTCTTTATTGTTCTTCACCTTCTTGATCTCTTCCATCACTTCGTCAAGATGGTGAACGGTCTCAAGATCGAGGACAGATTTGAGGGAGCATCAAATTTCACTTCATGGAGATTCAAAATTATTCTCACCTTGGAGGAAAGTGAGCTGACAGAGTTTGTGGAGAGCACAACTCTCGAGCTTACGGATGAGGAAAAATGGAAGAAGAAAGATATTAAGGTGAAGAAGATGTTAGTTGATTCCGTAAAGGATCATATTGTTCCTATTGTCTCCAAGCTAAATACGGCAAGAGAGATGTTCAAAACCTTGGAGGAGATGTACGAAATCAATAACACAAGCCGAGCTCTGGCACTGAAGCAACAAATCCATCATTTGAAGATGGTGAAAGGAGAATCTGTTATTGCTTACTTCATAAGAATAACTGAGTTGAGAGATCAACTCTCTTCTATTGGGCATATTGTTAATAGCAAGGACTTGACCATGTTGGCTCTTAATGGTCTTCTTTCGTCTTGGGAGTCTTACATTCAAGGAATTAGTGCAAGATCGAAACTTCCCAAGTTTGACCGCTTGAGCGAAGATTGCATCCAAGAAGAGTCTAGGTTGGCTGCAAGAGGTATTGGTCAAAGCTCCACTAATGAAGACATTCATGTTCTTGCCACTCAATCCTTCAAGAAGAAAGGGAACGGTGGAAAGAAAGGATATTTCAAGAGGAATAGAGATAAAGAAGCTGATGGTGTTCCTACGTTCAAGAAGAAGAGGGACCTCTCCAAAGTCCAATGTTTTCGATATGACAAGTATGGTCATTTTGCAAAGGAATGTCCTGCCAGGCCTAGGCAACAGGCCTCCATTGTAGATGTTGATGATGTCTCTCCGCAGAAGGATTCAAGTGAATACCTATTCTATTTAGCCTTGTCAAGCAATGTAACTATCGACACCAACACTTGGCTGATTGATAGTGGTGCCTCCCGCCACATCATCGAATGTAGAGAGCATATAACTGATTTGGTGGAGAAAGATTCTAGTGAACAAGTTATTATTGGAGATGATGCTAGTTACTCCATGAAAGGAGTTGGGACCTCCTCTCTTCACTTGGATTCCGACGTTTCCTTGCAATTGGATCATGTGCTATTTGTTCCAGGCATCAAGCGAAACCTTGTTTCCATTTCAGCCTTGGAAGACAAGGGGTACCGAGTTGCTTTTTCAGAAGGCAAAGTTCTTAAATGGACAAAGAACTCAAACATCAAGTCTGCTCAGGTGATTGGAGTTAGACATGGGTGTCTCTACAGACTGTGCACTCATCCACTTTAGGCTCCAGTGCATGATTCTTCAAGTTTGTGTGATCTTTGGCATCGGAGATTGGCTCACCTTCACTTTCAAGCTCTACCTATGATAGAGAAGATGGTCACCGGCCTTCCAAAATTCAACCAGGAGCATGAAGGTACTTGCAAAGGCTGCACTTTGGGTAAGAATACAAAAGGTCCATTCCATAGTAGTGAAAGTAGATCCAAATGTATTCTAGATCTTATTCATTCTGATTTATGTGGTCCAATGTCTGTTGCTTCTTCGAGTGGTTTCTTGTATTACATTATTTTTATTGATGACTACTCTAGAAAGACTTGGATTTATTTCTTGAAATCTAAAGAATCTGAGGAGGTATTAGAGAGATTCAAAGAATTCAAAGCTCAGGTGGAGAATTTGTCCAGGAAGAGGATCAAAGTCTTGAGATCCGATAACAGAGGAGAGTACACTTCTGTTAGCTTTTGTAACTTTTGCATTGAAGCAGGGATTAAGAGGGAGTTAAGTGTTCCTTATAATCCTCAACAAAACAGTGTTGTTGAAAGAAAGAACCGATCTATTGTGGAAGCAGTCAAAGCCATGATTCATGACCAAGATCTGCAAATCTTTCTTTGGGCTAAAGCATCCAGGACAACTATTTATGTTCAGAATAGAAGTCCTCACTGGATCTTGGAAAACATAACTCTTGAAGAAGCATTCACAGGGGTGAAGCCTGAAGTAAGTCATTTAAAGATCTTTGGGTGTCTAGTGTATGTGCATGTACCAAAGGACAAGAGGACAAAGTTGGAACCTTCTGGCAAGAAGGGGATATTTGTAGGTTATAGTGAGACATCAAAAGCCTACAAAATCTACATTCCAGGTCAGAATACAATTGAGATCAGTAGAGATGTCACATTTGAAGAGGATGTTGCATTTAGAAGATCCAAGGGCACTCATATGGAGATCGATGATGAAGAGCCTCCTCAGGATATGGAAGTTGAACATGTTATTGAAATTTAGAGGGAGGCTTTAGAACCTAAAGAGGATGATGATCCAATTGAGCCCTTGGAACCTACTGATGGGGCTATAGATATTGTGATTGGAAGGAAAATACCTCTTTGGGCCAGGAAAATATTGTAGGAGGCAAAAATTTTTGCAGCCCCAAGAGGAACTTTCAGAGAAAGTAAGAAACCTCATAAGTTCTCCAGTTATGTAGCCTTGATGAGTCAGATTATTGAGTCTGAGCCTTCCAGTGTTGAGGAAGCTTCTAGTCAACAGGCTTGGAGAGATGCTATGTCTGAAGAGTATCAGTCCATTCTTAAAAATGATGTTTGGGACATAGTACCTAGACCCGAAGGCAAATCTGTGGTATCTTCTAAATGGCTCTTCAAGATCAAGCATGCAACTGATGGGAGCATTGAGAAATACAAGGCTGGATTCGTGGCTAGAGGGTTCTCACAAAAAAAGGGAGTTGACTATGAAGAAACCTTTGCTCTAGTTGCTCGTTATACTTCAGTTAGGACCATCATTGCTATTGCTGCATCTAGAGGATGGAAGATTCACTAAATGGATGTGAAGACAACCATTCTGAATGGTGTAATCGAGGAAGAGGTATATGTTGAGCAACCTGATGGATTTGAGGTACATGGGAAGGAGTCTCATGTTTGCAGGCTGAAGAAGGCCTTGTATGGTCTTAAGCAGGCTCTTCGTGCTTGGTATGAAAGGATTGATCTTTACCTGTTAAGTTTGGGCTTCTCAAAGAATGATGCTGATTCTAACCTCTACTTCAAGGTAATTGATGGTGAAGCATTGATTTTAGTTTTGTATGTTGACAATCTGATCATTACTGGAGAAGAACACCTCATTCTCAAATGCAAGGAGTTAGCTTTTGAATTTGAAATGAAGAATCTTGGTCTCATGCATTACTTTCTTGGCTTAGAAGTTTGGCAAAAGCCAGATGAGATGATTCTAAGTCAAGGGAAGTATACATTGACATTTTGAAGAGGTTTGGTATGATGGATTGCAAATCCATGTCTACGCCTATGGAGACCAACTTACATAAGTTGAAGAAGGCTGTAGCTAGTTCAGATCTGGTGGATCCCATGGTGTACAAGCAGTTGATTGGCTCAATAATGTATCTAGTCAACACTAGACCGGATATGTGCTATGCAGTGAGTGCACTTAGTCAGTTCATGTGTGAACCAAGGCAGATACATCTTGTTGCAGCAAAACATATCTTGAGATACTTGCGTGGCACAGTTGGATATGGATTGAGATATTCTTTAGGCCTGGATTTGAAGCTGCATGGTTATACTGATTCTGATTGGGTAGGGTGTGTTACTGATGGGAAGAGCACCTCTGGATGTTGCTTCAATCTGGGGTCTGTGATGATATCCTGGTGTAGCAGGAAACAGTCATCTGTAGTATTGAGTACAACAGAGGCATAATATATTGCAGCTTGTGTGGCAGCTCGAGAAGCATTGTGGCTTTGAAAGCTCCTTGCAGGATTGTTTGGACAATCAATGGAGCTTACTATCATTCATTGTGATAACCAGAGCTGTGTGAAGCTTTCTATCAATCCCGTGTTTCATGACAGAACAAAACATGTTGAGATCAAATACCATTATATCAGAGATATGGTATTAAGGGAAGCAATTCAGTTGAGGTATATCAGCACTGATGAACAAACGACAGACATTCTCACCAAGCCTCTCTCCAAGATTAAGTTTGTGTACTTTCGAGATAAGCTTGGTATGGTGGAGAATCAAGCCCTGTTGAGAAGGAGTCTCAGTATCAGCGATCCTCTCTAATGTATTTCTCTTTGAGATTTGAGGTGAAAGCCCTTGTTTCCACCCTCTGGGAGAGCCATGGTGGATGTCATGTGTGTGACTCCACGACAACATCACGTAAGAGAGTCCGTAATGATTTTACTTGTACTTGTGTTTACACCCTCTGGGAGAGCCATGGTGAAACGTCACGATGAGGTGACAACATCACGTTGAGTGATGAGCACTTGTACATACCATACATGGGTGTAGCCATGATGGTTGATATCACGATGAGGTGGTATGCTATCATGATGAGGTGATATGCTTCTTTTCACACTTGGGTGTAGCCATTGTGCTCGTCATCACAATGAGGTGATATGACTTATACAATTGGAAGTATTCCTTATGACTTATACAATTGGAAGTATTCCTCCCTAGCTGAGAGGGAGTGTTGATGTTCAGCTGTTGGACGAATTACTTCCAGCCTTGACTTAGAGAAATAAATTTAAATATAGCCTGTGGCTATTCAAATTTATATTAAGTTGTTATAATCAAACATGAGGAGGCGCCTCATTTCACCCTTTTTTATTTGCATTATTTAATAATTAATAATTAATTATTAATTGAGGGCCAACCTTCTAGAAGGGCGTGATTTCTTAAGAAGAAAGACGTCTTCTTTCAATGCCGACTTATTGATATGAAAAGGCACGTCTTGGGCCAACCTCCTTGATGAAGAGTCATGTCCTGGCTAAAAATACAAGGTGCTAATCATTCATTTGATCATCAAGTTCATTCAGCATAATTTGCATTCCTAGAGGAGTTCACACCTGTAGCAGCAAATCATATCCTGTAGCAGCAGGTCGATTAAAGGAGAAACATATCATTTGTATCTTTGCATCTAGGAGAGGTGCTATTCATTGTATCAAATAGACATTGTGTTGTGCCTGAGTTGTAAGCAAATTTCTGCTCTTATTCAATCAATATATAAGAGATATATTGGTTGGGTTTTTCTCCCTCAGGTTGGAGGGTTTTCCTAGGGTATTGGCTATGTCATTGTGTGATTTTTGAATTAAACTTCTGTGTTCTAATCTGATCATAAAAACTAACACTTAACACATTATTACAAAGTGATTTTATTAATTTAATTTTTAAATATTCCTCAACGTCACTTTATAAACCCATACTATTTAATCATTTAGTATTACCTTAATAATTGCACTTTTGCTAGGCGACATCAAATAATTAAAATAATTAAATACTTTAATATTATTTTGGCGAGTTGGAAAATGGGGACATTACACTGACAATCACTTAAAGTTGATTGCTTGTACTCTTCACAACAAACTTGTCTGGCCGAATTTCAACTTTGTTTCCTTGCTGGGTTATTTGTTAGTTAGATAGGAGAGTTGAACTCAAATTGAATAAATGCTAAACATCTCTAATCATGCCATCCATGTAGTTTAGCAGTGCAGATTTTATACTAAACATTGATTGTTCAATTGAAATCCATGAAGGATGGTAACAATCAACGTTAAAATCCCCTCATGTTGGCTATGACTGAAAGCCACCATATTAATTATTAATAAGATATTGGTTATTCTAGATGATAGATAAATATCCCAAATACACATTGAAGTAGAAAACAAATTGATTATAGAAATTGAACATAATATTTTTGTACCATGTACTCTATAATATGTCTGTGCTAACATATCTTTATTGGTGGTGTGATATAATGTGTGAAATGGATTAGTTGTTAAATTTAACAATGGTAACGATGTTGGTAACATCAAGACATGAACAGTCTACCTAATCATGTATGTGTGTGTTCATATACATTGTTGCTGGTGTGATAATGTGTGATGCTAATGGTAAAGGTATAAAATTCAACAGTGGCAATTGTGGCAGTAGTGAAAATCAAGACACCAATGGACTGTGTATGCAAAATGTGAATTGAACTGCCTTCCAGTGGCATGTGCAAGCTAGACTTGGGGTTTTTTCTTCTTTTCTGTTGCTTTTTCTTTTGGATCCTTTTCTGTTTGATGTTGGGTTTGCCTTTGATCTCAGTTTCTCATTACTGCTGAGTGCCAGCTTGGTCGCTTTTTGTGTTAATTTTGGTTCTGTGGTTGGTTCTCCCATAGTTTATGAAGGGAGCTTTGATTATGCTGTTTGGATTTTGACTTTGCCTTCAAGTTATTTATAAATATATGTAAATAGTGTTTTGATACAGTTTTATTTGATTAACAAAGAAACAGTCTGACAAGATCTCTTTTTCTGTACATTCTTTCAAATGCAATACAACTTCATTAGATTCAAATATTCTCCATCTGGGTTAGTTCTGACAGTGTTTACAACTATGCCACCATTAAGAATTACTTTTATTAGTGTAATTCCTCTGTATTGATTCTAGGGGGCTCCATCTTTATTATGGCACATGATTTCTTGAAGATTGACATGCTTATCTGTTGTTTCTAATTGTGAAAGAATAAATAATAAATTGCGTAAAGTTGTTATACTAATGTCTGTGCTTCACACTTTCTTCACTAAGTTACAAATCATTTCTTTTGATGGAATTCTAATTCTTATCATTGCCTATGTACTGAAGGTTGTTCTTCTGGATAAATTTCCTCTAAATATTTTAGTTTTTAAATTTTTGTGGGATTCAATCCATGTAGTTTTAATTATCTCAAGATGATGAGTAAGTCATTATGCTGATATCATTTTTCCTTATTTATGTTGGTAAAAATAACAAGGCAAGTGGAGCCACTTAACTTACATGCATCTTTAAGCATTTGTTAGTAGGGGGATGAATGGTGAATCCATTAACCTGTTTAGGCTTTGCACTCTCTAGCTGCCCTCCCCATCAGGGTTTTCACCCTCTAGCCTCTTTCACCAATGGGCTTTTCACCCCCTAGCCTCTTTCACCAATGGGATTTTCACCCTCTAGCTTCTTTCCTTTGAATACATATCAAATCGAATTGGCTGCATCTAAGGCTCTTCTGCCAGGGTTGTTGAATGAAAATTTTGTCATCAACTGAAGTACAGCCACTCCTTTCTGTTTGCTTGCTATTTTTATTTCCCACATTTTGATTATGCTTAGGTTCAGTCGTAGACACATTTCCTATCCATGAGTATTGGCTGCAAATTTCCGTCTTTCAAAGTTTATTCCCACTGGCTAGTCATCAGTTTTCTCCACCCATCCTGCCTATACCTTAGCCTTTACGATTTTTGGTACCAGTCAATGAGTAGTCACATTGATCAGCTAGTTGAAATTCTTGACTGTGGGCTTCTTGGAGGCCATGAGCCTACAATCCTATATTGGTTGAAATTATGGTTGCCGGTTGAATGAAAAGTTTAAAGTCTCATTCTTCAATTGACAAGCCTTTTAGTTTGCACTATTTGTCAATAAGTTTGCTGCTTTTTCCATTCGTTGCTTTTTTTTTTTTCTGGGTATGGATTCAAGTCACTTTGATTCTTTGAATTCTGCCATTTAACAGAGCTGCATCAAAATCTACTTTTCTTTTGAATCCATTGGATTTTGATGGTAGTCATGCAAGCCTTTAATTTATTAAATAAATCAGCTGTGTAATGCTGTTGAGTTTCTTGTATGCCATGGTGCGTGATCCTGTAATGTTGTTTTTCCTCTCTCTGGCTTATGGTCCTTGCTTTTATTTTTTGTTCATGAACACTGGTTTACATGCAATGCTAGAGGTTTTTATTTTTTGGAGTCATTTTTCCTTTTAATTTGGAAGGCATGCCTTTTTGTTCAAGGAAAAACCATTTTTTTGATTTGTTGTATCAGCTTAATGCTGGAAAACAACATAGACAAAGATGGCATTAAAAAAATGCACTTCCTGAAGACATCTTGGCTTGATAATTTGAGCCGATAAATAAAAAATTGGAGTCTATAAATAAAAATTATGTTACTGATATTTTTGTTTTTAGTCTTTCTTGGCTTAAATTTTGGATATGACAATACTTAATATCTTAATGTAAATATTAGTACAAGAATCTCATCGTTATAGTTCCTTCAAAATAATATTTAAGTCTGAGCTTAAAATTCAGTCAATAGTGATTATATGTAAGCAATTGGATGTTTAGAACTTTACATCCTTGTGGTGGATTGATATGCATTTCTATGAGTATGAGCTGTTTGCTATTCATGTTAGATATTCATATAATTTATGCTGTTTAGCTAGTAGGCCAATCACATAAATAATTTATTTGCTTTCAATCAATTTTTGCTAGTGACTAGTGCTGTTCCTATAAATGCTAGTACTTCTCTTTTATGCAGTTTATATTTGAGCTAATAATCTTGTGCTTTATATTTATATAATTCACTGTTTTTCCTTGTGATTCATGGAAATGTAGATATGGATGCAAGTCATATTTGATGCAAAATTTGGCCAAATTTGGCTTCAAGGAGCCTACACCAATTCAACGTCAGGCTATTCCTGTTCTTCTTTCAGTAAGTAATCTAAATGGCTGTTTGCTTTAGGATTTTTGACTTTGCATCTATTCTTAATTTCAAGTTGTTAGATTTACAAATGGAAAAGAAAAAGGATGAACAAAATATTAAGCTGCAAGCCGAGCATAGTGCTTAAATTTCATAATTTAAAAAAAAATTTAGTACATAACTTTTCAACTCCTTTCATAGGAGAGCTGAATGGTCGTGTTTTGAGTATATTGTTCAATATTGACTTAATATTATTCTTTGGATCAATTCCTAACATATCCCTTGTGATCCAAATGATAGGAAAAGTACTCACAAACCCCTTATCAATTAAACCAGATCAAGCATAATTATTAATCAGTGCAGGTATTTCCACATTAACCCTTCAAGAAGAATATTGTAGCAATCAAATCTATTGAAATTTCAGCAGCGTTGCGGCATTTAAACAAAACATAGATGTGAAAGATAGAAGGGAAATCAACTGAAGAATAACACAAGTATACCATGGGAAACCCAGCCTCCAAAGCACCAAACCGATGTATTATTCAGCAACAATAAACATATTACAATACAATATCAGGCCCATGCCTCCATGGAGATCAGCGTCTTCTAACTCTGGTAGAATTTGACAACATAACCTTGTAAAAAACTTCTCTCTTACCTCTCCATCTCAAGCCCTCAATCTATAGATTCATGGAGGCTAAAAAGCCACTATAAGTCATTACCATGAGCCCAAACAAGGTCCCAAAATACCATGGTGAAAATCCATACAATCCACACTTGATTATTTGTTAGCTGCCTTCTTTACAAAGAGGCTTACTGCATGCCATAACATGTGTCATAAGTGGGTCAAGATTCTTAGTCCACTTTGTAATCTCCCTCTTAATTATGCTCTTATTTGTCATAGTCACTATCTTTGTTGTAAGATGTTCTTACACATCATTCATGACAAGATATTCTCTTACAAATATAATTACGCACAAATATGCCAAAATAAAAATAAACTACATGTGGCATAATGACCAAGGCATAAATTGGGACATCTCATTTCATGAGGATACTTAAATATCATTCTTTGCTACTAAAACGATGCAAGAAACATGTTTAAAATTTTGTGTGCCGTGAACCTCTATAAAACTATCTCAATATGTTGGTAGTACAGTTTCCATTCATGTCCAGTGATCCCAAGATGTTCACTGCAAAGGTGAACAGTGTATGTCAGATTTCTAAAACTGCAAACATAGAAGCTCACGTTGTCTTGTCATGATTTCCCAAATCCCTCCAATATTGATGACTCACACAATCTGTCATGAGTATCAAAAACCCTTCAAATGCTGATATCTCATGCTACTTGTCATGAGCATTCGAAACCCTGTGAGGTCAACTACCTCATATGCTCAGTTACACTCCAGAAATCCCTGACTTCTCATCAAGTCAAGCTAATGAAGAATCACCCTCCTGATGGTCTCTAGTGTCAGTGACTCCAATATCTAGAAAATTATGCTGAAACATAAAAATACTGCCCATGGTAGAAAAATTGTGCCAAAAATAAAAACATTTGATGAACTAGATTTGTATGGCTCATCAAAAACTCCTATGATTTCTGCAAACATAGAAACCCAATATGTAATGGCCACCCCTGATTTTTTTTGAAATCACTGTATGTTGATTGGATAGTTTTGCTGATGTATTTTGTTTGTCTTATTTTCATGTGTTTGCATCATAACAAAGAGTGCATAGGAAATAAAGCATAAACAGAAAATGCCTTGGAAAAAGCTTCTTTTCAAAACGATTCATAACAACTCATAGAAGTATTGAAGACCATCGCATTTGAGACTTAAAGGAATATAATTTTCAGACCTGATACAAGAGTTGCAGACCTGATTACGGTCAAATTAAGTCCATTCCCTGATCATACAATGAGCAGCAAATGCACGCAGCTCTTCAAGAAGACTCAAAATGCATAAACTCCAGCGCTCCCCTTCACTTTGGCCAACAATCAGCTGAGTTTAGACTCCATTAACACGCTGTTGTAATCACCTGAAGTTGCTGTTCTGAGGAGGCAGACTGAAAGAGGCAAACCCACAAAATGGGATGGCTCCCTAGGAGTGATGTCCAGCTCCAATGAATCAAATCTCCACCGAAAATGATAAATAAATACTCAAAATGAAGCACCCAGCAGAGAGTAGTCTTTAGGAACAATGCCCAAAACAAGTTCCAATCACCCACTGAGTAATGAGCAAGTTAGTACTTCCAGCCACTGTGTAAAATGGATTTCCAGAATTCTGGAAATGAATATCAGACCTCTGTAAATGCATTTTTAACACCTCTAATCATCACCCACAAGAAGCAAATCAACAAGCACACCAAAATCTTCGAACCCACATCAAAACACTAAGAAAATCTTCATTCTATCCTCACCAAAATGCTCCAACAGCATGATAAAACACTGAAAATTCGAAGCCAAAACACCAACCAGCTAGGGTGGGTCTCTCACCACCGAAACTAGCAACGTGAGAAGAGGGTTTTCGTCCTCAACCGGCAGTTTTTGAATTACTGGAGAAATTCCAACAGAGTCTCCTTAAGTTGCCAAAATACCCATCATATGCAAATGAGAGCCAAAATTGAAAAAATAGATTAAATAGAAGTGGAGGGAGAAATTAGGGCAACCTCCAATTTGAAACAGTTTTCCTAAGTTACCGGTTCGGGTTTGGGGACGGGTGCGGGTGCGGGTACAAGAACCCGGTACATGGGTACGTGAATTTCTTTTTTAGGGGTTTGGGTACGTGTGTATATATATATGTGTGTGTGTGCGTGTATTATATATACAAAAAAAAAGAGAAATATACAGAATTGTAAAACTAAATCATTTCATAGTATGATACTAAATCATTGATTAATGCCAAATGCCAAAGATAAAAATTAAATGCCAATTTGATAGTTGAAAAATATTCAAATAAGCCATATCAATGATATCATATACGTCTATGTTCACGATTCCAATGGAGATCATCACAATTACTGAATTACAAAATGTAGTTCATGAAACATGATTCAATGTTCATTGTTCATCAATCATCAAAAGGATTATCAAAAAACTGAAAATCATCGTGACTTGGATTTTCAGCAGCTTCAACTTCAAGATCATCATCATTTGAACCCAAAGCGGTTCCACTTGCACTAGATGCACCATGTAGTATGTCATCATTATCATCCACATCATCCATAGTGGCTCTAGCAAGATCCTGAATGGTTGCATCCAAGTCAATAGACTCAGGTGCTACATCCCAAAGCTTCGCTGCCCCCTGCTTGTATTGAGGATCCTTACGTGACAAAAGACACAAATTGGAATGAATATACACCAAGTCTTCAGCTCTTTTTGCAGCCAACCGGTTACGCTTCACTGAGTGGATAAGAGCTTGCAACCTGGAGAGGAAACCAACAAAATAAAAAATAAAAAATGCAAGATAAATTCAAGAATGTTAAGTGTTAAATTCTACAATACAAGTGGCAAAAGAAAAAAAAGCTTACTTGTGAGAGGATCTCGATTGCAAGAGGTTGGAGGTACATATAATTTTGACCATGGAGGTACCACCATGTAATAGCATCCATTTTGTATTGGTCTTTGACAATAGAAGGGGTATGATTTTTTCTTGAGATAAACAATCCAAATTCTTTCATAACACTTGTTTGCACTTTTGGATCAGTGAAGAGTCTACTAAATGCCCTCTTATACCCATTAGCAACTTCAAAATCTCTATATGGCGGTATTCTCCCTGGGATAGAAAGTACTTCTATGGTATAGTACCTCGGAGATGGGGTATATGCAAGGAGGTCCAATGGTGTTGTCATCTTGTTCCAACGATGAAGAACGATTGCTTCCACCCTTTTGTAAAAGGTGTCTTCAGGATCATTCTCTCTCTTTTGTATTTCCATTTTTTATTTTCTCCAACATCATGTCCATGCTATCATAGACATCCCCCAAGCATGGTTCATCTGAGCAAACCAAAGCATAAACATGATAGGTTCGGTGAACTCCAATACATAATTCACACGATCCCACCAATCTTCATCCAATATCAATGCTTTGACCTTTTGGGCCCTCTCTAAATTTGATTGCTTCCATATACCCCATTGGTTGCTAATAACCATTTGACTCAATGCCTCTTTGACCTTCACAAGTCATCTTAGAACAATTGTGTGAGATGCAAACCGGGTCTCAGCAACCTAAGAACATGTTAATAGTAAGTTAATAACACATTTAAAATATGTAAATAACGCAAAAAAATATTTTATTCAATTATGTAAAACATGACATCAATGAAACTAAACAAATTAAATTTACCTTCAACAATTCCAATCTTTAAAATTTTCTGAAAATTGCTTATGACATATGGTGGTTTATCACAAACATCTGGATCTCCTCGGCCTCTTGGTATATTTCTTTCACCCACTCTATTTGGTTGCCAATTGCTTGCATCGCCAAATTTGGGAGTGTACGGTGCACGGTGTCCAAAAGATGTGCTCATATCTAGCCTCTACCAAAACACCTGCAGCCTTGCAAACTTTTGCATTGTCCATAATTACTTGGACAACATTTTCATTGCCCACCATCTCTATGGAGTCAATGAGAATCTTGGAAATGAACTCTACATCTTTCACTTCCCCTTCACAGTCAACTGCCCTCAAAAACATTGCTCCCTTGGGGGACACACAATAATATTGATCAATGGATGGTTTTGCAATCTTTCCATCCATCGGAAACAATAGATACTTTTGTTTCAATCCAAGAATCTCTAATTGGTTTCAGTTGGGCCTTTATAGATTTCTTGTCTTTTTGCAATAATGTTGTACGCACGTTTTCATACTCAGAACTTGTGAAATCAGGAGGTGCACTATTTATTGCTGACACCATGTCCTGCCAATATGGTGATCTCACCAAGTTGCATGGAAGACCATTGGCATAGAGGCAATGTGCAATTTTCTCTTCAACAGTTTCTCTTGCCTCCATTTTAAATGCCCTCTCCAATGGACCTCTCTTGCGGGTGGTGATTTGTGGTTCTTCATCTTCATCTTCCATAGAGGGCATAGGCAAGAAGGGATGTTTGGAAGCTGTAATTGTCTGAGAGGGTAATGTCATTGTTTTTTTTTTCCGGAACTATGACCACTTTATTTTCCTTTTGCAATCAATTTGTGAGCATCTTTTTGTTCTTTTATAAATCTTGCTATTTGTACAACAAGCAACCCCTTCTTATTTGGGTCATCACACACATTAATCCCTTTACCACCAGAGCACATAAAATGAAGTTTCACTCGGTAATAGGAGCTATTATATTGTGCATTGCAAAAATTACACTTCCAAACAAACCCCCCACCTCCAGGAAGTTGTGAAATTTTTGTGGTATGTCTCCATAAAGGAGATCTTTTATCAATTTTGAATTTTTGACTTCCCTCCCCACCCACTGAACTTTGACTACTAGCTATTGTTGCAATCTATAAAAAAAAAACGAAAAAAAAAACATACTTGATAAACTTCTTCACAAACTTGAAAAAATCCATCAAAACTTGAAAAAATTCATCAAAAGACTAAAGAATAGGGTTTAAATGCATACTTTAAACACTTAAATCTCTTTTGTGGAAGCTATTTGGCACTCCAAAATCAATCTCCTTCGAATACAATCACCTCCTTTCAAAATGCCAAGATGGAGAGAAAATATGGTGAGAGCAAAATGAGAGGTAAAAATGAAATGTATGTGTGTTTGAAGGCCTCATATTGGGCCGTTTTAGGGTTAGGAGGAAAAAAATAAAAAAAAAAGTTTTTTAGTCGTCAAGTTTGGGTCCACTTTCTTTGACTTGGCTTGTGGGTTCGCCCAGATTCGCCTGGGTTTGTGCTGTGTGCGCCCAGAATTGTGGGTTTGCACGGGTGTGTGGGTGTGTGCACCCAACATGTACTCGCAGATGAACCTGAATCGGGTGCGTACCCTAACCAGGTTTGGGGCCTGCAAGTACGAACCTTGCATCTTAACATTTTTCCCTCCAAAAACCAAACACCCTTTCTAGCCTTTTAATATTTTGCTTTATACTTTATAATAGTATCAAATATTTCTCAAGGGAGGCGTCCTTGCTCAAAAAAAAACTATTTTGCCTTATTCAGCCTTCTAAAACAACATTATCTCATTAGGCACCGAGGTACTTTTCGATGACTACCTACCCCCTCACTTAAGTTATAAAGTTATTTTATAAAAATAACTTAAGCTGATAAAAAACAAATATTAAATAATCCAACCTTAAGCTCTCCAATGCCAACATGAAAATAACATTGTTGAAGACACTATGGGTCTGGGACTAGTTTCCCGAAATGGACTTACTATAAATAGCAATTGCTAAAAATAGTAAGTACTCATCAAATATCAAACTAGCCAAAACATTAAAGGTCACGAGACAACGTCCACATATTGCCCAAATAGGAAACCCTACATTGCATTGCTGCCCAAACCAATTACTAAATATAGTACTTACTAAAAATAGTAAGTGTCAAAGCCAAACTAGCCCGAAGAAGGACATCATAAAAGGGGACATTACACAATACTTTGCATAAACTACACTTTCTCAAACTGACATGTGGTGATCTTTCAACCTTCTCTGAGCATGATATGTAACTTGTGTCTCCTCAATCACAACACAAATTACAATCTTGATTCTAAAACACCCAATCCTAATAAGAAGAGTCTTCAAATATCACCAGTGGGACAAACCAAAATCTTGTAGAAATTTCTTATATGCTAATATATTTCTAAGGACAACATTTGGAATATACACAAACTAAAGTCAATAGATTTGTTGATAAAGAACATCCAGTCCGAATGCTGATTATCCAATCTTGAAAATAAATAAGTGCAAAATTCATCAGGTGTATAAGTGAACAAGTCATCATCAATGTAAAGTATTCAATGAACCGAGTATCAACAATTGAGTCATATGCGCAAATTACCAATCTTTAGTGAACTTAGTTATAGAGACACTCACAACAAGTGTGTGCAAATCAGCATCTTATCATCAATGAGATGCACAAAATCTTCAAGCAGACCTTTCAATCTAAAAATGTCAAGGCACATGTAAAAAATGACTCCAATTTATATCTTTGAACTTCAGTGATACTGTATGCAAGTGAATAATTAATTATATAAACCAAACATCAATGCTCAATTATAACAAAACATATTATGAAACATGATTCCTGATGTGCTAGTTGCAAATATTGGAACATTAAACAATCTCAAGCCCTAGGAAATGCTAATCCTCTAGCACCTGTCAAGAAGACATCAAAATGTTCGGTCTCAATCAACCAAGTGCTGTGAAAATTTATATAAATTATCTGCTCTCAAGTCAAAGAATGCACAAGGTTGTGAAATCCATCTTGAAGTTTATCAGGATCTACAATATACCCAGATGCATCTCTAGAATATCATCAAAACCTGTATCGAATAGCCAAAATACAAAGTAGAGAGTTCAGGTCACAACACTTATGCAAAAATCTACAAGACAAACTGTTCCAAGATTAGGCTCTCATGTCCATTAGAAAATCAAATTCTCAATTCAATGTTTTACAAACACTCGATCAAATCAACAAGATTGATCTCAATATCAAATCACATTTGAAATGTCTCAACTTGAAATATGACTCTTGATGTTCCCCTACTTAGATGAGAGTGTAAAATATGTATAGGACCCCCCTAGAAGGAAAATAAGAGTCTGAAATACAAATTCCAAATCAAAAACCCAAATCGATCATGTGTGTACATAATATAGATTGCACAATAGTTGACAAATTTGGACTTGGTCCAAACTTGGGGAAAAACTCAACAAGTCTTTGGAACATTAGAAACATATAAATCTCTAAAAATATCTTCAAAAATACATATTCCAGAATTTAGGGAATACATTAGTGATTTCCTTCATATATAGATCAAAATTAGAGTTCAATAGGCATCATAGACCAAAAAATGAGTTCAGTACATATCAACTTCAAATTTCAATATAAATAAAAATAACAAATTACAAATTTCTTTTATGACTAAAGCTCAATAAAGTCTGCTGCTGCTGTGTGGGTATCCTCAAACTAGATGATATAGCTGCATCATTCTTAAAAGGAGCCTCAAAGGAAGCCTTTGCCAAGGAGTGTGATGAAACTTCCATTGATGGCTTGCAACCTTGCCTTCTTCCATATCAAATGGTTCCAATTCCACTTTCTGTTTTGCTACCCCCCTCCTCAAATTAGTCAAATCATCATCAGTGAACAATGTATCCATATCCTCTACAACCTAATTTGAGTATGAATTGATGCCATCGAAGTCAAGCACATGATGTGTCTCTTGACCCACTACTTTTTTTGCATGCAACTACAGTTTGTACTATACAAAGACAAGGTCATTCAAATGATTTTGAGTCAGCTTCTTGCACTTATTTGTGTGAATGGCCTTATCAACAGTCCAATTATGCTCACAACTAGAAGCACTATGATGTTGGGACAAAATGTAGATTGCAAACTTTTGAAGATTACCTATTGTTGCACCAAAATCTTCCCACCACAAAATTGCAAGGACATTTATAACTTTGTAAGAATTTATTATACTTACTAAAAGTTGAGTTAAATAAAAAACTAAAATTAAACATATATGCTTTATTACTTGGTTGTAGAGTGGCTTGTAGAGTGGCTTTCCTTCACATGTATAGAGTTGAAGTAAACAACTTCCACTTCACTCCCTTACAAATATGTAGCTCATTAATAAATGATGCCTTTTAAGCTTCTTATCAACAATCACTCTCTCCATACGCATATTAAGGCTATCCATAACTACTTCATTTGCTTTTTATGAAGTGGAGAAGAAAAGCTTAGGATTCAAATTGTAGGCAACGACATGAATATTTTGGTGGAGTTGTCGGTTCCACCTTTGATCAATGATGCACCGTATGGGTTCATATTTGTTTCTATTTGACACATGCAAATGCTGAATTGTCTTGTTGGCCCTATCCATGGCTTCATAGAGATACCTGGTGGAGTTTTTATTCCCGTCCACTAATAATAGAACCCTAACCAATGGTTCTAATACCTAAAACAAGAGTGTTTGAAAATGATTTGAAATTTAACTATATTATACATTAAAAAAATTCAAAATCAACAAATTAAAATATCAAAATTTTACAAATTCAACAAATTAAAATATTAAAATTTTATAAAATCAACAAATTGTAACATTATAAAATTAAAGTCCACGGGGTTGTGGTCAAGTGGTTGAATTGTTTGGTTTTCATGATGAAGAGGAAGGTTCAGCTCTTCCCAAGGACATCTTATTGCTGCAAGGTTTGTTGAGTGGTAGGATTGCTAGATTTGCAGGTAGATTATAGTGAGAGTGTGCTCGAGGATGCAACATTGATGTGGCCAAATAGTGTTGAAGTACAAGTGGAGCAAATGGAAAAAATTGCAGCAATGATAGCCTTGTTGGAGATTTGCAAATGGAGAGGTATACAATAAGTATAGGTACAAGCCATAATGTGGCATTCAAGTTGATGTAATAGGTTTGGTATACTAAAAAGCGTTGTTACATGAGTGGGCCTTGATCAGCCCACATATCTATAAACTAAAAAAATATTAAAAAAGGGAAGTTTTGATCAAAAACTTACCTTGATGATCTCCTCCCTATGTTTGGCAAATGTATCATCAAAAGGGGTCTTCATGATCCTCTCTACTTTGGGCTTCCTACAATAAGGACCCTCCAACCACTTTTTGCTCACAAACAAACATGCACTTAAGCTTGGGAAATGTAGTTGTGATACTTAGCAAGGTGATGAAATTAGTGGCAAAGCATGTGACTCCTAATTGCATGAGCTCCTTGCCATCATTGTGCTTTTTAATGAGATTCAGGACTCGTGTGGGTGTAGATGTATTTGGTGACATTTCTTGCATCTCTTACCATGTTCTTCACCTACCTAGTTTCTCTATGTTCTTAAGGAGAAGGTCCAAGAAGTGGGTGGGACAATGGCTTAAAAACAATTGCAGGTGACCCACCTCTAGAAAGTCTACCAGCTGCTACATATGCATATGCATATGCATTGTTTGTCACTATTTGGACAACATTTTTCACTCCAACCTCTATCACCACTTCATCCAACAAATTGCACAAAGTCTTAGTATTTTTTATTTCATTGAAGGTATTAGTTGACTTCAAAAAGACTATTTGTTCTTCAAAACCATTAATAAGTTAACAAGTGTCCCATTCTTGCCATCCATCCACTTGTCAGATAAAATGTTGCAATTTTTTTTCCAAATTAATTTTTGTTTCGCTACTAGCTAATTTGTTTTTTAACCACATCCTGTAATAATGGCCACTCAACTTATAATGGTTTAGGTCCATAAATCCTTTACTTGCCATGGTCAATGTCATGACCAACTCCTCCCAACAGGGACTCATAGCAACATTAATGTTGTTGTGGTACTAAAATTTGATATGTGCCAACTTTGCCTCATGTTGCAATTCCTTTTTCCATTTAGTACATTCCAAGGAAGGTTGCACACAAGGAGTGTTATGAGGAAAAAAAATGAGAACTGCAATTGTTGACATTGCCTAATTCTTGTATCTGGAGTCCAATGGAAGAAGAGCCCCATATATCTCTCTCTTACCTTGTAGAACTCATACTTGGGGCTGCCAATGTCTCTACCATCCTCTTTTTCTCTACTTTCTTTTGATTATATTCTGCAAGTAGAGCTTTCGCCTCATTCTCAACTTCCTGAGATGCTTGTGTGCATGCTGCAACATCTTGGTAAGGGATCCATTAAAGGTGATACTTGAGGTGATTTATGCCTCCTCTCATATCCAATAGTTGTAAACAACCATTTTGAGCTCTGTATCTACTCTCCCATGTTTCTATGTAGGGTCCTTAGATTTTCTGCCACCTCTCCTACTTGTGGATGCCATTTTATTTTCGAGAAAATAGAAACAAACCTGAGCAAAAAGAAAATAACAGAAAAAAATCAAACAAAACCCTAGTAGTGTAGAAGTGAATTAAAAATTTAACTAGTGACTAAACCCTAGTAGTGTAGAAGTGAATTAAAAATTTAACTAGTGACTAAACCCTAGTAGTAAATAAAAAATAAAACAAAAAGAAAATAAAAAACCTAGCATCCTAGCACAAGACTTTTAGAAATGAAGTGACAAAAAAAAACAGAAACTGGAAATGTGATAATTACATACTTTGAAATGCCATTGAATAAAAGCCAAATAAGCATTGATAAGAGCTGGTTTGTTGTTCTCCAATGCATGGAATTGTTCAGGAATCAGCTTAGTATTGGTATTTGATTTGAACGAGTTCTGGGTGTGAAGGGTTCAGGGAGAGAACCTAGTAACACACTAGAAACTTATCCAAGTTGTCTTCATACCTTACAGTTTTACACGGCAACGAATTATCTCCTTCAATTTACTCAAAATCACTAGGCCTAAGACTACCATCATCCTTGAATTGTAGATAATTTGATATGCTGCTTTGACAACACAATGCAACTGCAAATTAAAATTCCCCCTGCTCCAACATTGCTGCAAAATGACCCTTTTTCTTGCAAAGTTGCATTGTGGAAGTGCACGATTTTTTGATAGAAATTATGACTTTTTTGTGAGTTTTTTTGAATCTTTGAGAAAATCTTACCAAATTTGAAATTACTTGCCAATTACTCGGCTGTGGGTTTTATTAAGCAAGTTACTCACAAGCAAATTTGACTCACAAGTACTCACAAGTTTTGCAAGTAATTGGTGATTTTTTTTTTTGAGAAATAGAAATAAACCCTATCATAAAGGCTAAGTTGCCGATTCCGGTATGTTAGTGTGTTGTAGCTTTTGGAGCTATTTTCCCTTAAATGAATTCACTACAAGGCAGGTTGGCCCTTGTTCTATTAAATAAAACTTATATTTGCTCTAGGTCGGCCCTAGAGAGAAGGCCACCTAGCTTGGTATATAAGGTGAAGTCTTCTCATTCACACATCATTTTTCATTCTCTCTTCAATTCGCATTTCCAAGCAGCAGTTCACATCTCTTAGCAGCAGATCTGATTTTTTGAAGTAGTATTATCATTTGCTCAAGGAGAAGTAGCATATATTATTGTATAAGACGTGGCCTAATTCAAGGGCCTGATTTTGTATGCAGCCTTCTGCACTTATTCTTTCAATTTATAAGAGAATATTATTTGCTGGGTTTTTCTCCCTTGAGTAGGAAGGTTTTCCCAGGGTAAAATTGCTGTGTCCATTGATCTGTGTGTTGCATTTCTGATCATAAAACTAACATGGTATTAGAGTGGGTTTAAGATTTGTTTAAGCAGTCAAGAGACGCAAGATTAATAACCGCAACTATCTCATATTGGAACGAAATTATATTGGGTGGCGTAAGAAGGCTAAAGGGAATGGTTGAAATTAAAGTGAATGCAACTGTAGATTATATGGAGACGCCAATCAATTCATGAGTGAGTTCGAATGCAAAATACCTTCAAAGATGAAGAAGCAGTGCTGGTGATCAAAGTTTAAATTGAATGAAATTGTGGGAATATGGTGAAGCCTTGGCGTATTCAGACTATTAATTGATCGTAGGTGATCAAACACATACTCTCATTGCTTTGAAGCCGATTTTAGAGGTGTCGGGAGGAGAAACAAATGTATCTTTAGAAAATCATGTATTTTGGAGGAGACGATGCAAATGACCGTTGTTTCATCCAAGAAGGAAGGTTATATCGGAAAGTTGGATGCCATGTAACTCATGAGAAGGCATGGGGAAATTGTAAAATCATGGTGAAGGAATGAGTCAATATTCATCCTTTTGAAATGATATTCTGTTTGTGAGAATCATGGCATAATATATACTATAGTCTTCATATATTTAGAGCAACAGGAATGAAGGGAGTCGTGTAGATTTGTGGCAGAGGCTTGCGAAAGAATTCAAGGATCTGAAGAGTTCGTGAGAAGCTGTTACATTAGAATTGAACGCTTCCTTCGGTTCATAAACTCTCAGTCGGGTTTGCATATAACATCACCTTCAGGACTCTAGTGTCGATGAACAGAGACAATCGAGGATTGCCATTCCTAAGGTAATCGCAAGTATGTTGGAGACAGAGTGTCGTTTGATATTGCAAGAGCCGTCTTCAAGAGGAAATCAAAATCAATGTACATGTATTTAGGAGCTTTGGAGTATCTCCATATATTGCATGGTAGCTGTTTTTCAATTTATTGAAAGGGACGGGTGTGATTGGATTTGCATCAGGAGAGAATCTGTGTAGACGTGGAGTTTAGGATGCTTGGAAATTAAAATAGGCTCTAAGCTTATTGTTTGCTACTGCCGCTTCATTGCCAAAGAGTCACGAGAAGTCTTAGAATGATGATCTTGGCTCATTGTATGCCTTCAGAGTCTACTATAATCGATATATCCTGAGCTGCATCGATTAAGGAAATTCCATACCATCGGGAGACCTTGAAATCAACACTTCATATCAAGAAAGATACTGAATGAAACTGCTGTGTGATGTTTGGTGGAAATCGAATCGTTTTACTCGACCACCGCTAAGATGAAAGGAGATATGTAGGAGAAATAATGAAAGCTGGGATACACACGTTGGAGATATAAAAAAACACGACAAGTGGAGGAGTCATGTCAAGGTGAAAAGCCAATTCAAAAGTCTTCCTTCTTCTCAGTGAAATCAGTTTGACGAGTATCACCATTCTATTTGGTGAGGAAAATTCTGTTTGCTTTGGTTTCGCAAAGAATTGAGCCAGGGTTTGAACAATCGTGTGAAGAAGCACTAGGTAGGCTATAGAGCATCATTGTGTTCCATTATCGTGCATGCTACTTCACAGAGGGGCAGTGATCCCCAAGCTAGATACTGTAATCTCGTGAGAAAGTCCGGCCAGCCATCCCTTGAACATGTTCTCTTAGCTTTGAGGGAGACCGAGGAAGAAAGGGAAGTGAGGATTAGAAGCTTGTTTAATTTCTTTGATGCAATAAACATGGGGTTTGCAGGCATTAAGGATACCTTCTGAGTACAAGTATGCTAGGGATTAGCTCTTAGTTTGTGATTCCAGTTAGGATGGCCGGGTTGATTACTAGGAATTTCGGCACTACATAGATGACAAGGAACTTGAGCTTTACCGCATCTTCGTGCTGAAGATGAGACACAGCTACAGGTCTAGCTCAATGGTGTACCAACATAAAGAGATAAATATTTTATGCTTGTACCTTGAATAATGATCATGAATTTTATGTAGTTAATAATAATTCATGCAAAACATTGGGAAAAGTGAATCATGTATGCTTCTAGCATTGGTCTGTATATTTCTCTCTGGGGTAGTTTGATTCTATGAACTATTATTAATCTCTCTAAGATGCTTCCAGGACGGATCGAGGAGCAAAAGGATGATGGGAGATTGCATAAGAAATTCAAGGGAGAAAGAGCTTCATGCATCTTGTGAGGAAGTGATGCAGGCTGAAGAAATGAACAAACATGGAGACATAGCTTGCAGCCTTGGAATTGAGTTGGTGGTGCATAACTCTGATGATTCTTCATTGGAAACATCTCTCAAGGGCACAAGGTTGGATCAGCCTTGGATGGAGAATTTGTGATCAGTGATCAGTTTCTTTGAAGAGGAGGAAATGACATTCAGAGGGAGTTAAATTATGAGAATTCAAGACACGAGTTGAGATCATATCCAAGAAGAGGACTAAGGTTCTAAAATCCATCAATGGAGGGGAGTTCACTTCCAGAGGATTTTTGTAATCTTTGCGTTGAGGCAGGGATCAAGAAGGAGTTTTGTGACACACTGAAGAAGTGAATGTGTCAGCTAAGTGGGTTGCAGTGTTGCAAGGCTAGATGCTAAAGTCCTTGGAAGTCCTCTTCTACTGCAGAGAACAAATTTACACAAGACAGTCAATCTGGATTTGACATTGGTAGCTCCATAAACCTATTGAGAATAGGGTGATCTGGGATGAGGTTGAGAAGGATAGTCCCAAACTCTCACAAGTTAGTAGTGCCAGAGGTGTGCGTTGGAAATCGTTCCTCTAAGGCAAGAAGCATTGTAGGCAATCTTGGACGAGGAGGTCAGGAGGTTGATGCAAGTACTTGGAGCTTCAAAGGGAGTCACATCATCATTAAGATTTGTGGTAATGTATATTTCTCCGAGATGGAGAAATATGAGGTGGAAGCCCTTGTAGTGTATATTTCTCTGAGACAGAGAAATATGAGGTGCAAGCCCTTGTTCATCTCTGAGGCTGAGATGAGACGTCATGTTGAGAGATTCCATGACGACATCACGTTGAGAGACTCCGTGATGAAACCTTGTACATCTTTGAGACGGAGATGTGTTTCCCACACATGGGAGTAGCCATTGTAGATGTTATGTTGAGAGACTCCATGACAACATCACGTTGAGAGACTCCGTGATGAACTCTTGTACATCTCTAAGATTGAGATGTGTTTTCCACACATGGGAGTAGCCATTGTGGACGTCATGTTGAGAGACTCCATGACGACATCACGTTGAGAGACTTCGTGATGAACTCTTGTACATCTCTGAGATTGAGATGTGGTTTTCCACAAATGGGTGTAGCCATTGTGGGCATCATGTTGAGAGACTCCATGACGAGGATATCTGGAAAATACCTCCCTAGCTAAGAGGGAGTGTTAGTGTGTTGTAGCTTCGGGAGCTATTTTCTCTTAAATGAATTCACCACAAGGTAGGTCAGCCCTTGTTCTATCAAATAAAACTTATATTTGCTCTAGGTCGGCCCTAGAGAGAAGGCCACCTAGCTTGGTATATAAGGAAGGTGAAGTCTTCTCATTCACACAGCATTTTTCATTCTCTCTTCAATTCACATTTCCAAGCAGCAGTTCGCATCTTTTGGCAGCAGATCTGATTTTTTGAAGAAGTATTATCATTTGCTCAAGGAGAAGTAGCATATATTATTGTATAAGACATGGCCTAATTCAAGGGCCTGATTTTGTATGCAGCCTTTTGCACTTATTCTTTCAATTTATAAGAGAATATTATTTGCTGGGTTTTTCTCCCTCGAGTAGGAGGGTTTTCCTAGGGTAAAATTGCTGTGTCCATTGATTTGTGTGTTGTATTTTTGCTTATTTGCATTTATGATCATAAAACTAACACGGTATTGGTTTGGGTTTGGGAGTTTGGTTCGCCGGTTTGGCTAAATTTTTTGGGGGGTGGGTTTGGCTCGTTAGTACAAAAAACATAAATAAATAAATATATATATATATATATATATATATATATATATATATTTGTGTGTGTGCAGCCTAGAAGCATAAATTAGGATTAGAATATCACATAACATCATATAAACAACAAAACCACCATAAATTTGAACATCATTTAAAACATGCATGATAAATATTCATCGTTCAAACTTCAAGTTCAATATTACAACACTTTTAAAGTTTTAATCATCAAATGGATTCTCTAAATTATCAATTCAATGTCAATCCAACAAGCAAAAATGAAAACTCAGCCTCTTGGAATGAAAATGCTTGTTTGCAAAACAAATGAATAAGAATGAGGTAGTTTAAGTGTTTAAAGTGTTTTAGAGGTCACTTTTAGGGTTTCTTTGGGTGTGGGTTAAAGTCAAACTGCATAAAACATTTAAAAAATGCAAAAAAAAATAAATCTTTTTGGTCGCCTTATCATGCGGGTTCGCCTGGGTCCTGCATGGGCGAACCCGACCAAGAAAACATGAACCCTAGACGAACTCGGATCCGAACCCGACGCGAACCAAAACCAAAACCTTGCGTTTCTGGGGCTAGGGTTTTATCTTGGACCATTGGATTAAGAGGTGGAATTTCAAGTGTGGAGATAATTTCTTCCTTTTTGGAGTTGTTATATAACATTTGAGGGTTCAGTTTGGACTCATTATTTGATGAAGATTTCTGTTTATTTTTGCTGCAACTTGGTTTGAGGATTCAAACCCTTAAGTATCCCTGATTTCGGTGAGACATATGGGCTCTCCTTAGTCGGAAGAGTGTTTTGGTGGAAGAACTCCAGTTTGTGAAACCCTAGCACATTATTATTTCTGGGCTGCAAGTATTCATCAAGTTTGGAGGCCAAATATGAGGAGAATCTTAGTGTTGAAGACTTAGATCTGGAAACTTCTACAGCTGCAAAAAGTCACAAAAAAATCAAAAAAATATTTTGAGCCCAGAGCTGAGTTTATTGAAAGGTTTTCAATTTGAAAATAAAATATCAGAAATTTTTATTGCATATTTTTGGAGATATCGTTGTTTTTCTATTATCCCTATTTGGGGATATTACAAATTAATGCTACTACTACTTGCTTCTTGTTGAACCAAGATATCATACTTGACCCCAAGATAAAAGAAAAACCTGTAGTGTTCTTCCCAGCAGTAGCATCACTTGTCCGATTTGAATCCATAAAGCCATGCAATATTAACTCTTCATCTCCAACATACCTCTATCCATAATGAATTGTGCTTGCAAGTATTAAGCATATGCTTTGTAGGAGTTCCGTGAATTTTCCTTGGCTCAACCATGAACTGGCTTAATGTATTCACTGCAAAGCAAATAGTGTGTCTAATATTTACCAAATACATGAGGGAACCTATCAGTTGCTTGTACGCAAACCCATCAAATCTTCTTATGAATCGACAATTAAATTTAGATTTGGGAACACTGGAGAAGTAAGGGGCTTACAATCCATCATTTGAGTTATTTTTAGAATCTCTATTGTGTACTTCCTTTGACTTAGGAAGACTTATCTTATACCCTGCCACACCTCGAGACCAACAAAATAGTGCATAAGGTCATATCGTTCATATCAACCTCAAATGGCAACTCATCCTTCCATCATGCAATGAGCTTCTCATTACTTCTTGTATGGATCAAATCATCCACATACAAGACTCAAACTAAAATATCAGATTTATCTAACAAATAATAAAGATCAGGATTTGCAACAAATTTGGTGAAGGCCAACATTAATTAGTATTACTCATTGATTTGTGAGTACCAAGCACGTGTTGCTTGTCTAGCCCATATTGGGCCATTGTCAACCTGCATACATGACTCTCTCACCCACATACCACAAACCTTGTAGATTGATTTATTATTTTATATAAATTTCTTCCTCTATATTGTCATTCAAAAAAGATATCTTTACATCCAGATGATACAGAGACCAACCAAAATAAGATGCAAGAGACATAATTAACTTGATAGAAGTGTATCTTGGAACTAGAGCAAAAGTCTCATCATAGACAACTTCCTACTAAGAGAACCCTTGTGCAACAAATCTGACCTTCTACTCTCATCTGTTGTATGCTTCACCTTGGACAAACACTTGGAATTAATCATTGACTTCTCATCTAGTCTTGGTACAACTCCCAAACATCATTTACTATAATGGAGTTATACTCCTTTGTCATGGCATCTCACTACACTTGTTCTAAATTGGCCTCGTGAAAACTAGAAGGCCCTGTATCAATGAAGGAAGCCAACAAATCAACATAACTTGGAAACCTCTTAGATGGATGACTCACTCTGAAAGAAGGTTTTGGTAATCCTACTTGTTCGTGTGCCTCTTGCAATGTCTATGTAAGCCATCTAGGTTTCCTGACTGCTTTAGGTAATGCTGAGGTATCACTGCTATATTAGAACTTGACTGATTTGTAGCCAGTATTGTTGTGTTTTTCTGATCATAACTTGGAACAACAAAGTGTTCACTTTCACCAATTTCCTTGGGAGGTGTTGATGAATGGTAGCTTCGATCAGATATAAATAATGATTGCTGAAAAGCAACATCATCATTGCTATTCTTCAAAATAAACATTTCTGGAAAATAAGTGAAATCGAATTTATAAGCATGGATAAATTCGATAAAATAAATGATGTTAAAATTTTGTATTTAAATAAATCGGAATTCATATATCCGCCACTTAAGGTTATGTGTGTGTTAAGGCACTAACCGAATGTTAGTTGGTCATGTAGGGACCCGTGCGCTCAAAGGGACACGTCCCATGAGCGGACGTGTCTCCACTTGTGGAGACATGTCCTCTCATGAGACGCGTCTCTTAGAGGCGGGTCTCCATACGTACTTATGGTGGTTCCTCATTGATATGCAAAACATCGAAATTTATTAATGTTCTGCAATCAGCACATTCAGCATAAAGAGAAGAAATCTGGAATTTTTTTTTTTGACTTAGAATTCTCACACACAAAATTTCAGACCTTAGTGTTTCCTTAGATTTATTAGGATCCTATTTGATAAAGATTTGATTACATTTACGTGGTATCAGAGCCAAGTTGTGTGAATCCAAATCAAATCTAAATATCAGATTGCTCTAGAAAATTCGTATTTTCTAAAATCGAATTCACATCACATTCTTCATAATGTCAAGTGTGATCAGATTTGAAGATCGTCTTGCAGGAGCAGACAACTTCACATCATGGAAATTTAGAATCATGATGATCCTTAAAGAGAATAAACTAGACTCACTTGTGAGAGAAAATAGAAAGGAACCAGAGGCTGATCCTGAGAAAACTCAATGGATTGAAAACAATGAAAAAGCCATGAAAATCCTAGTAGATGCAGTTAGGGATCATATAGTGCCCATCCTAGCAAAACATGAAACTGCATATCATATGTTCAAATCCCTTGAGAGTACCTATGAGATCAATAACACCGGTAGGACTCTTGCATTAAAGAGGCAAATCAACAATGCTCAAATAAACAAAGGAGAGTCCATTAATGCATACTTCTTGAGGATCATTGAACTAAGGGATCAATTATCCACAATTGGATATCAGATTGATAGTAGAGAGTTAACTCTAATTGCACTAGGAGGCCTACCAAACTCATGGGAGTCATTTGTTCAAGGAATAAGTGCGAGATCTAAACTCCCTAAGTTTGATAGGCTAAGAACCGACTGCTTTCAAGAAGAAACAAGACTCTCCACAAAAGAAAATAAACAGAAGAACATAGATGAAGACATTCATGTACTCAACACAATGTCTAATAAAAGGAATAAGAAAAACTCCTACAAGAAAGGATCTTTTAAAAGAAAGAGAAATTCCAATGGAAAGGGATCTTTTAAGAAGAAAGACATCTCTCAAGTGCAATGCTTTAGATGTGATCAATATGGCCACTATGCAATGAAGTGCCCTGACAGATCAAAGCAACAAGCATCTTTTGCCAAAGTAGGAAAGACAAATTTAGATCACGAATCTGAGAACTTTGTGTTCTATATAGCCTTATCTAGTCAAGTATCTAACAACACCCACAATTGGGTAATTGATAGTGGTTCCTCTAGACATATCACAGGGTTCAGAGAACACCTAGACACTATGACTGAAAAGTTTGATGAAGAAGTAACCATTGGGGAAGATTCTGCACACCCTGTAAAAGGGGTTGGAACTTGCTCCATCAAACTAAAATCTGGTCTTTCTCTTCAACTCACTGGAGTCTTATTTGTAACTGGAATAAAGAGGAATCTAATATCCATCTTTGCCCTTGAAGACAATGGATATAGAGTTACCTTTATGGATGGGAAAGTTCTAGCATGGCCTAAAAACTCAACTATCAAGAAAGCTCAAACCATAGGTGTAAGACAAGGGTACCTTTACAAACTATGCACTGAAGTTAAACAAGCCCTTACCCTTGACACCTTTGATTCAAATGAGATTTGGCATAGAAGATTAGGAAACCTTCACTTCCGTGCCCTACCTTCTATGGAAAAACTTGTAACAGGCTTACCTAAGTTAAAACCATCTGACGAAGGAACTTGTAAAGGTTGTGCCTTAGGAAAGAATACAAAGGGATCCTTTCCCAATAGTTTGACCAAAACCCTAAATTTGTTAGAACTAGTTCACTCAGACTTATGTGGACCCATGTCTGTACCCTCTAAAGCAGGATTTCTATACTACGTCATATTTATAGATGACTTCTCTAGGAAAACTTGGATCTATTTCCTTAAGTGCAAAGAGTCAATAGAAATCCTCAAAAGGTTCAAAGAGTTCAAAGCCTTTACTGAAAACTTCTCCAGAAAGAAAATAAAAACCTTAAGGACAGACAATGGGAAATAATACACCTCTAAAATTTTTAAGGAATTCTGCATGAGTGCTGGAATTAAGAGGGAGTTCATAGTTGCCTACAACCCTCAACAAAATGGGGTTGCTGAAAGAAAGAATAGAACCATTGTAGAAGCTACTAAGGCAATGTTGCTTGACCAAAACATTGAAACTTCTTTCTGGGCAGAAGCCTCTAGGACTATTGTCTATATCCAAAATAGATGTCCTCATTCTCATCTTGATAACAAAACTTCTGAAGAAGCCTTTACTGGCATAAAACTTGACATTAGTCATTTTAGGATTTTTGGTTGTCCTGTCTATATTCATGTGTCCAAAGAGAAGAGATTCAAACTAGAACCTTCCGGAAAGAAGAGGGTATTTGTGGGTTATAGTGAAACCTCCAAAGCCTACAGGATATTCATACTCGGGTAGAAACAAATTGAATTGAGCAGGGATGTCATCTTTGAAGAAGACATTGCATTCAAGAGGGCAAGAAGTTCTAGTGAGATAGAAACCTATTTCCCTAGAGTACCTGAAATGGAATCTGCTTCTGAGATTCAGAGGGAGCATCCTGAAGAAATATCACATGAACTTCCTTCTACTTCAGATGAGAATACAAATGACAACGGCAGAAAGAGACCACTTTGGGCTAGAAAGATGATCAAAGAAGCCGAGGATCATGCAACACCCAAAGGAACGTTCAGGGAAAGTAAAAGACCCAAACGATTCTCTAGCTATGTTGCTCTAATGAACAACATCATAAACTCAGAACTTGACAGTGTTATAGAAGCCTTCAGACATCAAGCATGGAAAGATGCAATGACAGAGGAATATCAGTCCATTCTAAAGAATGATGTATGGCATATAGGGCCTAGACCGAAAGAGAAATCTGTTGTCTCTTCCAAATGGCTCTTCAAAGTCAAGCATGCTGCTGATGGCAGTATAGAAAAACATAAAACACGTTTTGTGACAAGAGGTTTTTCTCAAAAGGAAGGCATTGATTATGAAGAAACATTTGCACCTGTTGCCCGCTACACTTCGGTGAGAGCAGTGTTAGCCATTGCTGTAGCTAAAGGCTAGAAGATCCATCAAATGGATGTGAAAATTGCCTTCCTGAATGGAACCATTGAAGAGGAAGTCTATCTGGAACAGCCTGAAGGTTTTGTGATACATAAACCTGACTCACATGTGTGCAGACTGAAGAAAGCCCTCTATGGACTTAAACAGGCTCCCAGGGTCTGGTATGAAAGAATTGACAGCTATCTCTTGGGACTAGGATTTTCCAAGATTGATGTCGACTCCAATCTCTACTTCAAGGTAATCAAAGGTGATATGCTAATAATTATTTTATATGTTGATGACCTACTGATAACAGGAGAAGATCACCTCATTGTTCAAGGAAAGTAGGATCTAATTTCTGAATTTGACATGAAAGACTTGGGCATTCTACACTACTTCCTAGGTTTGGAAGTATGGCAGAAATCAGAGGGCATTATACTAAACCAAGGGAAGTATACTATTGATATTCTGAAGAGGTTTGGAATGTTGGACTGTAGATTGATGTCTACACCTATGGAAACCAACCTTCACAAACTGAAAGAAGCAGCAGCAAAATCCAAGTGGGCAGATCCAACCTTTTACAGACAGATGATTGGATCCTTGATGTATCTGGTTAACACCAGACCTGATATTTGCTATGCAGTAAATGTTCTCAGCCAATTCATGTGTGAGCCAAAGGAAATTCACCTAATGGCTGTGAAACATATTTTGAGATATCTTCAAGGCACTATTGGATATGGTCTTCTTTACAAGAATGACCAACTAGATCTACATGGGTACTCTGATTCAGATTGGGCTGGAAGTGTAATCGATCGGAAAAGCACATCAGGATGTTGCTTCAGTTTAGGATTGGCTATGATCTCTTGGATTTGCAGAAAACAGTCTTCAGTTGCACAGAGCTCAACAGAAGCTGAATACATTGTAGCCTCTATGGGAGCAAGAGAAGCAGTTTGGCTTCGTAAATTGCTTTGTGGGACTCTTTGGTGAGTCCTTGAATCCTAAAATTATTCATTGTGATAATCGGAGTTGCATCAATCTCTCTGTAAATCCTGTCTTCCGTGATAGATCTAAGCACATTGAGATCCCCTATCATTATGTAAGAGATATGGTGGAAAGGAAAGTGATCCAGTTGGAGTACGTTAGTACAAATGATCAAATTGCAGACATTCTCACCAAGCCTCTCTCTTGAATCAAGGTAGAGCACTTCAGGAAGAAACTTGGTATGGTTGAAATGTAATTTGATATTTATGTATGAAATTCAAATTGTTTATAAATTGTACTAATATATAAAGATGTTTAATGTGTAAACTCTTTTGTCATGTGTGTGACTCCATGACCTTATGGGCCTACTCCCCCTATGTACATTATTGAAAGGTGACGATCTTTCTAATAATGAACACTTGTATTTGACATTGTGAAGTGATGACTCTATAATGATGAGTTAAACTATCATGATAGATATCATGTGACCTGATATCTGTGGACATGTCATGAGAGTATCTCTTGGACACCTTGATGGATATCATGGGACTTGATGTCATCTAAAGATCATTGTGATCCTTAAGAGATAAATCATGGTGGATATTTATATCCGTGGATATGCCATGAATTATGGTAGACATCATGTGACTTGATGTCAGTGCACATACCATAATGAAGATGTGTTATGAAGAATGTCATGTGACTTGACAATATTGAGAAAACATACCATGTCTTCGATATCAGGTGTGAAGGTGATATCTCCACTTATTTGATTTGAAATATCTTCCCTAGGTAAGAGGGAGTGTTGATGAATGGTAGCTTCGGTTAGATATAAATAATGATTGCTGAAAAACAACATCATCATTTATATGTGATCAAGGCTATTCTTCAAAATAAACATTTCTGGAAAATAAGTGAAATCGAATTTATAAGCATGGATAAATTCGATAAAATAAATGATGTTAAAATTCTGTATTTAAATAAATCGGAATTCGTATATCCGCCACTTAAGGTTATGTGTGTGTTAAGGCACTAACCGAATGTTAGTCGGTCATGTAGGGACCCGCGCGCTCAAAGGGACACGTCCCATGAGCGGACGTGTCTCCACTTGTGGAGACACTTCCTCTCATGAGACGTGTCTCTTAGAGGTGGGTCTCCATACGTACTTATGGTGGTGCCTCATTGATATGCAAAACATTGAAATTTATTAATGTTCTGCAATCAACACATTCAGCATAAAGAGAAGAAATCTGGATATTTTTTTTTGACTTAGAATTCTCACACACAGAATTTCAGACCTTAGTGTTTCCTTAGATTTATTAGGATCCTATTTGATAAAGATTTGATTACATTTCAAGGAGGCTCTTAAGACTTGGAGGAGGACCGTGTATCCTTATCAAATTTCATATCTTGGTTCGCTACTATTTTTTGTTGTGGCAAAACCTAGATCTTATAAACCTTGGAAGATTGATTGTATCACAGAAAGACACCCTTCATGCTAGATGGTTCAAATTTAGTCCTTTTCTCTATTGGCACATGAATGTAAACAACACTCCTTAATGCCCAAAAATGAGAAACATAAAGTTTCTCTCCTATGAAAGCTTATTTTGGAGTCTTTCCTTCAACATCTCATGAGGATACCTATTTAATATGCACATAGTACAACTACAAAGAAACATGGGCAAATCTAGGTCATGAATCATAGCCTTTGTCTCTTCACTTTTCTCTATAATGGACATGTTCTCTGCAATTCCATTCTGTCGAGGGTTGTAAGGTACAATTAGATCCCTCTTGATCCTTGCATCTTTTACAAAATGCATCAAAGTCCTTAGAGATGGACTCACCTCCATTGCCAAACTTAATACCTTAATCTTTCAGTTGTTTGATTTTTTCACAAGGGTTTCTAGATCTTGAAATTTCCCAAAAATTTCATCTTTGGTCTTCATGGAATAAATCTAGGTTTTTCTTGAAGAAGCATCAATAAATGAAATTAAATGTTTCCTGCCAATAAAGTGGCTTACATAGGTCCAAAAACATTTGAATGAATTATATCAAGGATCCTTTTTGATCTGTGCTCAGTACTAGGAAAAGTAGTCTTGATGTGCTGGCCAAGTGCTTAGTCCTTGCATACTCCAATCTTCTTTATCTTGAAGTTAGGCAATCTTTGCACCATATCCATCAAGAGAGGTAGAGCTCCATAGTGCAAATTGCCAAATCTTTTGTGCCAAAGCTCACACAATTTATTACTATCATGTATGAAAGCTTCTCATTTGATTGGATCATCAATCAACTTGTAAAGGCTTCCCTCTTGAATACCTCAGGATGATACCTGACTAAGTTCCTGGTTATAGAGTTTTTGATTATAACTTGCTAATCATGAAACTCAGCCACAAACATCAAATCTGTCATGGCTGAAATTGAAAGTAGATTCTTAGTTAATCTAGGGACATGTAAGACATTACAAGGTTCATAACTTGCTATTCATGAAACTCAGCCACAAACATCAAATCTGTCATGGCTGAAATTGAAAGTAGATTCTTGGTTAATCCAGGAACATATAAGATATCATGAGGTTCGAGAACATCACTTGAAGGCATGTGGAAAGAAATTGTTCCATTCCTTACAATAGGATGTGTAGCATCATTACCAAGCTCTACCTGTATACATGCCTTCTACTCCAGAAGTTTGTTGAAAACATTCTTATTGAAGTTCGTGTGTTTGATTCTTCATTGTTTGTATACCATTCAACACTAGAAATGGTATTAGTTGATAAGCATGACACCATGGAGAAGGTTGCCTCAAGCCTGAATGAAAGCTCATTCGTAGCTGAAGCTTTTGATTGAAGTAGATTCAAGTTTGGTTTCTTCTTGATGAAATTGTCCTAGAGGCTCTCGGCTCTCAAAATTGTGAAGTTCCTCACAAGCATATACAACATAAATAAATTGATCTTAGTATGGAGAGAACCCATTTAAGGCAATGGGCACCAACACTTCATCCTTCACCTTTACCCCGATTGCTACAATCTGATCACAAATTTCTATGATCTTCATTAGGAAGGTGGCTACTGTGATTGTGTCACTCATACATATGGCATTGAGTTTACTCTTTATGAGCATCTTATGGGAGATGTTCACACTCTGATACAGAATGATCAAGGCATCATACATCTCCTTTGATGTCTTTTTTATCGCAATGCAAGGGATCAAATGACCTTCCACTAAATCTAACCTGATTTCCTTTGCCTTGCCATCTTTTTGTTATGTTTAGCCAAGTAGACGGGATCAGTAGGAGGTGCAACCTTGGTGTCTACATAGACCCAACGATAAAACTTTGTCCAGTAGTATTTGCAATCTATACTTCCAAGGCTTAAAGTAGGAAGTGCCCTCTAAGCAATCACACTCTCTCAGAATAAGACTATTCATGTTTGCAACCACTAGAACATGCTGAAACTAAACAAATCAGCAGTCTATCACAGGTGTAGATCAACTCTTCTATCACTGGAGCAATTAAGGCATGGCACCTATAACCTCTCATAGGTCTAGATTACTTCAATTGCCAAAGTAAATTTTTGAAATCTTTTGGCGATTAGCTCTCACAAGGAGCAGCACTCTCTCCATTCACAGACTAGAAGATCTCAGTTACCGTGCTCTAATACCATGTTAAAATTCAGACCATGGTAAGTAGATTTTGCACTCAGAAAATAACCTAATCAACAAATTGAAACATCAAATAAAACAACAGACCTGAGTATGATAACCTGCACGGACTGCTGAAAATACGGGCAACAAACACTTAAAAAAACTGTCATTTAATAAACTGTAACTGAATTACACCCAAATGCTGTTATTCTTCTGCTAAGTTATCCACCCAAGATCTCTTTTATAGATTAAGATAATCTTCTGGGCTTTGCAAGAACTAAAGTATAAAAACAAGAAGACAATGCACTTTATTCTAGAAATGAGAACAACTTCTCTCCTTGAATTTAGAATCCCTCTAAATATACAAAAGACTTGAAAATCTAGACTAATCTAGTGTTAAGCTAAAAATAGGAAAAAGAAAAAAAGAAAGTAAAACTAAAACTTGCTTTCAGCATCGAGCTATAGGACAACAGAAGCAAAGCAATACACTTCAAAAGCTACCAAACAATGATGACAGATGAAACTACAACTTTTGTTTGTATTCCACTAATCTTGGTTCGTAAAACTGAATACTTTTTGGAAAAGTGCAAGAATATGGGCTGAAATTTTCTCTGACATTCAGCTATCAAATCAGCTTCATGAATTGTTTTCACTCGAATACATAAAGATAGGATTCCATCAAAATAGATTGTAGAGCCCATTCCTTTGAAATTACCAACCACAATACATTACACTTGCTTTTTAATTTGAGTCAGATACCATCAACAATGTTGAAGTGCAGACAGATTTTGTAAACCTCTTTAACACAATCTTTGGCTCTTTCTGCTGGCTTGTTTTAGCTTCCTTACCCAATTCAGAGCAAGCTTCTACATCCAAAAGTGACAATTTTTCATAAGTTTTTCCTCCTTTTTCTAGGCAATTTAATGATTATACTGACTCATATGTTCAAATTGATTAAGCAAAGAACATAAGGCTAAATTTCATTTCTATTGGGTCTAAGTTTCTAACTACTATAAGAGTTGTTTTTATAAAAGGAAATATGAACTTTTTGAGCAAAGTACTTGGTCAAAAAGGGGTGTTGTATTTTCTGACTGCTGGCAGAATATTCCAGGTTTGCAGGTGCCTTTAGCTTCTTCTTATTCCATGCCACTCTTTCCCTAGACTGATCACACAATGGTTGCCACCTGCAGTGGACTCCCAACAGTTTCATGCACATCTTCTGAGGCAGCGCCATGCTAAAATACAATCTTATGCACATGTTGTAGCCTGTGTTTTATCTTTATTTGCTTCTTTGCTCCTTTTTAAGAACTGCCTACATGACCCTCCTTGACTGTTGTGTGCTCATCCTTTACTCGCACAGTCACTAACTTCTCTGTTCAGTTCAGCAATGACCTGTCACAGCTTCTTCAAATAGCCTGGAAACACTACATTATTATTCATATGGTAATGAGTATAATTTTCTTTCAGCTCGATAGAACAGCAATCACATATTCCAATACATCAGTTTCAAACAATATTTACTAGGCTCCGTTTTTCCTTCAAGTGGTCTCTAAATTTAACACCCTTTTTCAACAACAAAACATATTAAAAATTGCTGATATTCTTAGAAATGTGGTGCTTCAAGTTTGTTGTCCTCTTCCTTCACACACTGCCTATGCATGTGCACGCACACAGCCCCACCTTCATCACACTCTTCTTTGGTCAGATTCACCATGAGGAAAAACCTTGCTCTACACACCTATGGCTGACAAACTTCCATATGCTTGTATGACACTTCACACATATTTTTCATACACAAACAACACCAACTCTAAAAGTGGCATATGATAGGGAATCTTTTATCTCAAGTCTTCCCCTCAATCATTATGCACTATCTGTAATAAATTCCTTCACCTTACAACAGCTATGCATTCTCACAAAAATATCAAAAGGAAATTTCTACATGGGAGGAACTTGAAATGGGAAATAGGGTCCATGAATATATAAAAATATGTAAATTTTTTATTTTCAGCAAGGTAGAACAGCGGAAATTTTATTCAAATTCCCAAAATTCAAGCTCATAGCTCCAGGGGATTAACCACATATGCCCATATTTTGCTTGCTGTGCTTTTATACCACATGTTTGGATTTACAAACGGAAAAGATAGACAAAGGATAAACAAAGGATGAAGAGGCAAACCAAAATTACTGCTTAATTTCATTAATTTAAAGATACATATAGTACATAACTTTACAACTCCCTTAATAGGAGAAATGAATAATCATGTGTTACATTTGACCTTCTTATCTGTTTTGAGTATATTTTTTAAACACAAGTAACATTATTTTTCTCATAGAATTTTATTTACTTGTGCTTGTAGGGGCGCGAATGCTTTGCTTGTGCTCCAACTGGTTCAGGGAAGACACTCTCCTTCCTTATACCCATTCTTATGAATTTGAAGGTATTTTATTATGCAATTAAATGTTTAATATTTTAGAAGCACAAATGTCAAAATAATTGGCACTGTCACATGCATAGGGCTTATCACCATCTTTTTGAAACAGAGAGCATCTAAAGCTGGCATTCGAGCTGTGATTCTGTGTCCAACACGCGAGTTGGCTGCCCAAACAACAAGGGAATGCATAAAATTTATTGAAGGCAGGAAATTTCGTATTAGATTAATGACGAAGACTCTGTCAAGATGTGCTGACTTTGAAAAGTTGCCTGTTGATATCCTGGTGTCTACGCCACTTCGTCTAGATTTTGTTTTGAGAAACGGGAAACTCAATCTTAGTAGGTGAGTAATTATTTGTTTTCCTCGAACTGGTTTACAAGGGAATTTTCCTGATTGCTTCGAGGTAACTAGTTTGTAGGTGTCCTACAAAATGGAAAATTTAGAGGAACACAACAAACTTATTTTGTGACAGTGGCAGATAGTATTTTTTGGTATAGTTTTCTAACTTCAGATTACCGCTTATAAGTTGCCTCTGAAGTCAGGCTAAGTTTATATTAAACATTGCTAAGAGTCTGAACACTATACTGGTACTTTTATCTGCATATTTCTCCATTTCTGTATTTGTTTAACATCAGATGAAGACATGCGCCATAGAGTAGTAAGTCAACTAATTTTACAACTACTAATGCATTGAATTGATATTTGTCAATAATTGATGCGTTTCAATAGCTTTGATTTATTTACTTATGTGACTCATTTGGTATTTCTTCAACAGCACTAATCTCTTTTCAAAATTTTGCAACAAGCCCAACAGACACCTTAAAAGTCCTTTCCTACTTGTATCTAATTTCTGTTTAAGATCTCCACTTTGATTTAAGACACTTTATATGTGGCTAATAACAGAGAGGATGTCAAACAATTGGTTGAGATCTCTTGTTTGTGATCTAAAATGTTAATAGACTTGAAGTCTAAGTTCAGTAGAATATTGTAGCAATGGAACAGAGAACAAGCAAGCTCCGTGAACCAAACTTATTAGGTTTTGATGCACCTCTCACAGGTTGGTCCTAACCCAAATTCTTATAGTTGACAAACCAATCTACATCAAAATCCAAATCTTTTTTAAGAAAAAGGAGCATAAAATAATTTAAAAAACAATAGTAAAAAGTATAAAAGGTGGGAGGGCCTTGCCCATACCACTCAAAACAAATAATTTACTGGGGCAACCATCGATAGTCTTCAATCCAGAATGGTAACGTGTAGAAACATTTGTAACAGTCTCACTAAAGGAGATTCTTCAGAAGAATGCCAAATTTTGTTGGTGAATTCAAACAGATGTTATTATTGCTTCATAGATGGCATTGCAAGATGGTGAATATGCTCTAGTTGCTGAAAAAATCAAATTTGATGTGAAGCACTTTGGAGAAATCAATGATGAAGATTGATCTATTATGCAAGTAATTGGTAAAATATTTGATATTATTAACAAAAGAGACGAAGTCCCTAAATAGTTTACAAAATGTACAAAATCTGGAAAGTTTCTAAAAGAAACTTAAAATAAGATCAGAGATGATCTTATCAATATACTTTACAATAAAATACATTATTGAACATTAATAATAAATATATAATATTTTAATACCTTCCCTTAATGCTTAATCTATCAACTACACCAAGATGCCCCCCGAGTTTTACAAACTTATCTGGATTGAGCTACTTGGTGAGAATGTTTGCTGTCTGCTCCTTTGTCGGAACATATAGTAACTGAACCAATCCGTCTTCAACATGCTTCTGAATGAAGTGACAATGAGTTTCCACATGCTTGGTTCTTTCATGGAATACTGGATTCTTCGCAAGTTTGAGAACTCCCTGATTATCACAGAACAAGGGAGTCAGACCTGCTTGAGATATTTGCATATCCGCAAGCATCTGGCAAAGCCAAACTACCTCACAAGCTGCCTTAACTGCTCCCCGATACTTTGGTTTTATCAAGGAGAGAGCCACTACCTACTGCTTTTTACTAGTCCATGTGACTGTACCATATCCCAAATTGAACACATACCCAGATGTTGATTTCCTGTCATCAACCGAACCTACCCAATCTAAGTCTATGAAACCACTGAGTCTAGAATCGTGACTCCTAGTGTAAAGAAGCCTGTGATCAGAAGTGCCCTTCACATAACATAGCACACGCTTTGCTACCCAATGATCAGCCTTGGGGGCTGTCATGAAGCATGAAATTTAGCTCATTGCAAAGCTGAGATCAGGCCTAGTGGTAGTGAGATAAATGAGGCTGCCCACTAGTTTCCTGAACAATGATTCATCTACTACAAGTTTACAGGTGAGTCTGACTTAGCTGACAATTTGAGCCCTTTTTCCATGGGTGTGGAGGCAGGTTTGCAATCATACATTTGAAACTTATCCAGTAGACTTCGAGCATATTTGGACTAGGAGATGAAGATATTGCTCTTGGTCTACCAAACCTCAACACCTAAACAGTAATGCAAAAGTCCTAGATCTGTCATGTCAATTGCGCTGCACAAATCTTGTTTGATCTCAGCGATCAAATGTGTCGAGCTGCTAGTAATGATCAGGTCATCAACATAGACAACAAGAATAAGAATATCACTACCAGTATGTTTGACATATAGTTTAGAGTTAGATGGACTCCTTTGAAAGCCATGATCTGTGAGGTACCTTTCAATCTTGATGTACCAAGCCCGAGGAGCCTGTTTCGGGCCATAGAGTGCTTTTACCAATTTACAAACCTTATGTTCTTTCCCGACAACCTTGAACCCTGGAGGGTGTGTCATGTAGACTTCTTGCTTCAACTCACCGTTGAGGAAAGCACTCTTAACGTCCATCTGATGGACTTTTCAATCAAATTGGGTTGCTAAGGCAAGGACGAGCCGAATGGTACTCATCTTGGCTGTAGGAGAAAAAGTCTCCTCATAGTCAATGCCTTCCTTCTATGAGAACCCCTTAGCAACGAGACGAGATTTGTACTTGTCAAGGGTTCCGTCAGCTTTGTATTTCACCTTATACACCCATTTGCAACTAATGGGCTTCTTCCCTGGAGGAAGATACAAAAGGACCCAAGTGTGATTTTTTTGAAGACTCTGGTATTTAGCCTCCATAGCCTTTTCCCATTTAGGAATTCCTTTAGCCTCTGAATATGTCTGAGGCTCATAGACACTATGAATGTTGGCCATGAGAGCAAAATTAATTATATGCTGTTGTTTGCTCTTGTTTTTGGACGATCTCCCCTAAATGAGCTCATCATCATGAAGATCACCAATAGTCTTAGCCCACCATTTAGGCCGGTGAGGAGAAGTGTTTACTCACTACGGGTACAATGACGTACAGAGTAAACAAATATATAAAATAACATGGACAACATATAATAATCACATGGCAATCGCACAAAACATAGATATATTTCTTTATTCAATATTTGACAATTACATCATAATGTCTCTAGACAGAATATAGCATAGCATAGTAGAACCATTATGTTTCCCAACTACATGAATCAAGTACATATAGTACGTTGGTGGTGGTTTAGGTACCAACAGTCACGTCCTTCATTATAACTAATTACTTCGTCAGGAACAACTAACTAACATGACACGTACATAACATAAGTACATGTATTACTAATATTAACTAGAGTCTTATTTACTTATGACTCATAGCCGACCAAGTACACTCTCGACTGACTACATCATCCCCCCCACAAAGTAATTGTCTTCTAGGCGATTGAAAACCAAAAATGCCAACTCGAATTCCTACTTCGTGCTAGCCAATTCCTTGTCTTTTCCCTTTAGCTGACTCTCCCTCTCGGCTAAAAGTTATTGCACATCAGTCACCTGTGTATCTTTTTCTACCCATAGCTGATCCTTCTTTGCCAACTGATTGTCACTCTCACCCAATACTCCGTCTCTCTCTGCCAACTTCTCTTCGAGAGCTGTAACTCTCATCTGCTCGGCAACCAACTGCTCCTGTGATTGTACTATGATGGCTGGTTGTATTGCAATTTGGCAATTCCAATAAATTTGATGGGGGTTTGGGGGCAATGCCCCCAGCAGGGTCAAGGGGCAGCGCCCCTTACGGGGGTCTGGGGGCAACGCCCCTCGCGGGGTCCAGGGGCAGCGCCTCATTTTCATGATTTTTCCACAAGTTCTAAATAGAGTTGACGAAGCCGAAAAATACAGATTTTGTATTGTTTTTCATACACTTTACTTCGATACTTGGTATGGTCTTTATTTGCTCGGTACGTACGACTTTCTCCTTGATACGTACGCCCTCTTGCCTCCAACTTCTAGTCTTCTTCTGCTTACTATCTTCAACGAATGGTAGGACTTTGTCAATGAGGAGTTTGATCTTTGATGTGACCCTTCCCTGTCGACTTGGCATTGGCAACTTTAGTTTTCTTTTCACGTGGAACCGTACTGCGTTCTCCTCTTGATACCATACGACCACCTCTTCTTGCATCCATATGGCCTTCCTCTCTTCACATCGTACAACAAATGGCTTGGCTCGTACGAACTTCTCTATGGCCTCCCTCTTTTCACATCGTACGATAATATGTTCCAATATTCGTACGACCATCTTCCTCAAGGATCGTATGACACTTTCGTCACAAGTTCGTACGACGATGTATTCCAATATCCGTACGATAATCTCCTTCCAGAAGCCTACGACACTTTTGCCACAAGTTCGTACAATGATGTATTCAAATAACCGTACGACAATCTCCTTCAATTCTTGCACGTCCTTCTCTTGAGTTCGTACGACTCCTTTTGTTTTGCCAGTTGGTACGGATTTCTCCTCCCTTTGAACTTGTATGGCCTCTCCTTTGCTTCGTATGGTGCTTCTATTTTCTTTTCCTTGGACGACTATCTTCTTCTTCTCAATTTCTCGTATGGTGGTTCTTTCTTCCAATTGTATGGCTTCTTCTTTGCTTCGTACGGTCTTCTGAACCCTTCCTTGTTTGGCGTCTTTGGTTGGAGTGTCCTGAGTGCACGAATCCTTCTTCTCTTGTCGACTTCTCTCTTTTTTCCGTACGACACAATGAATTGCCTTGCCAATTTTCTTTTTGTGTTCTTTTATTTCCTCCAAGTTGTGTCCCTTATGTTTGAATAGGCATACGATTTCTCTTTTTAATTTTATTCGCCTTACTTCGATTTTTTTTTCTCCTTTCTTTTTAATTTTTAATTTTTCCCTCTTTGTTCTCTTTCTCTCTCCTCTGGCTTTTTTCTCTTTCCTCCGTCATTTTTCACTTCCTTGGCTTTATTTTCTCTCCTTTGACTTTTTTCTCTCTCCTCTGGCACTTTCTTTTCTTTGTCTTTATTTTCTCTCTCCTCCAACTATTTTCTCTCCTCTGTCACTTTTCTTTTCTCCATCTCTATTTTCTCTGTTCTTTGTCTTTTTTCTCTCTCCTCTGTCACTTTTCTTTTTTTCTAATTTTTTAATTTTTTCATACTTTTCATTTTTTAACTCCATTATTTTCTCCTTAAGCTATTTTTTCATTTTTTGACTCTGACACAATTTTTCCATCTCGTACCTGTTCGGATTTGTGGGTTGGCGTATCATCCAGTTTTGATAGTCTTTCTTTGTACTCTCCATACTTGGCTAAAAGTGTGTGGCCACACGTGCCAGTCTCTTCTCCTTCTTGGATTTCTCCGATCTGCAACATGTTATACTCTCGCTGGAACACCTCACAATCCTCCATTTGCCAATGAGATAGGCCATTCAACGAACTTGCCTCGTCTTCCGAGCAACTCTCGATTTCAAGTACACCCTCCTCGTTAGGTTCGATTGTTTTCCTACCTTTGTCCATGTCCGACTCTCCCCCGTCGGGTTCTGATTCAGAAGATGCCAGTTCTTCACTGACAACCTGGTTCTTCAAGTCGATCATGTATTCCTCTCGTCATTCTCTATGGACAGTGTATTTCTTTTTCCAATTATGATTCGCCTTGGTTGCCACTAACCACCCTCGTCCAAGCAATGCATCGTATGCCTTCCTCTGCAATGGAATGACTACAAAGTTCAACAAGAATGGTTGTGTTCCAATCACCACCTTTTGCACCATCAACGTTCCCAACAGTTTGATGCCATGTTGATCGACACTAATGAGTTGGAATGTCGGTGGCTAGAGTGTAGGCTTCCTGAGGCTCTTCCATGTGTCTTCGGGCAGTACGTTGACTCCCGATCCTCCATCGACGATAGTATTTGTCAAGATATTCCCTCTGATCACCATCTGCACAACCGCCGACATCTTCCCGATGTTCGCCGTGAGTAGTACAAGATCAATGGTTTGTTCACCGTACGGTGGTGGTTCTAGTACCAATTCTTGCCTTCCGTCCTCCACTCGCGATTGCTTGCCATCCCTGAGGACGTTTGTCATTGCTAGTCCCAACTGCGGCAAGGTCTGGAGAAGTTCAATTACTTTGATCGGTACGGCGGTTTGTAGTACTTGTCGTATGATGTTGGTTTCCGCCTTCGACTGTCGAGAGGTTTCTGGCTTCTCTAGAGATATTTTGTTCTCCTTCGCCATCGCCATCCACTTCGGCTTTTGCTTCCTTCATCCTTTGTTTTTCTGTACGTGGATCTAGGTAGGTTGCCTTCTTTGCTTGCGCTTTGGTGATCGCCAGTACCTCTTGTTCTTCTACTTCCAGCATATGGATACCCTTCTGCTTGGGGCATTCACTATCTTCATGGTCGCCTGGTCCACACCACTTATACAATCTTTCTCCCGAACCTTGGCCATTCTAGCAGTCCTTGGCGAAGTGACCCCATTCGTTGCACTTCCGACATTGGATCATGGGCTGTCCTTTACTGTTTTACTGTATTCTATTCCTCAGACTCCTATTGCTTTGGTAACCTCCAGGGGATGCATTGCTATTGTACTAGGGCTTCGGTGGTGTGTTCGGCGGTGTTGACTGTTCTCCTTGAGTGAAGAGTACTTGTGCACTTTTGGCTTTTAAGTTGTATGGGCATTCCTTGATGGGATGTCACATCACTTGGTAGATATCGCAAAATAGCTTCTTCGGATAGTTCACCTTCGTGTGACCTTCCCCATTGCAGTCTGTACACCACAGTTCTCGTGCTTCCCTCCTACGCTCTTTGTCAGCCTTCAATTCTTTCATCATTCGCATCATATCTTTCTTGACTGCTTGTACGTTCTTGGATTCACCGTCCCTGTCGTCCCTACTCTCCTCATCGTTCGTCTTCTTTTTCCCTCGGGAGGATGTTTTGTTTTTGCTTTCTATATCCATCTCCTGATTGTATGCTTCAACTTACGATGACGAAGGCACGACTTCCATCTTCTTCCTCAGCGACGGAAGCAAGCCTTCAATGAACCATCGCTTCTTTAGACCATCCGCTGGTTGTCTCTCCAATTTTCCCAACAAATCCTTTAGTTTTCGGTTATAGGTACGCACACTGTCGTGCTTCCCTTGCTTTGTATTCTAGATCTCTACTACAATCTCACTGCCATCCCTCAGGAGTTTGAATTTGTCTTGAAAGGCCTTCTTGAGTAATCTCCATGATGCCCTCTGTGCTTGGTCCAATTATGAGTACCAGTTGATGGCACTATCTCTGAGTGTCATCGGAAACGCTTTCAACCAGTTATCCGGGTCATCTTCTCCACTTGCTATCTTGATTGTTTCACATGTCTTGGAGTGTCGTACTGGATCTTTTGACCCATTCCCCGTAAACCTCGGCAACTTCTGCCGCTTTGGAGTCATCATCCTCCTTGTGTATTGGACCCGACTGGACCGGTTTCCCCGTTACGTTCCAGTGCGTCACTTGCACTCTCGGCCACGTACAAGTCACTCTCTCATCTTTCGTCAGCGTCCTCGACACCTTGAGTCTCGTGGGTTCCACTCCGGTGCTCCCTCTGCCAAGGGGTCTTCGGCTCACTCTCCCAGTCCTCAGCTCTTCGTCGTCGTCCGAAATGGACAACTCCCGAATGCGTTGGATGCTATTCTCAAGTTCTCCACTCACTTCATTTTCATTTTCTTGGCTTTTATATCTTTCTATGTACGAGGTGATGAAGGGTCCTTCGTCCCTTCTGTCCACAAAGTTCTGATGTGCTCTACTGATGGATTGGTCTATCTTCTCGAGGTTTGCATTTGTTCTTTTTATACTTCGATCTATCTCAATTAAATCTTCATTCAATTCCTTGTCAACTTGCCTCAATCTTCGTCTCCAATTTTCTTGCTCCCGTGCTCTAAGTGATCGCCGAATCCTTTCTTCCTCCGCTTCGTGTCCGAATGGTATTCGGTTCTTGTCTTTGTTTGGCCGTACGGGCATTTACAAGTCATTCATGCGATCATTGTTGGTTGCCAAGGGCACGTCTTCGGCTAGTGTCTCGTTCCTCCTCTTCCTGTTTGGTTCGTTCTTCGTACCTCTGCAAGATTTGTTGCCTTCGGCGTTCTTGATCCTCCTTCGCCTGAAGGTCCTGTAGGATGATTGAATGGCGGGCCAATAATCTTGGCATGCAGTGGAGAAGGTGATCAACCTCGTCATTCACTTCTAGTCGATCCCAGATAACTGCCTCAGGGATTTCTTGCCTGAGGGCTTCCCTCCATACGTGATCTCATAGAGATATGTTCCAGAGATTTATCAAATCCCGTGTCAAGTCGTCCTCTTGTTCTTCATTCGGTACGGGCTCCTTTGCCGGTCGACCCATTACGCTGCCATTATAACGAGTGCTTCCCTGGTCTGCTTAGGCAACAATGCCAAATGTTTAGTCACTATGGGTACAATGACGTACAGAGTAAACGGAAATATAAAATAACATTGACAACATATAATAATCACATGGAAATCGCACAAAACATAGATATATTTCTTTATTCAGTATTCGGCAATTACATCATAATGTCTCTAGACATAACATAGCATAGCATAGTAGTATCATCATGTTTCCCGACTACATGACTCAAGTACATATAGTACATTGGCGGTGGTTGAGGTACCAACCGTCATGTCCCTTCATTAGAACTAATTACTTCGTGAGGAACAACTAACTAACATGACATGTACATAACATAAGTACATGTATTATTAATATTAACTAGAGTCTTATTTACTTATGACTCATAGCCGACCAAGTACACTCTCGACCGACTACAAGAAGTGCCAACATCAGATGCAACAGGAGGAGTTGGAACTGGTTGTGGATCTGGAATAGGTGCATCAAGTGGAAGATCAATATCATCCGGAGGAAAATCAAGTTGAGCATCATCAAAGATAAAATCTTCATCATCCCTCCAATCAGGTAGACCTAATGGAAGATGAACACCCAAATCAGAAGCCTTCAAAGGCTGATCCTCTGAACATTGCACAACCGAGGAAATGTGAAAGGGCCCTTTTTCTTCATCAAAGACAACATTCTGACTGAAGAAAAGACGATTAGTGTCTACATCAGTCAACCAGTAAGCCTTATGGTTGTCACTGTACCTTGTGAACATAAGCTTTTGACTCTTGGAATCCAACTTTGAGCGCTTGGCATCTAGAATCCATACATATGCTAAAGCGCCAAAGATTTTCAAACGACTGATCCTAGGTTTTCTACCAGTCTAAGCTTCCTCAGGAGCCTTCCCCTTAACATCGTGTGTAGGAGACCGATTAAGGACATAGACTACAGTTAAGATTGCTTTTGCCCAAAATTCATTAGGAACACTCCTATGTTGTAACATGGAGCGGGCCATTTCAACAATTATACAATTGTGCTGCTCTACAACACCGTTTTGCTGAGGAGTGTAGGGTGTGGTTAACTGGTGTTTGATTCCATGTGTATCACAGAAGTTGGAGAAAGCACTAGAAGAAAATTCCCCCCCAATATTTGACCTAAGAGTGATTATGCAACAACCAAACTCTTTATTACTAAGGCCTTAAAGTTTTAAAATACAATAAACACATCTGATTTCTATCTAGGAAAGTACATCGACATTTGACGATTGAAATCATCAACAAAAAGCAAGAAATACCTACAACCAGTAACGAAAAGGTGTATGCATTGGTCCACATACATCTGCATACCTTAGAGGCTCGCCATGAGTCACCAGCCGTGAACGGTGTCCTGTGTTCCTTCCTAGCCTGACAAGGTCCACAAACGCCATGATGCTGAGTCTGAATGTCAGGTAAACCAACTACAAGTCCCTTCTGAGCTAACTGAGAGATAGTGCACATTTAAGTGCCATATTGCTGATGCCAAAGACTGGTAATAGCAGAGTTTCTGGCTGCCATGGCTAACTCCAGAGAATCACCTGTATCCTCAAGTTTGTATAGACCACATCCTCAATACCAATAGCCATAGTGGTGCGAGTCTCCTGATCAACAATGGAACATTTGTGATTATTGAATACCACATCCAATTGACGAGAGTGCCGCATAATTTGACTGATTGAGAGAAGGTTTAGTTCCATGTTAGGAACATAGTAGACATTGAGGATTATGAGATTCCTCCCACCTGATTGAATCTGAACAGTGCCCTTACCAACAACTGTGTACTCTTCACCTCCTCCAAAAATAACTGAGTCAGTGAAAGGAGAGAGGTCTGCGAACTAGTCACGTCGATGTGTGAAGTGTTGCAAAGCACCTAAATCAATGTACCAAGCAGAGGACTTGGCATGATCTGCAGGTCTTTTAGCCATAAAAGCGTAAAAGGCAGATTCCTTCTGCTTAGTGTGCTCAGCAACATGTGCTTTCTGTTGAGACCCTCCCTGCTTCTTTTGTTCCAAAGCCAAACACTGTCGACAATCCTTCTTCATGTGACCAAATTTGTGGCAATAATTATACTGAATGTTTTTTTTCTTAGGGCTGCCCAGAGGTTGACTTGAGCCTTTCTGTTGCGAAGGCTCATCGAAACCTTTGTTCTTAGGCTGAGATTTAGCTGCAAAAGCTTGTTTTGTAGAGGACGATGAGGCACTGCCACCGAACTGTTGTTTCCAACACTCCTGTTGTAAGAGGATGGTACAAAACTCTAGAAACTTCAGATCAACATTAGTAGATGTAATGTTTAGGGTTTCCTCAAAGTTCTCATAAGACTGCGGTAGACTTTTCAGGGTGATTACTACCATGTTTTCTTCCTCCATCTTTCGACCAATCGCCTCCAATTGATCACGGATGTCCTGAATTTTTGTTAGATGCTCCTGCAAGGATATTCTCTCATCCATCATGATGGAGAATAACTGTTTTTTCCAGAAAAAATGCACGACTCTTGTCGGAGGTCTCATGCAAAGTTTTCAAGTGCTCCCAAATCTCGACATCTGTTTTGTCGAATGGTACCTTTGTAAGTTGATCATCAGTAATTGAAAGCTTAATGAGAATCACCGCTTCACGATTTTGCTTGTCAAACTTTTCTTAGGTTTTATCTGCTGTTGTGGGGCGAGTAGTATTGTCTAGAACAATTTGATCAAGGTAGTGATATTCAAAAATGGTCATCATTCGCTGCTTGCAGGTATTATAATTTTTGCCATTGAAATGCTAATTGCCTTCCAACATAATGTTGATCAAAGAAGCCATCTTCATGCTTTTTGAGGCACGAAAAATGAGGTACTGAGAAGAGGTTGAAAGCACGAAACCCGAGGCACAAATTCCAATGCACTAGATGCTAAGGTAGATGCAGACACAAATTTCAAAATAAATACACTGGCATGAAAAATGAGGTACAAATTTCGAAGTACCTAGAAAAAATTGAAGGTAATGCAAAAAAGATCTCGAAAAACCAACAAAGAATTTGTACACAGAATAATTTTTCTACTTCAAACAGAGGGCTTATTTGCAAAACCCTAGTCGTTGTCGTTTTCAAAAAACGTCTAGAAAAATGCAGAAAATATTGGAAATCACAGGCAGAAAAAGCCAAATCGCGCGCCTAGGAAGAAGTCTTTCACGTGCTTGAGAAACTTTAGAAAATGCGACCAAGAATATGAGCAAAAACATGCCCAGATGCAACAAAAAATCACGTTTTCAAAAGATGAACAGAAACGTGTGAAAAGGAACTTTGAATCGCACCACAACTGAGAGAGAAATTGCTCGAAAAGTCAAAAAATTGCGCCTGAAAGAAGGTTTTAAAGAAAACGCTGAGAGATACAAAATTCCAAATCTTTACACACGCGATTTTGTTTAGAATAAGGATGCGATTTTTTCTTTATTTCTTTCTCAAACCCTTCGATTTTATTAGCAAACAAGACCCACGATTCAACAAGAGGGTCGTGATTTTCAGTGAGAAATACTCACGAAAAAAAAATCAAAACCGGAACCCTCGATTTCTTGACTTGAACAGGGACGAAAAAATGCACACACGAATTTTCAAAGGGATCTCTGATTTTTTGTTTTTCAGAAAAAAATTCTCACGAATATTTCTAAAAAATTGTTTCCCACTCTGATACCATATTACACAAGTAATTGGGAAAATATTTGATATTATTAACAAAAGAGACAAAGTCTCTAAATAGTTTACAAAATGTACAAAATCTGGAAAGTTTCTAAAAAGAAACTTCAGATAAGATCAAAGACGATCTTACATTATTGAGCATTAATAATATTTTAATATGATCTGTTTTATACTGAGTTGATTTTTTCTTTGAAGTTTTTCATGGTGATGATTTTCTGTATTTGTCTACTGTTTAAATTTTGTTGCCTACAAAGACTCCCTCAACATAGAAAGCTGTGAAACAGTTTGAGCACACGACATGTCTTCTAGGAATATATCAAGAGGCACCGGCTATTGAGTAACAAGGATCTTGTAACACGCCAAAACTGTTTTTTTTGTACTATTGCAAAAATTAATAGAACACAATATTTTAATATTCTATTAATTAATAGGATAATAATTACAAAGAGTTTCATCTCCTTATATAGAGATTGGAGAAGAAACCACCAAAATGGATAAACATTACATGACTCACTTAAAGCTAAAAAGTGAATCTAGAGAAAAGGGAAAGAAAACACTTGCCAGTAAGGTGGCTTAATTACAACCTTAAGCCTTATCTTTTAATAATTTAATATTATTCTAATATGTACCATCTTGAGTAATTGATATGTAGCACCTGAACTCATTCAAGAGTTTGAGAATATCAAATGATTCTTGAAAAACATGTTACAAGAATTGATAATCAACAAAGGATAACATTAATACACATATTTTATACTCAAGGAGTTATATATTGATCTGGCTTTTTCAAGATTATGCAGGATTAAGAATAATGGTTTAAATCGTCCATTTGTATCACAAACACATCCCACTCTCAATTCTATGCAATTGTGTCAGCCCAGAATGATAGATTTTCAGAATTTGGAAGCATACAAAAAGAACATGAATAGTGAAAGAACATGAATCGTTACATAAAGAACATGAATAGTTTTACAAAATGCTTGCATGGACTAGTTTCATTTAGTGCAGTGAGTTCTAGATGTGCACCATATGGGCTTATGGGCAATCCTTGGAGATTTCTATTGGTTAAGAGCATTTCCAACAACTCTGAGGGGTATAACAATAGATTGGTACAGAAAGCTTGAAGCAACCTCTAAAGCTACATGGAACTTGTTGAAAAAAACATTTGAAGAAGAATTCAAACTTCTATAGGATGACAATGAGATTTTTGATGAAATCTACAATACGAAAGGGAAGCATGAAAATGTGAGAACTTACAATCATAGGCTCAAAGAACTCTTGGTGAAACTAGAAAACCGGCCTGCCGACAGATTGAGAAAAAGGTGGTTCATTGAAGGGCTACTTCCTTCACTAAGGAAAAACTTAAAGTAGTGCCACCTTCCTCCTATGCTGATGCTTATAATTGAGCAATGGACATAGAAAGCAAGGATAAAACATCTTCTTGAGGGAAAATAAAGACAAAAGTAGTTCAGATGAAAGTAGTGTAACGAATGAAAAACCATGCAAGCTGTGAGAAGGATATGAGGAGAATGATGAAAGAATTGAAGGCGAGAAAAGAAGTAGTTAAGGGAAATAAGGAGCTATGGTGCACTCAATGTTAAAGTGAGTGTCATATTAAAACAAACTGCCCTAAAAAATTATTCTGTGACTGTAATGTCCCATTTTTTTCGGCAATTTTGTGAGTCTTCTCTGGAGACAAAATTGCAGGAGTTCGATTTATATCGATGGAATGATTATATCGGGTCCTCTAGTCTGAGCAATCACAATAGATATTATTCTGGCTAATTGGTTTATTGGAGATATTATTTCAGGAGGTCCTATTGTTACAGTGTCAGTCATATTTTCCAATTTCATTTTGCAGATGTATATTTATTCCCGAACATCCACATTGAATAATGATGTTTATTTATCTGATGGTTTTGGTATATATCTATTATTGTGCTCAAAATAATCCTGGTCAACCCTTCATTCACAATCGATTATTGGAGGCTCGATGATGCTCGATGATGGTAGCGCCAATAATGGGGATGTTTGATTGGGGAATTAATATTGGTAGCTCACTAGCAGACAAATACGAAGAGACACAGTTTCTATTACCTACAGAAGGGACAAATCCACATAGTCTCATATCGGCTTGACTAGTATTTCAGCCACCTTGCGGGAGGAGGATTGCAAATTGTCTCAGTAAAATATTCTATCGATTGTTGTATTTTGAATGGTCAAACGTCTGACGTGGAACATTGAATACTGCCAACCGCATATGGTAATGTCTCGTGTGAGGATTATATAACGTGAGGGTATTTTCACTGGTCAATGGATTATGCGATGGAATAAGAATTGCAATATCAGTCGATATGCCTGTAAGAAATGTATAACATTACTGTATCCACATTAAGTATAGTGCTAGTGTAATGTGTGGCATGTATCGCTGGAATCTAAAATTGATTCCTAAGCAAAAGCGCTCAGTTTTATTAAAAGTAGTGATTAAGGCTTCTTAACAAAGGGGCACGCCTTTTTGGATGGACATCTCTATCCCAAGAGACACGTCCTTTCTGTCAGGCACAAAAGTATAAAAGAGAATAAGAAGTGAAGAGCCGAGAGTATCGAATAATTGCAGATTTATATATTTAAAACTCAGGTCTGAGAGTGCTCATAAGAGCCTAATATCAGTCTAGTATGGGTGGTGTATAGCCCTCCATTTACCAGGCTAATGGACGTATGCATTATCAACAATAATCAGATACAACGCCAAATCAAATTGTAGGAATATAGAGATATATACAGGAGCAGCGAACTAATAGAGGTCTAAGCCTCTTGTATATTCAAAGGCATGATTTTAGATTGATAAATCAAAACAGCTATTATATTTATCAAATTCCCATTATTTAACCAATAATTGAACTAGACTTCATTATTCCGTATTCATAGTGGGCATCATAATATCTTCTTCAGAAATTGTTATGAATGATCCACTTATATGTTATTTTTTAAGAGTTGCAGTGATAGACCTGATAGTAAAGTGTTATATACAATAGTTCATTCTATTTCATTTATAATTTAGAAACTTAGTTAGCTTACCTTTATAATATTGGATGACAACCTTTGTCAATCCAATTGGAATCTAAAATTGAAAATCTCTTGATTCAGAGCACAAGTCATTATAGTGACATCTACCAAGTTCTGTGACATTCTATCAAGGAGTGCTCGTACAATTTAAAAGCAAGCACTCAAGTGCTCTTTACACAAGGTGAACAATCTACACCACTGAATACATTGCCAAAGCAACAAAATAATGACAACAATAATGTGTAACCTGGTGGTATCACAACAGGAGAGGGAATGATATCTGATTCAACAATAATAGTGGGACGAGAAGCAAAATCCAGTATGATGCCAAAGGATGACCCATGATACAATGTTGTAAATGCAATGAATGGGGACATCTCACCTAAGAATGCTATGAAAATGGTGTGGACTAGGCAACCATGAAGACATCGATTGTCCACCACAAAAGGTAACATTAATATGATCGACGTAGAAGAGGAAGATAAGGCAATTCTGGCCATCACTAGAGCACAAACTAAAAAGGCTACATATCTAGACCCTCGCATGGAGAAAGAAAGGCTTTGAGAAGCAAAGGCAGAGGTAGAACAAGCCATGGCAAAGGAATGGAGATCCAATGAAATGCAAGTACTTCTACATGGTTGGAATCTGATAAGAACATTACAAGTGCTACAAACCAATGTACTAACAAGAATGGCCAATCTCTTACAAAGTATGCCACAACTTAGAATGGCAATTACCAACATAGTGGAGAATGACCAAAAACAAAATCAGGAAAGAAACGATGTAGACAAAAATGAAGATATAATAGTAGAACCACCATTACATGACAAACAAGTCATCACCTGGATGTTATTAGCAATAAATATGGGAAAGAAATCGGTTGTTATACATATGCAAATTATAGGGAAAAGTTTGACAAATACAATTGTCGATGGAGGATCCAAAGTAAGTGTATTGTGGTAAGATACATGGAAATTCTTGGGGAAGCCAACGTTTTGGCCTTTGACATTCCAATTGGTAGGTCAACTTAGGATCAAACCATTGGGAACAGTTGAGACTCAACAATTCGTGTTGAACTTCGTGGTTATTCCATTAGAGAAAGGAACTCATGATGCACTATTGGGTAGAGGATGGTTGATAGCAGCCAAGGCTGATCTTAATTGGAAGAAGAATACACTAACAATAGAAAATAAAGGAAGAAAATACATCATCGACATGAGAAACCAGGCAGTTAGCGAGGAAGTTGCTTCCTCTAATTCAAAGTTGGATAGAGGGGAAACATGGGAAGAAGAAGAGAGAGGTCTCATGGAGCTGAATGATGGAGTACTTGACCTTCAACATTGTTCAGAAGACGAAACTAGCTCCTTAAGTGGACTTTTTCATTGGCAACTAGAAGATTATGAATTGTTCCAACAAGATTGTACTATGATACAAATTGGATAAGAGGAAGAAAACGTTTGGGTGACAAGAAGCCGTATGTTTCCCTTGGAGTATGAGAAGTACAAGGAAGGAGTTGTCAAATTGGATGATACATTGACATATAACTTTTTACGAGACAAGGTAACAAAGTATGAGGAACCATCAACAAGGAGACTAAACCTGGGAGAAGAAGATAGCACCCAGGTCATCATGGTAGGAGACGATTGGGACTTGTTGGTGTACGTTTTATCATCCACCAAACACACAGAACAAAATGTCCAAAGGCACTCTATCCTCTCTTGAACAAAATCACCGTGTATGCTAATATTGCGAGAAGATCATATGGCGACTCCAAGGTTTCTTTTTTCAGGTCTTGACGTGTGGATAAGCTCAATGGGCGTTGTGATATGTTGGTAATACACAAAGAGACTTACGTTTAAAAATCATTCACAAGTTTAGGACTTAGACGGATTTAACATTAAATGCTCCTTCTTTTTGGGATTTTTAGTTTGAGATTTCAAGAAAAAAAGTGCAAAAGGATAAGGGTTTAGAAGCTCTAATCTATTGTTAAGAATTCAAGAGACGGTAAAGATTAGGTGAAACTAGTAACCATGCTTTGCTTCGCCTCCCTAGGACAACTACACAAAGTGGGTGCAATCTTCAAGGGGTGTGCTTATGATTTTCACGTCTTGAATAATTACCATCAAATCGAACAATACTCATCTAGACAGAAGTTAAGCATCCACAATTATAAGCTCAGGCTAACTTTACGCATTGAATAAAAATCATCTATTCAACAAAGTATGAGCAAAGTTTCACCAATCAATACTATCAAATCTATCATTCATCTAAGATACATTCAAATCAAATTCTATTTTAAATCTACTATAGTGTTGAAGGAGATATGCAACCTTGCAAACCACTTAAAAATAAAAGGGATTCAAAGCAAATCATGCATAAGAGCTTTTATTATCCAAAGTCGCTATACGCAACAATTTCATATTACTCTCTTCACAAAATGAAAATGAGAGATCAAGAGTTTATATAGAGTTTCTGAGAACAAATGAAAGGCCAAGATTAAAACAAATTAACGACTAAGATCAAGACATATCAATCCTAATTAGGGTTTCCTAAAATATCATCAACATTAATTGCATGAAAGACAAGTGGCGCTAGGAGCTATTTTCAAGGAAGTGCGTCCCTATCCTCTCGAGCAACAATGTGTTCAATGAACCTGGACGCGATCGGGATAACCTCTATGCATCGTGACCTGTGGTAGCATGTTTATTCTGAATTCCAGCCCGTCCAAGTCCTCAGCGCATCCAACAAAGGCATTCTCCCACTCCAATTCTTGTTTCAGGAAGGCATCTTGGATAGACAAGAAACTCGCCACCTTAGTCAAATTTTGTCTCATGACTGGTCTAGTGATGGTGAAGAAGATTTCCTAAACTTTGTGCCTTAGATTTTCCAGCTGCATGTCATTTTATCAGATGATTTCCTTCTCAAGGACATCTGCAGCTATGAGGAAAATCTTATTTTGAATCTCTTTAATCTGCTCTTCAACTTTGACTCCATCAGACTTCACTCTTTCCAAGACCTCACTTCGTGCTGTCAATGCCCAATACCAAGTGTGGAAGTCATAGGCGGCACCTGCTGCAATTATCTTCCCATCAATTAACTACTGTTTTTGAACTCCCTTCAACACTCTAAGGCATGGTATGATCCTATCTTGAATGTCTAAAAGGTTGTCCCAAGCTTCTGTCATGATAGCAAGTCTGGAAAGCAATGAGGAAGTCTGTCCATAGGCTAGTGTCAATCTCTCCATAAATGCAGTCACTTCTGTGCTTTTACTCACCATCCATTCCCTAGTTTGCTTAGCTGTGACCATATCTTCTTCAAAGTCCTTGGCCATTTCCTGTGAGGAGTTTAGAAGAGGAGGAGCTACTACATTGCCCTAATTGAGAGGTTTGGTCAGGTGCTGAATGTACTCCTTCAGGCGTTCAATCTCCTTATATTCTTTCTTTTTTGCTACTTCCTTCTCCAATCTTGACTTGATGGTAGCGACTGAGTTGTCCAACTCTTCAACCTCCTGGCCTTTTGTCGTTGGACCCAAGTCAACAGTGGTGATGGCATACTCATGGGGAACAATATCTTCCAGTGGCTTATCTACTATCGGTACTGCAATCTGCACTGAACGACAACTGACTTCGTCCCTCTGGATTGTGGAGAATTTCTTGGCAGGCTTCTTTACAGTAACCTGTTCTAACCTAGCCAAGAAATCTGCCGTGTCATCTTCCTCTTGAATCTCAATTGGCACTTTTATCTTTAATCTTTCCTTTAGCCAATCAGGAATCGTAGGTTGTTCGATGCTGTCCTCTTCCTGAATATTTTCTCCACCCGGAATATCCAGAATTCCTCTAAGAGCGAAAATCATTCCCTCTTGAAATTCCTCATCCTGGATATCCATTTCGTTCTCCGAATCGAGTATCTCTGTGCCTGTAGGAGATGGAGGCTCGTCATCATCTGGCTGGATTGACTCAATATTACCCTCATGAATCGGAGAAGGAATTCTCATGTCAGCCAATGACTCATCCACAGTGGCTATTATCTCATCAATATTTCTAGATGTGGTAGAGTGAGATAGCTCCACCCTCTGTCTCTTCATAACAGGTTTTGCGTTTATAGTTGCCTTCCCCTTTGACTTGATGGAGTCATCAACTGTCTCTTTCTTCTTCTTGGAGTTGGTGATTTCAATCAACTTAGCACTGTGAGATGCTCCTACATTTGAGGAATATGATTCCATCTTGCCCAACAAGTCATAAGTGAGCGTCATTGTTCTTCGTCTTAACTCCTGGACTTGTTGGTCAACCATTAAGAATACTTGACCACTGGCCTCATCAAGGTGGTTAAATCTGCGAGCTCAGGCTCTGACCACTTGATAGAAGGAAGAGGCTAATTCTCATCAAAGCATGGTTGGACATATTTTCCGTCATCTTCAAGCTGATTTGGTACACGACAAAGCTCAGTCATTCTAATCAGGCTTGTTGGCAATCTAGACCACAACCTTTTTTTGACATCATATTCATCTACAGCATCTGCCCAAAAGTTCTTCAGGTCTACCTTATGTTTGTACTTCTTTCCGTTCACAGTCCCAATGTGGTAACGAGGATCGAAATTCTCCTTGGACCGGTAAGTTGTGAACGGATACCATTGCATCTCCAACCTGACACTTTCAGCTGTTTGTGCCGACGGACAAGACTCTAGCATGTTTCCAACGAAGAACGAGAAAGTGATGGCCGCCTTTTGCTTTGACCTTTGGAGGTTTTGGTATGTCTCCAATTGCCTAAGTACCTCCAACAAGACCATTCTATTGGTAGGATAGATTGGAAGTCGGTAAGGACTTCTAGTGAATCCCTGAATCCTTATGTATGTGAATCTCGGAAACTAGATAAATCAGGATCCATATTTTGCTGATCAGGCTGTTGGCTTCATGAGTTAGCCTATGGTGAGTTGCTCCTTGTAGTATTCTGGGGATATACATCAAAAAATCATCATTCGCCCGTCTGAAGTGGGCCTTCTCACTGAGTTGCAACTGCGGATAACAATCTTAAGACTTCAATTCATTTTCACCATTGCCTACTATGCCTTTACAGATCAACTCTGCATATCTATAAGTACTGGCCAATAGGTAGATGATGTAGGAGCTCATGTGGAGAGATTGTCCTTTTCAGATTAATTAATTGCTCATGAAGATTGTCAGTAATCATCCGGGACCAGTTGAATATCCTGATGCCTGAGGTGATTTCTGTTGATGTTAATACAGCGTCGGTCTTCACTAGACACATATTAAATACATGGGCCGACCTTATATTTGATTTATATCATGTACTTATTCTGGCCGACTTTAATTGTTATTAAATATTTATCAAAGGCTGACCCAAGTGAAGAGGCGCCTAGGAGATATAAATACAAGGTCACTTCTTGGTTATACACACAATTAGAATATCAAGAAGTTCGCTATTATTGACAGAGCAGAATTTCGCAGTCCTAGAAGAAGTTCATACTTAATCAGCAGATCATCATCCCTATAGCAGCAGAGAGTCTTTCTAGGAAGAGCAGCTTCATTTGTATCTAAGCATCAAAGAAAAGTGCGAAATCCTTAGCCATTGCTGGGCTGTGTTGTAAGCAGAATTCTGTCACTTATTATCATATATATAAGAGATATATTTGCTGGGTTTTTCTCCCTCAAGAGGAGGGTTTTCCCAGGGTATCTTGTTGTGTTCATTGTCTTATGTGTTGCATTTCTTTTGTTCAATTGATTATCTAATCTGATCTAAGAAACACTAACATGGTATCAGAGCGGGTGTGAAAAAGATCGTGATCAGATTTAGTTCGCAACACTCACCTTATTCTTTTTCAGTCTATCTTCTAAATTTCTCAAGATGGTGAACGGTCTGAAAATCGAGGATAGACTCGAAGGGATCTCGAACTACATATCATGGAGGTTCAGGTTCATGCTAACTTTGGAAGAGAATGATTTGGCTGAGTTTGTGAAAACAAAAGTTCCCGAACCTGAGGGGGAAGAAGAGAAGCTGCAATGGAGGAAGAAAGACACTAGGGCAAAGAAAGCATTGGTTGATTCCGTCAAGGATCATATTGTACCAATTATCTTCAAGTTGGATACAGCAAGAGAGATGTTTACAACCTTGGAAGAGATGTACGAAATCAACAACACCAGTCGTGCCCTTGCTCTGAAGCAACAACTTCATCATGTGAAAATGGCGAAAGGAGAATCTGTTATTACATACTTCATGAGGATTTCAGAGATAAAAGATCAGCTCTCCACTATTGGTCACATGATTGATGATAAAGAACTGACTATGCTTGCTCTCAATGGTCTTCCGCTTTCATGGGAGGCATTCATCCAAGGAATCAGTGCAAGATCCGAACTTCCTAAGTTTGATCGATTGAGGATTGATTGCATTCAAGAAGAGTCAAGACTAACAGCAAGGGGGATTGGTCAAAGCTCAAAGAATGAAGAATTACAAGTTCTTACCTCTCATTCATCAAACAAAGGAAAAGGCTTTAAGAGAGGTTTCTTCAAAAGGAATCGAGAAGATGGAAATGAAGATGCTCCTACCTTCAAAAGGAAACGAGACATGTCCAAGATTCAATGTTTTCGTTGTGATAAGTATGGTCACTTTGCGAGGGTTTGCCCCCAACGACCTAAGCTTCAAGTTGCCACTGCAGATGTTGAAGAAGTTGCTCTACAAAAGGACTCCAGTGATTATCTATTTTATTCAGCCTTGTCTAGCAATGTTTCTACTGACTCTAATACTTGGTTGATTGACAGTGGTGCTTCTAGGCACATCACCGGATTCAGAAGTCACCTTTCAAACTTAATGGAAAGCAACTCCAGTGATCAAGTTGTTATTGGAGATGATGCTAGATATTCTGTAAAAGGGATTGGAAACTCCACTCTTCACTTGGATTCTGGAATTTCTTTGGAGTTGAATGATGTACTGTTCGTACCAGGGATAAAGAGGAACCTTGTTTCAATTTCAGCATTAGAAGACAAGGGTTATCAAGTTGCCTTCTCTAAAGGGAAAGTTCTTATATGGGCAAAGAACTCCAGCTTCAAAACTGCTCAAGTGATTGGAGTTAGACATGAATGTCTCTACACGCTGTGCACTCGTCCTCTTCAAGCACTTGTGCATAACAGTACCAGCATGTGTGATCTTTGGCATCGAAGATTGGCTCACATTCACTTTCGTGCTCTACCTATCATGGAGAAGATGGTCACCGGTCTTCCGAAATTCGATCAAGAACATGAAGGTACATGCAAGGGATGTGCCCTAGGCAAGAACACAAAAGGTACGTTTCATTCCAGTGAAAGTAGATCTAAATGTATTCTTGATCTCATTCATTCTGATTTGTGTGGTCCAATGTCTATTGCATCATCTAGTGGTTTCTTGTATTATATTATTTTCATTGATGATTACTCTAGAAAGACTTGGATCTATTTCTTGAGATCTAAAGAATTAGAAGAAGTATTAGAAAGATTCAGAGAATTCAAAGCACAGATTGAAAATCTGTCTGGGAAGAGGATCAAAGTATTGAGATCTGATAATGGTGGAGAATACACTTCTGGCACTTTTCGAGACTTTTGTATTGAAGCAGGGATTAAGAGGGAGTTCAGTGTTCCCTATAATCCACAACAAAATGGTATTGCTGAAAGGAAGAATAGGTCTATTGTGGAAGCAGTGAAAGCTATGATCCATGATCAAGACTTACAAATCTCTCTTTGGGCTGAAGCATCAAGAACAGCCGTCTATGTTCAAAACAGGAGTCCCCACAGGATCTTAGAGAATAAAACTCCTGAAGAAGCATTCTCAGGCGTGAAGCCTGAAGTTAGTCATTTGAGGATCTTTGGCTGTCCAGTCTATGTTCATATTCCAAAGGAAAAGAGAACAAAGCTAGAACCTTCTGGGAAGAAAGGAATTCTTGTAGGCTACAGTGAGACATCAAAAGCTTACAGGATTTACATTCCAGGACAGAAGTCTATTGAGATCAGTAGAGACGTCACATTTGAGGAAGATGTTGCTTATAGAAGGTCCAAAGGCACTCCTATGGAGGTCGATGAAGAAGAACCTCCTCAAGATATGGAAGTTGACCATATTCCAGAGAATCTGAAGGAGGATACAGAACCTAAAGAAGATATTGATCCAGCTGAGCCTTTGGATCCTACTGATGGGCCTCTAGACATTGTGATTGGAAAGAAAAGACCTCTTTGGGCTCGCAGAACAATGCAGGAAGCAGAAAGGTTTGCAGCCCCAAGAGGAGCCTTCAGAGAAAGCAAGAGACCTCACAAGTTCTCTAGTTATGTTGCTTTGATGAGTCAGATTATTGAGTCAGAGCCTTCAAATGTTGAAGAAGCTTCTAGTCAACAAGTATGGAAAGATGCCATGATTGAGGAGTATCAGTCTATACTTAAGAACGATGTTTGGGATATAGTTCCTAGACCCAAAGACAAATCTGTGGTGTCTTCTAAGTGGCTCTTCAAGATCAAGCATGCAGCTGATGGGAGCATTGAGAAACACAAGGCTAGATTTGTGGCTAGAGGGTTCTCACAAAAAGAGGGAGTTGACTATGAAGAAACCTTTGCTCCTGTGGCTCGTTACACGTCTGTTAGAACCATCATTGCTATTGCTGCATCTAGAGGATGGAAGATTCACCAAATGGATGTAAAGACAGCTTTTCTGAATGGCATAATAGAAGAAGAGGTTTACATTGAGCAACCAGAAGGATTTGAGGTGCATGGGAAAGAGTCTCATGTCTGCAAGCTGAAGAAGGCCTTGTATGGTCTTAAACAAGCTCCTCGTGCTTGGTATGAAAGAATTGATCAGTATCTTTCAAGTCTGGGTTTCTCAAAGAATGATGCAGATTCTAACCTCTACTTCAAAGTAGTAAATGGTGAAGCATTAATTTTGGTTTTATATGTTGATGACTTGATCATTACTGGTGAAGAACATCTAATTCTAAAATGCAAGAAGGAATTAGCTTCAGAATTTGAGATGAAGAATCTAGGTCTCATGCATTACTTTCTTGGCTTAGAAGTTTGGCAAAAGCCAGATGAGATGATTCTAAGTCAAGGGAAGTACACTGTTGACATTCTCAAAAGGTTTGGTATGATTGACTGCAAACCTATGTCTACACCCATGGAGACTAATTTAGATAAGTTGAAAGAAGCTGCAGCTAGTTCAGAACCAGTGGATTCTACGATGTATAGACAGTTGATTGGTTCATTGATGTATCTAGTTAACACTAGACCTGATATCTGCTATGCAGTGAGTGCACTTAGCCAGTTTATGTGTGAACCAAAGCAAATACATCTTGTAGCAGCTAAACATATCCTGAGATATTTATGCGGCACAATCGGATATGGGTTGAGATATTCTTCAAACGTGGATTTGGAGCTGCATGGTTTTACTGATTCTGATTGGGCAGGATGTGTCTCAGATCGGAAGAGTACTTCTGGTTGTTGCTTCAGTTTGGGGATTGCTATGATTTCTTGGTGTAGCAGGAAACAGTCTTCAGTGGCCTTGAGTACAACTGAAGCAGAGTATATTGCAGCTTGTGTGTCAGCTCGTGAGGCAGTGTGGCTTCGCAAGCTCCTTGCAGGATTATTTGGACAATCAATGGAGCCTACTATCATACATTGTGATAATCAAAGCTGTGTGAAGCTTTCTGTCAATCCTGTGTTTCATGACAGAACAAAACATGTTGAGATCAAGTACCACTATATTAGAGATATGGTGCAAAGGAAAGCTATACAGTTGAGGTATATCAGCACTGAAGAGCAAACGGCAGACATTCTCACCAAGCCTCTCGCCAGGATTAAGTTTGTATACTTCCGGGAGAAACTTGGTATGGTGGAGAATGCAGCCGTGACTGAGAAAGAGTCTCAGTAATCAGTGATCCTTGTTGAGAATGCAACTCTTTGCTGAGAAAGAGTTGAGGTGCAAGCCCTTGTTAATACAATTCTCTGCTGAGAGAGAGTTGAGGTGAAAGTCCTTGATAATGCAATTCTCTGATGAGAGAGAGTTGAGGTGAAAGCCCTTGTTTCCACCCTCTGGGAGAAGCTATGGTGGATGTCATGTGTGTGACTCCATGACAACATCACGTGAGAGAATCCATGATGAGTTTTTACCATCTATGGGAGTAGCCATAATGGTTAATATCACGTTGAGGTGATATTTTATTTTGTTTCATTCTAACATAATGTGTTTTGTGCAGATGGAAGTTCATCCCTAGCTGAGAGTGAGTGTTGATGTTAATACAGCGTCGGTCTTCACTAGACACATATTAAATACATGGGCCGACCTTATATTTGATTTATATCATGTACTTATTTTGGCCGACTTTAATTGTTATTAAATATTTATCAAAGGCCGACCCAAGTGAAGAGGCGCCTAGGAGATATAAATACAAGGTCACTTCTTGGTTATACACACAATTAGAATATCAAGAAGTTCGCTATTATTGACAGAGCAGAATTTTGCAGTCCTAGAAGAAGTTCATACTTAATCAGCAGATCATCATCCCTATAGCAGCAGAGAGTCTTTCTAGGAAGAGCAGCTTCATTTGTATCTAAGCATCAAAGAAAAGTGCGAAATCCTTAGCCATTGCTGGGCTGTGTTGTAAGCAGAATTCTGTCACTTATTATCATATATATAAGAGATATATTTGCTGGGTTTTTCTCCCTCAAGAGGAGGGTTTTCCCAGGGTATCTTGTTGTGTTCATTGTCTTATGTGTTGCATTTCTTTTGTTCAATTGATTATCTAATCTGATCTAAGAAACACTAACAATTTCATTAATGAAATAATACATCCATGTCTCAAATGGCACGCCTAAAGGATTGCCCATTATTCTATTTAAATAATAAAATATCTCCATAGTCCTCCTTGAAGTATGTACGATGCAACTTCTTTGGCATTTTCTTGACGGAGGCCCTCGGCTTTTCTAGCCATGACTTGTTAATGTTTGCTGCACAAAGCTCGAACTGGTCTTCATAGAGCTTTTTGGCGTCTTCCTTAGTCTTGTACGAAGTTCGGTTGTAGATCGGTATGCCAAATGCTTCCTAGATCCCCAACTCTCTGAGATGAGCTAATATTCTCTCGTCTGGTGCAATGATTTGCCTCTCCTGCGCATTATAGTGGATGGTGCACTCTACCATTAATTCAACACATTCTACAGCTGGTGGAAATCCGACTGCTTGGACGATGCCATTCCTCATCATTGGGTGAGCGATTGGTGTCAGCAGGAATCCATCGTGTCCGTACATTCTCTTCTTGAATTATTTAAAGTCTACATGCCCAAGATTGGTGTTTGAATTTTTTTTCCATTTAGAGTTGATTTTCGATTCTGGCTATAGTCCTTTGTTGGCAAACTTCATTTGTGCCTTTCTTGAAGGTTCTCCCCTAGTGGTCATTAACTTGCAATAAATATAAAAGAATTTACATTAGTTCAGATACTTTTAAATCTTGTTTTTCCGGGCCTTTACTCAAAAGTTTTCATTTTCAGCTTGTTAAAATTATAAATTTTGTGAAAAAAGCAAGCTGAAAATGGGCGAACTTGGCTAAGTACTTAGTAAATCCTTGCTAGAATGAGAGAATAAGATAGAAGAATTTGGCCAAACTTGTTTTGAACCTTTGAAAGTATGTCTTGATTGCAAATCGACTTTAACTTTTGAAAATCCACTAAAAAATCCAGAAAAAAAAAAAATGTCCTATTTTGGAAAATATGCCTTTCAGCCAGAAATTTCACTTAATTTCTTTAGAAATCACACCCTTCAGCTTAGAAAATTCACTTTTACTCTTCGAAAATCTATCTTCAAAAATCAATCCTTAATGACCCTAAGAGAAAAGAAAACTTTTGATCGAACTCTGGAAGAGAATGATTTGAAAGAGACAAGTCAAACTTCTTATAAAGCTGGAGAAGCTGATGGTTTTAGCAACTTCATGTTTTTTTTTTAAATTCATCGAATTTAGACTTGTTTTAAAATGGCGACTTGATCTCCACTGAAGATTTTCTAAGGAAAGTTTCCATTTTTAATCATGGCGCCATCCTCAGCCAAAATCCTCTAGATTTTTCTCTTTGAGCTCAAAAATTTGTCTAATTGTTGAACACTTTAAATAAATGTTAGAAAATAATAAAGATAGTCCAACTGTTAAATTTTATTTTCCAACCTCTTCTAACCTTTTCCAACCCATTTATACCATTTAATTTTAGCGAAATTAAATTTACCCATGGCTAATTAATTATTTTCTAAGTCATTTTACTTCTCTCATTTAGCCATGGCAGACTTCCTACTTGGCTTGCCATATTTCTTCAAAGTGGGGCAGACTTAACACTTAGTTAGACATTTTCCTTGGTGGGCGGATTTCAGGAACACTTAGACATATTCATGTGTTTAGGCGGACTTTATCATCTTTGTGCCATGCTTCATGTTAGGGCAGACTTTGCCAATGCTTAGACGTCTCAACTTATCCTTGGGCGGACTTCGTCTATTCCTTGCCAACTTGTTTAAGGTGGACTTCAAGTGCCTCGTGCCATGTTTCATGTTAGGTGGGCGGACTTGGGAGCCTCCTTGCCATTTCACGTTTCTCCTCTACGCACTTCATGCCTTAGAATTTTTTTATCATGCCAAGGGCGGACTTCACGATGCTTATGCCATTTCACTTGGGCGGACTTGGAGGCTAGCTTGCCATGGCTGGGCGGACTTGGCCAAAGTCTTGCCATCTCCTCATCTTCCTTGGATGCACCTTGCCTTGGATATTTTCATTGTTCTTTGACACAGATGATTTTCATGAATTTATTTTTTTGGATTATCTGGAACAAAACCTTGATTTGGAGATCTCTTCTTTGCTTTTTATGATTTTTCCTTGCTTTTTACTCTCGGAGATGCAAAACTTTGATTCTGAAGATGAAAACGTTGACTCTATGACCAGTGGGACCCCGAAACCTTGACACTTTCTAAAAATAGAAATTACTAAAAATAGAAAAAGCAAAAAACAAAATTTCTAAAAATAGTAAATCCTGGATTGATCCAAAAGTGCCAAAAATAAAGAAAAAGCAAAATTCCTAAAAAATAGGAAGTGTCAGAATTGACTCAAAGCAATGGTGTTCCTCGTCCTCTGAACCTTCCGAGCACTTCTATGACATCTAGGCACTGATACAAGCTTGAATTCTCAACTTGACTTGGGTGATTCTCAGAACTCTAACTCAGAACTCTCAAACAAACAAACTTATGAAATTGTAATGCAAAGGACAAACCCTAAAAATCAAACTATTGGGGGTCCCCATTTGCAATGGGGCGATGTGTGAAATAGGTCACAACAGGACCTTGTACTCAAAGTTGTGGCATTCAAAATTTTCGTGGAATATAAAGATAGTTTTGCATGGACATATAATTCCCCTAGTACTTGGAGCACAATTTGTACGAAAAAAGTTCATATAGGATGAACAAAAATTATGTAGCGAAACTCGAGGAATAAATTCATAAAATGTTGGAAGCAAGAATAATCTTCTAGGTAAAAACTAGTGATTGGGTATCCTCAATTGTTATCACTTAAAAAGGAGTCTGAACAAATCCGGATGTGTAGATTTTAGATACCTTAAATGCAATTACTATCAAAGACTCATTTTTGATTCCTTTAACTGATTCAATTTTGGAGTTCATAGGCCACAAAATCTACTCTTTTATGGATGGCCTCTTCGGGTATAATCAAATAAGTCTAGTGGAGGAAGATAAGCTAAAAACCACTTTTTTGGTAGAAGATGTAGTTTATGCATATAATGAGATGCCTTTTGGACTATGCAACACTTTGGCCGTGTTCTAGAGAATAATACTCATCTTTGACAAAATGTTTTTGGGGAACTTCAAAACGTTGCTCGACGACTGGTCAATCTTTAGTGATCAGGACACTCACTTGAAGGCCCTCCTTGAGTGCATGGAACGTGTAGATCCACACTGTTGGCCTTAAATTCAAAGAATGTCGATTGATGGTAGTACAAAGTAAATTAGTTGGGCAAATAGTTTGGAAGGCAAGGCCCGAGATTGATTCGGATAAAATAAGGGTAATTGTACAGATGGAAGCACCAAAGGATGTCATTGGAGTTAAATCATTCTTGGGCCATGTAGGGTATTATCGACGGTTTATAAAGAACCTTGCTCAAATCTCCTACCCATTGGACATGATCACGAGGAAGGGAGTATCATTCACATGTGTAGAAGAATAGGAGAATGCAACCAATGATCTAAAAGTACGCTTGATCAATTCACCAATCCTAGCATACCTTGATTGGAACAAAGAATTTAATGTCCATGTAGATGCATAAAACTTCACAATCGGAGCAACATTTGCACAAGTAGGGCCTTAAGGATTGGATCATCCTATTTTCTTTGCCATTCGACTACTGTCAAGTGCTGAATGTAACTATAGTACAATAAAGAGGGAAGTGTTAGGAATGGTTTGTTTAACACAAAAATTTTGACACTACCTCTTGGTGACAACTTTTACATTCTATGTGGATTGCCAAGCATTAATGTACCTAGCAAAAAAACCTATTATACAAGGATAGGTAAGCAAATGGTTGTTATTACTACAAGAGTTCACATTTACTATTATGTTACGACCAAGGAAAAGTGATGTAATAGTAGATCGACTATCAAGGATAAAGTTAGGAGAACCACCAAAAGGTGTGAATGAAGATTTCCTAGATGCCCAATTGTTCCAGGTAGTCTCATTGCCTCCTTGGTACAAGCACATTGGGGAATACCTTTCTACATCAACATTCTTGAAGGATATGCCACCAAGGGAAAGGAGGAAACTAGCTCAAAAGAGTGAAACATTCCAACTTGTCAATGGGCTCTTGTACAAAATGGGATCTGATCACATTCTTAGATGGTGTGTCATGCGCGAAGAAATAAAAGGCGTATTAGAAGAAGCACATCAAGGATTGGTGAGAGGACATATGGGACCAGATGCTACCAGCAAAAAAGTCCTCTTGGCTGGCCTATGGTGGCCAACACTACATACAGATGCATGAGAGTGGGTAGTTAGATGTGACACTTGGTAGAGAGTAGGGAAACCATTAAAGAGAGATTATCTGCCAATCTTGTTGTCACAACCACAAGAACACTTTGAGAGGTGGGGATTGGATTTCATTTGTCCTCTTAAGGTCAACCAACTCCATGTAGCCAGCTGAGAGTGATGTAGTCGGCCGAGAGTGTACTTGGTTGGCTGTGAGTCATAAGTAAACAAGACTTTAGTTAATATTAATAATCCATGTACTTATGTTATGTACGTGTCATGTTAGTTAGTTGTCTCGGGAATTAAGTTCCTGACGAAGTAATTAGTTATAATGAAGGGACACGACGGTTGGTACCTCAACCACTGCCAGTGTACTATATGTACTTGAGTCATATAGTCAGGAAACATGATGGTTCTACTATGCTATGCTATGTTTTGTCTGGAGACATTATGATGTAAGTGTCAAATATTGAATAAAGCAACACATCTATGTTCTGTGCAATTGCCATGTGACTATTATATGCTGTCAATGTTATTTTATATTTCCGTTTACTTTGTACGTCATTGTATTTGTAGCGAGTAAACACTCCATAGGTGCAGATATATCATTATAGCAACAAAGTACTTGACGAAATGGGTAGAAGCTAGAGCATTATTGGATGATACGACACTAAGCACAACTAGATTTATTTATGAACAAATAGTCACCAACTATGGCATCCCCATTTAGATAACTAGTGATAGAGGAGGCCACTTTGTGAATCATGTGATCCGCCTCATGATGAGTGAGTTTCACATATTTCACCCTCGAGCTTGTACTACCTGAGAGCAAATGGTCGAGCAAAGTCAACGAACAAAGTTCTCATCTTGAGCTTGGAACTGATTGGGAGGAGAAACTACTAACCGTGCTATGGGCGTATCAAACGACGTATAAAGTGACTATAGGACACACCCTTCCAATTGATGTATGGTCAAGAAGTTGTTCCTGGTGAATACATGGTACCAAGCCTAAGAATTTCCGTGGAGAACTGATTTGGTGATACTAAAGTTTTAAAAGAAAGACTCTTCCAACTAAATAAGCTAGATGAACAAAGAGTATTGGCACAATGGGTGACGATTGTGATGTAAAAACGATGAAAGTATTAGCATGACAAACACTCGGAGAGTGAAATTTTGACCAGGTTGGTTATTTTGAAATATAATGGGTGTAATGAAATCAAACTTGGTATATTCAAGGTAAGGTGATTAGGACCCTTTAAAATAAGATAAGTGTTAGAGAATGGATGCATAAAGTTGGAAAACTTAGACGGTACTTTGATGAAAGATAGTACGAATCTAAACCGAAGCCATACAAGTAAAGACAAGAAGTTGCCCTCGCAATAAACATGATAGATTGGGCAGTTGAGGAGAATGAAGGAGTAGGCATGGAGAAGCTTGTCATAGAGAAGCCAATCGACATTGCCATAGCCCAAACATATCCACATTTGACAAAATGTTTGTTTGGCCCACTAGACAGATGGATAAGGATATATGGCAAATGGAGACTACATGCACCATATCCCAAAGAGAGAACATGATACATTAATTATGAATTAAATACAGATGTGGCACAATGATATCAACAAGACAACAAGATAAATGGAGAGGATTCTCATCAACCAGCCAAGGAATGCCCAAAAGTTAGAACCAAATGAGGAACAAGGCCTTGATCTTTGACCTTCATGATGGCCGAATGGTACATGGTAGTAGAACGACTAGGGTATGATGAGGTTGTAAAAGAATATGCAAAGAAGCATCAGTTATTGCTACCACCAACAACAATACCAGGCACAATTAGGTTGTGGCGACCTGTACATAATATTGCAGCTAACCCATGTACAAGTTGATGAAGTCATATGGTGCTAGCAATGAGGAGGACGACTTATTGATTCTTGCCTAAACATTAATGAAGGTATGGAAAAAATCCTTATGGTTGATGAAACTTTTGAATTGGAATATATTGGAACATGTGCAAATGAATGTTATAAATGACTGTACGACAATTGCATGTTTAGGCATGAAATGGAGATAAAATAAAAAAAATTCAAAAAGGTGAAACAAGGAAATTAGAAAATAAGGAGACAATGGAAGACAACAAGCGAAAATATTATATTGAAAATCGAAATTCAAAAAACGGAGAAAAAAATAATAATAAAATAAGAACAAGTTTTAAAAGGTGAGAAAAAGTGAATATTATAGGCCTACTTGCTAGTCCATATTGTAGGGCCCCACTTAATTATTAACATTGTACAATTGATAAAACATGTTGTGCAACTAGCAAATGTTGACATTGCATGGTGAAAAAATATTTTTATATGGCTAGAAATTGTTTATATTGTATGGCGAGAAAAAAGTTTATATTGTACGACGAAGAAAAGTTTATATTGTATGGCACCACTTAAGGCTCAATATTGTACAATCCCACCTACTTGTCATTATCGTACAACTACAAACTATAAAACATAATGTAAGACCAGCAAACTCCCATATTGTACAGCGAGGTGATTTTGTATGGACCACCTATGCACCTATGGAAGTTGGGATTAAACTTCCACCTCACACTAATTCACCACTAGTCAATAAATCATTGTATTGGCAGTTGGTGGGCATTTTTATATTATCTTACTACTATTGCATCGGACTTATGTTTTGTAGTGAGATGTCTTTCTCAATGCATACCCAAGCCACAATAGTAACATTGACAAGCTGCATAACAAGTACTTCAATATGTCAAAGCAATCCTCCACTTTGGCAAAATTTTCCATCAATCTACAACTTTATATCATGATCTTGATTGGGCTGGATAAGTTGATACTAGGAAGTCCACATTAGGGCTGTTTTTACTCTTGGCTTAGAGTAATTTCTTGGTAGAACAAGCTGCGACATACTGTTGCTTTATCTTCCATTGAAGAAAATTTAGGCAGTTGTCTGTACAGGTTGCAATGTAGTGTGGTTACAAAGGATATTGGTTGATCTCCAACTTGACGAAACTAGACCAACCTCACCTTTATTGATGCTTCTTCAATCATCACCATTACATTTATTAGTTGGTTAATAATGAAGATATTTTCCTTCATTATTGTCCTGCAGTGGACCAGGTTGCTGATTTAATAACTGAACTTCTTGAAAGAGACAAATATGTCAAACTTAGAGATACACTTGGTATCGTATGTAGTATAAGTTAAGATGGGATATTAAATAATATAAAGTTAGAAAAGTTAGTCAAAATAGCTATTTGAGTTTGCTTAATAATAGGCAAATTGCTATGCATAAATGAAGCTTGTTATTATTTATTGCATGGTTATTGTGTGTATCATCTGGTTGCCAGCTTATAGATTGCAGCATCATAAAATGTAAATAGTGTTTACCTCACTGAGTATAGTTCATTCAACTTCAACGTACTACGTACTATTGAAGTAAACTGACTATGTGCAGAACATGGAATAATATATGACATAATATGATTGAATCATGAAACACTTCTATTCATTTCCAACAAATATCAACATGTACAATCTGACTGTCACAGTATCATTAAATCCGCACATAACCCATCCGACTACATGATCCTAGTACATATAGCGCTCGACGGTGGTTGAGTAACCAACCGTCATGCCACTTCATAACCATAACTGTCCACTAATCAAGACTTAGTTACATGCCATTAATTATACTTACGTATTCTTGCTACGACTATGGTTTTATTATCAAAGCAACCGACTACGCTAAGGCCTTATGTCGGCTTACATCATCCCCCCCTCCCCCCCCCCCCAAAGAAGTCGGCTTCGCAGACGACTAACACAAAAATTGGGAACCTTTTTACAAAAAAAATTTAGTGAGAAGAGGGTTGAGAGGATGTTTCTGGCGGCAAGGGGACTGAAGAAGTGGCTGCTGGAGTGGTGAGCTGCCGCAATCGGTATACCTCCTCAATACGCTGTTGCAAGTGACGAGTGGCCTTCAATACCTCCTTAATACGCTGTTGCAGGTGACGAGTGGCCTTCAATTCCTTCTCTCGTGTGGTCTTCACTAGATGCACCGCCTCCTTCAGGTTCTTGCTGGCCTTCTCCAGTTTTTCGTCCTTCCTTGCCAACTGTTTAGCCATCTCTTCCTCTCACACCTTCATCCTCCTCTCCATCTCCAGTATGGTGGTATCTCGGTCGGTCACCTTCTTGTTTTCTTCCTCCAATAGGTGAGAGAGCTCTTGCCTTTGTTTCTCAAGAGATTCTGCCTTGGCCTGAATGTTCTGGGAAAAAGTGATTGCCTGCTCTGCCTTCTACGCCATTTTGTCTACCCTCATCTCAAACTCCTTGCAGGCTAGGAACAAAGACCCGTATGCTACCTCCATTTCAAAAAGTTGTGTCACCAGCTTATCATCCTTCCCATGGAAGGACGGCCTCTTGGGGTACCAAGCTGCCATCATCTCTAGTGTCTTTCTGCCTACCCACTCGCCTGTAAATATTCTGTTGAACTCCTTTTCACTTCCCGAGTTCATGAACTCGATGATCTGCCTAGCCTCTTGCTCTGCTATTGGTGAGTAGTTTCGGTTCATTGTCTTTACAATGTTTGACAGTTCCTATGACCACGCAATAGGCTCGCGGCTGTGGATGTACCTCTCAATTGTGCCTATTGGGTCCTCTCTGTCAGGCTTGGGGATCACCACAACAATCCTCTCAGATACATGTGCCTCACTAGACTCCCCATTGGTGCTAGTGGCTGTAGGTACGGCTAGTTGCTTTGCCATCAGAGGCTCCCCATTTGATATGATGTGTATCACCTGGTGTGCCAATAAAGAAAGAAGATGAAGGAGAGAGAAAACAAAGACAAAGAAGGAAAAATTGACAGAGGAGAGAGAAAGAGAAAAAAGGACGAAAAAAATTAAAAAATTAGAAAAAAGTAAAGGAGATGGAGAAAAAATTGTAAAAAAGGAGAAAAGTAGAAAAAATGGAAAATTAGGAAAAATAAAAGGAGGAAAAATAAGAAAAAATATTAAAACCCATGCAGGAAAGAAGCCCGTATGGCCACCAAGTGAAATCGAGGCATAAAAAAATAATAAATCAAATAGGCGAAGGGACACAAGGAGTTTGGAAGAACTCGCACAAAGCCATGAAAAGAATCCCGTACGACCTCAACAAAAGAAACCAACCATACGAAACAAGAAAAATACTAAAGTAAAGGCCGTACTATATCATGATACCATTGCCGTATGAAGAATACACAAGGCAAAAGTCGTACAAAGACTTGATTTAATAGTTGTACGAATGGAAGGATATTCAATACAAGGTGAAAAGTTCGTACAAGTAAAAACATCAGCTGTACGAAGTGAGGAAGGGCGAGGTGAAGAAAAGAAGTCCATACGCCATATGCAAAAGTCCGTGTGGAGAAGGAAAGGAGTCGTACGCTAGGAGACAAAGCATGTACGGCGGCCAAGAGGGAACTCAAAATGAAAGTCCATATGGGCTAATTCATTTGCCATACGCTGGAAGGAGAGGGACGCCGTACGGGTGGCACAGAGAAAGAGGGTTGTATGACTAGGAGGTTGCACCGTATGTTGGAAGTTGAAGGAGGCTGTACAGAAAAATCAGGAGGAACCTGTACGCCGTGGGAAGGAGACCATATGACAGAACAAGGAGTCTGTACGCTGTGCAACTAGGAAGTCCATATGTTGGGCAAGCAGGAAGTCCGTACGATTGAAACAAAGGAAGTTTGTGCGAGTGAATGTGAAGAATGCCGTACGACTGAAACAAAAGAAATCCGTATGAGTGAAGGTAAAGATGGTCGTATAGTTGAAACAAAAGAAATCTGTACGAGTGAAGTTGAAGGGCGTACGAGAGAACCTCACAGAGAGTAGAACAAAGAACATCACTCGTCAATTAAACAGTGCAAAATCTCTAATGTTTGGTTTTATCAGCATTGGCTGGTGTCTCTTGGAAATTCATGAAAATGAGGCGCTGAATGGAGTTCTGTGTGGTTTCAGAAGTGTTAAATTGGTCTTGGTGGCGGGGCGTTGCCCCTCAACCCCGCCCTGTACTATGACAGGGAGTGCGCTAGGGGCGTTGCCCCTCGACCTCGTTGGGGGCATTGCCCCTAGACCCCCACAAGGGGCGTTGCCGCTTGACCCCGTTGGGGGTGCTGCCCCTCAACCCTGCTAGGGGCGTTGCCCCTCAACCCTGCTAGGGGCGCTGTCCCCAAACCCTCGCAAGGGGCGCTACCCCTTGATCCCACTGGGGGCATTGCCCCCATACCCCCATCAGATTTATTGGAATTGCCAAATTGGAGTACAATCAACCATAATAGAGTAGTCACAAGAGCAGTTGGCTGCTGAGCAAATGAGAGTTGCAACTCTCGAGGAGAAGTTGACAGAGAGAGACAGAGTCTTGGGTGAGAGTGACAATCAGTTGGCAAAGAAGGATCAACTATTGGTAGAAAAAGATACACAGGTGGTTGATGTGCAACAACTTTCAGCCGAGAGGGAGAGTCAGCCATAGGGAAAAGACAAGGAATTGGCGAGCACCAAGCAGGATCTCGAGTTGACATTTTTGGTTTTCAGTCGTCTGGAAGACGACTACTTTGTGCGGGGGATGATGTAGTCAACCGAGAGTGTACTTGGTCGACTGTGAGTCATAAGTAAATAAGACTTCAGTTAATATTAATAATCCATGTACTTATGTACGTGTCATGTTGGTTAGTTGTCTTGGGAACAGTTCCTGATGAAGTAATTAGTTATAATGAAGGGGCGCGACGGTTGGTACCTCAACTACCGCCAGCGTACTATATATACTTGAGTCATGTAGTCGGGAGATGGGACAGTTCTACTATGCTATGCTATGTTTTGTCTGGAGACATTATGATGTAATTGCCGAATACTGAATAAAGCAATATATCTATGTTTTGTGCAATTGCCATGTGATTATTATATGCTGTCAATGTTATTTTATATTTCCGTTTACTCTGTACGTCATTGTACTCGTAGCGAGTAAACAAATAGTACTAAAGCTTATCCTACAACTTTAGTAGTGTGTTTTTGTGGTAAATTGTTGAAAATTATTTCCTTAGTAGCTTCTCAATGTTGCCTTTGTTGACTACTTTTTAGTTTAATTCATTGTGATATTGAATGTAGAATAAGGGTCCAATAAAGAGCAATTGTAATGTAGATGCAGGTATTTGGCTCTTAGATGAACTTTTATGTAATGTCCCCTTTTTCTATTATCAAAATCTTTCCAGTGGTTAGCCTATCAGGTTCTCGTAGGCTAATACAGTGGTTAGGGAGTCCATTCGGGGGTTTGGTGACCCTTTGGGAAGGTTTGTGTAGTGTTTCAAGAGCTTTGAACCGGTTTCCTACTTTCAAGAGTAGTTCCTATTTTTAGGGGGGCACTGGTGGTTCATGTGATGTCCCCATCATAAAGGGGCATCTGAGATAAGTATACGCTTAATATATTTATATTTTTAGATATACAATAACATGTTAAAGAAATACACATATCAATATAGAGATAAAATATAATATTATTATATAAAATGTATAGAACAATTAAATAATAATATTGTAATTATAATATAATATAAACAAGTTAATAATTTAAATATTATAAACATTATTAAAAATATACATGTATAATTAATATAAAATATAAACATCAATTAATATTGTTACTATTAAATATAAAATAAATGTGTACCATATCAATATAAAAATATGAAATTACAAATATAATAAATATATAGGCAAATTATTGTTATAACATTCTAGTATTAAATAACTTAATATCAAAAAATAATAATAATAAATAAATATTATAATCATTGCACATCAAAGATTGTAATACATTAGAATAAAATAATAATAAGATATTAGCAAATTGGTTTTATTATTATTCTTTAATGTTAAAATATGTTCAATAAAACATCAAAATAAAATAATAAAATAAGTAAATAATGTGAAATATCATAATTATTAGTAATAATATATTATTTTCAAAATATATATTATTGTGATAATAAGCCTTTAAAGGCAGCAATTAAATCTAACAAAGGGATATATTTTGTGAAAAGTCGCCTCTTTCACCAAACAATACATTCCCCCCATGAGTCACCTACCTTGAATGGTATAAATAGAAGGAAAGAAAATAAGGAAGAGGGGGAGAAAATACATGGATAAACACGATCTGCAATTCAGAATAGCAGCAACAATGATTGTTATGCATTGGAATATAGTCATTTAATATATATATATATTATCTAATAGGCATACAAGTATACATGCATAGATATAGACAAATTTTATAATGAATAATATGCAATGACTAAAGAATATATATATGAATACTAATAGATATAAGTAAAAGAATAACTATATATATATATGTGTGTGTGTGTGTGTGTGTGTGTGTGTGTGTGTGTGTGTATGTTTTATACAATTATGCACTAATGATGCTTGTTGCAAATTATTAAACCTTATAAGTAATTGTGATTATTTGATATAAACATGAATAGATTTATGAATGTTTTTATCTTATGATTGATCAAGAAAAGGAGAAAAAGAACATAGTTTGAACACTAAACCATCATAAAGGATATCTTCAGAAAATCAGGGCAAGAATTATGGTAAACCTAGAAAGGGACATTACAGTTCACCTGATGACCACCCAAAGCTTGTGGAGCCTTGCAGGGGACCTTATGGGTCATTTCAGATGATCAAAGGCAATCTCCTATTTTTTAGGGGAATCCCTATGTTTAGGGGGAGATTGGCAATTGGCCTGCTTTGTTCATACATCACCCTGGGACCCATTGCAACACGAGTTTCGAGTTGGAGGAGTTAGGTGATGGTCTTATAATGAAAATTGAAATAAAAAAGCATTAACTTTAATGTTTTAATTTAATAAAGTGATTATTTCACTTTATAATACATTAATAAAATAATAGAGTGACTTTATTAAAAGAATGTATGTTAAGTCACTTAATTAATATTTTATTATTGAAAAAGGCAAAACCCTAACTTGGGTGTGGGATTTGGAGAAGGCATAAAGAGGAAAGAATATCATTTTCAGGATCAAAGTTTATTATACACAAACAGAAAGCTGAGCAACAAGGGTTTACAGGTATGGAGTCCCAAGCTGATCTAAGGATGAAAACCCTCGATTAGGACAAAGTCTATAGGTGTGGAAGATCACCCAAGCTCTCTTGTTTGGATGGTTTCACACAAAGATCATCATTTGAGCATTAACAGATTTACTTTGAATTTTCATTCAACATTTTTCAGTTTATATCAGCAGATTAGAGTAAGACAGAGGTCAATTCCGGCAGTTGCACAAACCCTACCTGGCACGTTCTAGGCATGAATCATATGTAACCTCTGAATCATTAATTAAATCTGGTTATTTATCTCTTGCATCTGTTTAGAACTGTCATTTTGCAAGAAATCTTTATTATCTGTATTGTTGGTGAAATTCAAATAACTCAGATTAGGGTGGGTTATTACATTGGTATCAAAGCACAACATTTTGTGCTAGTTTGAGGTAAATTTCAGAGGTCTTTAGGTGAACAGGTTTCAATATAATATTTCTATTTTGACACCCAACCGTACAGATAAGTGTTTCAAAGCCCAAGATTGATTTATTGTGCTAGTCAAATAATGTATGCTTGACCAGATCCACATCAATAGAGTCTGGAGGGATCAAGAGTCTCTTCAGAAATGTTTATCGTTAAGGATATCGGGCTATTCAAGGGAAGTTTTAGCTTACAGATAAAACAAGCCGGAAAAGGTCAAAATTTTGCCAACCCTTAGTCTAAATGCTGAGGCAATATTGCCGTGGAGGGGATATAGTGTAGGTGATTAATACAATCATTGCTGCCATATTTCTTTTGGGTATTCAAACTGGTAGCAGACAAGCTGAGGAGAATAGGGGTTTGACGTGTCAAATAAGACAAATAAGACAAATCTGTCTTATTCGGTTCAGTTGAAGGCTTCAAATATTTTGGAGGTTCATAAATTTAATCCGCAACTCTGTTGTCTTATTTGTCTTATTTTGGATCACATGCACATATGAATATTGTGGGAAAGAATATGTTTATCGTGGTATTAGGAAAAGACAAGACAATTGACTATTCCAAGTATTAGTGCCAACTTTGGAAGCATAGGCTTTCAAAATAATATATCTACAGGAGCAAAAATGGACAAACCCCAAAAGTCAGATTAATCAAAGCTTAGATAAATATACAGATTATCGGCTTGCAAGGAAGGATCGGGTCCTACCTGCCTACTTGCCCATCTTTATCAGCCACTAGAAGACAAGTTTAATTCTTGGCCGCTGTATGAAGGTAGATAAAACAAAGCAGAATAAAGTCGTGCATCACCAGGGAGCCGATAATTGAGTTGAGAATAAAATTTAGTAAAGACAAAACCTGAATCAGTCAATTCTTTTAGGAACGCAATAATATCTTGGAGGGAGTATTTTATTTTAGCTGCTTGAAAACTACAGGAGTCGTGGTTTTAAAAAAAGCCGCCTAGCATCAAGAAGGAGAAGAGTCCAAGTTTGAGGTGCAAACAAGATAAAATACAGATGAAGACAAATTAAAGCTGAGGTGACAGGAAAAACAAATCGCAGAGAAGACAAGGAGTCTGATTTAATCACAACATTCAAGCAATCTGCTGACCTTCATATTTCATGAATGGTGCCTTGGGAAAGGCCACCGGATCATTCAAGAGTCTTACGTGGCAAGTAAGACAAGCAGAATAAAGACAAAATGGATGCATAAAGGACAAAAAGGGAATGGCATCAGCCAACTGTGGGTGTGTGCTTGCAGATTTCTGTAACCGCTGCTACTCAAAGGGTCGAGATAATTCAAAGGATATCTTCATCCACCATGCTAATATTCTAATCTGATTGCATGTGTATTATTATTTTCACATACTAGCTGTAGTGCTATTTAAGGTGCCACTATATTCTTCTGAAACCTTACAATCTGATGTACCATATCTGCAAATCTGGGCGCATAAGGTGCAACTGATCACTTCCAGATTTGAACAATTGTTGTTTCAGATTGTCACAGCAAACTGTATTCACTTATTCTCATATATTAAAGGTTGTAATCTGCATCCTAAATATATGAGATAGAAACCTTATATGCAAACTTTGTATCCAGACTCTAAAACATTCAAACATTCCTGTTATGAGATTGCTGCATCACTTCCAGGTCAAGAATATTTACTACAGGAAATGAAGTACAGAGTTTGATTATCAGTTTGTAAATGCATCTCTTTGAAATACCATCATAATTTCTGTCAAACGGAGAATCGTTTAAAATCAGTTGAACACAGTGGAAACACTCATTGGGACATCATAGTGGTAAAGAATAGGTATACAACAGAGGTACATATAGGGTAAAGATGACTATAGTGGATAAATCCATAATTTAGTTGATGCAAGAACTGTTTTATTTAATGAAGCACCTAGAATTCAAAAGGGAGTATCTAAGGAAGGAGTCGTGGTTTGTGACACAAGAAAAACAGGAAATCAAACATCTTTTGTAGCCACATCTGAGGAGTAATCTACAGCTGGAAGTGCAATTTTCAGTCATAAGGAAGACTGCAACAAGGTTAATTTCCAATGTGATATATACTTCTTGGATCAACTCCTATTGATGCGCAAATGGTGAGTAACGGTGTTAGAGCTTACAATTCGGTTGATGATGATGGTTCTACATTTCCTTCCAGTGATGATGAAGGTTGTGTTGCAAGTATGGATGTGTTTGGTGGTGTTGTCATTAATGTTGTCATTGATGTCAACACAGTTCATAATGATTACAGGTGGTACTTGTATAGTTGAGATACCGTAGAAGTGTTTAGAGAACATGGAGCTATATTTATGAAGTTGCAGTTGTGTTGTTGCCAAGTGCTTTTGAGAAAATTAAGAAATAATGAAGACTGTGTGCGTGAGTGTTCTGGGTGTGCTTCGATAATGTGTTCTGCATTTCTTCTGTGTTGATCCTATGCCTGTGCGGATATGTGGTATTGATCATAAGCCTCAATGGATAATATATCCCAAGTTTTAGCTTTTGGATTGATGGAGAGTGAAAGATATGTTCACCGGTGTGTGAACCAGTTTGGCAAAACTATTTGTCTGTGGATTGGGAGAAATGTTTTTGCTCTGTAGTCTTTTGGTAGTTTGCTTCAATTCTTGCAGATTTGGATGATGGTTTATACTGATGTTCTTAGTGTTCTGGGGAACGTGCTTGCAGTTTGGTGCTCCGGAAGACTTGCTCCAGAGCTACTGTGTCATGTTCCCAAAATCCTGACGTTTGGATAAAGAAGGGGATACTTAAAAACTATTAACCATTTGAGTATTGTTATAATTGTAATTGTCAAAGACAACATTACAATTATAAATATTATAATCTAAATGATAAAATAAGTAATAAATAGATATATATATATATATTAATACAAAATCAACCTATGAATATAATACTAAATTAAGAGGCATACCAAATAATTGCGATAATGATATCAACAGGAACTAATAATAAGATTCAAATATGGTAACATCATTTACATTGGAATATATCACATATAAACTTATTATTGTATAAGAACACTATAATATGGCATAGGTCTTCAAAATAAACATCCATATTGACTCTCGGTACTAGGTATCCAAGTCCATGCACTAGAATATCATCAAGAACACCAACGGCTATTTAAACACGATATCAGGCACCCTTCATAAGTGGATAATCTAATATCGAACCGCTATGGTAACACAACTAATCACAAATTACAGAGTAGGAATAATAGCAGGTATTTGGGTACAAGATGCTGGTATAAATGACATGAATCCAATATCGAGTATTGCTCCAGCCTTATTCTTTCATCGTGAACATTGGTACATGGAATCGCTTTGCAATTGTAAGGCGTATATAGTATTTGCAGGGTATAATGATACTTATGCTTTTCTGGGACACAAACTCTTGATATTCCCGTGAATGGCATCTTATGCATTATAGTCATATTGCCCCCTCATGTTCTTGACTGGTGGCTAACATAACCCCGTAAGCATGCTCTCATTCGCCTTTTAGAAAATTCGCTTGAGGAGACGAATATGAGAGCTCCTCTGCCTCACATGATACCCAAAGGATATATAATGTAATTGAATAATAAATATATTATATATATTTCAATAAAGAAGACTTTGTATTAAAAATTTTCTCTACTACATAGCAAATAAACATGACAATAGCAATTATGTCTAAATTACAATAGTTAGCCAAGGGACACGTCCTCTGACAAGGAAAGACCACGTTTCCTAGCAAAACGTGGATATTAGAGGGACAAATCTAAGGAGATCAGGGAACAAAAAGAAATAACTTTGCACCCAAACAACAACAGTTAAGAATATAATACACTCAGAGATGGAAATCAATTTGAATACATACGCACTTTATATTATGGAGGAGTTACATAAATCTGATATGAATGAATTAGAGTACATCCATAAACATAGAGACTAAGGAAGCCAAGACCGATGGAATTGATACTAGGCATTTATCGGGTCTCATTCCTGGCCGATACTTCAGGGGGTTGGCACTATCAACATTGGGAGCCGTTTCTCTAGTGGCCATTCACAAAAGTATATTCGATATGTTTGGGGAATAAGAAGGAAGAAAGCAAGATATATGTATAAACGCATATGGTAGTCATGTTGACAAAAGAGGGCAATCAATCAACCAGACACAACAAATCCTATATCGGGAGAGGCACCACAATTCAGGTGAAGTAATTCACTTAGCCATTAATATTTAGCAATCCCAAGTTCAAAATTAGAACAACAGTTCCTTGGATCGGTCATAGGGGAAGCTCTGTGATATTTCGTTTCCTCAATCTCTTAGGAAGGACATGTAAAAGTTAACAAATTGGATTGGGTCTCATTGCATCACTATTATGGGAATAGAACTTGGTTGTTTTAAGTATTAACTATGACTGCATTAGCTTTGATTAGTGTCGGATCTTTCATGTAATAGAATGCATTTAGATTCGACTAGCACTGGATCTTTTATAGAATACATTAGCATTGATTATTGCTATGATCATTAAACTACATTATAATGGGCCTCTTGGCATAAACTATTTAGGGCATATACACATAATGATAATTCCAGGAATTCACTCTTATGACTGCATTTAGATCTGTGTGATGCTAAACCGTAGAATGGCTAGAATGCATTATCAATGCGGAGAAATAAGCTCATAAGGATGAACATAGATATATTCAATGGCTACTTCTTCCTGTACATCTTTGAGACATTTTTATACACTCATGTTAAATACTTTCAAAGCATAACAAATGAATAGAGATGAATAAATGATAAATGCAAATGAACTTGACTATTATGTGTTTATATAAATATTGTCTGCCATGTGTATATAGACCTGCCAGGAGAGTTGAATCATGACTTGAGTGGTTCGTCTATAAACCTCACCCAGGTTCTACCCCATAGGCCCAAAGCAAGGGTTGGGCAGTTTGCCTCACAGGCCCATAGCAAGGGTTGGGTAGTCTGCCCCACAGGCCCATTGCAAGGGTTGGGTCATGGAGGGGTGAGGGTCCCACCTAGGCATTCCGCCCCACAGGCCCTAGATAAGGGTTGGGCATAGGAAGGTGGTAGACAATAGGCCCTTAAGGGTTCCTCTCTCCTGATGGGTTGAGTGACTCTTATGTTTTCAATCTGCAAGTATGATTATGTCTGCATAATTGCATTATGATTATGTCTTATTTTTGATATCTAGATATTAATGCTAATAGATATGTTGTCAATATGGATGAATACAAGATCCCAATCTAGAGTTATGGAATTAGGAGAATACTCATTTGGAAGGAAGAAACCCTAATCCTAATCAACAAACGAATTCTAGGGCAAACAAGCGAGTCCTAGGACAAGGATAGGTAAGGGACATTACATACTGTGTGTTGTTGCTCGGTTCGGTTGGACTGTTGAAGAATGTTTTGTGCATAAAGATTGTTGCAGTTGTTGTGGACGTGCCTGAAGGTTTCTTAGAGTTGTTCAAGTGTCTGGTGAAGTGTGTTGGGTGATCCACGTGCGATCATCTTGCTGGAGATGCACGTACTTCAAAGATCATTGGTGTTTTCATAAGGTTTGGCCAACCTGGTGTCTAGACGCTACATAAAGATTTTGCATCAAATTAAGGAAGCATGTGATTGATCCAAGATGTCGTTTGGGTCCTAATTAAATGTGTAATTGGTCCTCATTCTTATCCACCGTGGGAATGTTGAGTAGCAAACCTAATTTGAATTTGTAAATTGAAGGATGTATAGCCGACCTTGGAGAAAGCTTCTAGGGTTGAAGATAGTATAAAAGCAAGACAAGATGCTGCGAATTGTGTAGCAAGCAAGTGAAGTGTGCGAACAAGTGCGAAAAGTAGAGTGTGCAAGAGCGAATCAAGGCAGCAGTACTTTGATGTGTTAGATTCCTGAAAGCAGTGAGCTGATGGTGTTTGCAATCTTTTGATCAAGTTGTGAATGTGTGGAACCTATTGTGGTGGATCTTTATTTATCTTTTCTTTATTTGTAGGTAGTGAGCCTCTTTCTGGACAATGAGTCCTATTGTAGGCAGTGAGCCCTCTGTCAGTGAGCCATTTGTATCCGGTATTGCATTACTACTATATTGTGAGCTAATCTTCACTGTGGTTTTTCCTTCATTGGGTTTTCCACGTAAATTTGGTGTCTTTGGTGTTTACTTTTTGTTGTCTGCATTTCATGTTTATTCCTAATAACAGATTAAGTTAAGGTGAAATTGATTAAGGATAAAAGTTAAAGTAATTTGGTACAACTGATTCCCTCGCCGCCCCCACCCTGCCACCCCTCTCAGTTGTCTTGTGCATTTCAACAGGTTGTACAAGTCTCCTTGTGGGGAGTCTAGACATTGTGGTATCGTCTGAGGTGACAACTGAGATTGACTATTCTGTGGGTGATTCTAACACTATCCCGTTTCTTCTACACGAAGAAAGCATGGCATCCTCCATTGAAACAAGTAAGTGGGATGATGGTGATGATTTTGGTTTTGGAACTAATGCTGCCATAGTTCCAAATCAGCTAGTGAGCAATGAGGTTATGATAGAAGAAGACTCTGGGAAGAGTCAAATTCTTCAAGAACAGTCAACTACTTCATCAAATTAATCCAATATTGTTCATAAGCATAGTTTGGAGAACCAATTGAAGGTTAGTGAAAAACATATTGTAGCACTGTTAACACATTTTGATAGCTCTCACAAGTTGATGGAAAATCACCTTTGGAAAGTTCAATGTGAGAGAGGGCAAAAGGGTTGAAGAGGAATCCTCTCCTGCTGATATACAGGGAATCAAAACCACTATGGAGACAATGAAATCATATTACTTAAATCTGCTTTTAGATAGGGATCTTCTCCTTGTATTTGCTGCTACCTATTTGGATGCATGGAGAAGGAAAGAAGATGAAGTTGACAATTCTGAGCTTATGAAAACTAAGGATTCCTTGGAGGCTGCTCAAATAGCCCTTCAAGAAACAAGAAATCAGATTAAGGAGCCTTGTTTAGGGCTGGGTTTGACACATTCTACTTCAGCTCTTAAGGATGACTATTCAGCAAGAAAAAAGGCTGAACAGGTGATGGAGGAGCAGGATCACTTTCATGAGGAGTTTGATGTAGTCCATTACCCCAAAAACTCAACAAACAATGACTTAGACCAGCAAGAAGATAGTTTGCAATTTGTTAATAATCCATTGTTTGGGGTTAATGCTGATTTGCTTTATGATAATCCACTCTTTGAGTTGGATAATGGTGTCCTTTCTGATTTCTGTATGGAGTTTGGCAATATTCGTAGGACTTGGGATCCTAGTAGTGGATCAAGAATTTCAACAAGACTTACTAATGTGTTCGATGTGCATAATATGTCGTGTGCATATGGCATTACTTCCAACCCATTTGCATTTGATTTGACTTTGAGGCAAAGGACACACACACGTGAGATGGATGGTGGGTATGAGGTGTTTCCTTTTGTGGATGAAGGGGACAAATCTTATAGGTGTTATGAGTTGCTTCTACTAGATATACATTTTGCTGGGATACAAAATATAGGAGTAGATTTCGAGTAGCTTTGCACTATAGGTATAGTTGGCATGGGGCGGCAAGAGTCACCAGGAGATAGGAAGGACAAATTTCAAATTTGTCCATGGGATCCAGGTGGAGTTCATTACAGTGGGTTGCTTCACCATCTTCAATTTGGTGGAGAATATATCAGAGTCGCGCAATGGAGGTCAGTGGATGATGAGTATGATAAGCTTCCAGTTGGGTTGTGGGCTCTAGGATCCTCTATGTTTGGTAGGATACTTCTTCTACAGATAGTGTTTGACAGAGTTGTCGAGTTTGGTTCTATCTTACTTCAGTGGTTGTTGCGGATTTTTCGTTGGTGCATGGTACCATCTAGTTTCGGGTCTTGACATTCAGGACATGCCTGAGTATGCAGGTGATGATTGCTTTAGGACAAGCAATCTTGGGGAGGGTGGACTGTAATGTCCCCTTTTTCCAACATCAACATCTTTGTAGTGGTTAGCCTATCACTGGGGTTCCCATAGGCTAATACAATGGTTAGAGAGCCTATTTAGGGGTTTGGTGATCCTTTGGGAAGGTTTGTGTGGTGTTTCAGGAGCTTTGAGCCGGTTTCCTACTTTCAAGAGTAGTTCCTATTTTTAGTTCACTCGATGACCACCCGAAGCTTGCGGAGCCTTGCAGGGGGACTTATGGGCTATTTCAGATGATCAAAGACAATCTCCCATTTTTTAGGGAATCCCTATGTTTAGGGGGAGATTGGCAGTTGGCTTGCTTTGTTCAGACATCACCTTGGGCCCCGTTGCAACATGAGTTTCCAATTGGAGGAGTCAGGTGATGGTCTCAGAATGAAAATTGAAATATTAGAGTATTAACTTTAATTTTGTAAGTTAATAAAGTGATTATTTCACTTTATAATACATTAATAAAATAATAAAGTGACTTTATTAAAAGAATGTATTTTAAGTCACTTTATTAATATTTTATTATTGAAAAAGGCATAACCCTAACTTGGGCGTGGGATTTGGAGAAGGCATAAAGAGAGAAAAGAATATCATTTTCAGGATCGAAGTTTATTATACACAAACAGAAAGCCGAGCAACAACGGTTTGCAAGTATGGAGTCCCAAGCTGATCTAAGGATGAAAACAGTTGATTAGGATAGAATCTATAGGTGTGGGAGATCACCCAAGGTCTCTTGTTTGGATGGTTTCACATAGAGATCATCATCTGAGCATTCACAAATTTACTTTGAAGTTTCATTTAGCATTTTCAGTTTATATCAGCAGATTAGAATAAGACAGGGGTCACTTCTAGCAGGTGCACAAGCCCTACCTGGCACGTTCCAGATATGAATCATATGTAACCTCTGAATCATTAATTAAATCTGGTTATTTATCTCTTGCATCTATTTAGAACTGTCATTTTGCAAGAAATCTTTATTATCTATATTGTTGGCGAAATTCAAATAACCCAGATCAGGGTGGGTTATTACATTTTATGGACCACAATTTTCCTAGGCACTATTTTAGCTCTCTAATCATTATCTATTAATTGCTGTGGTTCTTATGACCTTATGATTCTTTTTAAATTAGCAAAGAGGAACCTGATTTTCCACAGTTGCAATTCTGACCTTTGGACTTAAATGCTTTTTGTATTGTCTTCAATGCTAGGTTTCTTTTTAGCTGTGTTTGTGGAGTCTTTGACATATTGGTGAAACTGTACCAAGTAGATTAATTTGCTGGTGATGTAAGGAAGTGTGCAAATTTGAAAGTATTTTTGTCCAAATAATCACTGATTGTGTTTTTAATTCTCTTGATGCAGTGTTCAATATCTTATTCTTGATGAGTCAGATAAGTTGTTCGAACTTGGCTTTGTTGAACAAATTGATTCAGTAGTAAATGCTTGTTCAAGTCCTTCAGTTGTCCGCTCGTTATTCAGTGCTACTTTACCTGATTCTGTTGAGGAGCTTGCTAGAACCATTATGCATGATCCAATTCGAATACTTGTTGGTAGAAAGTGAGTTATCTTTATTCAATGTTCAATATTTCCTCTTCTGCACTTTCCTTATGTTTGGTCTCTATAGGATTTCATGACATAACACTAAATTAGTTATAAGCACTTAACATCTGAAAGATCAAATAGGTTTCTTTGCATTATGCACTATTTCCATTTGTTGATCTACGATCTATGCAAAACTCCAGAAATTCAGCTTCACAGTTGATACAACAAAAAATACTGTTTGTTGGAAGTGAAGAAGGGAAACTTCTCGCTCTCAGGCAAATTTTCAAGGAGGTATGTCATTATGATTTCATTACTAGAACCGATTTGCTGATGTGCAGCATTCCCATCTATTGCGTTTTCTATATTTCTGCATGTTATCTGTTCTTGTGTAGTTTCTTTTCTATCTCTTATTTTTTAAATCATCAGCTTTAGTCATAGATGCACCTGTCTTGATGATGCATTTGTATGATGTAACTGTACAAGGTGTGTGTGTGTATGGGCACGGGCAGCACCCTGAAACAAGAAATTTATAACTGATATTAAATCAGAGGGAAGAATGACACATGAATCCATCCAAAAGGCTTAAATTTAAATTTTTTAATATAAATTATGGTAAATCCTGAAAGAACTGAGCGGAACTGCATTTGGAATATGTCGGATTGGCTGAAATTGGCAATGCAGTACCAATTCTCTTTCCACAGGTTACTACAAGAATCGATGACAATGGGAAATCTTTCAGTGTATCCATTTAAAAAGGTCTATCTGCCAGGGTTGCTGTCATCTTCTTTAACTATATCAATATGTAATTGCCTTTGATGTACTGGATTATCTCTTGAAGGCAGCCAGACTTGAAGGACAAATAATAGGCATTTTGCTGTTAGAATGTAACAAACTTCTTAATGTCAATGGTAAATCTTTTGGTGTATCCATTTACAAAGGTCTATCTGCCAGGGTTGCTGTTGTCCTCTTTATTTATGTGTGATTGCTGCTGATGTGCCATCTCGTGGAGGCAGCCAGACTTAAGGGATAAAATAAGAGGTATTTTGCTGCCAGGACATAGCCGACTTCTTAATGTTAACTTTGCTGACTCTCCAGTTTGGTTAAATCATAACTGGATACTCATAAAGACAGGTGGAATTATATTTTATTTAGGTGTCTCCTCTGACATTCAGCTCACAATAGCTAATCAATGGCATTGGATAATGGATAGATATAAGAGGAAGCTGCAATTTGTAAATATCCTTGATCCCTGGGTTGCCTGAAAAGTTATAATTGCTAGGATCTTAGAAGAAGGCAAATGTATTACTACTACTCTGGTCATTTCCTCTTCCAATCAGTTTATAAAATACTAGAAAAGGTTCTTAGGAAAATTGTTTAGGTCAAACAAGGAGGGTTAAAAGGGTCAGCTATGGTAAACTTGGGATGAGTGCACTTGTCGGAGAAATAATGAGGCACTAGGCAACCCTGACATTAGAGGATGAGGAATGGCCATTGCACGGAATTGTATGCTCAGAATGGTAGAGGGTGAAGCTCCATGGAAGATTCTTATGCCAAAGAGTGATAAAGAGTCAAAGACTCATCATATGAAGGTTATCAAGATGCTTTTCCATATTTGTGATATCATAAGTTATGGGCAATGCCAATGCCTTATACTTATGAGATCAACACAACTCAAGCAAATATAGGATGTGTGGAAACTTGTTTCTAAAATCCTTAAATGGTAGCCTGAGGGGCCATGCAATGCTTGGGATCCAGCCATACAACCTATATAGACTTTTCAGGTTTAATGTGGTTGCCTTATCATTATTCTTTCTTTATAGGTAAGAGGTTGAGAAGGAAAGGACTCTTTTGTTTGCACAATTTAAGGAACACAGGTTAACATCAGTGGCACACTTGGTGCAATCTTAACCAGGCATGTGAGATAAACCTGATTTTTAGGAGCATTTAAGAATGATAAACAGAAAATTGCCATTTTTAGGTTGCAGCTTCAAGGATTGGGACCCAATTAGAGTGATTGGAAGGAATGACAGGAAGAACACCAATAATTATGAAGCAAAGCACATGTATAATCAAGTGAGATGCATTACAGCCTTTGCTTCTCGACAGAACAAGCAATGTGGACTCAAGGATCCTCAAACAAGATGACAAAGATGTTACCGGTCCATTTAGAAAACAAGAACCACTTTCAAACACAGTTTTGGGACATTGCTTGATGAGTCAAGGTTTACTAGTTATAATTAGACTTCATCAAGGCTAGTCTATTTGACTCTTCTTATGTTACTTGTAGGGGAGGTAAGTTGATTGACTATATCTCCTGGAAATTTCCTACTAGTAGGAGCTTTTGAAAATGGTTTCAGGTTAACTTCCAGTTTCTTTTAGTTGTTCCTCTTTCTTGGTAAAGTTTTCTTTTAGGAGATTCTTGGTTGAGTAGAGATAGCTGCAAAACTTCTTTTCAAACTGTTTGGCTCTCTACTACTGCTTTCTTATGGAGGTCTAAGTTTAAGGCAACCTTGCTGGATGACAACAATCCCAGTCTATGGAAATTGAAGGCTTTCAAATAAAATTTGTCTTTGGCAATGAAACCTTATCTAGCATGGTTCTTTAAAGATGACGATTCTATTCCTGTTGAGGCTCAGGCCCAGCAGCTTACTTTCCTTTCCTTATAAGAAGGAATATATTTGAAACCCTACCTTTGAACTGATATGTAAACCTTCCAATTTTTTAATGAAATATAGGATGCATTTTCCTCAAAAATGAAAAACCTGACATTAAAATATTAGACAAAAAAACAAAAGAGAATGACAAAGATCAGCACTTTTCCCTTCATATAAAATAATATTTCAAACACTCAAAATTGATTTTTTTATTTCCTGCTGCAATAGTAAGGGATTTTCACCCTCCATAGGTGATTATATTTTCTCCAACTGCTCTTAAACTTTTATTAGTCCAGCAGCTGTCAAATTTGTACTGGGGGCTATTTGTACATGAGCATCAGGGATTGTGTTTGTTTCACTTTAGGAGCTTCTAAATTTGCTATTCAGGGGCTTCTTTTGCACCAACAGCAGGGGTTTTACACCAGTATCAGTGAAAATTGATGCTATTTCAGTCAAGGGAGATGGCGGACAGCTATTTTTTGAATTTGGCAAGGCTTCCGGTGCCAGTTGACAGAATATTTTTCCATAGGCAAGGTGTTCTTTGGTGATTTTGGAGAGTTCCTAGTGTATTCAGGGGCTTCTTTTGCACCAACAGCAGGGGTTTTACACCAGTATCAGTGAAAATTGATGCTATTTCAGTCAAGGGAGATGGTGAACAGCTATTTTTTGAATTTGGCAAGGCTTCCGGTGCCACTTGACAGAATTTTTTTCCATAGGCAAGGTGTTCTTTGGTGTTTTTGGAGAGTTCTTAGTGTATTCTTCTAGAAGCCATAAAACTTGAAATAAGGCACTGAATATATTGTCTGAATTTTTTTTTGGGTAGCAGCTATTCCCATGTAAAAATATATTTTCCGTCCATAAAAAGAATTTGTTTGAAAATGTGTGCAATAAAGAAACAAAATAATAGCTTGAGGAGAGAAATGAGACATAAGGAACACTTAGTTCCCATGAAGAGGAAGAGGAATATGTATCTCAACCTCATTTACCTTTGAAAACTTTTATTGTGGGTGTTGCTGATTGGTCCATAAATTTCATGGATAGTTCGTTGGAGCAATCACCAATATGAATTCTACATTTGTTTAAGTTGTTGCTCACTAGTTTTATGCTACAATAAAGCAGCATAGGGAGCTGAAGTCAATAGAGGTAGAACATTCCCATTATCAAAGATAAACGTGTCTTAGTTCTATGCATAAATGAAATAAATACTTGCCTATGTTTTTACCTTGGATCCATGCAGTGAACTGTTAACAGCTGTGTCTTGCAAACAATATTTTAAGGTATTGAGAGGAAGAAAACAACTAATTAAAACACACATAAATGACTCCTTCCAGCTGCCTAAAATAGAAACCAACTATTTAATGAAAACAAGAATTGAAGGAATAACAGAACATGGATAACACATGATTCCATGAAAATTAAAGGGTAGGTTACATACAACGCCACAACCTAAGTAGATAGATAACCTCAATACAAAGCTTGATGGTAAAATCCACTCCTAATTCAATTGATGGAATTACAAACACATGTTCAATACTAACTTCATTTTGAACAACATTTTCTGCATCATTACTGTAGCATGTACTCTCAAGAATTCTGAATTTCTGTGCCTGATGCACTTATTTATAGGTTACAATTAATAGATTTTAAAGATTCGAGAATAATAATTAAAATGTTTTGAAGCAACCTCTACTTAAGCTGCAGAAAAAATGGGACAAATACTTTAAAGCAAATCTATTAAAAAAAAAAAACTTATTAAATAAAACTAACTAAAGTAGCCCTAAGAAAAGGCTTCCTTCCCCTGCTTGGAAATAGAATGGCGGAAATAGCCACTATTGGAATTAGTTGCTACTAAAAATAGCAATATGCGCTTGCTTTGCCTCTGGGATTATGAAACACTTTTTGCACTGAAAACTTATGAATCCTCTTGATGTGTTTGAATGTGAAAACTTTAAGGAATTCTTCATCATACTCAAACTGAAAATGACAACTCCAGACATCCAAAACCCTGGAGCACACATGAAAAATCCACGTTTTCGTGATGAAAAATATTTGCTAATCTGAAAATCTGAATCTTGGCAATGATGAAACCCTGCACAATAAACCCTATGTACTGCCTTTTTGTTTGTAAATATGAATTTTCAGAGTAAAACCCTTTGACAGAGGTGAAATGGTCAATGATGAGAACTCAGTGAAAAAGAGATGAATTATGATGGGCACTGTTGTAGGTGGCTGAACTTCGAAGGAAAAAATGAATTTTACTACTGAAACCCTTAAACCATGCTGCTATAGGTAGCTCCTGTTAAAAGTGACTGAAACACAGTCATGGGCACCATCTTTTGACCAGTTTACCACTTTCTTTTTGATAACTTAAATGCTAAACAGGCTAATCATCAACAGATGCATGTTTTGCTTGCATCTGCTACCCTTTTACTTAACTTGGCAGAAGTTTGAACTGACTTAAGCTTGCTATTAACCGTTGGTGGAATTTCTGATTGCTTTAGCTATGTTTTAGATGTAAAGGCGGAGTTCTTGGATGGTTCAACCCACCTGGGCGTGTGCCTAAGACACATCAACCACCTTTTGTATGACTTGACACAGATCTGATGTGGCCAAACCATTGAGAATGTATGCCCAGCAGGATTAGGTGAAGTTTTTCATTAACTTAACCCTGTTTCTAGAGATTGAGCAGAATTATTTCATTGTTGAATGCAACATAAAATGCTCCTACCTTTGTTAAGTGAAGAAGTAGAACTTTAGGTGGAGATGACATGAATGGCACCACTTTTTCATAACTTCAACATGAGCAGTTTTTTGATACTTAAGTGGAATTTATGAGTGTTTAAGCCTTCTTTTCATGGTGGCAGAACAAATGTTCAATGTTGCTAGGTAGAAATATATATGGGACTGTCTTTGCCATCTTAAAGATCTAGGTGAAGTTTGGGATGACTTTGTAATGTCCGCTACTTGGAATATTCCTAAATTTGCCTTAAGGGATGATTATACAATATAAAATTGTTTTACATGTAATATTCCATAGTAAATTATATAATAGATATTAATCTTAAGAATAAATGAACTATTAACAATTATGAAATAATGAATGACAACTTAGACTTGAATCCGATGTATAGACTCTTTTCAATAACCAATCATGGTAAAGATTGGAGAGAAATGCATGATAGGGCGCTAGAAAGATTGTTCATCACAAGTAAGCCCAAGGGTGGGCTTATACCCCCCTTGGCCCCAAGTGGACGTAACATCCCACCAAGACAATCCCATCCAACTTAGGGTTGTACTTACAATGTGAGAACCTATACATTATTCTTCTCGATTAAGCCCAAGGGCGGGCTCATACCCCCCTTGGCCCCAAGTGGATGGAACATTCCACCAAGACAATCCCATCCAACTTAGGGTTGGGGTACTTAATGAGAGAACCTATACTGCCCTTCCCTAACATGTTTCCTTACCAACCTTACACATGATTGCTTAAAAAAAAGGATGATGTTAATAAAAATATAAATATATTCACTATTTACTTATCTACCAATTTAAGCATAACATATCTTTACTCATTGCATATTAATCATTATAAAATTATCTGTATATATGTATACATATTTGTATGCCTATCAAGATTAGATATTAATTGCATATACATTTAATTGCATACCAGTTACTTATTATACCACTGGCTGCTGTTTTGCTGAGTGCAGATATCTATTTCTGATTATAACATATTAATATATCTGCTGCGAAGTATATTCCAGATTTCTCATTGATTTTAATTTCTACGATTCCCCCTTCAACTTCTCTATGCCATCCTCTTTTATACCACTCACCTTCATGCCTCTTCATTGAGAGGATGTGATTTCTCCAACAGAGATGACTTCTGCAAAGGAGGCGTTCCTCTATTTTGATTATTATTCATTAGACTTGGGCAGCAATTCTTAACTTCATTTCATCGCTGCCTTTTACATCTTAATTACTGTCCTTACTAATCACATATAGCTAACACCTTAATTATTGTCTTTGTCTTGGCGCTAATAGGGAAGTCGGGCAGACTGAGTTTATTAGTATGTTAACAAAATATAGATATTTCCTCTTTGGCAGTGATGCTAAAACATGGGCATTTATATAAGGAGGTCTGCTGTCATTAATTGGAGTCGATTCTGCATGACTTGTGTAATATTATGAGGGGAGGTCAGCAGCTTTGTAATAGCTGATATTGTGATTTATTTTATTTATTCATTGGTTTTAGTGTTGCAGTCTGCGGGGGCATGACAGTCCACCCTGCCCAAGATTGCTTGTCCTCAAGCAATCACAAACTAAGAATTGTAATTTTAAAATATTGCTCCGTTTTGTGATGATATTAGCTTTAGTTGTGATACTTTGATAGGAATTGGAAATTCAAATTCTAAACCAAGTGATGATTATTTTGGTTATGTTTGACTCTATGTCCTTGGAGAGTAGCTCTTAGTATACTTGCCTCAACTTACTACCAATAAGGTTAATACCATCCTCTAAGTATGAGGGCAATTTATTGTCTAATATTCTTCTCACTTATGTATTATTTTCCAATAACTCTCAACAACAAAACCAAGAGTTGGAATTTAAGACAATTCTCTCATTTCATTACCACAAAGATCCTTTGTGTGAAGCCAATTTCACATTTGAGGAAAAAAAGGTCTAGGTGTCCTTTACTACATGTTGTATGCTTTCTCTCTAAACTATCAAATGACAAAGTACACTTAATTTCACATAAACATTTAAACCAAGTTTTGAGCTGAGAATGATCTTGGGATTTGTGGGTTATGGGCCCACAATGTAACTTAACATAAACTTACGTAGTGACTTTGGGTGTAACTTGGTGTGTGTCACATTTATCTAAGGTGCCTAATATTAATGTCCTTGATCTTTAATCATGAATGTGGAGTTACTTCGATCGAGAAAAGGACTTAGGAGGAAAAGATCCTTGTGTGAAGTGATTTATTCTAGATATTACATATAGAAGTGAATTTGGTTCATAAGACAAGTTGACTAGATCGATTGTAGGTTACAAGGTTGATCCATGCATCGTCATTGTTTCTATGAGTGTGGGATAGATCATGTGTGTTTATGAATTTGATTGTGCATTATGATCGTGTCCAAAATGAATAGAACAAATGTGTTCCTGCCTCGATGAATCTTGATGACTATGTCCTTTGATAAACCTGAAAACATAACTTAAGTTAATAGTGTCCATGGTTCTTTCCAAAATTTCTCCTAGGTCTCTCTCTAAGAGTCAGAATTTGGTGCTTGTAGGTTCCTAAAGAATTGAGTTATTTTTATTACATTTGCTCAAAATTATTGTTTAGGCATGGACGTTTGACCGGATATTTATTTATTTGTGCATAAATGATGTTAATGAAAGGTCTTTGAGTTTTTTTAGGGATATTTCTTAGCAACTTAAGTGTTCTTAGGGACCATGATTGTTGGGGAATATGCCAAAGTAATAGGTGAATTTCCAGAGACCTTAGATTTTTAAAGCAATTGTATTTGGCAGATTTAAAGCCACCAAAGCAACCTTTGGCAGCTTCCCACATATTAAATGAGGATTAGAAGCATGACAAACATCTATGATTTTAATGGTGATGTTTTCTATTAATGCTGGTCTTCCTTCCTCCTCACTCTAGGTGCTAGACATAGGAAAATTATGGTGACACACTGCAGATGATATTATCTGCCTTAGTAATGTTTCCTTTTTCCTAATAATTGATCTTTATTCTGCAAATAAATCTCTTCATAGATAGGTGGTAGGAATCTAATAATCTAATTTCTTTTTCTATACAAACTTATGTGCACCGGTGTGAGTTTGCGGAATGGTTATTCAAGGTTCCATTCAATGAATATTATTGTATCAAGGCAAACTTAGATGGGCATGATACTACTTGGATCAAGGACATTGTTTGAGGGCATGATACTACTTGGATCAAGAACATTGTTTGATAGCAAAAGAAATGCTCTTCCCATAGATTTGTTAGAGTTTCCCTATTGATGATAGACCATTAATGGAATAACTATGTTATGTGTAGCAGAGTATACCCTAGGGAAATGGTAATGCCTAACTATACATCATAAAATAGAGACCTTATGATGTTAGGAATACATTTAATGAATCCTAATTGTTAGTGTGATAGCTGTACCTTAACACAATTGAAAATGTTATGAGTTTGACAGCTTAATGTTCATAAGAAGCTTGGCATAGTGACAAATCATGTACCATTATGGTTTGTACTTAGGTTTTAGTACTTGTTTCAATCTTGATTTTGGGTTACTTAGCTCTCTTGGCCTATGTTGGTGGTGGGGTGGATCCATTGGAGAGATTTATTCCTTAATATGCATTCCTTGAAGGAGTCACCACCCTTCATTATAAAGGAGTCACAATCCTTCACAACCTTTCATTTGAGGAGTCACAACCTTTCGTATTTGAAGTCACATCCTTTCTCACGTCATTATTATTCTTGAGAACTTAATTTAATTCACTTGTAAAATCACTTAAGGTTCTATTCTCAATTGAATTCTTTAATGATGTTATGGATGTCTTTCCCAAATGAAATGCTCTCCCATTATATCTCAAGTTTGAGGGAGTCGTGCCTCTTCATTTCATTGTTGCATTTGGAGATTAATAAATTTTAAATAAGTTAATTTGTTAGTGTTGCTGAACACACATTAGGCATGAAGCAAACACATAATTATACATAAGACATGAAGCACACACATAAATACACGTAAGACACAAAGTATACACATAAGACACAGAGCATACACATAAATACATGCAATACACAAAGCATACACATAAATACATGTGATACACAGAGTATACACATAAGTACACATAAGACACAAAGTATACACTTAAATACCTGTAAGACACGAAGTATACAATTAAATACACGTAAGACACAAAGTAGAGTTATCCAATGGTTAGGTTATAAAGAAGTGTGGTCAACCTTATTTTTGCCACTTCTCACCTATCCAAGGAAGAAGTTTACATAACTTATGCCAACTTACAGGTCTAAGGTGGAAATTCAAGTGGAGTTTGTCAAGACTATTGCCACTTTTACAATGGTGGCAGAGATTTCAAGTAGCTCAGCCATAGAGAAACCTCGCCCATGACTCGACCACATGGTTTGGAGAAATTACACCGATGAATCATTAACTACATTGTTTCTCACTTAAGCGAAACTTCTAATTACTTATGCAACAAGCATAGCTGAAGAACTTTGATAGTACTTTGCTACCTTTCCAATATTCCTAGGTGGAAGTCTTGCTCATCCATGTCAAGGCAGAGTAAACAATAGACTTAGCCTGCAATGTCCCTTTCCGCTTGAGGAATAATCATGAAGGAATTTTCTAGCCTTCTCTATTCCCGGAGGTTAGAAATAAAATAAAATAATGAGAATAATTAAATCTGGGCCCAAAAAGCTATAGTTCAGCTTGATATTATTTAATTATTCATTATGATTATTGATGGGGCCACTTTTAAGTGAAGACGTATTTATTACTAGGCGTCTCATCAAGGTGGTCAATAAATTAAATGCTTAAGTCTAATCTTTATGCAAAGGGCGATTGATTAAAATGGAAATAAGATCTCTTTAAGGGAATTACCTGCTTTTTGGTGAAGAAAAGGATTGGCATATTAGTAAAGATAAAAGGATCAATTGAGAGGGAAAAAAGACATAGAACATATTTCTGGTTTTTATTCTCTCAGCCAAAATATGCAGAAGGTCTTCTCTAGGACGAAACCCTTGGTCTAGAAATGAATGGGATGAAAACCCCAGTCCATTGGTCGATTGTAGCACTCACTTTGCAGAATACAATTTGAAGAAATCAGTCAGTTTGAGTTTAAGGAAATCGCAGTGATAAATAGGAGTTTTTCTCTCAACTTCAAGTCAAATACGCTTAGAAGATTAAGTGCCATGCATGCAAATTGTGAAGTGATCTAGAAGGGAGATTTCTCATCAGAAATCGCAGATATTGTTGAGTCTACTGGTTTGCATAAATAAACCTGGTATGTTATATGCACTTGTAATATTTGGGCTCAATAATAATATCTGAAATTCTATAGTTCACTAGATATATTGTTTTTGAATTTTTATTTGAATCGATATTGCTACATGCTTTAGCTTAACCTTGCTCTAAATCAAACCATCCGAAACATTTAAACAATATGCAAACAATTAAGTACTATGCAATGAATCTGAGCTAAGGATATTTCAGTGGTATCAGAGCTGGTAATCTTGCCAACCTGTTGGGGTTTCAGCATTGCATGTCAGTTTGGAAGATACCCAGATGGTTGCATTTTATGTTTGATCAGTTTGATTTGATTCTATGCATTATAGAAAGAAAGGACCACACAAATATTACACTAGAAGTAGGTCAGGAGAGCAAGAAGAAGGGGCTGGTATTATCCCAGCTGAAGCAGAGATGGGTGAAATAAGGGGTGAAAGGCCACCAAGGGATTTGAATAATCAGCTTGATAATTTCTTGACCACCTTTGCCTAGCAGCAGCAACAAATGCTACAACAATTCTAGGATTGTATGATTACAACCATGGGTCAAATGAGAGTGGATCATGCAAGATTGAGAAGATCGGGTAGTGATCACAGTAGAAGCGATGTTGGACAAGGAAATCAAGGCAAAGCAGCCTCTAATGCTATTAGGACAAGAAGCACAAGGTCTGATTGGCCTCTTCATCCTACATTTGTTGTAATGTCCCCCTTTTGGCAGTAATGTTGTCAGTGGCTCATTAGCCTATTCCGGAATCCTGTAGGCTCGTTGAGGTGAATCAAAGGATTCCAATTCAGGAGGTTTTGTGATCTTTCCTCATTATTTACTATTTATAGTAAATACTATTTTTGGCAGCTAGTAGTTGCCTGCCTTCAGTTCATCACGTCATTGGTAGCAGTATTCAGAACTAAGCCTTGGCCTTTTGGAAATATTATTTTAATGGATTTCTTCATTAATTGAGCAATCTAATTCGTAGTTACCCCTTGGCCTAAGGAATTAACTTCAAGTTGTTTTAAAAAGGGGGGCTTTAAGGGTGGCGCCACTTGAAGAATTGAAAAGGTTTTTTATTTAATTCTTCATTGTCTCAAGTGGGGCATATTTTTGTGAAGGATTATATTTCTTTTTGGAAATTTGAAAAGGCATGGCTTTTGGCGTACCTTCTTGAAGGATTTGAACAGTCTCCTCTCTTCCTTTAAAATTGAGGCTTGGCTCCAACATTTGATCATCCATTATTTTGCTAAACTTATGCTGTCGAAATGATTTATCATTTTATGCTTCGAGGAATGCTGACCTCCTAGTTCCTTCTTCAATTTCGTGTTTGCAAGATAACACCTAATTGAATTATTGCTGCTTCTCATCCAAACTAGCAGATTGAGTTTCAAGGTGAAATTTTGATGTATTTTCCAATTTTACAGTTGCTGTTTGCATATAGCTGATTGTTGTTTTTGTTCATGGCTGAATGTACGAATTTTATATTGTTTTGGGCATTTGATATTATTAATCCTAAGGTCTAGGCGACCAACTCCTTCAAGTGGCAGATTTTAATTTGAAGTGGTTATTTTTATAATAAGAAATCGCCCCTCTCAAGGGTAGTACCTTTCAGCATGCATTGGGAAGTGTGCCATTAAATATTGCAGGTATTTCGGAGCTGTTTTTGTGTCTCAACAGAGGCGCCTATCTCCCAATTAACCTTTGCCTTCGATTTCACACCATTCAGAGGTATTTTGATCAAGTTGTGAGCATTTTACATATTTCTGTAGTTGCTGATTACCATTTCCAGAATTGCAGTTTTTGAGATTTAAGCAATTCATTTGTTGTTTCCATATTCTATCTTCTTTCTTATCAATCTCTAACTTGGAAACATTGTATAAAGTGGTGCTTAGAAATATGGTGATGAACAATGTAATATTTGCAGCTCTTTACCTTGTACAAACTGTTAACAGTAGTACTGTTTCAGTTTTAGCTTTGCTGCATTAATTAATTAGCTTCACATTAAGCACCCCTGGATGGTATACCGCCAGTGTGGATAATTTTGTTTTGTAATATCTTTCATGCCCACTTTCAATTGGTGAATCCCCACTCTTCAGTGGATGCTTGCCGTAGCAGAAGAAGTAATCAATTGTAATCTTTTTCCCCCCACTGTTTGGTGGTAGCGTGAAAAGTTCTTTGGCTGGTTGTTTGCCTTGTTCATTTGAAATTCATCAGTAGTACTCCACCACATGTTAGCACCTCGCCTGCAAAAAGATCTTGAGTGCACATCCTTGGTGTCGAGTTTAATATTTCTCTTTCAGTATAATCTCGTACTTGTTGATTCAGTAGATCCTAGGGATCCTTTGACCATATGCTCGCCCCTCCTCCTTAAGTGGTTTTAGGGTGCATTCTTGGTTAGAGTTCTTTCATGTACGTTTTGGTTATGCTAACTTTAACGGGTGATTGATTCTATTGTAAATGTTTGGTTTAAAAATCAAAAAAAATGAGAGAATATTTCAGTGGTATCAGAGTAGAAGTTCTTGCCATCCTGTGTCTTCTAGTCTTTCAGTTGACAGATGAGTGATAGAGCAACCAGATACTTCGTCAGAAATCAGGCCAGATCTCAGTTACAGTTTCCGCCAGTGCCAGAAGCATATACCTTGTCAGAAGCTTTGAGGGAAACGGGTAAAACAGTTGAGAGAATGTTAGATGAGTCCCTACTTTCAATGCAAGAAAAATATGCACGAGCAGAAAAGAAGTTTGATAACATGTTAGAGATGATGGCACGTTTGCTGGATAAATTGGATCAACAAACTACTCAAAATAATATTCAATCCCAACCAAAGCAAGTTGGTGAAAACAACAGTAATAGTGGTGTTAATGGAACTTATGTTCCTGGTGGTCATAATGCTTCAACAGTTAATGGAAGGGATAGAACTGTTGGACAACATGTTACAAACACAAGAGGATCTTCATCTAGACCTCTCTCCCTACATTCACTCCGAGAGATGAACAACAACCTGAAATTGGAGTACCTTTTGCGGATGATGCTAGGCAAGCATATATGGAGTACATCTCTTTACCCCTTGATATGAGAGATGCATGGACCTTTGATCAATTCATGAATCAAAGAAGTAGAAGGCATGGTGGAAGGAATGAACAACGTCCTCCCATGAACCATAGGAATGATTTTCGACAAGCATTGGGTAAGATTACTTTGGATCACTTTGATGGAAGTAATAAGTGTGCAGCTAGAGCATGGGTGCAAAAATTGGATAACTATCTCTCACTTAGACCAATGCTGGAGGAGGATGCAATTAAGTTTGCCACATTACACTTGGATGGAGTGGCTCACGAATGGTGGACTCGCGGTTTGGTTACTCTTGGCCATAACCTCATTCATACCTATGAAGAGTTTACCAATAAATTAATTGAAAGATTTGATACGAAAGATCCCGAGTTGAGTTTCTGAGAATTGGCACAATTGAAACAACACGGATCTTTAGATACTTATGTTGCTGATTTTCAAAGGCTGTCAGTAATGGTGCCTAACATTACTGAAAAAAGACTTGTGGTTTTATTTGCAGAAGGTTTGATGGAGCCTTTGAAAGGATGGGTCAAAGCTTTTGATCCACCATCATTGGATGAAGCAATCAAGGAAGCAAGGAGCATGGAGTTGGCTGCTCCAAGGGCAAAATTTCAGTCTAAGCCATTCAAAAGGGATAAGAAGAAGTTCACTCCTAATCAGCCCAACAAGTATCCACAAAGAATATCTGATGAACTCTGTGATCAGCTCAGAAAGGAAGGAGTTTTTTATACTTGTCGTGAACCTTGAACAAGAGGTCACCGTTGCTATGGGAAAGGTAAAGTACAACAAATGGAGGGCTATTCTGATTATGGATCAGAATCTGATCCGCGTGATCAACAATATGAAACAGCCAGTGATGAAGGAGAAGAAGCTCCAGAAGAGGAACCATAAGTTGGAGATGGTAGTGCTTTTTCCCAACTATCTAGTTTCCAAAAGAACGAATCCTTTCGAGTACGTGGAGTAGTTAGTTCTCAAAGGATTGTTGCTCTAATTGATACAGGAGCAACTCATAATTTTATTGATGAAGGCCTAGTTACCAAAAGAGGATTGAAGACTGAAGATTTTGAAGGATTCAAGGTAATGGTAGCAGATGGCTTTACCATATCTTGCACCAAGAAAATTCCTAATCTTTCTATGCAATTGGGGAATTATGAGGTGAAGGATGACTTCTATGTGGTAGGCATTGGTGATACCGATGTTGTTTTGGCAATACAATGGCTGCAATCTCTTGGAGAGATCACTTTGAATTTGCAAACCATGGAATTGAAATTCCAAGCTGATGGGCAAAAGGTGGTTTTGAGAGGCATGTCCAATGGGGGTCCACAGATTGTATCCTTGAAACGAATGGAGAGGCTGATCCGTCATGGTCAAGTTGAGTGGGCAGCAGAGTGTATGATCTTACAAGCTGATCCGGTTGTAGAGAAAAGACAATACCCACCTGATATACAATCTTGTCTTTCTAAAAAGAGCAAGGTTTTTGGCGACTTACCTTCAGGAGACTACCTAAAAGAGGGTGTGAGCATGTGATTGAATTAGAAGAAGGTGCCAAACCTGTCATCACTACTCCTTACCGCTACCCAAAGAAGCAGAAGGATGAGATAGAAAAGACTATCAAAGAACTCCTTGAGGTGGGGTTCATCAGACCAAGCAAAAGCCCATTTGCTTCAACAGTGGTATTGGTCAAAAAGAAAGATGGTACAATGCGGATGTGTTGATTATCGTGCATTGAATCAGAAAACCATCAAGATTAGATATCCTATTCCTAGGATCGATGAGCTTATTGATGAGCTCCATGGGGCCATGTTCTTTTCAAAGATTGATCTTCGATCTGGTTTCCATCAAATCAGAACGAGAGAAGGAGATATTGAGAAAATGGCTTTCAGATGTCACTATGGGCACTTTGAGTTCCTTGTCATGCCCTTCGGTTTGACTAACGCTCCAGCAACATTTCAATCATGTATGAATAAGACTTTCAGGTAGCAGTTGAGGAAGTTTGTGCTTATCTTCTTTGACGACATTCTTGTTTTCAGTAAGTCTTGGGAGGAGCACCTTCAACACTTGGAGGAAGTGCTTAGCATTCTGGAGGCTGAATGGATGTTTGCTAAAGAATCTAAATGTGAGTTTGGGATGACTGAGCTTCTCTATCTCGGCCACATTATCAGTTCTAAAGGGGTCAAAGTTGATCCTGAAAAGATTAGAGCCATTGTTGATTGGCCACCTCCGAAAAATCTGACTCACTTGAAGGGATTTTTGGGCTTATGTGGGTTTTATAGAAGATTTGTCAAGGGGTATTCTCACATGGCAGCACCTCTTACAGATTTCACCAAAAAGGGAGCTTTATGGACAGATAAAGCACAAGGAGTGTTTGATAAGTTCAAACAAATTATGAGTTCATGTCCAGTTTTGGCTTTGCCTGATTTTAAAAAGCCTTTTGAATTACAATGTGATGCTTTAGGAGAAGGAGTTGGAGCTCTTCTTATGCAAGACAAACATCATATTGTCTTTGATAACAAATTTAGAGGAGCAGAAAAATTATACTCGATTTATGACAAAGAGATGCTTGCCATCATGCATGCTTTGTCCAAATTCCGCCAATACTTGGTGGGAAGTAAATTTGTGGTTAAGACTAATCATAATAGTCTTAAACATTTCATGCGGCAAAATGATTTGAATGAAAGGCAACAAAAATGGGTAAGCAAGCTTCAGGCTTATGACTTCGATATCGAGTATGTTAAGGGGAAAAACAATGTAGTTGTAGATGCTTTGTCCAGAAGGGCTCATTTGCAGTCACTTTGTGAGCTTTCAGCAGATTGGAGAGAGTTGATTGCTGCTGACTATGCAAAAAATCAGTTTACTACCAGCATTATAGAAGGCCATTTGGTTGATGAAAGGTATAACTTGGTTGATGATTTGATTATGTATAAGGGTAGAATCTTTTTGGTACCTGAATCCAAACTTAAGAGGAAGATTTTTCAGTCATTTCATGATGTTCCTCTTGCTGGTCATCAAGGTATGTTCAAGACTTACAAGCAGATAAGAGAAAGGTTTGCTTGGAAGGGAATGAAGGAAGAAGTCATGAACTACATAAGGGAATGTCCTACATGTCAAAGGAATAAAAATGAACATTTTTTTCCTGCTGGTTTATTGCAGCCCTTGCCAATTCCAAATCAGAAATGGGAAAGTATTGCTATGGACTTCATCACCGGGTTACCCAAGGTGCAAGGCCGTGATTGTATTTATGTTGTGGTGGATAGATTAACTAAATATGCTCATTTTTATGCTATCACTACTACATTTACATCAGCTCAAGTAGCTGAGTTGTTCTTTAGAGAAGTTTTCCGTTTGCATGGTTTGCCTAAGAGCATTGTCAGTGATAGGGACGGTAAGTTCCTAAGCGTGTTTTGGCAAGAGATTTTCAGATTGAGTGGTACAGTGCTCACTCCAAGCACTAGTTATCACCCGCAAACGGATGGGCAATCCGAGATTGTCAATAAGTGGTTAGAAGGCTACCTTAGAAATTATGTTTCAAGGCAGCAAAGGGCTTGGGTTAAGTGGCTTCATTTGGGAGAGTTCTGCTACAACTCTTCTTATCACATGTCAACTAAGATGTCTCATTTTATGGCTCTCTATGGGTATGATGCTCCTAACTTTGTAGACTTGGTGTTTGGTGATAGTAGAGCTCCCCAGGCAAGAGATATGCTTCAGCACAATCAAGACATCTTAAAGTCACTAAAAGAAAATCTCCAGCAAGCCCAAAATCAGTAGAAGCTGTACGCTGATCAACAGCGTGTTAAACGTTCATTTGAGGTAGGAGACATGGTTTATCTGAGACTTCAGCCCTACAGATAGTCTTCCCTCAAAAAGAGTGGTGTAGAAAAATTGAAGCCACGTTTCTATGGTCCGTTTAGAGTCACCAAAAGAATTGGTGAAGTGGCATATGAGTTGGAACTTCCAGCGGACAACAAAGTTCACAATGTCTTTCATGTTTCCCACCTCAAGAAGGCACTTGGGCATAATGTGGTAGCTACTTCAGAACTACCTCCTTTAGACGAAGAAGGGCAGTTAGTGTTGCTTCCAGAAGAGATCTTTGACAGTAGGGAGCGATCCTTGAGGAGGCGAACAATCAAGGAGTATTTGTTAAGATGGAAAAATTTGCCTATTGAAGATGCTACTTGGGAAGGTGAACAAATTTTGCTGCATCCAGCTTTGCAGTTGTTTGAGGACAAGCAATTTCGAGGGGGGCGGACTGTAATGCCCCCCTTTTGGCAGTAACCTTGTCAGTGGCTCATCAGCCTATTCCGAAATCCTGTAGGTTCGTTGAGGTGAATTAAAGGATTCCAATTCAAGAGGTTTTGTGATCTTTCCTCATTATTTACTATTTATAGTAAATACTATTTTTGGCAGTTAGCAGTTGTCAGCCTTCAGTTCATCACGTCATTGGTAGCAGTATTCAGAACTAAGCCTTGGCCTTTTGGAAATATTATTTTAATGGATTTCTTCATTAATTGAGCAATTGGTTCTAATTCGCAGTTACCCCTTGGCCTAAGAAATTAACTTCAAGTTGTTTTAAAAAGGGGGGCTTTAAGGGTGGCGCCACATGAAGAATTGAAAAGGTTTTTTATTTAATTCTTCATTGTCTCAAGTGGGGCGTATTTTTGTGAAAGATTATATTTCTTTTTGGAAATTTGAAAAGGCATGGCTTTTGGCGTACCTTCTTGGAGGATTTGAACAGTCTCCTCTCTTCCTTTAAAATTGAGGCTTGGCTCCAACATTTGATCATCCATTATTTTGCTAAACTTATGCTGTCGAAATGATTTATCATTTTATGCTTCGAGGAATGCTGACCTCCTAGTTCCTTCTTCAATTTCGTGTTTGCAAGATAACACCTAATTGAATTATTGCTGCTTCTCATCCAAACTAGCAGATTGAGTTTCAAGGTGAAATTTTGATGTATTTTCCAATTTTACAGTTGCTGTTTGCATACAGCTGATTGTTGTTTTTGTTCATGGCTGAATGTACGAATTTTATATTGTTTTGGGCATTTGATATTATTAATCCTAAGGTCTAGGCGACCAACTCCTTCAAGTGGCAGATTTTAATTTGAAGTGGTTATTTTTATAATAAGAAATCGCCCCTCTCAAGGGCCGTACCTTTTAGCATGCATTGGGAAGTGTGCCATTAAATATTGCAGGTATTTCAGAGCTGTTTTTGTGTCTCAACAAGGGCGTCTATCTCCCAATTAACCTTTGCCTTCGATTTCACACCATTCAGAGGTATTTTGATCAAGTTGTGAGCATTTTACATATTTCTGTAGTTGCTGATTACCATTTCCAGAATTGCAGTTTCTGAGATTTACGCAATTCATTTGCTATTTCCATATTCTATCTTCTTTCTTATCAATCTCTAACTTGGAAACATTGTATAAAGTGGTGCTTAGAAATATGGTGATGAACAATGTAATATTTGCAGCTCTTTACCTTGTACAAACTGTTAACAGTAGTACTGTTTCAGTTTTAGCTTTGCTACATCAATTAATTAGCTTCACATTAAGCACCCCTGGATGGTATACCGCCAGTGTGGATAATTTTGTTTTGTAATATCTTTCATGCCCACTTTCAATTGGTGAATCCCCACTCTTCAATGGATGCCTGCCGTATCAGAAGAAGTAATCAATTGTAATCTTTTTGCCCCCACTGTTTGGTGGTAGCGTGGAAAGCTCTTTGGGTGGTTGTCCGCCTTGTTCATTTGAAATTTATCAGTAGCACTCCACCATATGTTAGCACCTCGCCTGCAAAAGGATCTTGAGTGCACATCCTTGGTGTCGAGTTTAATATTTCTCTTTCAGTATAATCTCGTACTTGTTGATTCAGTAGATCCTAGGGATCCTTTGACCATATGCTCGCCCCTCCTCCTTAAGTGGTTTTAGGGCGCATTCTTGGTTAGAGTTCTTTCATGTACGTTTTGGTTATGCTAACCTTAACAGGTGATTGATTCTATTGTAAATGTTTGGTTTAAAAATCAAAACAATTGAGAGAGAATATTTCATTTGTGCCCATGCAAACTGAAGAAGCAGTTCCAGAGGTGGAGGAAGAGACACACATCACTAATGATGTTATGGTGGCCTACGATGAATACATAGCTCTTCCACTTGAGGTGAGACAATTAATTAATTTGAATCAGTTAATGAACCAACGGAAAGATAAAGCCAGATTTAGATTGGAAAAGCAAGATAGGGGACTCAAAAGACAAGCCAGTCAAGGCACTCAACTTAAGGAATAGAAGGAAGCATTAAATAAGGTTCCTTTACCAACCTTCGATGGAAGCGGGAAGATAAGTGCTAGATCATGGGTGCATAAACTTGACACATTTTTGTCCTTGAAACCTATGGAGGAAGATAAGGCTATACAATTTACTATGATGCATTTGGAGGGTGTAGCATATGACTGGTGGCATCATGGGTTCGTATCACAAGATCATGCCTTGATACGTCCATATGAGGAGTTTGTTAATAAATTAATAGCACGTTTTGACCAGAAGGATGTTGAGGTCTATTACAGGGATTTGGCTCGGTTGAAGTGCGTTGGACATGTTGAAGCTTACATCAATGAGTTCCAGAAAATAGCAGTCATGGTTCCTGATATGATTGAGAGGCGAGTTGCTATGTTGTTTGTCATGGTTCCTGATATGATTGAGAGGCGAGTTACTATGTTGTTTGAGGGTTTGCGTGGTAGATTGAGGGGTTTAGTGAAGGCCCATAAGCCTAGTACACTACATGATGCCATTGGCCTAGTCCTTGATTTGGAGACTACACCTCCCTTCCAGCCTCAGAGAAAGACTTTATGTGGATTTCAGTCAAAACAAAAGGGTTTCAATCAGTAAAAGAACACCCCACCGAAATCTGAATAGGAATCCAAAAATGAACTACGCCAGAAAAAGTTATGCTTCACTTGCAAGGAGTCGTAGGAGCCTGGCCACCGTTGCCTTGGGAAAGGCAAGGTTCATTTGATCGAGGTCATCTCCGATGATGAGCAGGATGGTCATGAGACTAGTGTTGGAGATGACAATGGACAAGAGGAGAAGCCTCCATAGCTAGAGTTGGATGATTCTGGAGTTAAGGAGACTCCTTAGAGCACCATAGCCTCATTATCTGGAGTCCCTAGATTTCATCCATTTCGTTTGAGAGGTGTCCTTAAGGGACAACACATGGTCTACTTGGTGGATAGTGGAGCCAGGCACAATTTCATCGATGAGGGTCTAGTGGTGAAGTGTGGGCTACATGTTGAGGAGTTTTCGGGACTCAATGTGACTGTAGCAGATGGGTTTCAGTTGAGTTGCACTATGATGGTTTCCTTGCTTAGCATCTAGATTGGAGATTACACCTTGAATGATGAATTCTATGTATTGGGTCTTGGTAATATGGATGTAGTTTTGGGTTTGTAGTGGTTGCAGTCACTTGGGAGGTACATTCAGGACTTTCGCAAAATGGAGTTAGAATTTATGGTTGATGATAAAAATATTGTGTTGAAGGCTATGCCTGATGGTGGTCCTTGAGTAGTGTCATCTAGGAGGATGGAGGCTTTATTTAGACATGGAGAGGTGGATTGGGTAGCACAGTGCTTTGTTTCAACCAAGCCTACCTCCGACAGCAAGCTACACTACCATGTTGACATTCAAATAGGGTTGGATAAGCATGGGGTAGTATTTGGAGACATTCCTCCGGGTTGACCTCTTGATCGTGGGTTCGAGCACGTCATTGAGCTTGAGGAATGGGCTAAACCAATTATAACTATTCCCTATCAACACTCGTGCCATTTTAAGGAAGAGATTAAGAAAACAATCAAAGAGCTCTTGAGCATGGGACACATTCAGCCCAGTTCAAGTCTGTTTGCCTCGTTGGGTTGTTCTGGTAAAAAAGAAGGATGGGACTATGTGTATGTGCATAGACTATATGGCCTTGAATAAGAAAACCATAAAGAACAGATATTGTATTCCTAGGATTGACGAACTGATTGATGAGTTACATTGGGCCGTGTATTTCTCCAAGATTGATCTTCGTTCAAGTTATCATCAAATACTGGTCCAGGAAGAAGATATTCATAAAACTGCTTTCTATTGTCACTATAGACATTTTGAATTCCTGGTCATGCCATTCAGACTCACAAATGCACTAGCCACATTCCAATCATGCATGAATCACACATTCCGTGAGCAGTTACGAAAAATTGTTTTGGTTTTCTTCGACGACAACTTGATATAATGCAAGACATGTAATGAGCATCTGCACCATTTGGATGTAGTGTTGACTATCATGGAGGCTTAGTCACTTTACACTAAGGCTTGCAAGTGTGAGGTTAGATTGATTGAGATACTCTATCTCAGACATGTGATTGGGGCTGATGGTGTGAAAGTACACCAAGAGAAGATACAGGTGATTCTAGACTGGCCGCCATTGAAGAACATTTCAGAGTTAAGAGGCTTCTTGTCTTTGTGCTCTTACTACAGGAGATTTGTGAGGGGTTTCTTGCAGTCGGCGTCATCATTGATAGACCTTACTAAGAAAGGTGCATTTCTTTGGTTTGAGGAGGCACAAGTGACATTTGACAAGCTCAAGGAGGTCATGAGCTCATGTCTAGTGTTAGCATTGCCAAATTTTACACAACTGTTTGTCTTGGAGTCTGATGCATCGGGTCAAGGAGTTGGTGTAGTTCTAATATAGAATCGACATCCGATTGCATACTAGAGCAAAAAGTTGAGGGACACTGAGAGGTTGTACTCCACTTATGATAAGGAGATGCTAGCGATTATGCATGCGCTAGCAAAGTTCAGGCAGTACTTAGTGGGGACTAAATTTGTGGTCAAGACTGATCACAACAGTCTCAAATATTTTCTGGAACAAAAGGACTGGAATGAGAAGCAACAAAAGTGGGTGAGCAAGATTCAGGCGTAGGACTTTGATGTGGAGTATATTAAGGGAAAGAAGAATATTGTTGCCAATGCTCTTTCCAGAAAATCAACCCTTTGCTCTCTCGCTGAGATTTCAACTGATTGGAAATCTCATTTAATGGCCGAATACACCAAAAATACTTTTGCCTGTGATTTGATTGATGGTCGGGTACAGGATGACAGGTATTTAGTAGTTGATGACATCATTTTTTATAAGAACATAATTTATCTTGTACCAGGTTCAAAGTTGAAGGCTAGGATTTTGACGGCTATGCATGATACCCCTCTAATAAGACATCTAGGTTTCTTCAAAACTTATCATCAGATTCGTGAGAGGTTCACTTGGAAGGGATTGAAGGATGATGTATTGCAACATGTTAGAGAGTGCCTGGCTTGTTAGTAAAACAAGTTAGAACACACATTCCTTGTAGGTCTTCTGCAGCCATTGCCGATCCCTTAACAAAAGTGGGAAGGAATATCCATGGACTTTATCATAGAGCTTCCATGTGTTCAGGGGAGAGATTCAATATATGTATGTGGATAGATTGACAAAAATATGCCCATTTCTTTGATGTATCTACCGATTACACCGCACCTCAGGTGGCATAATTATTCTTTAGAGAGGTGTTCAGGTTACATGGACTCCCCAAAATGATCGTCAGTGATCGTGATAACATATTTCTAAGTATGTTTTGGCAGGAATTGTTTCGATTGGCAGGTACAGAGTTGACACCAAGCACAAGCTACCATCCTCAAACCGATGGTTAGACAGAGATAGTAAATAAATGGATTGAGGGTTATCTGCGGAATTATGTTTCGGGGCAGCAGCGTGCTTGGATCAGGTGGTTGTATTTAGGGGAGTAGTGTTACAATACCACCTACCACATGTCGATTGGCACGTCCCCCTTCAGGGCCTTATACAGGTATGACACCTTATCATTTGTAGATTTGGCCTTTGATGATAGCAGGGTCCCTCAGGCCAAGGAGACAATGCAAAACGATCAAGATATTCTCAAGGCATTGAAGGACAATCTCCAACACGCGCAGAATCAGCAAAAAATGCATGCAGACAGGCATCAAGTTGAGAGATCATTTGAGGTTGGGGACTTAGTTTTCTTGGGCCTGCAGTCGTACCAACAATCATCATTGAAGAAAAAATGGTGCAAAAAAACTTAAACCACGTTTTTATGGGCCCTATAGGATAGTGAGGAGCTTCCTAAGCGAAATAAAATCCACGTCTTCCATGTCTCTTGCCTCAAGAAGGCATTGGGCGAGCAGGTTGTGACATCTCCAGAGCTTCCTCCATTTGATGAAGAGGGAAATTTGGTGTTGGTTCCTGAAGGTATAGCTGATTGGAGAGAGAGGAAGCTGAGAAACAAAGTGATTCAAGAATATCTGATCAAATGGAAATATTTACTAGTTGAAGATGCAACTTGGGAAGGTGAAGAGATTTTGCAGCATCCTAATTTGCGATTGCTAGAGGACCAACAATCCCGAGAAGGGAGGACTGTAATGGCCCTTTCCGCCTTAGGAATAATCATGAAGGAATTTTCTAGCCTTCTCTATTCTTGGAGGTTAGAAATAAAATAAATAATAAGGGTAATGAGAAAAATTAAATCTGGGCCCAAAAAGCTATAGTTCAGTTTAATATTATTTAATTATTCATTATGATTATTGATGGGGCCACTTTTAAATGAAGACTTATATATTACTAGGCATCTCATCAAGGTGGTCAATAAATTAAATGCCTAAGTCTAATCTTTTTGCAAAGGGTGATTTATTAAAATGGAAATAAGATCTCTTTAAAGGAATCAACTGCTTTTTGGTGAAGAAAAGGATTGGCATCTTAGGAAAGATAAAAGGATTGATTGAGAGGGAAAAAAGACATAGAATGCATTTCTGATTTTTATTCTCTCAGCCGAAATATGCAGCAGGTCTTCTCTAGGACGGAACTCCTGGTCTAGAAATGAATGGGACAAAAACTCTAGTCCATTGGTCGATTGCAGCACTCACTTTGCAGAATACAGTTTGAAGAAATCAGTCAGTTTGAGTTTAAGGAAATCACAGTGATAAATAGGAGCTGTTCTCTCAACTTCGAGTCAAATACGCTAAGAAGATTAAGAGCCATGGATGCAAATGGTGATGTGATTTAAAGGGTGATTTCTGATCAAAAATCACAGCTATTGCTGAGTCTACTGGTTTGCATAAATAAACCTGGTATGTTATATGCACTTGTAATATCTGGGCTCAATAATAATATCTGAAATTCTATAGTTTGCTGGATATATTATTTCTGAAATTTATTTTGAATCGATACTGCTACATGCTTTAGCTTAACCTTGCTCTAAATCAAATCATTTGAAACATTTAAACAATATGCAAAAAATTAAGTATTATGCAATGAATCCGAGCTAAGGATATTTCATAGCCATTTTCCTGTTTCTTCTTGTTGTGGATGCCATTGACATTATCTCAAACATTTGTCATTATTCTCTATTGATTTATGGTGATCACCATCGTCCTGCAGAAGTTGTTATTTGAAGAATAAAGACCATGACATGACAACCTTTTTTAAATTGATGGGGGAGATCATGAATTTAATTGGATTGGTTCACAATGATGATCACTTTAATGACAAGTGAGCAAAGGTAATTATGAAAATTGAGTTTCATAAGTTTGCAACAATTGGCTCTTTGTAGGAACCATGGGACAGCCTTTGACCATAGCAAAACTGTAGAATCTCTGGTAGACATTTCAATTAGCGTCTTTTTTGTGGGCAGTAGAAGCAAGCCTATCATCTAACACTTAATAGACAACTAACCTTAAATGATACAATAAGAAAACACATTATGTGAAATCAAAAAACACGAATATAGGAAAACACAACACCTACCTACCTATGGACAAGAGACTAGACAAAACTATTTATGGATTGGGAGAAATAATAACCCCTTTGTTTGATTTTGGTCTCTAATTGTAGCACACATCCTAAAAGCCTTTGCAATATTTAGATGGAGTCCAATGTTTTAGGCTGATATGGATGATCATGTAGGGAAAATGCAAGTATGAACTCGTTATTGTTTTGTAGTTCAGGAAAATCTTCTTCCTCATTGAAAATTATCTCCATCTAATGGAGATACTTTGCTTCCTATTGAGTATACTTCACAAAGTCGTCTTGTTGTTGAACATTCTTATGAATGGCGATCATTTCAATTCTTATTTGATCCTCTTCACTTTATCATTTTGACATACTTAACCATAAACTTAAACGACACACTATTGTCTGAAAGAGACTTGAGCTATTGAAAATATATTTCCATTGCCTACACTTGACTATCTAAGTCTACAAGTGGTATTGGCTTGTTAGTGTTTTAATTTGCACCTTTCAACACGACAAAATACAAAATAGATAATACAGTAAAACTGTTCTTCAAGTGATTAGGGGAAGCTCCCTTTTCAACCTAGAATCTAAGGATCTCAAATATGCTATACAAACAAACTAAAATTAAAACCTATCTTTTTTCTTAGGCTAGGGCACAAGGCAATTCAACACTTCTGCATTAGATAGAAGAAATTTGTATTGTTGAACATTCTTATGAATGGCGATCATTTCAATTCTTATTTGATCCTCTTCACTTTATCATTTTGACATACTTAACCATAAACTTAAACGACACACTATTGTCTGAAAGAGACTTGAGCTATTGAAAATATATTTCCATTGCCTACACTTGACTATCTAAGTCTACAAGTGGTATTGGCTTGTTAGTGTTTTAATTTGCACCTTTCAACACGACAAAATACAAAATAGATAATACGGTAAAACTGTTCTTCAAGTGATTAGGGGAAGCTCCCTTTTCAACCTAGAACCTAAGGATCTCAAATATGCTATACAAACAAACTAAAATTAAAACCTATCTTTTTTCTTAGGCTAGGGCACAAGGCAATTCAACACTTCTGCATTAGATAGAAGAAATTTGTATTGTACAACAATCTACTAGAGAAAAAGATTTAATACAACTAAGGAACACTTATAATTTTTAACACAACTTTATTCCAATCAGCTTGGAATTTGAGCTCCATTGTTTGCAAGTTCAAAGTATCTCTCTTAAAGAACGGAGCCGTTGGATGCCAAGAACAACATTAGTATCTCCAATACTCACCACATAGAAATCATCTTTGACTTCATAGTTGCCCAATTGTAGATTCATTTGTGGAATTCTTCTTGTGCATGTAAGAGTTAATCCATCCACAACCATAACTTCGAATACTTCAAAATCCCCAGTCTTGAGGCCTCTTTGTGCCTCAACTTCTTCATCAATGAATTTGTGTGTAGCATCTGTATTAGTGAGAGTGACAATTTGTTGCCCACATAAGACTCCACGAACCTTGAAAGATTCATTCTTTTAAAAACTTGAAAGCTGTGCAAGGGTGCCTTCATTTTCCTTTTCTTCTTTAGATTCTTCTTCTTCATTTTCTTCCAAATCAGCTTGCTGTTCTGAATTTTTTGATTCAGATTCATCAACTAAATACACTTCTACATGACAAACTTGACCTCTCTCAAAGCATTCATGGCCTAGGGTCCATGGCTCCTTGCATGTGAACCACAATTTCTTCCTCCTTGGCTCATTTCGGAGGTCATCATTCATTTTTGGTGGGAAGCTCTTGGACTGATTTGTCTCCTTGTGAAAATGTCTCTTATCCTTTATTTGCTAAAATTTCCTTGGTTGGAATTTCCTCCTAGGAACAACAAACTCCATGCTCCTTGCTTTCTGGAGAGTTGGCGGGTCAAAAGCTTTTACCCACCCCCAAGTGGCTCAGTTAGCTCTACAATGAACAACACCACAAGTCTTCTTTCTGAAATATTCGGTACCATCACGGAAAGCATCTGCAATTTTGCAATATAGGCATCGATTGTCCCATGCTGTGTCAACTATGCAAGTTCTCTATCTTGCAACTCTAGGTCCTTCTTGTTAAATCTTTCAATGAGTTTATTGGTAAACTCATCATAAGTGGTAATGAGATTGTGGTCTTGGGTTATCAATCCATGATACCCCATTCATGAGCTGCTCCATCCAGGTGCAATGTAGCATATTTGATTGCCTCTTCTTTTGGCATTGGCTTTATGGACCAATAATTGTCCAATTTCTGGACCCATGCACGAGCAGTACTCTTATCACTCCCATCAAACTGAGAAAGTGTCACCGTTCCCAAAGCTTGCTGATAAGTGATAATCTCTTTGCACAACTGGACCTCTGTTTTCTTGCCTTCTATCACCTCTATTCTTCTTCTGATTCATTAATTGATCAAGAGTCAATATGTCCCGAACTTCCTTCGGAAGGGACACATTCTACGTAACTCACCGTCGCTTCATCTGCGATAGGTACTTGGGCTTCTTGCTCAAGTTGGGCCTCCTCCCTATGAGTGAATGTAGGTTGCAGAGGTCTAGTAACTGACCCAACAGTAGTTCTAACTGTGTGACCATTACTATTTTGATGGTTATTGGTGTTAGAAGTGCTAACTTCTCCATTTGAACTTGGAAAACATTCTGATTCATTTTGGAAAGGAGTTGGGACATCATGTCAAGCATGATATCACACTTTCTCTTTGCTCTAGTATCTAGACTTTTTGGAGTGGCAATACCCTCATCCTGCTTTGCTCTGTTCTCTGATGTAACTTCAGTATCAACTGTCGGAAACTGATGTGCAGCTAAGGCCTCTAAAAAAGTCTCTTCTATTGGAGTTTTCGGAAACTGAAATTGTTTTTTCTGCTCTATATTATAATACCTCTTTTCTCTTTCACTGACATATTCATAGGAAATAAGCTGCACGATAGGATTAGATGCAAAGGCTGGCAAGATCATCAGCTCTGATACCGCTGTAATAATAATTTTTTAAAAAAATTTTCCAACTGAAAATAAGTTACAAAGCAATGTTCTTTACACTTTCTGATCACCCAGTTGCCCCCAGAACCCCTCGAGGGGCGATGCCCCTCGATCCCGCCAGGGGCGTTGCCCTTAGGCGCCCATGAGGGGCGCTGCCCTCAAACCTCTGCATGCCGCTAGGGGTGCTTCCCCCAAACCCCCACCAAATTCATTTGATTCATTTTGTAGCTATATTTTGCATATAATTTATTTTTTCTCAAAAATTTAAGTGTTGCCGAGTTTTGCTGAGTACTCTCCAAATCAATTTTTTTGGCTTGCCAAGTACCCTCCAAATCAATTTTTTTTGGCTTGCCAAGTACTCCGATTTTGAGTTTGTGAACTATGGCTTTGATGATGGCAATATAGAGAGTTTATGGAATGTATGTCAGTGTAGTAGACAAGACGGTGGCATTGGCCTTGCATGTGGTGGCTACAGTGGCCTACTCACACACCTCACATCCAAACCCTCTCATGCCTTGACACCCAATAACTCTCATGCCTTGACACCCAATTGTTTGTGCCATGCATTTTTATATCACAGTTCCTACATAAAATAAGTGGAGTTGGCTTTATAGTATAGCAAACAATTTCTTAATTTAACATGAGTTTAGGACTTAGGCATGCTCCACACCTTTTTATCTCTCTTTTTTTTGGGATTGACGCCTCTGCTGAAGACTAGAAACTTGATGCCTTAACTTTGAACCCTAAGCTCTTTGTTATATGGCTGAAAATTTCCTTGTCATGCTTTTTATTTTATTTGGATTGTGAAATCCTTGTGGAGAATCCAATGGTGAAAAGTATGGCTTTTGGGTGAGTATGGGTCTGTGGGGTCCATTTTTTTAATGTTTTTGGGCTGTTTCTCTAGGTGTTTTGCAAAAGTAACAGCCTCTTTTTTGTTTAGTTCTTTTCTTATATAAGTTGGGATATAATCTTGACTTATTCTTTATAGTATTAAAGTTCATGTATTTAACAAGATTTGATTTTTTGAAAGAACAATTCAACTTCACCAATAAATGAAAAGGTACTTGATATAACACCCAAATTTACTGTATTTGTAATGGAAATTGTCAATTTTCTAATCTAAGTATTTCCTTGAACACAAGTTACACCATTCCATGTATGATATGTGGTATTTGAACTTAATTCCTGTTTTTAGACTGCAAATATGTAGATATTATCATATTTTCGTATGGATGTACCCAGAATGTAGTCAGCCCAATTTTTCCCCATACCAGCATACCATACCCACATACCTGATTCTGATTCGGCAACTTAATAGCAGGTTGATGACTTTTCCTGATGATTGGTCAGGCAGGTTGGGAGTCCCATTTTGGCCTAAATTTAAGATCCAACACCAGTAGAACTAGTCAGGTTTGTGCAATGTGTGTGATTGACCAGGGAAGCACTGAAAGATATATTTTTCTGCACTTTTGTGTAGTTGAGTTAATAACTTAATAGTGATTTATAGTTCATAAATTTCCACGTTTTTAGAGAACTTAGTAGAAAGTATACGGATTGCTGACACTGATTAGAGGGAGATCCTCATAATATTAGAATTAAGTATATGCAATATAAAAAAAAGAAATTAATTATAGTAAAGTTACAATAACTGGGCAGAAGCTGTCATGTGAAAGCAATAGCAAGACAAGATTATTATACCTTCCGTCTCAAGTTCACTCATCAAATCTTCTGTTTGTGGGTAATAATAGACTTTTGTAATCTTCCTATTATTTGGTTCAGGAGAATTCATAGGTTGGTAGGGGTTTCTTATATCTTTGGGGCATGTGCTCCAATCTGCATTTGATTTATTAAAAAATAGAAAACAAAAATGATTCTCTTTCTACAGAAATGCTCAACGTATAGATACTAAATGCATACACATATTCACAGAAATATCTATATAACGTACAATCAAAACTTATTTACTTATCTCATGTCAAATTTCAAAATTAATGCTGCTAACAGGAAAGTTGCCACCTGTCTAGGAAGATCACATAACGTCAAGTTGAGAACACTTTTACACACTGGTTTATGCATTTTGTTTACAACTACAAGGGATGCTATTCTTACAGTAGTACTGTCAGATGCCTAGGACTTCAGAATGAGCTCATACTGCAATACAAATTTCACCTGAAAATATCTTCAATATCAATTTATAGGTTTGGTTGGTCTTCTGTTGCGTACAATACTTTGCCAAATGGAAATAAGATAATGTTAATACTTTGCAGTACTGTTAAAAAATCACACCTCAACCCCACAGAAAATCGTCACCAGTCTCAACTAAATGAAATTGTAATCCAATTCCAGTTTCCAACATCAAGTCTGAAGAAAATTTAGACATTCCTTCATTGGTGAGTTTCCAAGGGGAAATATTTGAAATAGAAACTTAATATAGTAAATTATAATCAAATAACCACAAATAGAAGGGATTTTTTTTATCAGGCATTTATTATTACTCCAATGTGGATCAAATCATGTACCAAGATTGGCTATATATCCTGTTGGGAATATTTTGATTTCTTGCTATGGTTTCATTCAGCTTACGTTATGATGTGGGGCATCTGCTAGTGGATATTGTGTAACAATGTCCTTTAATGCTTCAGTAAGTTTCCTAACAAAAGGAATTCAATTATAACGGAGGAGATATGTCTTTTATTGGCAGAGTTTGAAACCTCCTATATTGATATTTGTCCAAAGTAAGGAGCGAGCAAAAGAACTTTACAAAGAGCTAGTATTTGATCAAATAAAAGTTGGCAACATCCATGCTGATCTTACTCAGGCACAGGTATGGACATTCTGTCTTTAACCTGTTCATATTTTCTTCAATGCAGCAGCTAGAAAAGCAAGTTCCTAATGATACATATTTATTTGGAGTCTGCAGCGTGAAAGTGCAGTGGAGAAATTTCGCGAGGGTAAAACATGGGTTTTAATTGCAACTGATGTCATTGCTCGAGGAATGGACTTTAAGGGTGTCAACTGTGTCATTAATTATGATTTTCCTGAATCGTCTGCTGCATACATCCATCGAATTGGTATTGTCTATGCATTTTAACTATGGGCACAAATTTAACTTGTTTTTCTGTTTAATCTTATAAATGCTTGTAGTCCATAACCTTGTTTCTTTTGCATTATTTTAAACAAACTAATTGTATTATTTGGATATCATAAAGTTTTTCTGAACAAATAAGATTTTTATGTTCTGCAGGTCGCTGTGGAAGGGCTGGACGGGCAGGGGAAGCAATAACTCTGTATACAGAGGATGATGTTGCATTTTTGCGTAATATAGCTAATGTTATGGTAGCCTCTGGTTGTGAAGTCCCTTCATGGATTTTGACTTTGCCGAAGCTCAGGAAGAAAAAACATTGCCCTCTACGGGATTCCATTTCTACAAACCCTTCTAAATTGCAGGTATCTAAGAAGACTGCATAGAACGCCACAAAATGTTTGTCAATCGGTATAGCATTTCTTATTGCTGCAGAGGCCATCGTGCAAGGAGTCTTCAATCTATTTTTCAGGGGACCATTTTGTATTATGTCTCGCTGCTAATATTCTGTCACAGCAATAAAGGATGTGGAAAACACAGGTGTCTGGGTATTGGGTTTAAATTTCTAACTTTGTAAATATTTGTAGTACAACTTAGCCATGTTTTCTTTTCCTCTTCCAATTTGAGGAAAATTTTGGAAAGCATGATAACTGTACGAATTTTCTCAGCATATCATGAAAACTCCATATAATAGTGATTTTCGAGGTTTCAAATGTTTTAAAGAGTAATCCCGGATTTCTACGCTAAATATAATCTACTTGCTGAGGCTTGACCCAAGGCTCGAGCAGATCATTCACTGAATCTATCACATGGGAGGAAGAGTGCTAAGTTTAATGAGAATGCCTTGTATATTTATTGTCTCCATTATCATATTTATTTATTTTTTAATTTGCTGTTATCAAGATATTTTTTTGCTGTTGACAAATGCACTCTTAATTACTAGTAGAGCTTCACTAATTTTATAGCACAGTTTCCAACTGTCAAGATGAGAGAGTGTTAATGATAATTCCTTGTACTGACTCCATTATCAGTTAATATAAAACATTTATTTGTTGTCATCGAAGATTTTTTTTGATGTTGGCAGTCTTAATTATTTGTAGGGCTTCACTAATTTTACAGTACAGTTTTAAATGCCATAATACATTGAAGTTGTATAACGAGGTGCAGGCAGCAAAGTCCAGACAAGATTTTCTAGGTATGAACTTCTCAACGACAATGATATAAAGGGATATATAATGCCCTACACACACATACACCATCATGATGCTGCCTAACAAGCCTGTCTAAAGTGAAAAAAAGAAAGCAAATTATATCTATATGACAAGCAACAGAGATAAAGTGCTCAGTGGTATTTGTAGAAATTTACAGAATACCGAAACCCTTAGACCAAGAGAGGGGACGGGAAGCTCCCTCAAGAATTCAAAGTAGTTACCGAAGGACTTCAAATTAAGACCGGCATTTCCTAGATGCGGATTACTGGAATAGAATAGAATATAAGACTTTTAACGTCCACGAGACCAAAAAAAGGCCTATGTGACAGTGACCCCAGCAATTTTAGCATTGTGAAGTGTCGTTCCCTTGCCGTTTAATTTGATAATGAGCTCTCCCATTCTACCCACCCATTCCATGCTGAATAGATCTTGAAAATTTCCTGCTGTTAACCCCCTTATGTAACTTCCTTTGATGTCACTATAAGCTTTGCAATCTAGGATAAAATGCTTTTATGTTTCCACCTGCCCTTCTGCACAGAAGATACAAACCCTCTCTTCCCAAACTTCTTTTGGCCTTTTTTATTTCCCCGTTTCACATCAAAGACGATGCGAGTTAGTCCTCAATTGTGCTATGAGAATCTTTGACCTCCACCCATTAGAAATCATTACTCACCACCGTTGTTTCTTTAGAATAATACACTTGTATAACAACATTCATGCCTTCTCTCAAAGTGAAATACCAGTATTAATTTGCTATGCCACCTATAATGCTTTACATGTAATTTGTATGACGTCACAAAGGCATTTAATGAATATTCGGCTAAGTTAAAAAAAGATGAATCCATTTGAGCTCAGCGATTAGAATAGGGAGAAATGTGGTTCATGGTAAACATGATTGATATAATAATCACATTATCAATGCCTGATTATATCCATTTGGCATAACATTGTTGTTAGTGTAATGTTATTATACTATGATATGACTTAATCCTAAGTACAATGTTGCATATATTATTCAAGTTCATTTAGTAGTTATTTTAATTACTTAGATATGATAGAATAGTGAGTTGCATTAGAACTGTTAATCGGGATATTTTCATCAGATTTTAAAATTATAGAGTTATATGTTTGTAGGTTTCTTTTTCATGTTGAATAATGAAAATAATGAAATAAGCATTTGTGAATTATTTTCATATTTTGAGAACTTAATTGTTTGACAATAGAATTTTTATTTTATTAATTTGATCTTTTTTTTAAACATTAGATATTGGGTTATAGATCTAATCACATATTTTCACATGGTATCATAGCATCAATGTCAATATAATTTTTTGTAGTTTTTGTATTTGAGAGTTTTGAAAGGCTAATTCAATTTGCATGTTGGTTTTTTGAAAATTCAATATGTCCTCTTGCATCTTCGGATGATCTAGAGAACTCAAAAGGTTTAAATAAAGTTTTATAACCATTGTTTTGCATCTGTTTTTTCCTTTTAATATGGTGAAATATAATATTCTAGTGTCTTTGGTGAGTTTGTAAATTGTTCCTTTACATTTGGCATTTTTAGGTCAAAAGGACCTCACCATTGTGTTTAGAAGACTCAAAAAACTTTTATTTTAATATATAATTTGTCAAATTTGGAGGATAACTTTTTGCTTACTAGGGTTAATCCATATGGTTGGTTTAGAAAAAAATTATGTAGGTTGTCATTGTAGTGGCGAGGTAAGAGTGACACCACCTATGTAAGCCCCTTATAGTGGCAAGTATAACAAATACCATTGGTGTGCAACCCATTTGCCATTGTCGCCCCCTGTGGCCATGGCACTAGGTGGCACCTCTATTTCTATTGCCTCGATGACACAAAATCACTCGATAGTGAATACATTTGTTGCCCAAAATTGGTAGTTTCAAACTTTGAGAGGGTGGTGCCTTAGATAATATCTTTTGATTGAATCTTGCCTTTTCAAATGATGTTAGCAATATCTTTCCTTTAATCTTGTCCTATAACCATTGGAGTTTTTCCTTTTGCATTTGATCTTCATAGGGCAATATTTAGGGCATACAAATTTGAATTTTGAACCTTTTTTTTGGCTATGTTCTATGTGGTGGTGTACGTATTTTTTAATTTTGATACGTGGTTTGACCTAAATTTACAAATTCTCATAGGTGAGTATGCAATTCTCATTTTGAGAACTTTAGAAGCTTTGCTATAGCAAATACAAACACCTGTTTAGGCGATTTTTTTTGAAAGTGCATGATTTTTCATGTACTTAACAATAGCGTTGTTTGTTTTTATTGATTTTGATTCAAAAGTGCACCTTCAATATATAAGCCTATTTTGAGTATTTATAGAGCATTGAAATCAAGACCAATTTGAGTTTTGTGTTAGTGGCAATTATACTTGCACTAATTATAAAGTGTCAAATCATTGTTGTCTCTAGGGGCTATTTGATTTTGTTATAAGAAAATCTTGTATGGGGTTTATTGTAATCATGAATGGAGATAAAGTTATAATTTTTGGGGGTTTCATAACATATTTTAACATTAAATTTAATAATTCTATTGTAAGTCCAACTTCATTTGTCTTGGAAACAAGGGATACAAAATCATTGCCTTGAGTAGGATCTATTGCATTATCTCTTTGAACTTGTTTTTGAGTAAAGTACCTATGAACAAAAGAATGCATGGTTTGACAACGTTGACATGGTCTATAGACTAATATGTCTTACTATTTTTGAGGATATTCTACATTACATAGAGCGCATTGAGTTCCTTTTCATTGGTTGGAACATTATCCAATAGTTGTATGGAGACTTTAGATACTTAATTAGTAGTGATGCTTCTTTGGATAACCAAGGATATATTGAGACTTCTAATGCCTCATTTTATGTGAATACATCCTCATAGGATATCAATCTATTTGGCGAACATACAATGATGACCCATGTACATTGGATGACATACTAGATCCTCATTATCTTGTTGCTTCATTAAAGTTAAGAGTTGTTTCTTTGAGAGCCTTTAGTGATTCTCTTTAGCAAGGTTCTTCATGTCTACATGATCCACTTTGTTGGTGTTGGAAATCAAGGTATAACTTGTAGCAATAAGAACTTAATTAAGTGGTTGCAAATCTGAAATTATGTTTACAAAATTACCATAAAATGATCAAGTGATTGACAATTGCAAACATGAAAGAAAAATTTGCAATACCACAAGTCTTCAACACAAGTGACACAAGATATACGTGGAGAAACCCTCGTGGGAAAAAACTTCACACCCAAAGAGATCCAATGTTTTTATTAATCTTCAAGGAAGTGCATCAATACGACAATCCTCTCTGTAGTCCAACAACACTTCTCGCTCTAACAACCTACAAATAAACTCTTACAAACCACCATTTCAAGACTCCAATATATAGAAGTTTGTGGGAGAGAATAACACAAATGGTATCCCAAAACAACAAGCAAAACCACCTAGAAAAACCCATGCCCTCCTTAGTGTACAACCCATAAACATGAAATAAAATATTGAATAATCACATGGCCTTCACATGGGCGCCTAATCCATAGCCAATAAGAATTGGCCAAATCCAAGTGCTCCATAACTCATTGACGACTTCAACAACTTCATGCAAGAACATGCACCAACATGCAAACCCGGGTGCTCAACCATGCAAGAGCATGCAAAAAATGCAAATAACATGCAAGAACATACACACCAAAGTGGTCCCCACTCACAAAATTGGATGCCCAAGAGGAATATCCTTCTAAAATGCTTTGTAATCGCCACCGTAAAGGGTCCACCTCTTTGAATGCAATTACAATTTGTCATAGGAAAATAAATAATAAATATTTTTTTCCCTCATGTCCCCTAGAACACTTTCCAAGGAATGTGGAGACACATAAATCAACTTAGGATAACAATTATAATGTCACCTATCTTAACATTCTCCCACTTGACATTATGCATTACAGTTACATCCATGAGATACAAATAAAAACATATAATCAAGTATAGTGATCAAGTCCCATGGCCTTCCTGCACCATGGGAACTTATCTGTGGTCATTGGCTACATGAGAGAATTTGCAACATTATCAAAAGTGTCAACCTTCTCAATCAAAACCTTACCATTCTCTACCATTTCTCACACAAAGTGATACTGACCATCAAACATGCTTAGTACAAGCATGTTACATAGGATTTTTGGCTAAACATATGACACTCTGACTGTCACATCCAATCCTCGTTGTCTTGCAATAAAAACCAATGCCATTACTAAGTCTCTGTAACCAAACCACTTCCTCCTGAGGCACATGGGTAGCTGCCATATACTCTACTTCAGTGGTGGACAATGCAATTGTAGATTTCCTTTTACACATCTAACTCACTGCACCTCCAAACAAAGTAAAAACATAGCCATTAGTGGACCTTCGACTATCCAAGTCACTTGCCCAATCTGCATCAACAAAACCCTGTGTGTCTAATGATTTATCCACATCATCAGTACCATGATAAACCAAACATTAATCTAAAGTACCATGCAAATATCTAAACACCCTCTTAACAAAAGTCCAATGCTCTCTACTAGGGTTAGACATAAATCTGCTCAAAATTCCCACTGCTTGGGCTATATCTAGTCTAATGCAAACCATTGCATACATCAAACTACCAACAACACTAGCATAAGGAATGTTAGACATCTCTTCAATATTGTCATCGAAATTAGGCCACATGTCTAAACTCAACTTAGTACCAACCATAAATGGAATATTTACTAGTTTACAGTCATGCATATTAAACCTTTGCAAAATGATATCAACATACTTACTCTGACTTAACCAAAGTTTTCTATGAACCCAATCTCTACTGATCTCCATCCCAAGAATATATTTTGTAGCCCCCAAATCCTTCATATCAAATTTTCCAGAAAGCTGAGTTTTAAGCTCTCTAATCATCACCTTGCTATTACCCATAAACAACATGTCATCAACATACAAGGCAATGATTAGTATCTGATCATCAATAACCTTAAAGTAAACACAATGATCCTCTTCACTCCTAACAAAACCCAAATTCAATGCAAATGCATCAAACTTTTGATACCATATCTTGGGTGACTGTTTCAAACCATATAAAGATCTTTTTGACCTACAAACCAAGTGTTCTTTTTCTTTCACAACAAAACTACCAAGTTGTCGCATATAAATCTCTTCATCAAGATCCCCATACAAGAAAGCAAATTTAACATCCATTTGCTCTATTTCAAAATCATAAGCAACAATAGATAATAGGAATCTAATAGAAGTTAACTTAGCAACAAGAGAGAAAATTTCACTAAAATCAACTCCCTCTCTTTGGGAGTAGCCCTTGGCAACCAATGTGACCTTGTACCGCTCTAATCGATCATCTACTCCAAATTTATTTTTAAATACCACTTACAACCAATGTGCTTCCTTCCTTTGGGAAAACTCACATGATCCCAAGTATCACAACTATCCAAAACCATCATCTCCTCTTGCATGGCCTGCATCAGACACTCACTCTCTTCTGAAGAAAGAGCCTCCTTGTAGGATTTAGGTTCATTGTGAGTACTCAAAAAATCTTTTAATGTGGTAGATTTTTCTGAAATATTTATGAGGACATAATCTTTAAGACAACCAAATGAACCCTCATGCTTTCATGTCCATTTTGTTCCAATCTTCATCAGACATTTTTTTTTGTTTTTTTTCATTTGAAACTACCAACCACTGATCTATCTCTTCAAGAAGATCCTCCATCTTCAACTTCCACATCTCATAATCAGTGCCATTGAACTTCTCAATATCTAGACGAGAGGTAGAATCCATGGTTTACATTCTTCTTCACAAATATGCAAAACCCACAATGCACAAGCTCTCACTGCAAGCAAAAAACCTTCAACACTCAAAAGAAAGGCGTCCCTCTCTTAACATAACCGTTAGCTCTAATACCAAATATTGGAAATAAAGGTATAAGTTGCAACAATATGAACTTAATAAAGTGGTTGCAAATCTGAAATTATGTTTACAAGATTACCATAAAATGATTAAGTGATTGACAATTGGAAACATGAAAGAAAAACTGCAATACCACAAGTCATCAACACAAGTGACACAAGATATACGTGGAGAAACCCTTGCAAGAAAAAACTCCACACCCAAACAAATCCAATGTTTGTATTAATCTTCAAGGAAGCACATCAATACAACAATCCTCTCTGTAATCCGACAACACTTCATCGCTCTGACAACCTGCAAATAAACTCTTACAAACCACCATCTCCAGACTCTAATATATAGAATTTTGTGGGAGAGAATAACACAAATGGTATCCCAAAACAACAAAGAAAACCACTTGGAAAAATCCACACCCCCCTTAGTGGACAACCCATAAACATGGAATAAAATATTGAATAATCACATGGCCTTCACATGGGTGCCTAACCCATAGCCAATTAGAATTGGCCGAACCCAAATGCTCCATAACTCATTGACGACTTTGATGGCTTCATGGAAGAACATGCACCAACATGCAAATCTGGGTGCCCAACCATGTAAGAGCATGCAAAACATGCAAATAACATGCAAGGACATGCACACCAAAGTGGTCCCCACTCACAAAGTTGGATGCCCAAGAGGAATATCCTCCCAAAATGCTCTGTAATTGACAGCGTAAAGGGTCCACCTCTTTGAATGCAATTACAATTTGTCATAGGAAAATAAATAATAAATATTTTGTCCCTCATGTTCCTTAGAACACTTTCCAAAGAATGTGGAGACACATAAATCAACTTAGGATATCAATTATAATTTTACCTATCCTAACAATTGGAGGTCTACTTACTAAAAATTTCACATTCACACACTCACCTTTTAGCTTTTGATGACAAGATTGATGACATTCAACTCCTCTTTGATGATAACTTGCATCGAGTTGCATCATCTAATTTTCTGAATTCTTTTGCTCTCTTCAACACATCATGCTTCTCACTTGACACATCCTTATTCACATTGGTCAAGTTATCAAAATTCAATGGTCACTATTCTTGAATCTTGTAATGACACAATCGTAGTTTAGCATTGGCATCAAGACACATGAGAAACTTCTAAAACCAAATAGCTTGATTCAATTCTTCATTCCACTTGAGTGAGAATCTAGTAGTTTGAGAGTTCGAGGTTACTTTCTTTTGAAAGGAAGATGCACAATTTTTTCCACAAGGACCTATTGTAGTATTTTTAGGTGACATTCTACATTGCTCTTCTCTCTCTTCTTTATGGAGGCATACATGGGCCTTGTCTTGTAGGGATTGCATCACTCTGACCTATGAGTGTTTGTACATTGGTACCCAACATAGCCTTGTGGTTGTGGCCCATTATTTATTCTTGCATCTTTGCTTGTTTTATCATCACCCCAAGTTGTACTTAAAGGGGTGTTGGTGAAATATTATACTAAGATATGACTTAATCTTAAGTATAACGTTGGACGTGTTATTTAAATTCACTTAAGTAATTATTTTTAATTATTTAGGATATGATAGGATAATGAGTTGCACAATCCATGGGGTTTTCCTTTTTTCCTTACCCTCATAGATTTAGAGGCTTGGATAAGTAATTCCTTGCTTTTTGGATTTTTTTGTTATCCTTATTCTTATCAGGTTTGGAAACTATAAGGCTATATATTTGTAGCTCTTTCCTTCATATTGAATACTCAAAATAAGGAAGCAAACATTTGTGAGTTATTTTCATATCTTGGAAACTTAACTGTGATAATATAACTTTCATTTAGTTAATTTGATCTATTTTTTAAGCACTAGATTTTGGGTTATAGATCCAATCATAAATTTTAACAATGGAAGGGTGAAAAGTACATATGTTGTTTCTTTTTCCCTACATTTTGGATTCATTTGATTTGTTTTTCATGTGTGTAATAGATTAGCGTAGAAATAACATGTTTTTATGTAAAAGTTGCCAATTTATTGGAGTTTAATTGAATTTGACTACACATTTCAAGGGTTTGAATTTGACTTGTAGATTCCTCATTCCTTATTTGTAATGACTCAATAGGTGTGGTTTTGAACTTGGTTCAAAATAATAGTTGTAGTTTTTATTCTCATATTTTCAAATTCATATTTAATCATGAACCTAAGCCAACCTTCCAACACTAATAGAAGAATTAAAAGGATTCACTAAGCTTATAAAGATCTAGGGAACTATTGGCATTTCAATTAGCACCTCTCGAGTGCTTATTGGAAACAAACAACTATTGCAAGTATTATAGTACTTCTCTTTGAATTATAGAGAGGAAGCTCTCTTTGCTGATATTATACATAAAAAAGGGTACAGGTAACTAAGGTTCCTATCTTTTTTACTCAGTAGTAGGACACAAAGGTGCATAAACATAATGTGTCGTAGCTAAGGTTTTCTTTGGTTTCTGCAGATCTCAACTACGACTAAACTAGCTTCTAAACTATCCTATCTCCTCAAGATAAATAGAACATGAGGGCATAGGAGAAAAATGGATGGGTTGGATCACTTGAATCCACTGTCTCCTTAGACTATGGCCAAGGCTCTGAACTCTCAGATATACACTGGGATAAGGTTTTATCCAAGAAAACACTCTTTACGGTAAGTTGGATCTAAGAATTTCCAAGGAGGAGGAGCCTCTACCCGAGGAATAGGCTAAAATACTCTCACTAGAAACAACAAGGTACAATGACTTGGCTAACAGGATTCCCGAGGAGGTGACGACACCTATCCAAAGTGTAGGTTGAAAGATAATTCATTAAATAACATCACACGATAACTATCAATATCAAAATATCCAAGGAGGAGATTGAAACAATAAGCTATAAACACAAGATGTTGAAAAAACTCAAATATTTAGATCAAACTGCATGTGCCTTTTGATTTCCTTCTTCAAGGTTTCTCAATGAATTACAAAGGATTGGGACAACAAAGGTACAAAATCATACACAATTGCGACCAATCAATTAACTCTCATCCAAGAGTGAACAAATACAAACTTGCAAGCTAGTGGCAACGATGGTGCAATGATTTTGCGTAGTAAAGAAAGGTTAAGAAAATAATGAACCCAAGGCTCTTATTTATAGAAAATCAAAGGAATGGGGAACCCTAAAGTCTCCCTGAGTTAATAATTAGTTCTTGCTAATCCATAAGAATTATTCCTATGTCTAAAAGTAGGTGAGCAGGTAGTTAATTGAAAATCTACTTCAGTTAACTGAATCTATACAAAGAGTCAACTGAAATCTACTTCAGTTGACTGAAACCTAACTACAAGTGAACTTAAATTATAAAATTTTCCTCCAAAATAGAGATCCTCAATTAGTGGAGATCTAGAAATAGACATCCATAATTGGTGGAATCTGACATGCATGATTAGTGGGACCTGGAGTTAACCTGGAATGAGGTATCAAATTAACTCTTGTCACCATTAGTGCTATTCTAGAGGGTAGGATGTCCTACTTGGATGCTTCACACTTCTACTCCACTAGTCAATAGGTTTTCTATCCATTCGTTGACTTCTTCAGCTTCTGGATAATTAATGCTCTGTAAGACGATGGTGTGGCATTTGAGCATCTCTTCACCATTCACAAGTTGTTGTTGATATTCTATGCTCTTGGCAAATGCATCATCTAGCTTGTTGGACATGGTTGCAACCTTAGCCAACTTGCAACCATCAGGATCATCGAAAAATGAGCTATGAACAACATCCTCAAATTGTTTATGTACTACGGATAGCTCAATGTGCACACCTCCCTCATGTTGATAAAGGCAAGGATGGATATTACCAAAATTCTTGTGAATTTGATAATATCTGTCACAATATGTTGGCACTCGATTAGTTCCACAAAATTGGCATCATAGGATTTCACCTTATATGCCAGTTGTTCTCTCCAAGCAAAGAGATGTTGCCTATTCTCTACAGTGGTAACTGATTGGTACTCCAATTGTAAATTTGTGACTATGATTTTATCCCCAAGCCTCTTCTTTGTTATCTTTAGTCCTGACTATTGAATCTCCATGTGGGGTCCATGTGCTCTGTCCCTCAACTGGTATATTTATGCCAATATACGTCCTCTGAAAACAAACTCCTCCACCTGATTTATCAAGTGTTTTCCATATGTAATCAATTGGTGATGGCTTTGCTCTGTGGGGAGGTCTAGCAATTCTTGTGGCAAAGCGGAGAAGTTGGGATTGTCATGCATCAAGTTAGATATGTGCATCCTCAACTGTTGGTTTTTAGCTTTTAAGGTTGCTTTGTCTCAACCGTCCTTAGCCATTACTTCTTGAGCATTCACCGAGGCAATTCCGAGATGATCTGCCTCCACTTGACGAGAAGTATTTCAAAGGGTGACCTTCGATTATGTGAAGTCCTCAACCTCTACCTCATGTATACTTCGGTCCTCAGGTGGGGCAGATGTCTCTATGATGAACTCATTATCCATATTCCTTCCTACATGAACTTGCTTCTTCAAATTCTTTGTTGGCATGTCTTCAAGGACATGATCGAACTCTGTGAAGTCAAGCTGGTAGGATGGTCTATCCCTCTTCATTTCTAGGAGACCCTCAAGCCAGATGGAATTATGACTAGCCTTGTTGGAAGGAGGAATGTTAGGCCTTTGAATGCCTGATGAATGAGATTGTGGTGCAGTGATGTCTCATGGTAGAGAATCCAAGTCAATGGGGACTTGCGACTATTGCGATGGTGGTGAAGTAGGAGGGTCTGTCTCTATCACATGAACTGTATCCGCTGCAACTGCTTCCAGTATGGGCTCTATTTTGGCCACGATTGCCTCAATCACTAGCTCAACTATAGTGGTTTCCATGACTATCTCGGGCATGTTTGTGGCTATCTCCATATATAATTCTTGCTGATTTGGATCAACAATTTGTGTTCTTCCCCATGTATGCCCTGGCATTCGCATCCCTTTGGGATGGTTACTCCACTACTTTCGTTTGGGCTTCTTCCTTGATGTGGAAGGTAGTGAAGATTGAACCAGTGGTGGCTTTGTGCGGGGAATTACTACCTTCCTCGTCCTTTTGTTGTCCAAGTAGAGTTGATTATGTCTGACAACCATACTTGTTCTTTCCTCTATAGATGTGTTCTCCTTGGCATACCAATCCACTTTTCCAAGTGGTTGTGAGTCTACTTGATCCACAAAGAATGTGGGTAGAGTAACCTCCCTGTCATCATCAAATAGGCCGTCAACATCTTCTGACATGAAGTTTGCAATTTATGAGAGCCTAAACCGACTGTAGTTTTATCTTCATACATCAAACTCATCAACACAATTGACCAAGTAGTCTTCCATGGAAGACTCGTTTGATGAGTGTTGCTCAAGATGCGTTGCATAAAGGCCTCTTGGATCATACGACTGCCTCTCAATGAGATATTTGAGATTAAGTCTCATCGTCTCTTGGCACATGATTTTGGTGTCAACCGTTGTCTTACACCTGTAGAGTCCCATTTGGATAGGAAAGCTTGCAACTGTCATCTTATTTTTGCGTAGGTGAGAATGAACTTTGGCCAACTGCCACAAGAACTCCATGAAAACCACCCTATTTGAAGGATAGCGGGGCATCATGGCAAGATGACTTTTGAACTCATATACACATATATAGATGAAGGTGAGGAATTGGATAAACCAATCCGCCCAGTCCACCATTGCCTCCTTGGCTACTGGTAATATATGTACATGCAGTTCATGGTTGAGGTCCCTTACAGTGTGCATAATGAAAAAATCATTTAACCATTTGAAATTTCGTTTTGCTTGAGTAAACTCAAGTCATGGAAAATGTTTGTGGACCTTTTGCACACCTAAGGTTCCCACAGTGTTCAATGTTATGAATTGGCCTTGGAATGCAATCAAGTATACAAGGTAAGAGCACATTTGGAACCTGTGAACCTCTAAGAACTCGATCATTTTCTGTGTGGAGTGTATCACTAATGAGGGTGGCCCAGTCGTAATGCTCTTTGTTGCTGACAATATTAGCAATGATGTAGTACATCCACAACTGAAATTGGTTCCCCTCCTCTTGTCCAGTGACTTGATTGAGTAGAGTGATCATCACTGCATACTCGTCTCGAAATTCTCCTCACCCAACATTCTTGGGTACGCTGGCCTTTTTCACTTTTAGCCATTTTTATACCATTCTCAGTTGACACTTATCATTTTCCACTTTGAATGCTCTTTCACATTCTTTCACATATATGACCTTATTTGTCAGATGTGGTGGAATAGCAAAACATTTTTCAACATCCTTTTGTCTAAGGCTACAAATCACCCTCCCATCCACTAATCAAATTTCTCGTGTGGTAGGGTTGTAATTCTTAATGCAAGCAATTAAAAACTCCATGCTTTGTAATGTGATGGGGATTGATGCAGCCTCAAGCAATCTAGATTGCTTGATGTTTTGCAGTGTGATATGGTTCTTGCCCTCCAAATCTTCTGAATTGACCTCTAGGTTCTTCTGATGCAAGTTGGTGTCAATCGTTTTCAGGAAATCATGGTACAAGACCGTTTTGGTCTTGTACTGTACTTGGGAGAATTGTTTTATGAAAAACTTAAAGATCATCTGTTCATATGACCTTGTTCAGACTACTTTTTCTGGACCTGCTAAAATTAGCCTTGCCGAGGCAACTTTTTACGAATTTTTTTTGAGACGTGGGTTTTGTTGAGAATGATTTTCTAAACAAACCCAGATCATCAAAAATTTGAAAAAATAGATTTTTCTATGACATGCAAGAGCCCTTCGGTGGCAGAGGTAGCGATACACCAGAAAGTGATTTTCGTGGAAAAATCCAACATATGGGTTTCGTTTGTGCTTCAAAGCTAAACATACCCAGTTTGTCTGTTTTTCAAAATTATGTTTTTTTTTGGAAACCCTAAAAAATAGGGGCAGTAGGGCTACTTTTTCTGGAAAAATTAACATGTGGGTTTTGTTGAAAAAGTAGTGTTGATCATACCTAGTTGGTCAGATATGTGATTATCTGTTGTTTTTTTTGACATGCAAGAAATTTAAGACATATGAGAGGAAGAAGACAAGAGGGAGATTGGAAGTTATTTGCTGCCCTCCTGTAAAAATCTGCCTCTGGATGCGACCTCTGAGATCTTATCTATCTGTGCCATTGATCTTTGAAGAAATACGAAGAACGGTCAAAACCCTCTGTCAGATCTTGAAAAGACGTCTTGGAGAGAAAATGTTGTTTTTAGCCTTCAACTTGCAAAATATAATAATGAAATGGGTCACCTATGCTTGATTATATAATGATTGATGCCTGAATGCATCAAGTATGGGCGCCAACTCAGGGTTGAAGCATGAATTAGCCTGATCTAGAGTTTTGAAAGTTGATTTCCACTGATTGTGGGACGTTTGGCTACTTTTTCCTCCAAAATCTCTTAACTGAAGTCAACAAATCACTCTTTGACCTTTTAGGCATCCTTGAGTTTGAACACTTTTTCATAATTTTTTTTTATGTTGAAGTGCCTTTGTTTGATCCTTTCTCCTAGTCATTTGCTTGATCTTTAGTTGATGCTGACATATTCGCTGTTGAGATGGAACAACCCTGATTAAATGTGCCTAGGAGTTGAAAAGCTCAAATATTGAATCTGATGCCTTCCAATCAGGGGCACCTTTCCTCAGCAAGGGCACTTTTAGCTTCAAACTTAGTCAATTTCTTGATTATTCTTTAATTTCATCATTTTTGACCCTCCATGTTCTGATTTGGGATCACTGTTGACTAGTGAGTCTGACGATCTCGTCGAAACATGGGGTGGACAACCAACTCAATCTTGGAAAGGATGACTGATATCTCAGCTCTTTAAAGTCAGTTTAGGTTCTTCAAAAGCTTGGTCGCCCCTGGCTAGCAGGGGTGCCTTTGGATTTTTGACTTACGATTTTCATGTTGTCAACCTTCGAGAGTGGCTCTAGTTTGATCTATGTTGTCAGGTGTTAGATTACTCTGTTGTCTTTGCTAACAATGTTGTTGTTGAGACCGATCATAACTGAGAAGATCATCTTGGAGGTAACTAAGCTCATAAGCTACATCTGACTGCCCAAGAAAGTGAGCTCCTTTCTTCAACAAGGGCTCTTTTGACCAACACTTCACCAATTTCTTGGCATTCTTCCTTCAGCTTTGACCGTTAGGTGTTTTCTGCTTGATCTCTACCTCTGATTGCTTGATAGGTCCTATAGATGCATAGTTGGATTGATCGTGAAGTTGAGAGAGAGCTGAGAAGATGCCATGTATATAGCAGTGGTTGGAAACTTCATTAGGTGCTTTAGATTCAAGGGCGCCCCTGGCCAACAGGGGTGCCTTTGCTTTGTTATGCATTGATTTTTCACTCATTGTACATGCTCTAACAATCAACCGTTGTTGTCATTTGATATGTCTTGCAAACTGGCTGATAGGTTCGTTGTGAGGCTGTGTTGCTATTGAAAAGATCAACTGAAGACAAGTCTTCTTGAAAGTGACATCAGGATCTCCTTGTTCAAGGCACCTTTCTTCAGTAGGGGCGCTTTTGCCAAGTGTAATTGCTTGTCCTCCTTGGTAGCAAGGCGGCGGTTTTTCTAGAGTTAGTCATTTTTGGCATTTTCTGATTTTAAGAATCCACTTCGTGAGATAGCATCTTTTCAGAGTATTTTTTCCATGGTTTCTTCATTGAATATTTTGAAGCTTAACTTTCAACACCTAGTATTGGCCAATCTGCCATTAATGGTTGTGAAGCTCCTAACTTTATTCCTAAAAAATGAAAATAGACCCACCAGAGTAAAACTAACTTTTTGGTGATTTTGACTTGATGAGTGTGGTCGTGAAGTCAATTCATCCTATCAAAATCATTTTCAATGAATTTTGAAAATGTCCTATTTTTTAGGGTTTTCCTAAAAATAGGGGTTTGAAACCCTAATTTTTAAAATTTTAGAATTTTGCACACATGTTCCTTGACATATACCCACAAAAAAATTACCTTTTGTTTGACTAAAACATACTTTTGACAACATTTTTACATGACTTAGATCATTTTAACAAAAATATCTCTTAAAAGTAATTTTTTTTTGGGTACAATAGGAACCATGACAAATGTAACATGTATGAAATAATTGACAAAATTATTATGGTGAACAAACTAGGTGAAAAAAAAAACATAATGGTGGATGATAAAATTTCCAATAGGTAGGACAATATGCTACATGTTGAAACTCAGATGTGTTATATGATAGGATTTTTTTAATTGATAAAAATATAAGAAGGCAACTCCTTTCTACAAAAGAGACATAATTGTGAATCAAAAGGTTAGAGGGTGATAAAACATTCAAAAACAAAAAAATGGCAAAACCCAAGATTTCTTGAAGGAGCTTGATTGATTACAAATATTTTACTTCACCTATATAATAAAAGAACAAAATGAATACAATTATGAATACTAGAAAAATAAGAGAAGGTAATCCATAAATTACCAAGTCTTTGATTTTAGTCATTAGTAAAACGCCTTCTCCAAATATTTTTTGGTTTTTATCCCTTTTGAGTTGTTGGAGCTAAGAAAGTTGTCGATACAATTTTCTTAAAGAGTTTTGGAGAGTGGTAGGGGGAAGGTATTTAGTTTCTTATTATTGCAAATAAAATATTTTTTGTTAGCTACTTGTATTGCCTCATGAATATGCTTTTTTTTTTCCTAAATTAAGGATGTAGTCAATTACCTTAGTGTGGTTTTTTAGGTTGTAACTAAAGTAGAGATAGTTTGCATTATCTACTATAAATCTGTTCAACTTCCATAAGCAATTTTATTGTTGATGTCTCAATGTGGCCATGATTTTCAAGGGACTTTCAAAAAGATCTTTGATAAGGTCCTTAGTGTGTTTTCCACTTTGAAGGATTGGATGGTGAGTAGGGATGTGTGGGGAATTTCTATTTAACACATGTTGAGAAGTATTATTACTTTAGAGTGGGGGATTGTGATAAGCTCTATGTTGATTAAAAGCATTTTAAGTATTAGAATAGGGAATCAACATCAAGGAAGATGTTGATACAATTTGCGTAAAGAGGTTTGTAGAGTGGTGGGGAGAAGGTGTTGCAAATATAAGCTTGTTTCTTTGTAATTATTTGTATTGCCTCATGAAATTGCCACTTTCTTTTTTCCAAGGTAAGGATGTACTCAATTACCTTGGTGTGGTTTTCTATCTTATTGTAGCTAAAGTAGAGATAATTTTAAACAATCTACTATAATTATTTTCAAATAATGTAAGCAATTTGATTGTTGATGTCTCAAGGTGGTCATGCTTTTCAAGGGACTTTTAATAGCATTTAGCTTTGGAAAAATATTTAGTGTGTTATGTGTTGTCACTTTGGGGGAGTATGAGAATGGGAATATCATATGAGACTTTTCTATTTAACACAACAAGTTGATGTTGAATAAAATGGATACTGAGAGGGGGGGTGAATCAGTATCCACACAGACTTATTGAAAAAATATTTACAACTTTATTCCAACACAAAATATTAAAGTAATAGTCTAACATTAAGTTCCACAACACATGAACACCATATTTTATGTGGAAAACCTAGAGTGGGAAAAACCACGATGATCATTAACTCACAATATATAAAATATCAATACCAAAAGTGAGAGGCTCACTTCCACATACAAAAGCTCATTGCTTACAAGGACTTACTGTCCAAAAATGGAGGCTCACTGCCTACAGAAAAGTAAACATAAAATGGCTAACCACTAGAGTTGAACTGAGAAGATACACCACATGTGCAAGTTCAATTCCTTTGATGCTTAGTGTATTCACTAATCTTCAATCACTGTTTAGAAACTTCATTCATACACTTCATTCATACACTTCGTTCATACACTTCTTATTCTTTTCACATTCACATTCAATTCTCTTCATCACTTCCTCGCTTCTTCTCTTCGTCTGCTTCTCATCACATTCATTACTCATCTTCTAACCATCTTATATATATATATATATATACCCGATATATCCATATAGCTTGATCGAAGCAAAACATATTTTTTAAGATGATAACATGTTGGCTTCATTACAAGAGTATTTCGCTCGTGTCGGCCAAGATTATCTTAATACCGAAATGCAATCTCAAGAACCGATGCTAGCATATTACCCGATCATATGAACGTCTGAAAAATACATACATACGCGCTTCCAACCGTTATAAGCCTTTTTCAAAAACCTCAGATTATATTGATTATCAGAGAAGATATTTGGACCAACATACTTGAGATACCAGATTAAATATCGGACGAGATAAGCGTGATCTTCACATCGGTACTCAGGATCGAACCAACATGGTGACATCAATGCCAATATATGAAAAACTTTCAACAATCCGCCCCTTTGTCATTTATGGCAACATGTGCAAAAAGGTCCAAAAAAATTCTCCAAAACAAAAATTCTCCAAATCTCTTCCAAATCTCTCCCCCTTCAACACCAATGGGAAAGGGTGCCAAAAAAAGATAAAAACATAGTGACATCCAGCATTTGAAGATTTTCATTCAAAATTTCAAAACTTTTAAAAGAAAACTTTCAAGTATCCAATTTCTCAAACCAAAAAGACTATTTTCACTTGGAACACGTTTTTGTACCTTTCTTTGATCACATGAAACAATGTCTACCATTCCAATATTGTTGAATCCATTCTTGCACACACACTATCCAATACAACCCAACAGTGTGAAGGAAGATGACCAGTTTGCGGATGAACATTATTTCTCATAGTCTTCTGCATCAGAGAGTATTCTAGAAAGATGGTCTAATTGGACCTCAACCACTTCCTTAAGAAGCTAGAAAGTATTTACTACATCATCCCTTTTCCTCTGCACAATGATAATTTCAGCCTGAAGCTCACCAATTCTCAACCTTTTCTTCCCTTCTTTGTCCTCAAAAATATCAAATTTCCTTCCAATGTTGTTTACTTCAGCTTCTATTGCTTCAATTCTGCTTCAAAAGTTGTCAACTACTGTAGGCCATCAAAGACAATACTTGTATATGTCTTTCATTTCTTTCATGCATTTCTTTGTCTCTACGATCAACTCAGATAACTTTTTCTTTGCCTTTGAACACCTCTTTTCAACTAAAGCTTCCAGCTTACATCCTCTCAGACCTTCAAGCAACATTATCTCTTCAACTATTTCAACTAAATTTTAAGGTAAGAATTCAGAAACATTAGATACATCAATACCTTTACGAAGTAGATACTCAACTAAAGCATCATCAAATTTAAGTCTGTCAACGAGTGAGGCCGTACTCCATACATCACCAACTTTCTTCATTTTTACTTGTATTATCATGGATCAAAAGATTCATATCCAGCCAAAGTTTCTTCTTCTTCTTTCTTTTCTTCAAAGATAGTAGTGACATTTTCGGAGACAAAATTTCTTTTCTCCAATTCTGGAGGAGAATTTCTAGTAACTACTTCCAATTCCTTCATCCTAAAGGAAGAACCTTCCTCAAATCGATTCACCATGACTTCACCAGAGCTCATCACATTCCGCAATGATAAGAATTTTTTTTTGCATGCACTTGCTTTATCCTCCAAGTTTTTCAAGAGCTTGAATATTTGTTTTGCAACGGGAATCCTAGATTCCCACTCAACATCTTTCTTTCCTGATAGGGATTTCAGAAAATAAATCACCAAACATGTAAGAAAGGACCCAAAACGGAATGGGCATCTTTCTCCTTGTGTCATTTGTATATTCTTGGTAAGATTCTCAAGAATTAGCTTACACAGATCAAATTGTGCATTCTCTTTTACCATTTTATGCGCCAGATAAACTGCAATGGCCGAAGTAGAGCCTTCACAATTTATGAAAAATATTTAATAGGAAAGGTCGTATGAAACATACCTAATTGAGGCATCACCAATAGTGTCAATCAATAGTGATTAGAGGTCCTTATCGACTCCGATCATTTCTTCCACTTCCTTGTATTTTATTGTTTTTCGTCTAGGAAGTTCTCCAACGTTGCGTAGTCTGATAACCGCTTCGATTACTTCTTTCATAATGAGATAAGGCTTATCCAATATAATTCTACCATACTTGGATTCTATTAGAAGGAACAAGATGAATTATTTTTTAGCAAACCAAGAGAATTCTCCCCATATATCCAAACCTAGGGTTTGTATGCTCTGTAGATCGTTTGGTTCCAACCCTAATTCCAGCCTCTTTATTTTCAGTCTGGTATTCTCATCATTTGTTTGCTTCAACTCCTCACTCACTTCTCTATATCTTTCCTTGAATTTATTTCATTTCTCTTTTAACTTCCAGATACAATCATTTGCTTCATCAAGATTTTCCTTCAGGTCTCCGTTTTCAATTTCAACCTTGTCAAGATCTTCAAGCGCATTCCAGAGTTCTTCTTTATCCATTTGTTCAATCTGTAGGATCTCCTTCAAGCTGTTAAACTTCTCTAGAGGAAACAAAACTCTGATACCAATTGAAAAACTAGATGCTGAGAGGAGGGGGGTGAATCAGTATCCACACAAACGTATTGAACAAATACTTAAAAAATTATTCTAGCACAAAAAAAATCAAAATAATAGTCTAACATTAAGTTCCACAAACACATGAACACCATATTTTACGTGGAAAACCTAGAGTGGGAAAAACCACGGTGAGGATTAACTCATAGTATATAAAGTTATATCAATACTGGAAATGAGAGGCTCACTGCCACATACAAAAGCTCACTGCTTACAAAGACTTACTATCCAAAAATGGAGGCTCACTGCCTACAAAAAAGTAAACATAAAATGGCTAATCGCCAGAGTTGAACTGAGAAGATACACCACATGTGTAGGTTCAGTTCCTTTGATGCTTAGTGTATTCGCTGATCCTCAATCACTGTTCAGACATTTCGTTCATACACTTCTTCTTTTTGCATTCATATTCACTGCTCTTCATCACTTCCTCGCTTCTTCTCTTTGTCTGCTTCTCATCACATTCATTACTCATCTTCTAACCATCTTATATATATATACCCGATATATCCGTATGCATTGATTAGGTTGGCTTGATCAAAGCAAAACATATTTGTCAAGATGATAACTTGTCACCTTCATGACAAAAGTATTTCACCTATGTCAGCCAAGATTAGCTTAATACCAAAATGCAATCTCAAGAACCGATGCTAGCATATTACCCGATCATATGAACATTTGAAAAATACATACATACATGCTTCCAACCGCAATAATCCTTTTTCCAAAACCTCATATTATATTGATTATTGAATAAGATATCCAAACCAACATACCAGATCAAATGTCGGATAAGATATGCATGATCTTCACACTGGTACTTAGTACCAGACCAACATGGTGACATCAATGAAAACATATGAAAAACTTCCAACAGTTGAGAAGTATAATTACTTTAAAGGGGGTTTCAATAAACCCTACACTAATTAAAATCATTAAAATAGGGAATCAAAATTGTTTTGGAAGTAGAAGTTACAAAATCTCTCTAGGGTTAAGTGTTAGGGTTAGAAGACATATATCTAACAAGTTAAATGCAGATTTGATCAATACAGAGAAATAAAACACACACATAAAATTATAACACAGAGAATTTAACATTGTTCACCCAATATGGCCTACATCCACCAAACCACAACCATCCAATGATTTTATTATCCAATGCAAAACATATTACAATATTGCGAATAATGCCATACTATAACTTCCCATCCCAACCACTTATAACAAGCTTTCAGGAGTTTCCAGAAATTAGGGTTTACAAAGTCAACTTTTTTCTTTTTCGATGATGAAGCAAAAAAAGGTGATTTTTTTTTCTTGGGGGTTGTCGCCCTCGAACCCCTGCTTTTCGGGGGTTGCCGCCCCCAAACCCCCACCCAAGGCCTGACTCAGCACCAAACCCTGATGAGGATACATGAAGGGTGTACAATATTGCATGATTAGTCGCCACATATGAACATTAAGGACTTGTGTTGGTTTTTCATTCTCCTCTTCAAATTTATTGAAATGGAAACTAACAAAAATACTAGTATGAGTTCTTGGGAAAGCAAGATTACCTAAAGGTTAGAAAATGACTTGAGTTGAGGTTAAGTGGTGGTACATTATCTTCTCATTAATGAATTGATTTTGATTTTTGGTGCTTAGAGGATCGGGGTGACCTTGCAAATTTTGCATTCTATTGGGAAGAGTTGTTTTCCTTCTTTTGTAAACTTTAAGAGGAGTTGTTAGAGAATGTAGGCATTCATATTTGTAATATTGGAGTTATCCTTTTATATATTTGTAGAGGAGTCTATTGTTACTTCTATTTATCATTTGTGTATGAATTGTAATTTACAAAATCGAGAAAGCAAGCTTACAAGACCTTAATTCATTACACTTGGGGTAGAAATTTCGTTCTTACTTTGAATCTTGTATCACCTTGAAAAAATCAAAGGTGTTGATGCCAATTCTTTGATTGTTTTTCACCATTGATTTTATTTTCTCCTTGACATTTCTAGTAGTACTAGATCATGCTTATTGGAAATATCATAACTTTTTATATCTAAGCTTATGATATAAGCCATTAAGGTGTTTTATGAAAAGATATTGTGTAGGAGTTGAGAAAATACAACTTTACAAACCTCGAAGATCACCTGCATGCAAATAACTTGTTACAAAAGAAGAGATGAAAACAAACAAGCAAGGGTTCTTTGAAAACTGAAAATGTATATATCAGAGAGAATGAGAGAATGAATTGATATGAAATACAATGGGATCAATCCTTATAAAAAAGAGATCATGCAAACCCTAATAAAACCCTAATAGAAGCCCTAATAGGAAAACATTTAATAATTAATATAATTATTAAATGTCACTTTATACAAACTAACGTGAAATGTTAAGAAGGGAATAAAGGTAACTTAATCAACATAATTAAGTTAAAACCTTTACTCTAACACCCCCCCTTAAGATGAGCAACAGTGCAGCTACAAACAAATGCAATAAAACAAAGGTAACTACAATGCAAGAAGGCAAACATGGGTCCCATCAACTAGGCCAGATCAGGTACCCAAATACAACCAAATCTCTATAAAGAGGAGAAATAGAGAAAACCTCATGGAAAAAAGCTCTACTCCAAAAAGAGATGTAGAAGGCCAAGAAGAAGAACATCACTGAAGCAGAAAAGCTGCAAACAACTGTCGAAAGATGACTGCTATGGTGCTGAAGAACCTCCATTGAAAATAGGATGATCAGGAACAAGAAGACAACAATCTGCATAAGTGCCCATACGACACTACTCGAATCAGATGGAAAACAAAGGCAAACAAAGGCAAACACCTAGAATGAAGATACAGATGACACAAGAACCAATAGTCTGAAACACTGATCAACTGAGAATGAAAAATTCCTTCCAAGGCGAAACCAAGGAAGAATTAGTATGAATAGTAGAATACCCCCCATAATGCTGAACTGGGAGAGCCTGACAGATCCATTGAAATGGTGTGAAACACCGTGTAGTGCATGAGGAAGAAGAAACAACATTTGAAAGTGCACAAGAAAGCACCTGCAACTGAAAAAGTGGTGTGCAAAACAAAACACACATGCATGAGGCTGGAATCATATGGATCCATGGTCGTCGTGGAGGGACACTCACCGGACAAAGGTGTGATGGAAAACAAAGACAAACTACACAACCCCCCAATGGTATGGATTCACTGTCATCGTGGAGGGATACTCACCGGATAAAGATATGATGGCAAAACAAAGACAAACTACACAACCCCTCATAGCACTTTAGAATAACAGTGCGAGTACAAAATATGGCACAACCTTATGTGCAAAATCCCCAAAAGATGCATGTACAATAGTGTGACACTTTATCTTAGTGCGTTTATATAAAAGATAACTTACAAATGATGCTCAAAATGTCCTCAAAGGACAAAAAACTGGAAATACATGAAGAACAACAAAAAATAAAGCATCCCATGCAAACAAAAAGTTTCCAAGAGCAAATATGTCCAGGTAATCCACTAGAGTGTGAAAACACAAATAACTGAATAAAATATACTTAGAGTGAAATTTGAAAAAAGTGCATGGATGAAACTGAAGAGCTCTGAAATATGGTTCCAATGTTGCTGAGATTGCGAAAAACAGAGAAACTGATCAAAAGTTATGAGCTTGAGATTGAAAATAACCCCTTTGTCTTCAAATAGCTGTAGAATGCACCAACGAAAAAAAGAACTGATGAGACCCACACCACTGGAAAGATAAGAAAACCAGCTTTCTGACGATATCTCGTTTGCCAAAAAACAATATCGTATGCCTAAGTTACGGCCTCTGGAATAAAATAGCTCCAAAGAGGGAAAAAAGCCAACGCTAGGTTAAATTTGCGGTCATACGACCGTCGTAGCAAAAAGACTGGGTTAAATTTGATGGCCAAACGGCCGTCACCGTAAAAGTGCGATAGGGCTTATTTTGGAAAAAAATGTTTTTTAAATAAAAAAAACAATAAAAAAAATGACAAAGTTAATTTAAAAAAAAATTAATAAAAAAAAGGACAGGCCGCATGGGGGCCGCCGCCTGCCAAGGTGGCAGGGTGGTACCCATGCGGTACCGTCGGCCCTGCAGAGGGCCGACGCCCAAGGGGACACCACCTGCCATAATGGCAGGCGACGGTACCCTTGGTACCATCCTTGCAAGCACAAGTGGTACCCGCAGATTGACAAGCCTTAAAACTGTGAAAATTTTTAAATTTTGATTTTTTGATTTATTTTTTAAAAAAATCAATGAAAAATTTTGCAGGAGAAATAAATATTTTTTTGACGAAAAAAGAAATTTCTGAAAAATAAAAATTACCAGGCAGGGGACGGCCGTACTGCAAATTTTTTTTTGCTTCAAATTTCGACTTTGTCCAAAATAGATGAATGAACAGTTGATTTAGGGGTTTTGGACCGCTGCGGACGCAATGGCGAGGTCCGTTTGAGCTGAAAATGCTTCAAAATTGCAGATATGCCCTGGATCAAGAAAACAAACCCCAAACCCTTGAAACTCCAAAAATCTTCAAAACAAGAACAAGAAGCAGCAGGTGTGGAGCTCTGATACCATGTAGGAGTTGAGAAAATACAACTTCACAAACCTCGAAGATCACTTGCATGCAAATAACCTGTCACAAAAGAAGAGATGGAGACAAACAAGCAAGGGTTCTCTGAAAACTAAAAATGTATATATCAGAGAGAATGAGAGAATGAATTGATATGAAATACAATGAGATCAATCCTTATAAAAAGGAGATCATGCAAACCCCAATAAGAAAAACCCTAATAGAAGCCCTAATAGGAAAACATTTAATAATTAATATAATTATTAAATGTCACTTTATGCAAACTAACGTGAAATCTTAAGAAGAGAATAAAGGTAACTTAATCAACATAATTAAGTTAAGACCTTTACTCTAACATATTGTATTGGATTTGAGAATTTCATTCAACATTTAATTGTCAGTTCTTTTTGATTTGTTTGTTCTATAACTTCCTAAGCCATACCACAAGAGACTTTTAAAGAATTTTAGAAGGAATAGGTGCTAAGAGGAAATATGAAACTATTAGATGTCATGTGGGATATTTATTCTCATTTGCACAAACCACACTAAATGATTTTTATGGGATGGAAATAATTGTACTTGTTTATGAAAAAGCTATGGGTAGAAGTGCCTTAAGTGATCATCGTGATGAACGTCTACAAAAGGGGGCATAACATTAGTCACAAGGGAATGTTGTTAAAAGGAGTATAAGGGTGAGGGGAGTCTTTAAATTAGAATAGGTCAAGGGGTCATTGGATGAGGATGAGGGAATTTATTTTTAGGAATAGTACTACAAATAATAAGTGTTAGGTACGATGATTTTGAGAGTTCTATTTTTAATTTTGTTTTGTAAGTTGTGGGCATGGGGCACACTCCCAAATATATAAATCGATTATAAAAATGAAATTTTGCATCAACCTTTAAGTAGGGGTGCTTCAAAATCATACATTTCCTCATAAATTTTTTTTTTTTTTTTATGATCTTAACATCATTTGATGCTTGAGTTTTGGGGGTGGGGTCTTCTTCCACTTTACCTTTGTTCATTCATTCTTTGTTTGAAGAAATGACTTTGAAATTTATTTATTTATTTGGAGTTATCTTTCATTGTTTCTAGGAACATTCAAATGTTTCTAATGAGACTAGAGAGACCTTAGAATCAACAGTTTTGACGATTGAATTCTCTAGTTGGATTGAAGAGACCTTTAAGATATTGCCTTCAAGAGAAGCCTCATGCAAAACCCCAATAATTGAGTTTTGGAGAATGTGTGAAAGAGAATTATATGACTTCGTAGAATGTGTGAAGGAGAATTATATGACTTTGTAATGACTTTTGAAGGAGCTTGGAAAGATACTAAATCATTTGGAACATTTGATGGAATGACATAATGGTGTGATCATGCCCCAATCCACCAAGTGGGCTTACCACTTAAAGTGTCTTCCCAAAACATGAGCTTGCAACTTCTGGCATTGAGGAATAATATAATCAGTTGACTCCGGCATCTGTTGCCCAGCTTTAGAGAGATAGATTTCTGCAGGAAGACCTTTAAAAAAATCCATTTCCACACATATTTCTTTTGAAGTGCAGTGATACTTGCCTATGCTCTTATCAATGGCCCGTAGACTCTCCAACTCCCATAATTGCAGAGGAAGGTAAAGTAAATGTACCCAAAGAAAGGCAGAAAAGAATGATTCGGTTCAGATTCAGTTCATGGATCGAAGGAGGGGAACCGGGATTTCATGTATAAAAATATTCCATTGAAGAATCAAGGACCATTTGTAAACACCAAATCTTTATCATCAAGAGAGCCAAATTCAAGGACAAAGAACCCTTGGCACAAGGAAAAATACTAATTTCTTCCACCATACCTTCTTTCCATTTTTTCATGATCCAAGAATGGAGATCGCGAAGATTTGACTATGTCTTTGTAAATGGAGGGCATAATTCTGCAAAAATTCCTCCCTACCCCTGATAAAACCGTCCAAATAAATCTTAGGGACAAGCGCAGTGCGCCGATAGGAAGAGGATAGCTCAGGTTTCCGGTTGCGCTAGGAGGTGAAGAATCTGAGGGAAGTGCCACTGACAGGGATTTAGGCAAGCTTGATTGCAAGCCGTCACCACTAGAAGTTGAAAAATCCTTATTCAGCACCTCCCTGAAGTTGTGTAGCCCTTCCATATTCCGCCATAAGTCCAGATCCTCTGAGCGTAGCAAGTGAAGGCTAAAATAACGAGCAAGAGGCATGTTATCAGAGTCGCCATTATCTGACGCTTCTCGTGTACCACACGAGCCTGTATTTGATCCTCCATTATGGCACGAGCTAGGGTTTGAAGAGCTCACATGAAGCATTTCGAACCAGAGGATTTGATGAACACAAGGAATATTTTAAAAAATGATTATTTTAAATATCCATAAAAGATGTAAAATAAAAATTATTTAGGGGACTTGTAAGTTGTGTTTGTAGAGCTTTCTATGACATAAGACTAAAGGGACCTAAACTCTATCAAGTTGGGTGATAGACGTTGTATTTACTAGGAGAAAAAATCGAAACGTTTTTGTCTTGTTAATTTGGAGTCTATTTGAGATATATCTTTTTTAAGTTGGATTATTGGATGAGATAAATGAATTATTATTTATGGTAGTATAAATTTAAGTTAATTTAAATTTATTATTGTATTAATAGAATTTTAAAAGAGATTGAAAGATGTGCATCATAAATTTGTAGATTACAAAATAAAAGTGTAAACATGACAAACTAGATACATAAATGAAAATAGTAGAAAATAAAGAATCTAACATAAGAGGATCAAGCTCATTGTCTAGGACAGTATTATAGTTCTTCTTACATGTTGTCCCAATTTCACCTTTTCATCTAGAAAAATGTAAAATTTAAAATTTTCACTAGATTTCAAACCCTCTTGCACAACAAGAAACAAGGACAATAGAAGCAACAAACTAGGGGATACCAGATGATATAAAAATGTTAAAAATAATTTAATCTATTATTTTGAAATGGAAATAAAAATGATAAGAGAAAGATAAGAGGATGCAAATCCACATGCGAGAAAAAAATCTAAATGCAGACTTGCAGCTGAGAAGAGAGGAAATGTTGGGGTTTCTTAGGAGCTTAATGGAATGGCCAAGCCCCTATTTTGGTCTTTCAACATCCATGGAAATCCAAAAAGATATACAAATAGTGCATTATTTTATCCTAAGTGTGTCTAGGAAGGTAAAATTAGTGACAAATCTAAGAATTCCACTCCCAAGTCTACAAGGAATGACAAACTAGTGTGTGTGTGTGTATAGAACAACAAGAAAGTGAAGATTCAAATGTGCAATGCAAAATAATAAAGGATTTAACTACAATAGAAATACAAATGAGAAAGAAAGAGAAAAACAAGAGCAATACCACTTCAAATGCTTGGAGGATCCAAGAGAGATAAAGCTATTGGTAAATGCTACAATACCTTGAAAGGAGTGTTGTAGAATGTTGGTGTTTCCACATGAGGAGTTGCAATACCAAAGAGTACTAAGAATAATTCTAAGATTGTTGGTATGAGATTAAGAATGTGAGAGACTGAAAAATTGAGTGTGATTTAATGAGAAATTCATTCAACATAAGAGAATAAAAGGGAAAATTGGGTGAGTTTAAGGGCTCGGGAGCTACTCAGACTTGTTGCAAAGTAGTTACCATCAAATCAAGCAAGTAGAAGGTGGTGAAATGCTAAAAAAATGGTCGTCAAATAAAAAATAGTGTGGGATGTTATCACGTCACATAAGCATTTTCATGCCATGCTAGTGTCTACCCTTAGGGACACTATCAATCAAAGAAGTCTTTATAGGCTTCACAAGACATAAGGCTAGGTGGAAATGATACAAATATAGAATAAAACATTGATGCAAGGGAATGACCAACCAACTAGGGTTCTTCTTGTTATAACCCTTTGCTTTCTTGACACAATTTTCCAATGAGTTCAAAAGGAATGCTAATCAACAAATTATGACAAAAATTATTGAGGGTAAAGTGGTAATGAAAAAACATTTTTATCGACCTTCCAATGTAAATTATTTAATGAGAATCCAACATATTTGGTCCCAAGGGTTAGGCAAATTCTCTCTATTGAAACCATTGTGGAATTTGATAACAAATTACATAAACATTTGCATGTCATTCTAGTGTCTACCCTTAGGGACACTATCAATCAAAGAAGTCTTTATAGGCTTCACAAGACATAAGGCAGGTGAAAATGATACAAATATAGAATAATACCTTGATGCAAGGGAATGGCCAACCAGCTAGGGTTCTTCTTGTTATAACCCTTTGCTTTCTTGACACAATTTTCCAATGAGTTCAAAAGGAATGCTAATCAATAAATTATGACAAAAATTGAGGGTAAAGTGGTAATGGAAAAACATTTTTATTAACCTTCCAATGTAAATTATTTAATGATAATCCAACATATTTGGTCCCAAGGGTTAGGCAAATTATCTTTATTGAAACTATTGTGGAATTTTATAACAAATTAACCTTTCTTCAAGAATTTGTTCATGCTTTCCTCATCCTTAACTTTTATTTGTTGATGAACCTTTCACCCTTCATATTTGAGCCTAGTAGTGGCACTATGACTTCCTTAGTAAGCTCATAAATAACACCTCTAATTTTAATGAACCTCTTATTCTATGATTCAACAAATTATATTGAAAGAGTTTGATTTAAACCATTTAAACATTCAAGATATAAAGCAATACTTATACCTTCTTTACAAATATGTCACACAGTCTTATCATTTTTAATCTCCTCATAAGAGCTTGTCTTTGTCCTACACCTATCACCTCCCATTTTCAAACTCATAGAGACAAAGAGTTATCTGCTAAGTTGATGGAATACAATAGAATTCCTACAAAAGAGAATTCAAACAAACCATCCACTAACATTAATGGGCCATATGGCGAGAAAATCCCACATCATAGTTATGTGATTTTTGAGTTTAGTACCAATCCTCATTGTAATTCCAACTTGATATTTTGTTAAAATGGAAATAATTAGTGAAATTGATGGTATGAGAGTAGTACCTCAAAGCCTTCTCTTTATAATACCTCTTATAAATCTACCAATTAATGATCTCAACTATCAAATATAAGTTAATTCGATAATTATGTCTAGGATTCTCTAAAATTATAAAGCTAAAAATATAATAATTTGAGAGAATATTAAGCCCCCCTTCAACCTTATGAATCTTAATGAACTTGCTTGAGGTCATTTTTAATCAATGAAGATAGCATTAGGAAGATCAATAACCCTACGCCAACAATGCCAATGAGATATTGATTCTTGGTAAATATGAAGGATTTCAAAATTCACAAGGCTGTTGATTAGTCTCTAAATGTCATATATGTTTATTAACTCTAATATTCTATGTAGAGACAATAAGACATAAAAATGCTTCAATAATAACTTTGGAATTCCCCCAAATTTGTATGTTTTGCATACTTGTAGAGAGCCATTTTCATACCCTAGAGAGCTATGGAAAATTCAAATTTATTATTAGTCTTAACACTCAAGCCTCTAGAGTATGCAACAAAAATTTCCCCCTTGTGTTATCTACTAATGCCCCCACCACTAGTTAACACAGGGTTTCCTTTAGAAGCTCCATTGAAATTCAAATTAATTCAACCAGGGGGGTTCCCAATGAGTGTTAGCTCGAGCAATTATTTTTCTCAGGTCCACAATATTCATATCTTTATTAGTACCCCAATATTTTACAATGCAAAACTCTTTGGGATGAGGAAAAACTTCCAATTTCATGATTTTAGAGTTGTCACATTTTTAATTAGGAATTTAGAGAAGGAGAAGAACACTTCCTCAACACTCCTAGTGTCATAAAAATGTGCATGGAGAGGAGAATGCTTCCATATTTTCTTGATAAATGGGTGAGAGAAGGGAGAATTCCAATTTTCCACAAAAATGTTCATAGTACTATTCATAACCTAGGAGATATCAAACTTCTATAAAAGTTATGTCCCACATGGACCTAGAGAACTCACAATAGAAAAATAGGTGGTTAACCATTCCTTCCTCGTTTTGACATAAAACACATCTATATGATAGATGAAATCCCCTCTTTTGTAAGTTATATTGGGTGAGAATTTCATCATGAGCAACAACCCACAACAAAAAAATGACTTTGGAAGGAAGTTTGTGATTCTAGATATTCTCCAAAAGGAATTAGAATTAGGAGTGTCCACGAGTAGTTTGTAAGTAGATCTAATTGAAAAAATACCCTTGTTGTTTTGGGTCCAATGAATTTCATCTTCAGAAGGGAATATTAGAATTATGTGGTCAAGGAGCCTATTTTGTAGTTCGCTGGTAGTAGTGATCAACATACCCTAGTATTGAAAATAATATTGAATGTTTTTCCATTGATTCATTAAGACTTATTTGTAAAATTAATATTTCACAAGAGAGCCAAAATGGTTGATTGAAAGACTATGCAGGAAAAAAAAAAGTGTGGTGGGACTTAAGAAGTTGTTGATCCTGCCAATAATCCTCCCAAAACCTTATAATCATCCAATCACCAATCTTCCATCTGGTTCCTTTCCTTAAAATCCCCTTGGAGTTCAGAATATTTTTCCAAATTATGGAGCCCTTGGGAATAAAATTAGAAAGGAATATATTCACCTCTTCATTTGTTAAAAAAATAGCTTTCATGATAGTGGACCAATCTTTATTTCTTTTATGAGTCCCTACCGAATCTTTGCTAACAAAGCTTTGTTATTCATATGGATCTTTCTAATTCCTAGAACCCCATGTGATTTAGGATTTCAAACCTTACCCTGACTAAAAAGGGCCATTCTCCTCTTTTCCTCAAATCTAGTCCCGAGAAACCTCCTTTGGATTTGTTCAAAAATTTCAAAAAGATGCTTTGGTATTTTAAACAAAGAGAGGAAATAGATTAGAATTACTTGGAGAGAGGCTTTGTGAAGCTTGAGTTTTCCTACTTAAATTAACAGTCTTCCTTTCCATCCCACAATATTTCTTTGAACTCTTTCTAGGACACCATTCCAGAAAGTAGGAAGTTTCTCTTAATGTTTTTTTATTATGTGATAATGTCATTCTTGAGAAATGGGTTATGCTATAGTAGGGATACAATCTAAATAGCTTGGCATAAATTTTAAGAGAATAAATACCATGTATTGGATTTTTTTTTTGAGTTGGAGAGGGTTGAGATTTAATTGCAAAACTTCTAGCATAAAATTTCAAGAAAAAATATAAGATATTATAGATATGATAGTGCTTAAGAATGCTTGGAAAAATTATTTTCCAAGTTGTAATAAAATGATTTAATTAATTCATAATGTATGAATCTTAAAATAATATCTTTTGGAAGAAGAGTATGGTCGTGTAGATAGGTTGAGAAAAAAACATATAATCATTTAATAAATGTTCAAATAACACTGGTTTAATAGAAGATATAGTGTGTCCCTTTGAAGGAGGATTTTCCACATCTATAAATTGAGTAACTTATAACCTATTTTTTCTAATATCATGTTATGAATTAGGATTAATAGGAAAGTAATCATTATAATAGAAAAAATAGGCTCCTAGTCCCCTCACAATCCTAGCCCTTGATATATTCCCCTTGTGTCTTTTTAGGCCTTGGGCCCATGAGTAGAATCAAGACCAAGGGACCGAGTTTCGAGGTTATAATTCCCCATGGGGCCTTGGTCCTTGTCATATATTGTCCTAGAGTTCCAAAAATCCCTACAACACTAGGAAATTGAGCATGTTCTTTATGTCTTAGTGAAGGCTAGACCTCTAGGGGACTCTAAACCTTTAGGCCTTGTCATAAGTGCAAGGTTTGTCTTGACTCTTGCTTCCCAATTTTCATCTCCCCCTTGGTCTTGTGAGTGAATCCCAAACTGTGGAACCATGTTTTTGGTGCCAAGTTTGCTCCATGCCCTAAACCCCACATTTCCCTTCCTCCCTAGTCACTTTTTTGGGGTCCCAATCTATTTTCTCGATCCCCATGGGATCCCTTCTTCCTCCTCAATCCTCAGTCACTCCTAGGACTCACCCATCACCACTAAATGTCCCTTTGAACCCTAAAACCTTAGAGGAACCTTGCACCTTTGGGTCTAGTCCCAAGTTTTGGTTTCATCTTATGGCCCCTCCCAATCCCTAACTATTCCTTTGGTGCTCCCTATTCTCAAGTCTCTCTTGAGACCCAATCCATACTTTGTCCTAGTTCATAATCCTTGGTACCTCTTGAATCCTTGTTTGTAATCATTCTTCATACTTGACCCCTAGCGCACTTCTACATGAATTTTCAAGTCCTTATAAAATGTGGCTAGACACCATAACTATTTGATTTTTTACCAAGGTTTGTTGCACTCTAGAAACCCTCAAACATATTTTCACCTATTCCAAAAACTTTTAAATCATTATTAATGCTAAAAGTTGACTCTTGTAGATGCCAATAGTTATTTTCCCACCTAAAACACATTTTTTCAAGTTGTTGGGTGTGATTTCACATGAAGAATTGATTGATAGAGTATGGGCAACCATATTGCAATTAATGGAGGTTGTTGGAGTTCCAATCACTCAACTGAACTACAATTGATCTTTTCTAATCATTTTGAATGTTCCACCGACCTCCAAGGATTTCACATACCACATCTATAGATTTCATGAATTCCCAAATTCCCCATGATCTACTAGGCTCCAAATATGGATATCTATAAACATTAGCTCATTCTACATTTAAGGGGTGGGTCATTGAGCCAATTTTTTGGTTTGCACATGGCTCAAATAGACTCTAGAGAATAAAACACTAAAGGCCTAAGTTACAAATGGATGAACACATTCAGTAAAGAGTAGAAATGGTTTGTATTGTACCTTTCCAAGAAATGAAATACCTCCATGACTATTTCTAATGATCCAAGGAAATATTATAATCATACTTATGTATTTCCTCCTTCCACAATTATTGGCATGAATGTAATGTGGGTATTATGTGTATGTGATAACACATAATATTGAAATAGTTTTTTAATGCTAATTCCTTTATTCTATGTGGGTCATTATAGTTCTATTTATGAATTATTAACTATGTATGTTGCATGGATGTAATATTTGATTGTCATGTAAATAAAAAATAGTTATGTTAATATTTCACTTGATAGAATCCCTTTCCTCTTTGTTATTTGTGACTCTATTATCTAATGGAGTAGGCATCAATCCACATTGATGAAAGATCAAATAACTTTGATTTTAATTATTCATCCATCTTGGTCAGGTGTAGGAGTATACTAGTAGTTTAGAATAATGATGTTCATGATTCAATGCTATTAACCAAGGAAAAATCATAAGCACACCATAATCAAATAAATCATTAGAGAATCATGTACTATATGTCTACAACTTGTCATTGTGTATGTAATAAAAAAATGAAATCATCTTTGGGGATTATAATATTGTTTTCATCCATAGGAGCATGTGCAAGGTTTTACCAACTATAAAATAGGTCTTATGCAACTAGTTGTTCTTGAACTAGTGACAAGTAATGGGAGTCAAGTGTACATATGGGTATAGCTATTGATTATTATAGTCATGTTATATTTTTTTGGATATAAAAAATTGTTAAAGATATCTCTGAGAATACCCTCCTGAGTCTAAGCTAAGATCAAAGTGTAGATATTTCCATTATCCTTGACCCCCCTATATTTTGTTAACAAAACCATTTTTATCATCTTGATGATGTATCCTTGGCCTTGATGGTAAGAAAATTTTCTAAGATTGTGGACCTGAATTTTGGGACCTAAAATACGTTGCCATTATTATAGAACCAATTCAATTGGATGAATCTTATTAGCATTAGCTAGAAGTTTCCAAATCAAAGAAAATATTAATGGCTTGAGATTGAGTTGTGAACTCTACTAGTGAGTTGAACCTAGAAATATTTGGTTGTCTTGAAGGTTGCATTCTTCAAGGATTTCCTCATTTTGAGGTGGTGACTCTACTATTATGAGATCAAAATTTTTACTAATAGAGCATGCCTATTGCTGGTACGAAAAAATCTCTCTCATACTTGTTTAGTAGTAAGTGAAGGTACACAAAATTCTTTCCCCTCTTCTTCTCATCATAATGCAAAATTTGTTGTGCAAATACAAAATTTGTTATGAAGGTGTAATTTTATTTTATCCAATTATGAATTTGTATCCATGGACTTTGAGTATGATAGTGGTTCTATGACTTATACCTAATGATCCCATTATTTTAATGCAAGCCATAGATGTTATGATTATGAGTATGACTATAATTATTGTAGTGATATATATTATTCCATCTTCAATAGTAATAATCCATCTCCCATTTGTTCCTAGAATTCATAAGAAAACATGCACTCTATTGATGGACTTAGTGGGAAACAAAAATAACTAGATAATCATAATCAAATACTTGAGTCAAGGCTGAAATCTAATGTTCACCTTGTTGTCATTAAAAATAAAGTTGTTGGGTCTCATGCCATTCCCATAGACACTCCTTATAATTAGCTAGACATGTCGGGTTGATTATGGAATGAAAACCATGGTTTCTAGGTTTTTTAACCAAATTCCTAGATTTTATGGGTATGACATTCATGAAGAGAATGCACATGTTGTAGCATTTTTAAAATTTATGGATAATTTTTAGTTGGAAGATGGAGAAATGTGGATGAGGTTTTTTTAGGCCATTGTGTGAGAAGGCTTGAATACAACCTAAATTTTTATAGAACATTCCTTTGCTTCTTGGAATTACCTTGTGATTTCATTCAAAAATAAAATTTCAAGTGATCTAAACCTTGTTGCTCTTGTTTAGGAATTAACTAATATTAGATGGAAAGAGGGAGAATCTAGTATTAATTTCACTCACAAATTTCTTGATACCTCCAACATTCCAAATAGTTTCATACCTAACACATTTTATTATATTGACATGTTATTAGAAACCTATGAGATTGGTTTGAGTTCAATGTGGGAGGATTTAAAGATTACAAACCTATAATAAGATTATACATGCCTTGAATTTTTTGAAAGAATGAGGAATGATTACATTGCTAAGATTTTATCCTCACATATAAGTATTACTAATAATGAAAAGGTTATTATGAATAATAACAAAATAGATGCAATAGGCAAGATGAATACACCATTAGGTGATGATTGTGTATGCAAGTGGTAGAAGAAGGTGGGTGAAATCACAATATTGTGTCTCACTTTTGGGACAATGAAAGTTTTGGGAGAGGATAGATTTTTTTAAAACATACCTTGAAAGAAGGTATATCACTTTATACCTTTGATCTAAGCCATACTATTGATCAAAGTAAAGTCCTAAAACAATATGCTTTTACATAGTGACCTTCGATCGAAGGTCCCTGTTAGGCTTGGTCCTTCAAAAGAAGGGGTCAAACATGAAAATTTTGGCTTCTGCATCAAAATTTCCTCTAAAAATCTTGTTTCAAACCCTAGGTTGGACCTTCAGATGAACTTAACTTGACAAGATATTTTTCAAGATCATAGCCCTCGAAACGAGCTTTCGAAAAAGTATAGTTTTGGTATGTTTTCATTTTATCATGTATTTAATTTTCAATTTTTACTAAAAATAGGTTTTTCTCCAAACATCAAGCTCTTTGTTCTGCATAGGTGGAAAAATAGTAAACCATTACAAAAAAAACTCAAAAAATACTCTCGTCTTAGGTATTGATGTCCTTGTTTTACCAAAAAAAAGGATTTCGATATATACACAAGTTATGTTGGACAACACACACGTATGTCCAAATTATAGTTACAATGACTTCATAAATTAATTAAAAAAAATGTAACAAAAAAATATGAAAAAAATCCATGTCCTATATATTGATGTTGAGAATCTATATTTCAAAAATTAGAATGTTATCCTTTATAGAAAAAAAGTTATGTTCGACGACAAAAACGTTAATTTTTGAAAATGTTGTTTTCTATTTAAAACTAGTTATTAAAGGATATGTTGAAAGATTCATGATTTATTTCAATATATATATATATTTAGAATATCTACACATAAATTTCTACAAATCACTAGTCTGCATCATCTTCAAATTCTTAACGGTTTATCTGCTATAGGTCTTAGAAGATGAAGATTTCGTTAAAAATGCTGGTATAAATGTCCATCTTGGCCAAAAAGTGAGACATAGTATTGTGATTTCAACCATGCGTTGGTGCATCATATGGTAATAATACAAATGATGACATTGTTTGCACCTAAATTTAGCCAAATATGCCATCCATGGGTGATTGCAATAATGAAACATATGATGAAATTTAGTCTAAAAATAAGGTAAATGATCTTGATGTTTGTGATATAAAGGTGGACAAAGAGGAAGATGTATGCACAAGGGGGTAGCCAAATGGATCAATTTATGGAGATGATTATGATGCTTAGGGTTTGTTAGATTAAATCTCATGCTTTATTTCCCTTGATAGTGATCAATAAAGTATGTAGTAGATCATGTAGAGGTTGAAGGCCCTTCTACTTCAAGTCATGGTTCTTAATCCTTTTCCTCCTTTTCTAATGACTTGTATTAGTATTATGTCTCAACAATTCATATCATTGACACGTATGACCACAATGATAAAAAAATGACACTAAACATATTTTGCATGTTTCCATAAAGGTTTATTGTGTTTCAATAAATTTTTGTGCTCATGAGTAGGAGTATGGTGATATTTTTTTTACAACATATCATTTTAGTATTATATATAATGCAACAAGTTATAGTGATGAGATAGAAATAAAGAGGTAGTGGTATGGACTTATATCATTTGAGATGCCTCAATATAATTTTTATGCTAATGATAATAATGGATAGGTGGATCAAGTGTTTGATCTAGACCTGGAATGGATTGACATGTATGATGGTGATGTGTGATGAAAGTTTATTATCTCAGAGCTTGATAATGATAATTATGAAGTATTCCTGTATGACGAGGGTCATACTTCTATTGTAGTACATGATAGTGTGGTTGAAATAGAGTCCTTTGTATGATTCCAACATACAAGTAATAATGATGTTGAGTAGCAACACATTTGATGAAAAATAAGATCAACATGTTGCAACCTAGTTTGATAGTGTACCTAAGCTTGAGGTGTTACAATTTGGAGTGAAAAATGATATCCTTCCTTATGCTAAGTAGGGTTGTAGTTAGGTGAAATTTTATTTTCCATGTGAGTTGGAGGTGTTTTATTTTTTCTTGATTCACATAATGGGGTCAACAGGTGTAATAGACTTGAAGAAATTGATGGTGGATGTTTATTCTCATCCACATGTGATGCTATTGACCTATATCTAAGTTTTTCATCCCATATTATTGTATGCATGAAATATGGATTGTGGAATAGGTCCAAAACCTATTACTTATGGCTACCTATAGTGGTGTTTAAGATGATGCTAGCCTTCACTTCTTGGGAAATGGTCTCAAGTTGATGTATGTAGATAAAATGCATGAGTTGTTGCAACTAAGTGGTGGAAATATTTTTAATAGGCTTGTCTTTGACATAGGCAAACAACTACAAAATTTTATCCATGGCTCCATGGATCTTCATGCAAGGTTTGACCTATAATTGATTAGTATGTTTTACTTGTAGCCATATCCTTCAATTCCTTGTGATTTCATGTGATTGGCTATAAGTTATTGTTCTTCCTTGTACATAGTGTGTTAATGTCCATTTTGTCTTGTCTTATAAATGTCATCATGTTTATACAATCATGACCCTTGTTTATCATAATGAAGTGTTGTTGTCTTGGTCATTTCACCATTTTGATCTGTATTTAGAGAGAGCTAAATTATTGCTATGCTTGCATGAGGCACACCTCCCCAACTAGAGCCACCAAAATCGCCTTGATTTTTATGCCTGAAAAATTATAAAATTGGCTATATTTATGTCCTCTTTTATTATTTTGTTAATACCCAATTAGAGAAATCTCGAGTGGGACCCCATTTTTTAGTTTCTAGGTTTTCGATAAACTTAAATGTTTGTATTTATTGTTGGCCCTTTGTTCTCTTCCTAGGCTGCAAGATCCCATGGGGAATCAAGACCTATGCACTAGGTCCTTGGTTTCTAGTTTCCCCTAAAACCCTAGCTCCCACTCCTTTAAAAACTTCCCTTTGTCACTTCTAGGCTATAGATCTAGATGTATAATTGGAACTAGGGACTAAGTCTTTAGGTTCCTAGTACTTTCATGATCCTATCCCCGAATATTTTCCCTTCTCTTTATATTTTTGGGCCCTAGGCCTAAAGGTAGGTTAAGGACCAAGGAACTAAGTCTTGATGTTCGAAGTCCCTAAAAGGCCCCAACTCTTATTGTGTATTATCCCAAAGTTATGAAACTCCTCAAAACCCTAAGATGATGACTCTATGTTCTATATCCCCTTGGAGGTTAGACCTCTAGGGGAACTTCAAATATTTGCACCTTATCCTAGGTGCAAGGTCCACTCTAGCTTCCACTTCTTGATTTTCATATCCCCCTGAACCCTCTAGGTGAATCCTAGACCTTGGCACCATACTCTTAGTGTCAAGTCTACCACACTAAACCCCATATTTTCCTTCCTCCTCACTCCCATTTGTTAGGATCCCTATCACTTTTTCCAATCCTTACATGCTCCCCTCTTCCTCCCCAATGCAGGTCTATCTCAAGACTTGTCCCCCAAAAATCTATCTCCCTTCAAACCTTGAACCCCTAGAGGAACCTTGCACCTATAGATCCCATCCCATGTTTTAGTCTTCTCTTGAAACCCCTTACTAGTCCCTGATTATTCCTTAAGTGCTTCCTATTCCCAAGTCCCTATTGGGACTTGATCCTCACTTCATTAGAGTTCTTAGTCCCTCTTCACTCTTGGTCTGTAATCCTTCTCTTCATCTAACCCTTAGCCATCTTCTATGTGATTTCTTAAGTCCCTTTTAGACTTGAACTCCCACTAGGCACCATAAATGTCAAAAATTTGTACCAAGGCCTATTGCACTCCATAAACCCTTGAAATGTGTTTTCACCTACTTCAATAAAGTTTAAATTGTTATTAAAGCCCAGATTTGACTTCTATAGACACACAAATTTTTTTTCCTACTTGAAATACATATATTTAAGTTGTTGGGTCCAATTTCACATGAAGACTTAATTACTAGGGCATATATAACCTTGTTGCAATTAATTGAGGTTGTTGAAGTTTCAACCACCCAAATTGAGTTGTGGTTGATATTTGTCAATATCTCAATCCTTTTGAATGTTTCATGGAACTGTAAGGATCCCACATGCCACATTCATGGATTTCATGCCCTCCCAAAGTTGTCATAAGTTGTTGGGCACCGAATCTAAAGATCTATAAATACCAACTCATTCTACATTCAAATGGTTGGTGATTGAGACAATTTTTTGGTCTACACGTGTCTCAAATAGATTCTAGGAAATCAAACATTTGAGGTCTATGTTACAAATAAAGGAATGTATCTGGTGAAGAGTAGGAATGGTTTATAATACACATTTCTAGGCAATGTTATGTCTACATTAATGTTTGTAGTGATTTAAGAGAATATTGTCATTGTAATTGTGCATTTCCTCTTGCCATATTTGCTATCATGAATATAATGAGAGTTTGATGTGTGTGTGATAACACCTAATGCATTATAAAGTATTTATAAAGATCATTCCTTTATTCCATGTGGGCCATTATAGTTCTAGTTATGGATTGTTAAGTATGTTTGTTGTACAAATGTAATCTTTGAGTATCATGTAAATAAAAATCTAGTTTTGCTATTATTTCACCTAATGGCATCTCTTTCCTCTTTGCCATTTGTGACTTTGTTGCCTAATGGAGTAGGCAATGTCCACATTGGTGAAGGATAAAAAAAACATTTAAATAAATTTTCCATCTTAGGTATAGTTGTAGGAGTAGATTTGGAATAGTTTAGAATGCGTTGTCATGATCCAATACTATTAACCAAGGATAAATCTTAACCAAACCTAAATCAAATATATCATTAGAGAATTGTGTACTATATATCTGCACCTTACCACTATGTATGTAATAAATAATGAAATCATATTTTAGGGATTATAATACTATTGTCATCCATAGGTGCATGCACAAGGTGTTATTAGCTATAAAACCGTCTTATGTATCTAGTTGATCTTTACATAATGACAAATAATTGGGGTCAAGTGTATATTTGGGTATATTTGTTGATTGTTGTTGGCATACTATATTTTGTTTGATATAAAAATTTGTTAAAGATACCTTTGGGAATACCCTCTTGAGTCTAAGTTGAGATCAAGTTGTATAATAGACTACCCACTCTTGTTGTTGGCATTGAACCCCTATAATATGTTGATGAATGCATTTCTATTGTCTTGATGATATATCCTTGGCCTTGATGGTAAGATGTTCTAGGATTATGGATTTGCAATTTTGGGACCTAATAGATGCATTGAGAGAGTCAAGGCTTTGGTAGCCACATTTTTTTATTTCCCATGTTATATAGACTAAGAGCCTTTGTTGGGCCCTTTATGACCACATTTATGGTTACTAACATTACTTTGATCATCCTTATTATTTTCTTGATTATTTCTCTTACTATTTTGGAGGCTATTTGGTCTTGTGGGTGACTATTGGAAACCTCTAATTTTGTATTTAGAGGATTGCCACCTAAAACAAGTGTTAGGAAGATTGATATACAATACTAGTTGCACATGGTTGCATATGGTCTTAAGAAATGTCTATTTCTACATAGACCATGTATTATGGTCAAACTAAATAAAACATGTTCATTTTTAAATAGATACCACATTCTTAGAGAGGAGGCAATATGGCTAAAAAATGATCAATAAGACAAAAAGCAAACTAGGGAATTCAATCCATGCTAACACCTTAAGGGTTTAGTGGTTAGACACAACAAAATCTCCAATCTAAGGGTAGAGTACTAAAAGTGAGTTATGGACATGTAGCAAGGGCCATGTTGAAGCATGATGTAGCAAGGTTAGCCTCTACAAGGTGGAAGAGAGAATTTAAAACCCTTAGTTAAATTTTGTATAACTTCTAGTTTAACACCATAAATAATTTGAGTGACACTCACCCAACGTCTTAGCATATAAACATTCCTACAAATGATTTTTAATCAAGATAATCTATAAGAGCAAATTATTCTAACCAAAGATAACCTATAGGAGAAAATGCTTCTAACTAATGTATGCTTGATTAAAATCTAGAATTCAAAAAACAAAAGGGAGTTTTAGAGTTCATACCTCGTGAAATACTTTTGGAACAAATTTATGAAGTTATTTTCATAGGTAGCACTATTAGTTGTTCCATATCCATCAGTTCAACATTAAAGATTGATAGGAAAAGGTTTGGACATCATTATAACAAAATCTAAGCATTCAAAAGAAAAAAAAAAACCCTAAAAGTTTTAACAACATCATTTTACAATATTAGAAAGCAACATAAAGAAAAAATCCCATTGAAAAAAACATGTATCAAAGCCAAACCAACCCCTTTCCCTCCTCTCATCCAATAAGAGTTTCATCAAATTTAGAATATACAATTTTCACATTTATACCTCTACACTAGAAATTTATAATATTTTTAGAAATTTATTCTCTTTAAATTTGTTTTGTACTTTACCCAAAAATCTGAAATTTGGAGTTTGAGAATGCAACGACTATTTCCATCATAATAAATACACGCCTTTACTCATCTCCGGCATTATATTACATATATTTAAGTTTCACCTACGCCTTTCAGCAAATTGGATGAGAATTTTCGTTGATAGTCGGTCAAGATTGGCCGGTTCATAATGATAGCGATGGCGTAGTAATCAATATCTGGTTTTTTTATTAGTTTTAATTTTTTAAGATGGTGGTGAAAAGAGAATATCCATGTGCGTGTATATGCCTGTTAGCATATTCTGTCATAATATTCCTATTCTCAGAATATTATGGAGATACTTTTCGTTTGCCATTAAATGCTGCGTCTGTGGCCTGTCGTGACTCCCATTATCCATCCATCTTCACATTCACTGTACTGAAATTTAGCCCTTTTTTCCGTTTTGTAGAGATGCAGCTAATCCTCAAAGCTCTTCTTGTACAGACTCTTGCTTTGTCTCCCATTATTTAACCTTTGCTCTGTTTAAACATCAGTTTTGCAGAGTCTTCTGTAACCATGAAGTTTGGCAAAAGGCTGAAAGTGCAAATAGAGCAAACACTGCCGGAATGGCGGAACAAATTTGTGTCGTACAAGGAATTGAAGAAGCGAGTGAAGCTCATGTCAGGGGTAGAGAAGAGAGACAGCAAAAGGCCAAGGGTGGACCACGATGATCCAGGGCAGGGCAACTGGGAGATCACTCGTAGTGCAGAGGAATCGGAGTTTGTTCAGTTGCTCTACGCTGAGATCGACAAGTTCAATTCCTTCTTTGTGGAGCAGGAAGAAGACTACATCATTCGTCAAAAGGTATGGATTTCCCTCTCTTTTGATAAAACACACAGTTTCGAACTATTTGTAAATTGTTCTGTGATTTAGGGGATATTATGAATGGTTCATTTACTGATGTTTATCTTCAAAATCATTCAAGAATAAAATAGAATATAAGAATTTTACTGTTCGCGAAATAAAAAAGTCTTTGTAATTTTCAAACTTACTGAATGACTACTACCACAGGTAGGTACTTTGATTAAATTACGCTTAATCATAAAAAAATTCCAAAATCAAATCCACTTGATCAAAGCTTTTAAGCTTTTAAAGCTCTAATCTGACTTAAATACCCTTCCTGATTGAGGCAGGGGCCAGGGAGTAGGATTTTGATATCATTGCAAAAAAATTCTATATACAGAAATAACTCATTGTTTCCAATGATGAGTCCAGTTGGATGGGATGGGAAAGGATTGGGAAATTGCTTTTGCTTTTTGGGGTTTGATAAATATTGTATTTGGTGGAATTTGTTCTTCGTAACTGTTTGCTTTTTATCTTTTGAATTGATTGTGAACTTCAAGTTTGGAAGTATTTTGACATTATATTATGATACTAATATCAAGATTCAACTGTGTAGTCATTGACTCAAAATTCATGAATTTGACTTAAAAAACACAATGAAATCCTAATTTCTGATATTAGTATCATAACAAACAAATTGTTTTTGTTATTTGAAATATTGGACATCCCTAATAACAAATATTATATTGGCTGTTTACCTTCAGAAAATCTTAGATGAATAGTTGTCATTTCATATGATTATAGTTGGCGCAGTTCTCTGTGTCTGAGAGGTTTGAGAGCTCATTCTTATTGATCTGAATACCCTGTAAAACAGGAACTCCATGATAGGATTGACAAGCTCAAAACTAAAACTGGACCTAACGGTGCACTTCTCTCGGAAAAAGAATACGAGGAAGAGATGATTAAACTGAGGAAAGACATCGTCAATTTTCACGGCGAAATGGTTCTGCTAGAGAATTACAGTGCTCTCAACTACACAGGTATTTCCCTTTCCCCCTTTCTCAAATTTAAACACCCTGTTCCTTGCTCCAGCCAGATTTGTTTACTGGTTTAATTTATCCATCGGGCGAGGCGAACAGGGGTTGCAAAGATTTTGAAGAAATATGACAAGAGAACAGGAGGCGTGTTACGGCAGCCATTCATCCAGGAGGTTCTCCAGCAGCCCTTCTTCACTACAGAGCTCCTCTCCAACCTCGTTAAACAATGTGAAGAGACCCTGCACAGTTTGTTTCCAGAGCACCCCCTTCCTTCCTCTGAGCTTCAAGCAACATCTGTGCCTGAGCAGCAGCACAGTCGATCTCAAGAGAAGATCGAGAAGATATACACAAGCACTGTGGCAGCGCTTCGAACCATGAGAGATATACGCAAGAGAAGTTCCACCTACAGTATTTTTTCCTTACCCCCTCTGAATATACATTTTCATGGTTTTTCAGACGATAGTGACAACTCTATACCCTCATCTTCACTTATACCCCTCTGTCCTAAAACTTAAAGAACTGTAAATCCATTCACTCATCAATCAATCATACTTACAGAGATTTACCTTTTTCCTTCAGAGTGGATTACACTACCTAGATGATTAGCTTTACTTGTTGTCTACAGCCAAATATTAATTATTGTTTTTGTCCGTTCACGCGTTTTCCTCAGAAGAGTTCAAAGAAAGTATAACTGCTTTGTCCCCATCACACGAAACTTCGGAGAAATAAATAATGAATGTACTCTAATTGTATAAAAAGAAAATTCAAGATTACTCGAATTTCCGCATCTTAAGGAATCTTCTTCAACTGTTCATTGACTTTGTTGTCTTTTAAGGTGCCACTAACTAGACAAGCACAAAATTATATTGGTAAATTGTATATTTATTTATTTTTATTTGTTTTAGGTTTATTGTGATCAGGTTGTTTTTATGTATTGCCTGTGGATAAGACGGTGTGTTGTATATGGAAATGGACAAATGGCATCATCTTACTTCAATCATATTATTATTTATTTCTAAAAATAGAATCTTATTATCAAATTTATTATTTGTTGTTCAGATTTAAGTTCATGAGTGCATAATTTGTTGCATGAGTAAATTGAAACAAAAAAATTTTAAATTTTAAAATATAAATTTAAAATCTTGTTAATATTTTCACTAAACTAATTAAAGTGTAAATTATTCTAAATTGTACACTAGAATGATATATTTAAGATTAATAAAATAAGAACCATTTAATTTTGACATTATAAGAGATATGTTTTTGACATTGATACAATGGGATCTTCGTCAAATCTAGAATTAGGGTAAGTGCATGGAAATGAGAGACATAGAGGGGATCAAAAGTGGTCACTTGTTTCTTAAAATTAGCTAAACTTAAATTTGGATGAGTAATTTGAGATGTGTTCACTCAATTTGAAAATATCGTAAAAATAAGAATTATAGTTTTTATATGCCCCACTGTGCCCCAACGGTTAGCGGAAATATATCTTTCCTATCAAGTCTAGTCCCAACTACAAGAAAGGCCATAGTGTAGTTATAGGTTGTAGCTCTTGTGTCGGTGCGTGAACAAGATAATTGTGTTGTTGACATTGGCGACACTTCCTTGAGTAATGAATGGATTCCTACTCCATTGAGAGCCAATAATACCCTGTTCTCAACAACTTCTGTACTAGATTAGGTCCACTAGAGTGAGACCCACAAACACCCTCGTGCACTTCTTGTAAGGCGATTTGCACTTCGTCCATGTTGAAACATTGTAGTAATGTATTGTCTAGACTTCATTTGTATAGGGTATCTCCTAGGATGGTGAATCAAGAAGTTATGTGGATAAAGGTTTTCTTTTGTTTTGTCGTTAAGTCAAGGGGTATGATCCCATGCTGGATATAGGCAAACGTATCTTGGTACCAAGGCGAGTTAGGACCAACAACATCACATACAAGTTCTAATTCTGGGATATTGAATGCCAACATAAGTAGTTTCTCCACAAGGAATTTGTATTTGGGGATGTTTTGGGGAGTGTTAAGGAGTGAACCTATTGTTGTCATAACATCAATTGCTCTATTGTTGATTCTGGGAACCTATTCAAAGGTGATAACGAAAAAGTACTGCTTGAAGTTATCTGCCATTCTTTTATATGGCATGAGCTTGTCATCCTTCGTTTGGTATCCATCATTTACCTTCCTTATTACCAGCTGGGAGTCTCCATAGACCTGTAGTTCCTTTATCTTCCATTCTACAACCATTGTTAGTCCAGTGATGAGTGCTTCATATTCAAAAATGTTGTTAGTACATGGAAAGAAAATCTTGTAAGCTTTGGGTATACTATCTCCCTGTGGTGTGAGAAATATGATACTGGCCCTTGAGCCGTGTTGAGTATGGGACCTGTCAAAGCACAAGGTCCAACAACTTGATTGATCGGTTAGAAGTATTCTTTCATCTGGAAACTCTGATACTAGAGGCTGGTGATCTTCCATTGGTACATTTGCTAATTGATATGCTATTACTTGTCCCTTTATGAATTTTTTGTCGATGTATTCTATATCAAATTCACTAAGTATCATTACCCACTTAGTGATCCTCCTTGTTAGAGCTTCCTTTTCCAATAGATACTTTAAGGGATCCACTTTTGATATTAGCTTTGCTTTCTTGTTAAATATGTAGTGTCTCAGTTTTTGTGTGGCAAAGACAACAAATAGACACACTCTTTCTATGGGTGAATAGTATAATAACCCACCAGTGTTCAACTAATATAGTATACTGCTCTTTCCTTGTTTTGATCATCCAATTACGCTAACAGAGCTCCTAAAGCTACCAGTGTTGTAGATGCATACATGATCATTACCTTATCCCAAATTGGAGGCATTAGCATTGGAGGAGTGAGCAAATAATCCTTGGCCTGTTGGAAAGCTTGATCACATCTGCCATCCCATTTGAATGTTTTCCTTATGTAACAAATGGGTGAATGGATGACACTTGTCTGCTAACTGTGTGATGAATCTTCTAATGAACTATAGCTTACCTTATAGACTTCAAACTTGTTTCAATGTTTTTGGAGGAGGCATTTCTATGATAGCTTTAACCTTGGCGGGATCCACCTCAATGCCTCTTCTTGATACAATGTAACCTAATAGTTTTTCAGATATCACATTGAATATGCACTTCTTTGGGTTGAGATGCAGGTTGTATTCCTTTAGCCCGTCAAATACCTTGGCTAGGTTAGCCAGATGATCTTTCCTTTTGATTGATTTTGCTAATATGTCATCCGCTTAATTGTCCATGGTGATGTGTAACATATCATGGAAAATGGTGGTCATTTCTTGTTGGGAGGTTGCTCCTGCATTCTTCAAACTGAATGACATGACGTTCCAACAAAAGGTTCCCCATGCACAGGTGAAAGCTATTTTGTATTGGTCTTCGAGGGATATATTTATTTGATTGTATCCAAAGAAACTGTCCATTAGTGAGAGAATTTCATGCCCCACAGTTAGGTCTACAATATGTCAATGTTGGGTAGAGGAAAGTCATCCTTCACTTTGTTGAGATCCTTGAAGTCTTTGCAGATCCGTATGCCCCCAGTGGGCTTTGATACTGGTACAAGATTAGATACCCATTCAAGATAGTTGATGGGTTTGATGAAGCCCACATCTAACAGTTTTTAAAGCTCTACTTTGACCAAGAGTGCTATTTGTGGATGCATCTTGTGTAGATTTTGTTTGATGGGTTTAACCTCAGGGAACACTACTAGGTGATGAACTACCAAAGATGGATCCTGTCTTGGCATGTCTGCATATATCCATGCAAAGTTGATTTTGTGTTCATTAATGAATGTTGAGAAGTTTACTTTTTCTTCAAGATCAAGGGAAGTTGCATGATATTTTATTTTTGGTGTCTCCATTCTACCCTCATTGATAGGTTCAAAACCTTCAACCAAGAATGTTGATTTTTCCTGATATTCTGTAATGGGGAGATTGAATCCTCCATCTTCGGGCACCTTAGAGAGGTTTTCGCCCTCAAATGCGTCCTTTGTTTTTCTATTTTCTTGATCTGATAAAGCCACATTGTGGTTTTCCTTAGGGGACCTCTTTTTGATTTTTGATTTTTTGGTTTTTTTTTGTGACTAGAAGACACAATCTCCCCTCCAAAATATGCTCCTCGATCAAGCTCCATTACAAATCCAACCCTATGATTTCCTCATGGTATATCAATTTGAAGTCCCATGAACTCCACAATAGCTTCATCGTTCTGGAATGAGTCCAAAAACAGGTGTATGATGTTGTTGGTCCTAGTCTATTAACTACGGGTAAAGCAAAGATATTTTGTCATTGGTATCAACAAAGATTATGGAGGTTGTAGCTAGGGTAGGGATATCAGATTTATCAATGCTCCATAGGGTATCCAGGTTATAATCACTAGAGGCACAAGAATCCCATTCATATTCATAGGAATCTGTTTCAATGTGGTCATCTTCAGATGTAGGTTCAGTAGTGATGGTATTGATGTTAAGGTTTCTGAATATGTTTTGGATATACAAGTAGTTGTCAAGACATTCACAATTATCCAATGTTTCAACAATGGTAGAAGGAGCTTCTCCCTCATAAGAGGTGCTTTTGGTGCTTGGGGTGATCACGTCTAATGAACCATAACCTAGTCTAAGATTCTTCAAGTGCCTTTCTATAATAATTGGTTCTCTTCTACCTTGTCCATGTAAACCAAGGCCACCTTGTCTAGTGAACCCCATGCTTTTTACTATCTAATATCCTTTATTATTTTGATCAATAGGAAGGGGAGGTAGTGGTTTCTCATGTCCTTCTTTGTAAATCCATGAAGATAGGTCTTCTTTGAACACTTACTCGTCTTGCATGTCTCCCCACTTGGTGAAAATGGTGGATTTGACTTCCATTGTAACAGTTTGAACATGCTTGATCTCTCTCGGTCCTCCATAAGTCTTTGGTGTTGGGGGAAGCATTTCAATGAAAAAGGATTAGTTGAAAAGGTATTCTCTGCAGCCTTTTCCAAGCACTTGGACCTCGAGATCGGATTTTGGTTGCTCAGTTGATAGAGATGCAGTGGAGGACGAAGGTAGTGATGATGGGTTAATGTATGAAAAAGAGTGGAAAGACATATCGTTGCTGGGTATTTGAAGAATCTTTTTGTACTTCTCTAATTTGGTCCAGTAATGAAAAGGTTCAAGGTCGACATATATGGTAACTTCCTTATCATTATAAGGAAATTTCAATCACTGATGAAATGTTGAAGGGATTGCTTTTAAGGCATGGATTAATGGTCATCCCAAGAGAAGGTTGTATGGTAGCTCAAGCTCCAGTACTTGACATGTTGTCTCTGCTATCACTGGTTCTATCTGAATGGGAAGTCTAATTGTTCCTTCTAAATTTCTTTCTATATTATCATTGTTGAACACCCAAAATACCTCAAGGGGGGTGAATTAACATTCTACTAAACCATTTAATTGCTAACCATTAAATAATTAAAATAGATCTAGCTACAATTGTAAACAAAAATATAAAATGAATCATAACATCACATGACACATGAACACCCAAATTTTTACATGGAAAACCCATAATGGGAAAAACCATGGTGAGGATTAGCTCACAATATATTATAAACAATCATAAAATATTACATGACACATTGTCAAGACACACTATCCTTGAAAGGCTCACAACTTCAAATGATTGCAAAAGAGTGTGTCTGACTATCAAAAGGACGAATTGATGAAATGCACCTTTTATGTGATAAGTTTAGTTCCAATTAAGCTTTGGAAAACAAAATCCTGCATTGGTTTGTAGGTTCACAACAACTATCAACAACTTCACACAATATCACATTGTCACACATCACTTCTTATTACTTGTCGCATATCACACATACATCTTATGTCCATGTCATTTCAATACAAAAATGTTAAATACCAACTTACATCAACATACACCAATTAGGTTGGGCTAATTAGATGTAAACATACTCGATTCAAAATAGCTTGTCAGCTCAAAACAAAAACTTCTTTGGCACTCAAAACAAAACATGCAAGACATAAATTAGGTTGGCCTTGACCTAATAAAGAACTCTTTAATTACCCGTGAAGCAAACACCACTTAACCATGTCAGCCAAAAGAATATACAATGCTTATATGTCGATATTTTGTCATTTATATCTCTCAGCCTATTCAACCAAAATTGCTGAAAAATTATCCATAGATGCAATTAATAGTCTCGATCAACATATTAAAACCGCATAGGTCAATCTTATGATATGCACAATTTTGGACTAGATTACCAGATTAGAGTACCTAAATCACTATCTATTGGAATGACAAAAACTGTCACAAACCAATGTTGGCATCAATGACAACACACTAGAGGGCTTCTTCTTCATTCTTTCAACAATCATAAGCTCTTATTGTGATAATTTTATTTTTATCTATTATGCCATCAAAATATCCCAGTTGTTTCACTAATTTTAGGGTACAAATGTTTATGCTTGCACTGTTATCTATCAGTACTCTCTTGACTTTGTGTTTATGGACACAAACTTCTAGATAGAGAGCTTGATTGTGGAAAGATTTTTATGGAAGATCTTTCTCAGAAAAGACTAAATGATGGGTGGAAGTGATGTTTCCAACCATGGTTTGAAATTGATCAATGTTAAGGTCATTAGGGACATATTTTTCGACAAGAGATTTTTCCAAGATTTCTTTATATGCTGGTGACAACTTCAAAAGCTCAAGGATGGAGATTAAGGCATGAGTTTTCTTTAATTGTTCCACAATTTTGTAGCCTGATGATGGCTTACTTGTGGCTTTTTCTTGGGGTGGGGCTCCTTGGATTGTAACTCTCCCTCATCATGTAGTTACATTACACTCAGGATCTCTGCCTAGTATGGTTACAACATGGATGGTATGATCACCGCGAGAGATGTTTCCTATGAGAGTTCATCATAGGCGAAGTTAGCTTTACAGTAATATTTCCCTTTGATCTTTCATTTCCCCTAGAATGGTTGGGGATTGGATCCTTGTAGATTTTTAAGTCTTTATTTCTAGGATGAGGTTCTATGTCGACCTCTCCTTTTTTGATTAAGGCTTGCACGATGTTTTTGAGCCTCATGCAATTGTTGGCGATATGACCCTTGATCTTGTGAAATTCACATTTATTGTTCTCATTATACCAAGGGGGTTTGAAGTTTGGCTCCTCATAGCTTGTTCTGTCATTAATCTTGAGAAGGTTTGTTTAGACCAACTTACGCATGATTACCTCAAGGGGTTCTCCCAATGGGGTGAATTTCTAGGTTTGTCATATTGCCTTGGCAACCTCCTTTCATTACCCTATCCTTGATTTTGTTGTTTGCTATTAGGTTGGTTGTTCTAAGGATAATTGAGTTGGTTGTTTGGTGTGTTTATTGGAGTATATATTTTTTGTGTAGTTTGAATAGTATTTTGTGAGCCATTGGAAGGTTGTATGTTTCATACAACCTTAGCATCGACTACTCTGTCATTGGTTACATTTTTGTTCTTCAACCATATCTTTGTTTTTTGTTTGAACTAGAAGGTTGATCCTTAGGGTTGTAGAGTTTAATTACCCCCCTTGTGATGAGAGCTCTTTCGATTAGCAAACCCTTTTCAATAGTCTCCTCAAAGTCGCCAGGGCACAACAAAGTGAGTTGGTAGTTAATGTCTGCGTGTACATTAGAGATAAAGATGTTTATGAGCTATTTCTCGGGAATGAGCCACTTACATTTTTTGGATTTGTGTCTCCATATTTGTAGATACAAAGCAAATTATTTTCTTTGAATTTGTTTGATTTTGTAGAGATCGGTGATCGTTATATCCTGATCTATGTTGTATGAGAAATGGTTGAAAATTTTGTTTGAAAACTCATTGAATGTTTTGATACCAAGTGGTAGACAAGATAACCACTCGATAGTGGCCACATCGAGAATTCGAGGAAAAATCTTCATTAAGTAGGTATCATTGCATTGTAGATCCATGCAAGCTACTGACAAATCATGCATGTGGTCTATTGGATCCCCTCTTCCCCTATATTTGTCAAATTTTTGTATTTTAAATCCTTTGGGGAAAGGTATCATAGATAAGTTTTGATCAAAAGGATATGGACAAATATCTTGTAGAGCATAGCTCTTCTTTGGCTTTCCAATTTGGATGTCCAATATTTTTTGGTTGAGGGTTTTTAGTTGTACACTTATGTCGTTAGTTGGTTTGCTTGAGGATTTTGTGCATTGTAGCCTTGTTGTCCTATGACATTTGTTTGGTCATAAACAAGATATTGTGTAGGTATGGTTACTTGATGACCATGTTGTGTGTAAGGAGGATTGCGTCTTTGTTGTATGTTGTAGGTATGTTGAGTTTGTGGTACATCTTGATATTGATTTTGAGGTACTCCTTGGTATTGATTGTGTTGAACTCCTTGATATTGATTTTGAGGGATACCTTGGTATTGTGTTTGAGGTATACCTTGTTGTTGTGTGATATGATTTTGGGTTTGTGGAATACCATGATGTTGTGTTTTCTGTATACCTTGGTGTTTTGGATTATGATGAGTACCTTGGTAGTGTATTTGGGGTACACCTTGTTGTTGTGGATTTTGTTGAGTACCTTGATAGTGCATTTTGGGTACACCTTCTTGTTGTGGATTATGTTGAGTACCTTGGTAGTTCATTTGGGGTATAACTTGTTATTGTGGATTTTGAAAGGTACCTTGGTAGTTCGTTTGGGATACACCTTGTTGTTGTGGATTTTGTTGAGGAGTACCTTGGTAGTTCGTTTGGGGTATACCTTGTTGTTGTGGTTTTTGAAGGGTACCTTGGTAGTTTGTTTGGGGTACACCTTGTTGTGGATTTTGTTGAGGAGTACCTTGGTAGTTCATTTGGGGTACACCTTGTTGTTGTGGATTTCATTGAGGAGTACCTTGGTAGTTCGTTTGAGGTATACCTTGTTGTTGTGGATTTTGAAGGGTACCTTGATGGTTTTCTTGGGGTACACCTTGTTGTGGATTTTATTGTGATGGCCCTTGTTGATATTGTGCACTATTTGAAGGGTCATAATATGATATTTGTTGTGGCATGTATTGTCCTTGTGATGGGATGTTACCATGTTGGTCCATTGTTGGAAGGCTTCCCATGTTTTGCATAGTGTTGTGTTGTGGCATGTTTTGAGTTTAATTTCCTTGATATCTTTGAGCTACCACAACTTTCTCAATTTGTGATGGTTGCCTAAACAATGGGTTATCCATAGGTTGTATTTTAGATTGATCATTATTTTGTGAGAACAAGGGTGGTATATTGGGATCTAGCATTGGTTTTTGTATCTGTCCAACCACCATTTGATCTCCGAATGGAATGAGGTTACGATCCTTAAGAAGGTTTATATTGAAGTCTATGGGTAGTTTGGCACCACTTTGTGCTAGTGTAGGTAAATATGAGTTTGCGTTCTTCCCAAGTATTTTGTCCATAAGTTTCTGCATCTTAGGATCTTGGGAGTATGTTAAGAGTTTTTTGTCAGTAAGTCCCTCATCACTATCATATTCTTCTATGATGACACTAGGATATTGTATTTGACTAGAAATCATGTTTTGATGTTCAAGAAATGTTTCCTCTTCTCTAGGTGGTTGATTTTGTGTAGCTTTAAATGTGGGTTTTGTTTAAGGAGTTGAAAGGTCATTTGGATTATAACCCCATGATTGAGGCTCTGTATTAGTGGTATTCATCTTGGGTGTGCTAGAACTACTCTTGTTGGGTTCCATCTTTTCCTATGTTGAGATCTTGTTGTTGTCATAAACAAGTTGAAGACCTAGGTGAATTTTGTGATCACTAACTATGATATGGGATGGTGTTTTGTTTTTGGGATTTTTTTTATAAAATTATGTATGGAGATGATGTGTGAAATTTTTTTTGGTCAAAGGTTTGTTGATGGTTTTCTATGGATTATATGTTTGATTCTCAAGACCCTAAAGTATGAGTGATTTTTGGTGGATGTTTTGAGATGAAACTAATTTTGGAACACAAAGTGTACAAGACTTAGACTGATATTTTTCTCTATTTTCAGAGGATATGTTGATACTCTAATTGAACTAGCCTTGAGGTTACAAGCAAAGGTTGATGTTAATATCCTAGAAAAATGAGAGCAAGAGGATAATCCAAGTTGTTGTGTTTGATTTGTGTCTTAAAAATAGGTTGATTTGTGTTTGACTTGTTGCGGGTATCATTGTTTGTGTTTCAAAGGATGATGGATTAACCAATTTTGGACCAATTCTAATATGCACCAAAATTCAGGACAAAAACGGTCCTTATTTAGGACAATAGCGACATTTTTTAGGATAGTAGTGGTTACTTTTTTAGAATGACTATGTCAAATTTGAGCAATAGCGATCTTTGTTTCAATTTTTTACTGGTAAACAAAGAGGACAATAGTGGCAATTTTGATAGAAGCAATGAAAACTTAGGACAAAAACAATAAATTTTAGAATAGTAGCTTTAATTTTCAGAATGATTGTGACAAATTTAGCAAAAGTGATTTCTATTTAAAATCTGTGACTAGTAAATAGAGAGGACAATAGCATAAATTTTGATAGAAGTGATGAAAACTTAGGATGACAACGACAATTTTTTAGGATAGTAGTGGTTAGAACTCAAGACAACAATGGAAATAATCTAGAACAATAGCGGCTGATAAGGAAAAATTTAATGGCAAATCTTAGCCAATTGGTGAATTTTAGAAATTGGCCAAGTCAAAATAGGCGAATTAATTGCACCCAACAGGGTGTCCAAATCGCTTGGATTTTATGAATTATCAGTCCAATGCATGTCCATTTGCCAAGATTTTTTTTATGAGGCGTATTTAAGCAACAAATTCGCCATAATGAACTATGCGTTTCAAATGGACCGATTAATATTTTCTCCTGGAATCTTAGAAGCATGTAATAAAACACCTACATATTCGCTAATACTATTAAAACAACATTGTATTAGGAACCATTTTGCCAATTAAAATTTATAAATAGTTGTTTGTGAAGACCCATTTCACCAATTAAAATTTATAAATAGTTGCTTATGAGGACCCATTTCGCCAATAACATTAAAAATAATTACATTTGAGGACATATTTTTCCAATTGTCGTGACACCTCTATGCTAATCGTAGGGCCATAATCACCTTAAAAATTACAACATATCATTGTATAAGCACACAGGATTCACCAAATTTTTAATATACCATTTAAAAATCTTGTGAAATTTGCCAAATATGGATTGATATAAATACAATAAAAACTTTCAGTTATTCTTACACATTATGTTCAGTTCTCGATTCAAAATTTGGACTTGGAACCTTGAAGTTGATCGTAGGAAAGTTACAAACTTATAACACATGCATTCCTGCATTAACAAATAGCAAGTCAGGGAAAACCTAAACTTAAAGGTGAGTGATAATTTCTTCATAGTGTTATAAGATTTCTTTATCTCTTTTCCAATCCCGCTTCAATCTTAAAGATGATATTGAGTAGGGAATGGGATCTATATTCTTTGTCCTTAAATAAGAAGACATTTTTTTCTAGCTTTTATGTGAAGTGAGAAATCAATTTGTCGAGTAGCAAGGGTAAGACTCCTTAGGGTGGTGAAGGGACTGGGAGGCCATCAAAATGCCCAAAAAATAGAGGTACTGTACAATCTTACTCTGGAATTGGCAATGCTTCTGATCCATCAAATCAAGATGGAGCTACATCATCAACTCTTCCACCAAATATTAATGAAGAAGGCATTCACAATACGTGACCGCCACCTGAAGGTCAAGGTGACTGTGAGATTGTCATTGAGTTAAATGTGCCAAATGAGGATGGAAATACCACATAAGATGTTCCAAGGGATACCCATGTTAGCCAAAATGAGACAATTGACTTGGATTAGAATGATGTTGGTAGCAAGAAAAGAAAAGGCAAATCAAAAGTGGGGCATGAGTGAAAAATGACAAGGAATTTTCAAGTTGGTTGGTTGTTAAAGTACCCATTCATTGTACTAGTGGGGAAAACAAACAATGTTGAAACTGCAACATAATGCATGTGTATGATTTATAGTTGGAAATGTAAAAGAGACAAGAAGTTGTAGCTAAATCTTGACACTATAGAAAAGCATATCGATAAAGTTTATGAAAAAAAAACATATATGGAAAGGAACAATCAGTCATACGATGGAAATTAAAGGAAGAATGTCTTCATGTTAAGTATGCCGCGAAATATGAAGAGCATAAGCAAAGAATTTTGAAGCTTGCTGCATGTCAAGGTACACTTGAGGCTCAATTTGGAAAAGCAATGGAAGGAGCAGATCTATCAATTTTTTTTCAGATGAGTGTTGTTTTTCATATTTTATCCAGAGGGCGTCCTATGCTAGATTACCTAGAATATATTTTAATTTATTATTTTTTTTGGGTGTTCCTCACTTTCCTCTCTGACATTGGTTAGTAAACACTGGATGGGAATGGGAAAACTATCTTGCTATAGTGGAAAAGAAAGATTTAAAGGAGAAAGTAAAAAGTCAAAATTCATTGCATTATCTTTAGGTGGAATTACTGCAGTAGACAATACTTCTTAGGTTTGTATGCATGTGTATATTATAAACAAACATTTCCACCAAGCTCATCTTCTTTGTGTTCAAAAAATGAAGGACAATTCAACATCACAAAATCTATTTGAACTAGTCAAGAAATCTTTGAATGAAATTGCGGGTACGAATGGATTAACAATTGCTAAAAAGTTGTGGTGTGTAGGAGCTGATGGAGTTGCACTGATGCAAGGTCAAAGGAGCGGTGTTTTCACAAAGTCGTAAACTACTTGTACACCATACATGCTTGGCATTCACTGCATGGACCAAAAAATTAATTTAGCATTCAAAATTGTAAGCAAGTTTCCTACAATATCAAAAGTTGAAAATCCAATCTGCGAGCTCTATGCATACTTCTGCTGAAGTCCCAAACGTTTCATGAAATTCCAATTTTTTTTTGAGGGAATAACATCAAGAAACAAGCTTCTCAAGGACTTTGATACCAAATGGATCTCCCTGCATGGACCAATACAATGAGTTCTTTCAGAATATCAATCCTTGATTGGAGTAATGTACGACCATCACAACACAGTAGACAACGCTCCCAACCTCTTAGATAGGAAGTGATATAGAGACACTGTTGACCTTAGCTAGTCTTCTCCCCATGCTAGATGAAATTAACAATCTTGTGAAGAAATTCTAAGATAAATGTATATTTATGAATATGCCAAACTACGTAGACATACATGCATGACCCTTGATCATCTATATCTAGATCTAACTTTTGAAATCCAAAATTATTTCATGTGGCAAAAAATTACTGATTTGAATAAGCCTGATAATTATTTACAGTTTAATACAAGCAGACACTTATGTATCTATGTACGTGGATATGAGATACCAATGTACCATTGTAAGACAACTAGGCACTCTAGCAGAGAAGTACCTGTTAAAGAGGAAGATTTTAATGACATTGTTAAATTTGTTAGTGATAATTTGAAGGAAATTATAAAATCTATTTCCTCAGAGATTCATGAAATATTCCCTTAAAATGAAATAATTGAAGCCATTGGTATTGTGTCTCCTCAATTTTGGGTAAACTGAGATAGCCCAAAATATTTTCATGATAAAGTAAATATCTTGATTGAACAATTTTTGAAAAGTGTAACATACAATGAGTAGACAATAGAAGGAATTTTAAATGCAGATAAGCTTAGACAACAATGTAAGAATTTTGCAATAACTATGAGGGACCAATATGATTCTATGGGCATGAAGAAGACCTATGAATAGGGATAAATAACAAAGGTTTGGACAAACTTAGGTCAGATTTAAATATTGCGTGATACAATATCAAAATATTTCAAACTTGCTAATTTATGTCAAACAAAGGTATTGGGGTTCATGGAGGATGAGAGATTTTTCAGTTCATTGGCGTTTTCGAAATCAAAGTTAAGAAAAAAACTAGACAAGAATTTGGAAAATTGCTTGAGGATGAAAGGAACTGCCTATAATTTCAAAAAAAATCCTTTTGAAAGGGCACTCACAATCTGGAGGTCCACATGCAAAAGAAGAGGGTTGTGTAACACTCCAAATCCAAATGTTGGTACTGGTGGCAGTGGCAGTGGCAACGAGATAAATGACAGTGACACAATTAATGTTGAATTTGAGACACAAGATGAAGAAAATGAAGACCAAAATCAAACTCAGAATCAAGAAGACTCTTTTACTTTATCTCAAGTTGAACGCCAGTTTCAAGACACTGACTCCATTTGGGAAATGGAAGTGAATTAGTGGCTTTTAGGTATTTATACTGCACTTCATTTCCAGATTGTAGTTTATGGTATTTTATATTGTATTCTATGAAATTGTGAATCATTGCACTTTATGAATCATATTCCAAATTGTAGTTGATGATATTTTATATTATATTCCATGAAATTATGATATTTTATATTTTATTCCATGAAATTGTGATATTTTTGTTGGACATTGTGGTTGTGTTGCTGATATGTGGTTGTCATTGATGTCAACACTATTAGCATTGATGATGCTTAAGACTGTATATGTTGAGGAGATTGAGAAAATTGTATTAAACATATGTGTTGACAGCCAGTGAAGCCAAGAAGGTCAGAAAGGTGAAATATCATGTATTTTGATATTCAGGTGTTGTGTGCCAATGGGTTTATTTCTGAACCTATCTAGTATGATGTCCAGAAGTCTCAGTGGTATGCATCAATATTTGTGCAAGTAAAGTGTTTTGGTGCTCCTACAATCATTCTAGCACTATACCAGTTGTTCTTGGAAGAGGAAGTTGGAATTATGTTAATTCCAGTTGTTGCGTATGTTCCTGTGATGTTCGTGGATGATTCTAGATCATGTTCTATCTTTGTTACATGTCCGTGCTATTTGACATGATCGTGGTTGAAGATTTTTCCTTGTGTGCTTAAGTTTTTCATGTTCTTGGCCAACATAATGGTGGTAGCGTGTTGTGGATCCTTATGGGTTAATTTATTGTTGTTTGGCATGTTTCAGGATGTTTGTTTGGGTCCTCACTATGCTGTGACCGACTTGTGTTGATGCACATAAAGATTTATTCATGTATTGACGTCGACAGTTATTATTCATCTATTATTTGTGGCCAAAAAAGTTGTTGATGTAAATCCATGTAGCGGATATATAAGCAAGGTTATTTGTGGTGAGTGGTGTGTGCTCAAGTGTACAAGTGATGTACAAGTGCGATAAAGGTCAAATCATTCAAGAGCAGAGCAGAATGTGAAAGAAGATTGAGTAGAGTGTATGTGCCTAATCAAAACTGTCATCAAGCTTTTGAAGAAGCTACTTTCTCAGCTCATTCCACTCAGATGGTTTTATTTTGATTACTATATGTAAGGTAGTGAGCCTTCCCTTTGAGTAGTGTGCTCTAGGCAGTGTACCTGAATGCAAGTGCATTCCTTATTCATTTTTCATTATACTTTTAATAGGGTATTATTGTGGATTAACCTCCATCGTGGTTTTCTCCCTTAATAGGGTTTCCACACAAAATATTAGTGTTATGTGTTTTTGATGTGTTGTGTAATTGTTTCCTTCATTATAATTCATTAGATCTAGAATTAAAGGTTAATAGTTTGATTAAAGTTGTTAATTCTGCTACAACTGATTCACCCCGCCCTCTCAATTGTATCTTCTTGTTTTTCCAACAATTGGTATCAGAGCTAGTTGCTCTGAAGGTGAAGCTTAACAACTTGAGGTGATCCGAGATGGAATCTTACAAGAAGGATATTTCAAGATTCGATGGTACAAACTACACCATGTGGAAAGTCAGAATGGAATGCCATTTAAGGTGCATTGGTGAAGCCTTTTGGAAGATTACAAAATATACATATACTATTCCTCAAAATGGTCCCTCTATTGCTGATGAGATCAAAGAAGCTGAAATTAAGACCAAAGCTATTGAAGCATTAGTGAGTGCCTTGATAGATTTTGAAAGGTCAAATGTGATGGGTCTAAAGACTGCACATGAGATCTGGACAAAGTTGGAGTTATTGTATGAAGGAGATCCACTTGTGAAAGTTGCTAAGCTACAAAGTCTAAAAAGAAAATAGGAGGACATGAAGATGAGTGAAGATGAGAACATCCACTCTTTCTCTCAGAAGATAAATGAACTGGTGACAAGCATAAAATGTGTCGGTGGTGTCTTGGATGAAGAAGACATTATTTCTAAGATACTCAGATCTGTGCCTCCTTCCTACAAAGCGAAAGCTAATGCTATTGATGAACTCATGTCAGTGATTAAAATAAAAAGATACATCATAATTGGAAAACTTGCAGCCTTTGAGTTGAGTGAATTTGGTGAATCTTCTCCTAAAGTAGAATTTGCATTCAAAGCCACTGTATCTGGGAAAAAGAAATATGATACAAGACAAAGTTCCAAGAAGACATTTAGGTATGAAGATGATATGAAAAAGATTGAAGATGAAGAAAGAGAGCTAGAAGAATTGGAAGCATTAATTGTAAGAAGAGAATCGAGATGCCATGGTAAGTACAAAGGAAAGCTACCTATTAAATGTTTTTCTTGCAGTAAAATAGGTCATTTTGCATCAAGGTGTCCTGAAAGAATTTCTAAGTACAAGCCTGAAGACACTAGATTTCAAAGAAAGTGCTGTTATGCTGAAGAAGGTATAACTGATGATGAATCTAATAAAGACAATGGAAAAGAAGATGATTAGGTATTTATTGCTATCAAAGAAAATGGTCAAGTGTCCACTAAATTTGCTAGTAATGTGAATGTTGAAAAAGCTCTTGCAGCCAAAGTTGAAGAAAAGGATGAATGGGTGATTGACAACGGATGCTCACATCATATGAATGGTGACAAAAATAAGTTTTTTAGTTTGGAGAATTACGATGGTGGCATTGTAAGATTTGGAGACAACACTTCTAGTGTGATTTGTGGTAGAGGCACTATTTATTTTGGTGGTAAGCATAATATTGATGATGTTCTTTATGTAGAAGGCTTAAAGCATAAATTGTTGAGTGTTGGAAAAATGGTAGACAAGGGATAAAATCTTCAATTCAAGGATGGTAAGTGCAAGATACTGAGAAATACAAACAAAGTAATTGCCTCAGGTACAAAGACAAAAGATAATATCTTTCAGTTGAGTACTGCTAATGGAAGCTGCTTGATTGCTCAAATTGATGTAAGTTGGTTATGGCATAGGAGATTGTGTCATGTGAACTTTGATAATATTGTAAAGATAAGTTCTTCTCAAGCGGTCAGAGATCTTCCTAAGATAGTGAAGCCTACTAACACTGTGTGCAAGGAATGTTAGATGGGAAAGAAAACAAGAAATTACTTTCAGAGCAAACAATACAACTCTAATGGAGTATTGGAATTGGTACATACTGATCTATGTAGTCCCTCCAGAATCAGAAGTCTACAAGGTGAAAATTACTTTGTGTTTGTTATTGATGATTATTCAAGAATGATATGGGTTGCCTTCTTAAGAGAAAAAATGAAACATTAGAAAAGTTCAAAAATTTCAAAGTTATGGTAGAAAATGAGACAAGTCTAAAGATTAAATGTTTGAGATCAGATAGAGGTGGAGAATTCACTTCCAGAGAATTCAATACTTAATGTGAAGAGCATGGAATTCAAAGACAATTATCTGCTCCCTGGACCCCTCAACATAATGGAGTTGTTGAAAGAAAGAACGAAATAGTTCTAGACACTACTAGAACCATGATGTTGGAAGCAAATGTTCCTCATTTCTACTAAAGAGAAGAAGTAAGCACTACTGTGTACACTATCAAATGGATAAATGTCAATATTAATTTTGGTAAGACTCCTTTTGAGTTATGGTTTGGTTATAAGCCTGTTGTGAAATGTTTCAAATTTTTTGGAAGCAAATGCTACACCAAGAGACATGATAAGGAAATTTTGATGCTAGAAGTGATGACAAAATCTTCCTAGGTTACTCTACTAAGAGTAAAGCTTATTGGTATTTTAATAAAAGGTTGAAGAAAATGGTTGAAAGTGGTAATGTCAATGTTGATGAAGATATTGACAGACCACACAGATCTAATGGATATGATTCAGATGAGGATCATGATAATTCTAACAATGGATAGAATGTTCAGTCATAAAGTCAACTACAAATTGTTTTGGTGAACCAAGGAAATCAAGAAGCAGAAACCAGTAAAGATGCAGAAGAAAGAACAAAACAAATAGAAGTCAAGAAATCTCTACAGTTCCAAGGTATGTAAGGTGAAATCATTTTGATAGTCAAATCATTGGTGATAAGAGTAAAGGTGTACAAACTAGAAGGAGAATTCTAGAAGAATATTGTTTGATTTCTAAAGCTGAGCCTAACAATATCAATGAAGCATGCAAAGATGAATATTGGATGGAAGCCGTGAAAGAAGAACTATTGCAGATACAAAAAAATGATACGTGAGAACTTGTTCCTAGACCTAAAGACAAGAATGTGATTGGAACCAAATGGGTGTTTCAGAATAAATTGAATGAACAAGGTGAAGTGGTTAGAAATAAAACAAGATTGGTTTGCAAAGGGTATTAAAAAATGGAAGGTATAGATTTTGATGAAACTTTTTCCCCCGTTGCTAGAATAGAACCTGTGAGATTATTTCTTGCTTATGGTACTTTCAAGAATTACAAATTTTATCGGATGGATGTAAAGTCAACATTTATGAATGGTGAACTAGAAGAAGAAGTTTATGTTGAACAACCAGATGGATTTCAATTAAGTGATGAAAAGGACATGGTATGCCGATTGAAGAAAGCTCTGTATGGACTTAAGCAAGCCCCTAGAGCTTGGTTTGCTAGATTGGAAAAATACTTGTTGAAGCTTGGATTCAGTAAGGGTATTGCTGATAGTAATCTATATTTCAAATTGGATTAGGATAAAGAGATGATAATTGAAGGTTTTTTTGATGATATTATTTTTGAAGGTGATGATGACTTATGTATGAAAATTGCTGATGAAATGAAAAGTGAATTTGAGATGTCAATGATAGGTGAACTAAAATTCTTTTTGGGATTACAAATCACTCAGTTAGAAGATGGAATCTTTATATCTCATTCCAAATATGTCAAGGAGTTGCTCAAAAAGTTTGGGATGGAAGAATCAAAGCTAGTTGGCACACCTGTGGTGACCGGATGCAGACTCACACAAAAGGATGAAACTCCTAAAGAAAATCAAACAAGATATAGGTCAATGATTGGTGGATTACCGTATTTAACTCAGACAAGGCCAGATATAATGAATGTTGTATGCATGGTTGCTATATTTTAGGAAGATCTAAAGGAATCACATGTAGCTGTTGTAAAAAGAATTTTCAGATTTCTGAAAGGAACAATTGATTTTGGATTATGGTATACAAAGGATGATGATATTATTTTGAATGCTTATACTGATGCTGATTGGACAGGTGACACTAATGATAGGAAAAGTACAAGTGGTGGTACATTCTTTCGAAGGAAGAAGCTGGTGTCTTGGTTGAGAAAAACGTATAACTCAGTTTCCTTATCTACTGCTGAAGCAGAATACATTATTGCTACTAACAACTATACTCAAGTAATGTGGATGAAGCAGATGCTAAGTGATGCCAAGATAGAGTATGAAGAGCCTATTACCATATTCTATGATAATTCAAGTGCCATAAACATCTCCAAGAATCCATTGATGCATTCAAAGACAAATAATATCTCCATCAAGTATCACTTCTTGAAAGATAAAGTGAGTGAGAAAGAAGTCAAACTGGAATATGTACCTACTAAAGAGAAAGTTGTAGATATTTTCACTAAACCATTGCCTAAAGATACTTTTGAATACCTTAGAGGAAAGTTAGGGGTGATTTCCCCTCTTGATCAAAACTGATGATGCAAGTGTTTGCATCAGTCCGTGAATTCATTTCTATATCTTATTTTGGATTGATGTTGTGATTGCTACTCAGGGCGAGTAGTCAGATGTTTTAAAATATGTGGTTCAAAGCATGTGAACCTTTTCTATTGATGTCAAATGGGGAGAGAAGTACAATGTGAAAAAGTGCAATAGGAGAGAAGTATAAAGTGAAGAACCTTTGTGGAACAAAGGGGGAGAAGTGCGTTTAGAGCCAAGAGAGAAGTTTGGGTTGATGGTATTATTTTTCACATCATGTGTTTCCATCAATGCCAAAGGGGGAGATTGTTGGAAATTGTGGCTATGCTGCTGATATGTGGTTGTCATTGATGTCAACACTATTAGCATTGATGATGCTTAAGGTTATATATGTCGATGAGATTGAGAAAATTGTATTAAACATATGTGCTGATAGCCAGTGAAGCCAATAAGGTTAGAAAGGTGAAATGCCATGTATGTTGATATTCAGGTGTTGCACGCCAATGGGTTTATTTCCGAACCTATTGATGAGCCAAGTTTTTGGCACATCTAGATCATACTTTTACAAACACTTTTATGCTTTTTCATTATGCTAAAACAAACATTTAGTACTGATTATGGGATAAGACATGAAATTTTTATGCTTAATATAATAAGTATATTATGCTAAGTCTTCCATGGTTGTTACTTTTAAAATGTTTTATTAGTTTGATGAATGCCTTATAAACTTTATGTGATGACAAACCTTTCCTGCAACCTCTACTGTTGAACTTCTTGTAGCCATGTTTGGAGTAATGTTTGCTTTAGATTAATGCTTGAATAAATATATAAATGAAGTAAAGAATCATCTTAAAGGTTGAACGTGTTGAGCTAACTCTCTACCTCAGGAATAGCTAGCAGGATATTTTACAGGTACCACAATTGGAGGAAGGAATTCAATTCCCACTTGAAGGATAGAAGACCAAATCAATGAAGACTGGTTCAACAACAGAAGAATAGGGAGGCAATTTCAACTCATCCGCTATGCAAGAGGAGTGTTTCAAAAATTTAGCTCAGGCGTCTTGATGGTGCACAAATATAGGATGGTGGTGCTTTAAGACTAATGAACCGATTTGACTTAGTTCTTACATTTTTATCCACATCTTTGCTTAGTTAGTTGAATGTAATAACGACCTCCCATTTTATAAGGGAAGGTTAGTTAGTAGTTAGAATAAGTTTTCAATAAATAAGTCCATTCTCCTTTAGAGAATGGGCTGGAAGATTGCTATTGTAAACACATTTTCAGTTTCAGAAATACAGTCAAGAGATTATGTGCTATGTATTGTTTACCTTGAATCAATAAATTTTATGAAATTTTTCGCCTAATCTATTGTCTACTCTTGGCATTACCTAAGGGGGCCCACTTAGGGAACTTCCTATACTTTCATTCTGCAAGTTAGAATAGCTACATTTCCTTTTATAGAAGTTTATGTGACTGTTCCTACAACTGGCAGAAACACAGAGCTATCAACTGTTCTTGCAGCCACTAGATGCAGAATAGTTTTATCTTTCAGTTTTCATTTCTGAGCAAGTTTATCCAAGTAGATTTGATTTCAGTAACTCAAATTCCAGTTTAGGCATTATTAGGAAGTTATGCATGTCTGGGAAAGGTGATTAGTACATATATTGTGCTGACCCATTTCAAGTTCACCTCCCTGGGTTGATAATTAAATGAGGTTCTTTAGTAGATTATGACTACTGGTTGTGATGTTCAATCCCTGAGTAGAGGAATTCATGTTCCTAGTTATTAAGATAATTAAAGAACACTACATTTTTGGCGCCGTTGTTGGGGATGGTGTCAAACTAAAGACCTATTACAGGCATGCTAGTAGGTAGCTTGAAATTTTATTCCTAGTGTTTAGATCAAAATTCACTATTCTGACATTTTTCCATAGTTTAGAATTACTTTTTACTGTATGCTTAGAAGAAGAGACCAATTTGGAAGATTCCTTCCTAGAAGTTTAGATATCCAAGAAATTGACCTAGAAATTATCCCAGAAGAACCGTATTTGGATGCTGGTCAGGACCTAGTCACCTCATCTTCTTCTTCCTCAAAGATAAGTTTGAACCTATTTGATGAACATGATAACCTTGATTTACTCACAACACAATTGAATAACCTGCACACTTTCAATAATAACCCACTTGCCCTTGTCATCTACTAGCCAGGAGCTAACCCAAGACCACCACCAAGGATGGCAAGGCCTACTTTTCCATTCCCATTCCCTGACCTGCATGATAATAATAATCTCAAAAATATCCTTGTCTCATTGCTTCCAAAATTCTATGGCCTTATTACAAAGGACCCTCATACCTTCTTGTTTGAGTTTGACATCCTATGTAGGAGTTATGATTATACTACTGAAGCACATAAGATGAAATTGTTTCCTTCTACTTTAAAGGAGTCAGCCTTAAGATGGTTCATGGGACTAGGAGGCAATGCTGCGACCACTTGGGATGAATTGAAGGAGCTGTTCTTAGGAAAGTATAAAGAATATTGTAGGGGGAATGATATGGGAGGAGATGCCATCTTCAAGATGTCATAAAAGGAGGATGAAACCTTGGAAGATTATGTGTCCAGGTTCCTGTTTAGTGTGCAGAAAAACACTCAGCACTAGCTAAATGAGGAGTCTTAAAATCTTCTCTTCTTACGAGGAGTCAATGATACTTGCATGGAATCACTAGACCTCATGGCTGGAGGCGATGCGAGCTCACTTCTGGAGTTTCCAGCGTGGAGGGTGTGGATAGCAACAGAATGCCGATTTAAGAGAATTTTCCAGGAGAAGAAATGCTAGATTTGCTGAAGGGTCCAACAAATAGTTGGTTGAGGGGAATGATGAGCCAAGTTTTTGGCACATCTAGATCATACTTTTATAAACACTTTTATGCTTTTTCATTATGCTAAAACAAACATTTAGTACTGATTATGGGATAAGACATGAACTTTTTATGCTTAATATAATAAGTATATTATGCTAAGTTTTCCATGGTTGTTACTTTTAAAATGTTTTATTAGTTTGATGAATGCCTTATAAACTTTGTGTGATGACAAAACTTTCCTGCAACCTCTACTGTTGAACTTCTTGTAGCCATGTCTGGAATAATGTTTTCTTTAGATTAATGCTTAAATAAATATATAAATGAAGTAAAGAATCGTCTTAAAGGTTGAACATGTTGAGCTAACTCTCTACCTCAGGAATAACTGGCAGGATATTTTGCAGGTACCATGATTGGAGGAAGGAATTCAATTCCCACTTGAAGGATAGAAGACCAAATCAATGAAGAATGGTTCAGCAACAAAAGAATAGGGAGGCAGTTTCAACTCATCTGCCATGCAAGAGGATTGTTTCAGAAATCTAGCTCAGGCATCTTGATGGCACACAAATCTAGGATGGTGGCGTTTTAAGACTGATGAACCGATTTGACTTAGTTCTTAAATTTTTATCCACATCTTTGCTTAGTTAGTTGAATGTAATAAAGACCTCCCGTTTTATAAGGGAAGGTTAGTTAGTAGTTAGAATCAGTTTTCAATAAATAAGCCCATTCTCTGAAGGAGAATGGGCTGGAAGAGTGCTATTGTAAACACATTTTCAGTTTCAGAAGTACAGTCAAGAGATTATGTGCTATGTATTGTTTACCTTGAATCAATAAATTTTATGAAGTTTTTCGCCTAATCTATTGTCTACTCTTGGCATTACCTAAGGGGGCCCACTTAGGGAACTGCCTATACTTTCATTTTGCAAGTTAGAATAGCTGCATTTCCTTTTATAGAAGTTTATGTGACTGTTCCTATAGCTGGAAAAAGCACAGAGTTGTCAACTATACCTGCAACCACTAGATGCAGAATAGTTTTATCTTTCAGTTTTCATTTCTGAGCAAGTTTATCCAAGTAGATTTGATTTCAGTAACTCAAATTCTAGTTTAGGCTTTATTAGGAAGTTATGCATGTTTGGGAAAGGTGATTAGTGCATATATTGTGCTGACCCATTTCAAGTTCACGTCCCTGGGTTGATAATTAAATGAGGTTCTTTAGCAGATTATGAATGCTGGTTGTGATGTTCAATCCCCGATTAGAGGAATTCATGTTCCTAGTTATTAAGCCAATTAAAGGAAACTACACCTATCTAGTATGATGTCCGGAAGTTTCAGTGGTACACATCAAGATTTGTGCAAGTAAAGTGTTCTGGTGTTCCTACAGTCATTCTGGCACTATAGCAGTTGTTCTTGGAAGAGGAACCTGGAATTATGGTAATTCTAGTTGTTGCATATGTTCGTGTGATGTTCATGGATGATTCTAGATCATGTTCTATCTTTGTTGCATGTTCACGCTATTTGGCATGATCGTGGTTGAAGATTTTTCCTTGTGTGCTTAAGTTTTCATGTTCTTGGCCAACATAATGGTGGTAGTGTGTTGTGGATCCTTATGGATTAATTTCTTGTTGTTTGGCATGTTTGAGGATGTTTATTTGGGTCCTCACTATGTTGTGACCAATTTTTGTTGATGCGCATAAATATTTATTCATGTATTGAGGCCAACAATTATAATTCATCTATTATTTATGGCCGACAAAGTTGTTGATGTAAATCTATGTAGCGGATATATAAGCATGGTTTTTTTGTGGTGAGTGGTGTGTGCTCAAGTGTACAAGTGATGAACAAGTGTGAACAAAGGTCAAATTCAACAGCAGAGAAAAATGTGAAAGAAGATTGAGCAGAGTGTATGTGCGTAACCGAAACTGTCATCAAGATTTTGAAGAAGCTACTTTCTTAGTTCATTCCACTCAGATGGTTTTAATTTGATTCCTGTATGTAAGGTAGCGGACCTTCCCTTTGAGCAGTGTGCTCTAGGAAGTGTGATAGAATGAAAGTGCATTCCTTATTCATTTTTCATTATACTTTTAACAGGTTATAATTATGGATTAACCCCCACCATGGTTTTCTCCCTTAACAGGGTTTCCACGCAAAAATATTGGTGTTATGTGTTTTTGATGTGTTGTGTAATTGTTGCCTTCATTATCGTTCATTAGATCTAGAATTAAAGGTTAATAGTTTGATTAAAGTTGTTAATTCTTCTACAAATTATTCACCCCCCCTTTCAATTGTATCTTCTTGTTTTGCCAACAATTTTGTATTTTGTATTGTATTCCATGGTATTGAATTTGATATTTGATTCTACATTATTTTTAAAGAAAAACACTTATGATACTACATACATTCCTATTGCATTTCCATTCACACAATATTTGATAAATAATTGAACGAAATAACAATCCATTCATTGAACAAAAGCTAACAGTTCAACATCCATAATTTATAAATAAACATTGATTATTTTGAGTCAGAAGATAGTGAATACAATACTAGAGAGTAAGATAGGTCGATATTATATTTGAAATTAAAGATATTATTATTTCTTTTCCTTTTACCTAAATTCTAATAATCTAATTCAAAGTTGACTGGGTTTACCCATTCTCGGTCTCTTAAGTCATATCTTATGCCTTTGCGTCTGTTTACTCATCGACTCCTTGACCTAGTGTTCTCGATTGCTACCCATAGAATCCTTATAAATATTTCCTTGTCTTATGCAGGTCATAAAATTCTTTAATTCTTGTTCTTTCCCTAAGTTTGGGTTTTAATATTTTCTCAATATCATTCATGTTGTAAACCTAGGCAGGTGGCCCCTTTTAAGTCATGTAATAATTGTACGTGCTTATTAAAATATTTTGTTATGATTGGTGGGGCCCATCGACTGCTTTCTATTGGTTCCCCTCCATCCCACATGATTAAATTAATCAAATTAAGGAGCCAACAGGAGAGCAGTCATGTGACACCTGGACACTGCTTGAAGGCACTAATGACTAAAGGTGTTCAAATCAATGGTTACTATGGTTTCTACCAAACAATCTCACCTGTATGGTTTCTGATAAAAAATCTCAATTGTTCCTTGCTTCCCCACTACTGTAAGATGAACTCTCTTTAAACTCAGAGGGGAAGCGAGGAGGTTGATATGTAGAGAATTTCAACACTTTTTGAAATGGTGGAGCCCATGAAGTGACACGAAGATAAATCCACATGGAAATTTTCAGTTGGTCAATGGCGACAACCATTTGTAGTCAAATTTTCAAAATTATTTGTTTGAATCTGAGCCATCTATTCGGCCATCTCATTGCGAGATCGACCGTTAAAATTCAAAGTTCAAGATTAGGGGCAAACGAGTTGTATCAGCTGTTCTGGTTCACGCAAGTGAACCATAATGGTGGATATGATGCAAAGCTACAAAATTTCCAATTGGCATGTTTTAAAGCCATAAAAGTTTCTTCGAAGTATAATTGCAAATTGTTAAAGCATTTAACATGTGTAAGGAGTTCTCGCTGAAATTTTCAAGCTCGTTCGATGATAAGAATTAGGGTTTTCAAGCATCTGCAAAACTAGTAAGTAAAATTGCTATCCTGCTTCTCAGTTGTTTAATTTTTTTTTTTTAAGTGCTCATTCTATCATTTTGTCATTAGGGTTTATGGTTTCATTGCATTTATTTTAAGGTTTGATTTTAAATTCAAATAATTAGCCTATTTAGTCTTGTTATTGCCTTGCATTAATCTATACCCTAGTTGTAAGCTTACAATTTGCTGAGTAGTAAACCCTAGTTTTCATAAACTTTGTTACTATAGCACCCAAAGTCAAAGCATCTGCATGAAAAGACCAATCTTCTGAGTCGAATCCCACTAAAAGACCTCTGTCATAGGATTTAGCCGATCAATTGGTATCTTCAACCTCTGAGAAATCAAAGGGACAATGTATGTACTTTAGCCCTAAAACTAAATTTGGCATCACTTATTATTATTGTACAATTAAATATGGTGCCCTACCGTACTTTGTCTTGGGATGGAGTCTTTTCTAGGTATGTTATAGGAATAGGAATGTTGGTATCCCTTTCTGCAAGCCCTAGACGTTGGACATGGGTAAGCTAGTTGTACCCAACATGTTCATAGTGTTGATATTCTCAAAGCGATTGCTGTGAACTATGACCCTCTGGTTAGGGTTTTAGAGCTCATGATGGATAGAATATGGTATGGGTTAATAAGGAATAAGTTTCATATGTGTTCAAGTTGAACACTTGGAGCAATGACATGGTTAATATTGATGAGCAGATGTTGAGGGAGGAATACAAAAGGGTAAACCACAACTTTACGGTGTCAGTGCTGACCAATTTTTTGATATCAGTAGGGAAGGGAATCAAAAAAAGAAAGATTAATTTGAGACCCTTTGATGTTGAGCCCCTCCCTATTAAGTATTTCCAACCATATTTTCAGAAGACCTTTTACTCCCTTTGCCAAATTCTAGGGTTCGATCCTAGCTCTAGCATGTCAATGGCTCATATATACATGGCTACAAGTATCCAACATCTTAACATAAATACCTTATATGATTTTTCCACCTATATAGCAGAGGAAATTCACAAAGGATTGGTGGCCTTGAAGGGTGGGAAAATTCAGGTTAGATTTTGGTGGTTTTCACTCTTTATGCATATGTTTCTTTTCAAAGGTGCAGACTATTTTGGTTGAGAGATGGAAATTAAGAGGGTTGTGGATGTTATTGAGATGTCGGTGTAGTCATGGACCCCTATATTGGATAGGAATGAACAAAATACCGACTATGTGATTGCTACAAGTATTTTTTCCACCAAATTGAGATGGGATCTAATGGTAGATGTACCTAGGATCCCCAAGGAATTACATGATTTTTTGAGGCCAATTGAAAGGAGGTACAATTTGAATATTGCTCACGACTATGGGGATGTAATCCCTTATAACAATTGTACAATTCTAAGGGTATTTGGCCCACATACTCCCTAGGGAAGTTCCTCTGAGGATTGAGTTTTTGGAGGTGATGTGGCAGCTAGGGAATGTAAATGATTTCTTCCTAGATGAGAAGCAAAAGGGAACTTTCTTCCCTACATACACTGTGTTTCCTGATTTTTTCATGATTAGATATGGATGGAGAAATATTGTGGAGCACTATCTCAATCATTAAAATATGAAGATCCAGGCATATAGGACATATGACTCTAAGGGATTCATAGTTTGGTCAATGAGGATAAATAGGGGAGGTCAGTATGTTCACACCCACACAATGCCTTATGACCTCATTAGAAATATTTTTGATCCTGTCCAAATTGACAGAATGAAGAAGTGGGGTGTTTTTATGAAATTGGAAAGAGAAATTAAGGTTAAGAAGCTTGATTTTAAAGCTTTGTTAGATATTAGTGACCCAATTTTAAAGATTGAAGTTGTGATACAAAATTTTGACAAAGTAGTGGCAAGATTAAAAAAGATAAAAGTTGTGCAAGATAAGGGGAAGGCCCATATGATGGAGGGAGACTCAGTTGTGCAACCTTCCAATAATGTGCACATATATTCAAGGAGGAAAGGCACAATAAGGAAGCGACAAATAGTTTCTACTCTTGCACAATCTGGGGAGTCAAAAGTCCATTCACCACAACAACACCTACCTCCATTATTGCTGCAAAATTCTTTTGCCCCTGAAATAATTGAACTAGATTCTCCAATTAGAGAAGCATCCCCTCCAAGGGAGCCATGCCCATCAATAAAGAAGTAAAAGGCTAAAGCTTTTGGTCTGGTTGACTATCCTATAGAGGAGTCAAATGACGAAATTGCTATAATTGATGAGGAAATAATGTAGGGATTGCCATCTCCTCAAGGTTAAATAATATCATAGACTATGAGCCTTAGGTTGAAAAAAGATGACCTAAGTGGAATAAATAACTTTGAGGATGTTAGATTACAAGCTTGTGAAAGCTTTATGAAAGATGATCAATTTGTCAAGACACAAGCTTTCAAGGAATATATGTATGGAGATCAATGAAGGATGAGTATGCAACATTGGTGAAAACAAGGAGAAGTGAGAGCCTCAAGAATCCCCAAGAAGTTGTTGAAGCTGAGGTCTAAGATGAAATGAGGGCCAAGTATTTGAATATTTCTGTAGAAGAGGGCAAGGCATTGGTGAGAAAGAGTGGAGTGTTATTACTCCCAAAATGGGACCTAGTGTCAACAATTTCTTTTGACACTATGATAAGACAAGATGCTTCCATTTTTAGCAGTGAATAAAAAGTTACATTGGATTTATAGGGGTCAAATTTTAGTCATCAGTGGGATACTCTTCCTATTTGGGCTTTAGCCCCAACCACTAGAAAGCTTGAAGTTGCAGAACGTGCCCTAGGTATAAGAGGAGGCTTAATCATACAAATAATTTTAGATACAACTACCTTGGAGGCAAAAACCATGAATTTTAATGTTTCACAATTCACCAAAGCCACAATTGAGTCACTAATGAAGGAAAGGGATAGATTTAGAATCAAATATAATGAGGTGGTTGTCGAGTACAACTCGATCCAACAAAAGATCGCTCGAATGAAAAATAAAATGGCTTTGTGGAAAAAAAAAATCCAAGCATTGCAACTTGGTACCTCACATGCTGCAATCTTGACTCCCCCTTCCCCAATTCTTTCACCTCCTCAAAATCATGAGGAGATTATCTTGATTGAATCTGAAGATATACAAATGGCACAATAATCTCCTGAATCATCAGATGCCCCTCAGTTTGTGGAAGCTAGTAAGGAGGAGCTGATGGAAAAGCTCAAGAATTATGAAGATAAGATGGATGATCTTGTTCATTTGAATAATATGAAGATTGTGACAATAGTGCTTGAGCACTTGAATAAAGAGGTAGATAAAATATTGATCAGTATTGATTCCAATTATGCTTTGATGTTTGATGCCATTAACAACCTTGATAGAGATAAATAAATTGCTATTCCTTTAATGGATAAATGGATTCCAAGGGCTCAAATGCTGACAGATATGGCTGTTGCATCCTCTTGTGATGCTGATAAGCCTCCAAAGATACTTGCAACCTTAATATTTTTAATAGATACAACTGGTTCTGAAGGGTTGATTGTCATTGATTCTTTGAAGGTGAAGATTAGAGAATTGGTTAAGAAGTTTGATGATTGGAATCTTGGTCTTATTTAAGACATTATAAATGATAAGGGTGAGGTTAAGTCCCTACAAGAGTGGAAAGACCAGGCAATTCAAGAAGTAACTTCCTAGGCCAAAAAAATGTGATAAAATGGATTTGGTTATGTTGAGGAATAGTATGGATAGGCTCATGCATACAACAACTTTCCTTGAATATTTTGATAAGGAGGCAAACTGAGTGGTAGACAGGTATAGCCCATGCAAAAAAAGGTAGACCATATCATGGAATTTGACTATCCTTCAAAGGAGGAGTTTTCATTATGGAAGTCCAACTATATTGACATATTGGACATATAAACTACTGCAAGTGGGAGTGGGTGACATCAATTTTGGTTGGTGGTCTGCAATAAAAAAGTTCAACAAGGAAGTACAATACATGGCCCGAAACGAGTACATATTAGGCCTTGGATATATCAACATTCAAATATTGCACTTTCTCAGTTTGCACTGACAAAAAGAGCCTTTTGGAAGATGGGAGAATCTTCACTAGCAAATGGAAATGATTTGTCTCTTATGAAATTATCCCTCGTATTTGGAAATACAAATGTAACTGCCTTTGGGGACATTTTGAAATTAAAATTCAAATGTTTGTCAAATGTAAATGTGACTAAATGTGTAATTTTTCCTGAAGATTGTTTGCTCCCTTGTTCTTATAAAAGGGAATTCAAGGCCAATTGCATGAGTCTTTGGTTGAAAGAGATTTTGAACTCATGTAAGAGAATTTTGTAATTCAAGCAAAAAGAAATAGAGTTAGTGTTGAGTCTTAGGTATGAATTCAAGTTCTTAATAGGCATAATGGTTTTAAAGTAGTGATCGCATTTGAATGAGAAAATGCATATTCTGGAATAGATTCTCTCCTCCCGTATTTTGTCATATGAATTATTAAGAAAATTATCAAGGAACCTTTTATTGGTCTTCAATCGTTTTGGTTGAATGTATGATTTTGTCTCTGCTTTAATTCAAATAATTATTTAAAATGCTCTGATGGAATCATAGGTTTGTATGGCTAAATTAACATATTATTAATAATTTCATATTTTAATTGTGTTAAAAATTAAACATGTACTCAATGGTTCATCACTCAACTCAATGCTTAATAAAATATTAACAATAGTATTAGTAGCATGTACAACAATGAACATCAACAATTGTTTAATGTGTATCTAGTAATTGAAACCTCTACCAGAATTTATCTTGAAATGATAAAATAAATAATACATATAATTGAACATCAACACATTACTGAATTTGAGCTTTTTTATTGATTTTCACATGAAGAAATACATAGAGGCATTGGCAATGAAAAATATTGCTCAAAGACAACTCTACACAGAGCTGAGTTGTAACATGGAAACTCATATTATCAAAAATCAAATCATTGTAGCACCTTTTCTAGCAACTTCAATTGTTCAGGTGGTGGAATTGTCATTTGTTCTAACTGATGTTGTTTGACTTGAAAATTTGTTAACATTTTATGATTGAAATTGGAGCCTGTCTTGAATTCTTCAGTCAATTTTGTATTCAAGGTTATCAGTGGTTTGATGGAATCCA